>CM035840.1:204145976-205345976 GCA_020510985.1 Pholidichthys leucotaenia
AGATTTGGTCCGTGGTTACCACGAAGTCCCAGTGCACACTGAGGACATACCCAAAACAGCGGTAATAACTCCGTTTGGTTTATTTGAGTTCTTGCGCATGCCGTTTGGGCTTAAAGGGGCAGCACAGACGTTCCAACGCATGATGGATGCAGTGCTGCGCGATCTCCCTTTCGTGTTCGTCTACCTGGACGATATCTTGGTAGCCAGCGTGTCCGAAGACGAACACGAAACCCACCTCACGACGGTTTTCCAAAGGTTGGAAGAGCACGGTTTAATAATCAACCCAGCGAAATGTCAGTTCGGGGTGACGGGGATTGATTTTTTTAGGGCACCGCGTCTCTCCCGAAGGAGCGGTTCCACTGCCTGACAAAGTGCGCGCAGTGACAGATTTTCCCCGACCGCAAACGGTCAGGGCGCTACAAGAATTTTTGGGAATGGTGAACTTTTATAACCGTTTCCTTCCCCGCGCAGCGCAGCTCATGCAGCCATTGTACGCTGCACTCAAAAAACAGAAACCCGCGAATAGGGTCGAATGGACCCCGGAACGAGAGCAGGCGTTCTTGGAAGTTAAAGCAGCCCTGGCAAACGTCGCATTGTTGGCACATCCAGACCCAACGGCCCGCATAGCCCTCACCACTGACGCCTCAGATGTGGCCATAGGGGCTGTCGTGGAGCAGCGCGTCGCCGGGGCTTGGCAGCCACTTGCCTTTTTCAGCAGAACCTTGCGCGACAATGAACGTAAATACAGCGCGTTCGACAGAGAGCTGCTGGCTCTCCACTTGGCCATTCGCCATTTCCAGTTCTGGCTGGAAGGGCGCAATTTTACTGCGTTCGCTGACCATAAGCCACTAACATTCGCGATGGCCAAAGTTTCAGAACCTTGGTCGGGCCGGCAGCAGAGGCAGCTGGCCGCGATTTCAGAGTTTACTACCGATATTCAGCATATGTCGGGCAAACTGAATGTAGTGGCAGACTGCCTCTCACGCACCGTTGTGGCCCCGGTCTGTGTAGGGATGGATTACGCAGCCATGGCCGCGGAGCAGGTTAGTGACGCGGACGTGCGCGCGCTCCAGTCTGGACCAACAGGGTTAAGGCTGGAGAATAGGACGCTGCTAAATGGCATTCCCCCCTTAATCTGCGACATCTCCACGGGTCACCCACGGCCTGTGGTTCTGGCCGCATGGCGCCGCCGTGTGTTTGAGTCGGTTCACTCTTTGGCACACCCAGGGGTGCGCGCGTCAGTCAAAACGGTAGGAGAGAAATGTGTGTGGCCGGGCCTTCGCAAACAAGTGAAAGAGTGGGCGGCAGCCTGCGTGGTGTGCCAATGAGCCAAAGTTCACAGACACACGAAGGCTCCTTTGGAGCCGTTTCGCATCCCGGCTAAGAGGTTCGACCACGTCCACGTGGACCTCGTAGGCCCCCTTCCGCCATCACAGGGGTACACGCATCTCCTGACAATGGTGGACCGCACCAAGCGCTGGCCAGAAGCGGTTCCTCTGGCGGCAACCACAGCCGAGGAGGTGGCGCGCTCGTTTTTAACAGCATGGGTGGCGCGTTTTGGAGTTCCGTCAGACATTACATCCGACAGAGGCTCTTAATTTGTTTCTGAACTCTGGTCAACCATGGCCCGCAGCCTAGGTGTCTCAATTCACTGCACAACCGCGTACAACCCGCAGGCTAATGGGTTATGCGAACGTTTTCATAGGTCATTAAAAGCGGCTCTGAGGGCTTCACTGACGGATGCAAATTGGGTAGACAGGCTACCATGGGTTTTATTGGGGTTACGTTCTGCGCCTAAAGAGGATCTGGAAGCTTCCCCGGCAGAACTCGTTTTTGCACAACCACTCTGGCTGCCTGGGGAGTTTCTGCCAGATAATCCTGCGCTGGGCAGCTCCCCATCTCAGCTGTTGCAGCGTTGCATAGACTCAAGCATGCTGCCGGGCCCTGCCCACCACAGTTTCCGCGCGTTTTTGTGCCTAAAGCTTTGAAAAACGCAGAGTTCGTGTTTGTCAGACACGACGCCCACTGCCCCCCACTGCGCCCACCTTATGATGGACCGTTTAGAGTGCTGGAAACAGGGGATAAGCATTTTTTGCTAGACTTGGGGGATAGGAGGGAAAAAATTAGCATAGACAGACTCAAACCTGCTTTCGTTGTGGCTGACGAGCAAGTGCTGTTGGCGAGGGCCCCTCGGCGTGGAAGACCCCCACGGGGCGCTTCCCACAGAAAAGATTCTCCAGAGCACCCACACGGACAGTCAAAAAGTTTTCACCCTCAGACATCAGCCCCCCAGCATGGCAGCGCCACGGAGGCAGCGAATCCTGGCAACAGCAGATACGGCAGAAGACTGAAGCCCAAGCAGCATGCGGATTGATGTTGATGGTTCTACAGCATGTGGACTGATGTTAATGGTTCTATCACAGCATGTGGACTGTTACCCTTTTGTCCTATCTAAGTTGCTGGGGGGGTGGCAACCTGGGAAGTGCATAATGGTTTACCACCTTAGACAGGAACAAAGGACGCAAAGTTAACCTTTTGTGTGTGAGAAGTTTCTAGATGCCCTAGTAAGATAACAGGGAGGTGTCAAGGATGAATGGACTGACTGCAGTCGGACGGGGAGATTATCTTTTGTGTGTGAGAAGAGTCTAGAAGGATGTCATGTTATTTAAGGGAAGAGTTCCTACTTGTATGCCATTCTGTCTATGCTCCTTGTGTAAGTCGTGTAATAAACCGCCTGAACCAAATCCGACTCATTATTTACACGCTCCACAGTGCTACTGATAATACATAAATCATACATAGCTCACCACACATAGGTACGGGTGTGAGACTTATAGTACTCTTGCGTGTTTATTTCCATTATGCTAATTACGGTTAGGTAGTCTGGATAAGGGTGAAGGTTAGAAGCTCTGAAAGCCTGAATACAACAAGCATGGATAAGGATGTCTCCTAACGTTGAACGATGTTGTCTACTGCCTACCCACTGCTGAACATATAGGTCCCATCACCCAACACACTCATCACAACACAACCACAGCTTGCAGAGTTCATATAATCAACAATCACACACTCAAGGCTACTGGGAGATAACTTACAACAGCACATAGATAACTACAGATGTAGTGAATAAAGATAAAACGGTACAGGCTTCATACATTGTGATGGCAACCCCTTAGGCTATTATTGGCCCTGCCCCAGCTGAGCCCTTTGTATTGGCACTTGAGCAAGGGTGTAGGGTTCAGGGAAGATGCATGCCGGAGGGCACCAGACTATCACGACGTGTGCCTGTGATGTGGAAAAAGGTCGTAGGGCGAGTGACTGTACAATTTCAGTCCCTAGAATAAGAATGGACTGGTACCTGAGCACATCCACCGCACCTCCAGCATCTGGGGTGGAGCCAGGAGCTCGAGCCTTACCAACACCAGCATCTCTACCTCTGTCCAGCGACAGGGGGGTAGCGTCCCTGGGACAACATCACTGAACTGTTCACTGGCTGGACTGGATGTTACCTACCCTCTGCTGCACCCACCAGGCTGTCCTATAGACCTCATGGGACGAGGTGTGCCTCTGAGAGCGTGGGCACACAGTTGTTTCGAATGGTACCGGTGTGTGTAAACGAGATGGGACTGTGCTTTACAGCTGCGGATACAGGAAGCAGACACAGAGGAAGGTCAAACCTCTGTCGCAACCGTGTGATGACTGCAGCCAAATGATGCAAGCCCTGGCAAGGGTCAACCGGTGGACAAAGGTTTCGTGGGCTTCGTGGATTGACAGTTCATCTGGACAGGGCCCTCTTAGACATCGCTGCACCATGCTAGGGTGTCCACAAGGGGGGAGGCAAGGGTAGCAGAACCAATGGTGCAAGCCTCTTGGGTTGACACACAATGTCAGGACTTGCCTTATCCACCATCTGTTAATCACTAGCGTCTCTCACACCATGCACGGTTGACATGATAAAATCATGTCAAAGGGGGGAGTGAAAGGGTTATGAAAAGTTAGAGTGCCAAGATAATAATTCTGTAAGTGATCTCCCATTATGCTCAACACAGATTCCATACATATTCTGTTCGCATTCTTATGAACAAATATGTTATGGTAAACTGATAAACAGGAATGAGGCAAAGCTATAGAGCTCTCTCTCTCTCTCCTTGTCTCTCTCCCTCTCTCTCTCTCTCTCTCTCTCTCTCTCTCTCTCTCTCTCTCTTTATAGTCAGGTCTTTCACATTAGTAGTAGTAGATTAGTTTATTTGACAGGGACAGTGCAATAAACATAGACAATTAATCAAAGACAATCAATCTGATGTGTTGCACATAGAGTGTATAGCTATTAGCTAATTTGCAACTCTTGTCCCTGGATGGGCTTTAGAAAAAAGAATCAAGATAAAAATATACACAATAACCACATACATCAATGCAGAAAAATTATAAATACACAATTATAAATATTATAAATATTATAAATACACAAATATAACAGCCTGACTCACCTTTAACATAAATATTATAAATACACAAATATAACAGCCTGACTCACATTTAACACATATAACATAACTCACATTTGCCTATTTCAGGCCTTCCTCCCTCCGTCACTCACTATAAACAAACACATTTATTCCTTCCCTTCATTTACTCTCACTTTGCAGACAAATAATTCATACATGAGTACATTCTTGTTTATTTTTCAGCCAGTTTTTAACATTTTTAGTGAATGTTTTAAAGTCCGTTATTATTTTAATTTCATTTGGCATTGTGTTCCAGATGTGACTGCCCTTTATAGAGAAAGCTGTTTGTCCAAATGTGGTTCTGCGGTGGAATATTTTACAGTTATTGTTAACAGAACTCCTGGTGGCTCTGCTGCTGTCCTGTCTTTGGACGAAACCAGCAAGTGGCTCGGGTGCTGATTTATGGAAACATTTGAACGTTAATTTCAGAAGACAGAGGTCAATGAAGCTCTCAAAACTCAATAGGTTGTATTTTTTTAAAACATTACAGTGATGCCACCTAATGGGCTTTTTGTCCAAGATTTTTAGGGTTTGATTATATAATGAACCTATATGTCTTATTGTGGAAGGGGCTGCTTGAGCCCAGACTGTCAAACAGTATGATATATGAGAAAAAACCATAGAATGCATATACAGTGCAGCTGCTTCGTAAGGTATGTAATATCTAATTAATTTAAAGCAGTTCAGATTTTTTTTTACTGTTTTTGAAATTTTCTTTATATGAAGATTAAATTTGAGTTGAGGATCTAGTACAATGCCAAGGTATTTGAATTCTGTAGCTAAACTGATGTCATGATCATGTATATTAACTTTAAAATGTTGCAGGTTACATTTTTTGATTGAAAAGCACATTGAGACTGTTTTCTGAAGGTTCAGCAATAGATGGTTCTTGAGGAGCCACTCTTGGACATCAACCATACTTGTAGACAGTACATCTGCAGCCTGTGCTGGAGTCTTGGCAGCTGTGTAAATAACTGCATCATCTGCATAAAGTTGGCATGTTGCAGCTGAGCAGTGTAACGGCAAGTCATTAATAAAAATGCTGAAAAGTAAAGGACCAAGAATGGACCCTTGTGGGATACCCATGCGGTTGTTTAAAAATGAGGATTTATCCTGGTGAACTTTTACACACTGTTCTCTATTCTGGAGATAAGATGCAAACCATTCTAATGTATTTGGGGAGAAGTTAAAAGATACCATTTTGGATAAAAGCAAACTGTGGTTTACAGTATCGAAAGCCTTTTTGAGATCTAGAAAAACAGCTCCTACCACATTACCCCTGTCCAAGGACTGTTTGACGTTTTCAATAAGGCAACAATTTGCTGTTTCTGTTGAGTATCCTGGTCTAAAACCAAATTGATGTGGATGAAGAAGTTGACTGTCTTGTAAGTAGTCTATCAGCTGTGTAGCTACAACTTTTTCAAGAACCTTAGATAGGACTGGTAAGATAGAGATTGGGCGGTAATTGCATATATCGTCTTTACTGCCTGATTTATGAACTGGTATGACGACAGCTTTTTTCCAGCCAGATGGAAATGTACTAGACCTAATGGAGAGATTAATGAGATGAGTCAGTGGTTTTTTTCCACAATATCTTTATTGAACCTTTTTTTTTTTTTTTTAACAAACATGATACAAACAATCAAACACTAACACTAAAGTACTACAAAAAAAAAAAATGCACTAAAAACACCAACAACCACCAACAAAATCAAGTCTTCAACAATGCTCCTCTGTTTAGTCTAGACAATCCAATACATAAGTATACATATTATGTTCACCAGTTTGGAATTTACAAGGTCCACACACATCATTCACCTTCTTCTTCAAGAGTTATGTTTAAATTTTTTACATAATCAATAAAAGGTCTCCATATATTCTCAAACACAATTTCCTTTGATTTCAGTATATATGTTATTCTTTCTAATGGAAGGTTTGTTAACATCTGTCTTAACCACTGAGTCACATCTGGTCTATGAGTCTTTTTCCATAATAGTGCAATACATTTTTTGGCATTAAGCAAACTGAGGTCTATGAATGTTCTTTCACTTTTATTGAAATTATGCTTTTCTGGGTACAGACCCAACAAAACCAGTTTAGGATTCAATATGATTTGTTTTGAGATTATTTTTTCAATTGTTACCCTCACCTCTTCCCAAAACATTCTTATTAATCTACATTCCCATAAACAATGAAATAGGGTTCCTTTACTTTCCATGCATTTTGTGCATGTATCTGGTATATTTTTGTTATATCTATTTAACTCCTCCGGTGTAACATACATCCGCATTAACCATTTGAAATGTATCAATTTAAGGCGTGCATTTATTGATTTGGTTTGAGCTTCTGTACAAGCCAATTCCCATTGTTCCTCTGAAATTTCAATTTGCAGATCTTCTTTCCTGTAGTTTAATCTTTTCAGTGAATTTTCACTTGAAGATAGTGTCAATGAGTTATAAAACTCTGAAATAATACCCTTTCTTTTACTATCTTTCATCATCATTTTTTCCAAGGATGAATAAATAGGTCGAGTGAGAGCTTTATTTTGATTTGATCGAATAAAGTTTCTAAGTTGAAGATATTTAAAAAAATGTGTTCTATTGAGATTAAATTTGATCCTCAGCTCTTCAAAAGACATTATGTTGTCTGCACATGGCAAATATAAATCCTGAATCTTTTGTATCCCTTTTAAATTCCATACTTTAAATACAGCGTCCGCTCTCCCTGGTTTAAAATATTGATTACCCCATATTGGACTAAATTGTGACAATAACTGTGGTTCTTTTAAATAGTTTTTAGCTTCACACCATATTTTGATCATATGCTTTACAAATGGATTTTTAACTTGTTTTTGTAATTTTTTGCCGAATCTGAGTATATGAATATGGGAAGAGGTAAAGGTAAATTGTATGATTCCATTTCAGTCCAGTGAGGGAGATCATTTGATGAAAAATAATATGTCATAGACCTCAGTTATGCCGACCAATAATACAACATAAAATTTGGACATTTCAGACCTCCACGATCAAATGGTAAATATAATAAAGACAGACGTAATCTAGCCCTCCTGTTGTTCCATATAAATTCCACTAACTTTTTTTTTATTCTTGAGAATAGATCTAAAGGTGGTGATAAGGGAATGTATTGAAATAAATAAAGTATTTTAGGTAAAATATTACTTTTAAGTATATTGATTCTCCCGATCATCGACATTGGTAGTGACATCCATCTCTGAGTTAACTCACTGATATCTGACATTAAGGCTTCATAGTTGACACTGGCGACTGATTCTAGCTTAGGCATAATTTGGATTCCTAAATATTTAAACTGATTTACAACATTGAATTGATTTACCTCAGGGGCTGGGTAATTTCTCTGGGTCTCATTTAGCATTAATATTGAAGATTTAGTTTTATTTATTTTATATCCTGATATTTCCCCAAAATTCTTTATTAAATTCAACAAGGTTGGAATTGATTTTTTTAGATTCGACATAAACAAAATTATATCATCGGCGTACAGGGAGATTTTATGTTCTGTTGGTCCAACTTTAATTCCATATATTTGTGAATGTAAACGTATCGCTATCGCTAAAGGTTCAATTGCCATAGTAAACAGTAAAGGTGAGAGTGGACAGCCTTGTCGACATCCTCTATTGATTTTTATTGGTTTTGAAATATTGTTATTTGTTAGGATTTCTGCTGTAGCATTATTGTATATTATTTGAACCCATTTTATGAAATTATTTCCAAGTCCAAACCTTTGTAGGACTTCAAAAAGAAAGGGCCATTCAACTCTATCAAAGGCCTTTTCGGCGTCCAATGATAGGAGAGCTGTATCCGGTGCTTCTTTATTAAAATAGATAATATTAAATAGTCTTCTTACATTATGGAAGCCTTGTCTACCCTTTATAAAGCCATTCTGATCTCGATTAATAATATTTGGTAAAATTTCTTGTATTCGTCTTGCTAAAATTTTACAGATTATCTTAAGGTCGGCGTTTAATAGGCTTATTGGTCTCATATTTTCACATTTATTAGAGGGCTTACCTGGTTTTGGCAGCAGTATAATTAAGGCATTATTTATGTATGATGGTAAATTATTATTTTGAAATGCTTCTAAAACCATTTCCAAAAAAGGTTTTATTAATTTATTCTTAAATTTTTTATAAAGGTCAACTGGAAGACCATCTGGTCCTGCACTTTTTCCTGATTTCATATTATCAATGGCTAGCCCAACTTCTTCTTGACTAATTTTAGACTCCAATATCTCCCTGTTTTCATTTGGAATACACGGTATAGATAGTTCGTTCAAAAACCCATTTAGTTTTGTTAAATCAGGTTCATTTTTGGTATCATATAATTTTTCATAGTAATCTCTAAAGGCTCTATTAATTTCTAAAGGATCTATAACTACCTGTCCGTTACTTATAATACTGGTAATTGGTGTTTTAATTTCCAATTGTTTAATCTGCCATGCTAATAATTTTCCTGATTTTTCACCTTGTTCATAAAAAGATTGTTTCAATCTTAGAAGACTCGAGGCAGCTCTATTCGCTGATTTTTTGTCGTATTCAGCTCTCAAAATCAGTAATTCATTCTCCAACCTTGGGTCACTTCCTGCATACACTTTTTCCTGAAGATTTTTTATTTTATGTTCCAATTTAGCTCTCTCCTCTCGAGTCTTCTTAGATTTTGATCCTGTATAACTAATAATATGCCCCCTAATAAAAGCTTTGAAAGCCTCCCACTTTACACATGCTGATGTTTGTGTAGTATTGATGTCAAAGAACTCGTCTATCTGTTTTTCTATATACTTGACAAATTCCTCATCCTGAAGCCATTTATGCTGAAATTGCCATCTACCTGATTCCTTTGTCAATTTTTTATCTACATATATTAGACAACAGGGTGCATGATCAGAGATCACGATGTTATCATAAAAGCAGTTTTGAATCTTGGACCTTAATTCTGTGGAAATCAAAAAATAATCAATACGTGAGAATGTCTTGTAGGTACTGGAATAACAAGAATAGGCTTTAACTTGTGGTTTCATTTCTCTCCATATATCTAACAATCTCAATTCTTTCATAAAATGATTAATAGTCATCCTACATCCAATGTGCGTACAATCCAGTCCTGTTGATCTATCCACACCTGGATTCAATGTACAATTAAAATCCCCTGCTATTATATGTTGCCCTGTAAGTGATGATAAGATGAGAAATAAATTAGCAAAGAACTTCTGATCATCTATATTGGGACCATATAAGTTCACAAGATTTATATTTTCTAATAGCAAAGAACCTTGAATGATTACATATCTTCCAAATTTGTCTCCAATTACATTTTTCACTTGAAAAGGAACTGATTTATGTATGAGAGTCATAACTCCCCTGGCTCGGGATGAAAATGAAGAGGTGAATACACTTCCCTGCCATCTACTCCTAATTCTTTTAACATCCTCCTCTATCAGATGAGTTTCTTGTAAAAACACAATTCTTGAACCCATGTCCTTTATTTTATTCATAACTTGTTTAAGTTTTTTTAAATTTTGTAGACCTCTGCAATTCCATGAAGTTAAATTAAGATTAACACTTTGGTCCATGATCAATAGAGAGTTTGGGATTACCTTGCAGTGTAAACATGCTCATACAGAGAAGCAAAAACATGAGTGGTTGAACATTCATCCTACAAACTACACACAAACAAATTTCCCCTTCCCACACTTGTGGCGAACCCCCCAAAATCAAAAGAAAAATTCTGTCTCCCGATATAGCCATCGACCGTTCCACACCCACGGGGAACAGCCTAAGCCACTCCTTCTTCATCCTCCCAATCACCCTAACTCTACTGCTTTTAATGACGTAACATTAACTCTCCTCTGTAGTTTTCCAACTTAACTCCAAAATTTTTAACAACTTTGTACATCATAGTTTTTTTTTTTTTGTTTGTTTTGTTTTTGTTTTGTTTTTTTTTAATATATAATACAATCTATATTTTGTAAACTTACTATTTACTTCAAGTCAGTCAGATGCCTGTGCAAATGCTTAATTATTCTACCTTATATTTTGTTCATGCTTAGCTCCCACCAGTCTCTTCTTCTTCTTTGATCTTCTTGATGAACTCCTGCACCTCCTCTGGGGTCTTGAAGATGTGGGTTCTGCCCTCATACGTGGTCAGCAGTCTCGCAGGATAGATTACACCATGACGAATCCCAAGGTTGCGCAGCTCCTTACGTACGGGATCAAACTGCTTCCTCAATTGCTGGATTCCTGTGGCCAAATCTGGGTAGAACCGCACCTGCTGGTCCTGGTGTTTAATCTCTCCTTTTTTAGCTCGTGCAGCGTTGAAGATCTTCATCCTGTCTCTGTTGTTAAGAAACTTCATAATTAAGGTCCTCGGCGGTCCCTTATCTCTCCGTGGGCCAATGCGATGTGCTTTTTCCAGAACCACTGCTGATTGCAACTCCTCGCTGCCCAGCACCTCCGGAATCCACTTTTCCAGAAAGGAACATACGTCCCGACCTTCTGATTCCTCTGGAAGACCCACCAGCCTCAAATTATTCTGTCTCGACCGAGATTCCAAATCCAAAATATTATCTTCCAGAGATTTATTTTTTTTTTCCAAAGTGCGCACCTTTAATTGAAGACGGGTGACGTCATCTTCAGCACTAGCGAGACGGAGCTCCATCTGCGCCGTTCGTTCTACACAGTCACCCAATTCCTTTCTTATTCCTTCCAACGCTGTCATAATCCCATCAAATCTAGAGGAAAAGTCCGCTCTCATTGAACTCATGGCAGCCATCAGCGCATCTGCGCCATTCCCCGCAGAAATCGCAGCGTTGCCAGCCTCCTCCGCCATATATGGAGCCCTGTTTGCTGCGTCACAGACCTGAAAGTCCGTTAATTTGGACTGTTTCGGCGGCTCGCTTTTTCCTTTTCCTGGTTTTCCAGCCTTAGGCTTCGCCGACATATCCTCGCCCAAACGCTGGGATACGTTCTGTCCCAAATGAGAGAGTTATTTGCCGATTTTTTTTCTCCAGGAGCAGAGCAGAGCGAGACACGTCCGTCCTACGTGGCAGCCATAACCGGAAGTCGAGTCAGTGGTTTGATTAATATTTTGCTGTGCATTTTGAGAAAGGAGGTGCTCATATTGTAGATATCACTAGTTTTTGAGTTTGACAGTGTTTTAACAATACCAGCAATTAACTTCTCATTTACCTCATCGATGTGAAAAGTATCTGTTGGGAGTATGGAATTTGTGTTGTTGAGCACATTTGGCAGCACAAAAATTTTTGTTAAGTCTTCCACAGAGCCCACAAAGTGTGAATTAAATTCATTTGCCAAAGTAGCCTTGTCACTGACGGTCTTGCCATTGATTCTAAGTTCCTTTACCCCCTTCTGATCGTTTTTTTTATTAGTTAAGTTATTTAAATGCCTCCATAGGGAACTGTTGTTACCCTTTGCATGATCTATCAGTTTATTGTAATAAGATATTTTTGATTTTCGCAGCTCATGTACCACTTTATTTCTTAAACTTTTGTACACAAGGTGATCATTTTGTAGTTTGGAGGTTAGTGATGTTTTCAGTGCATAGTCTCGCCTCTTCATAAGTTTTCTTATTTCATTATTTAACCATGGTAGGCTAATCTTCTGTTGTCTACTTTTAATTTGCTTTGAAAATTTTTCTATAGACTTTGTGATTGTTGCAGTTATAAAATTACAACAATCATCTACTTCACATGTTGCCATGAGCTGCTCCCAATTTTGATTCTCTAAGTAATGTTCAAACTCCTCATTTTTTGATTTGGGGATAATAAAATTTGATTTGTCAATATCGACTCCCCCAAAATACTGTAGTCGCTTTTTAGTAAGTTTCCTGACAGCAAGAACCATGTTATGATCTGAGAGACCAGTTACAAGATTATAGGTTCTGGTTATTCGTTCTGGTTTATTAGTAAATACCATGTCAATAAGTGTTCTGGATTGTTTGGTTATCCTGGTGGGTCCTTTGATGATTTGCTGGTAATTAAATTTAGTCATGAGGCTTTTCAGTTTTTGTTTGTCTTTTTTATCAGACCAGTTGATATTAAAGTCACCATGAATTATTGTTTCTCTGTTCTTCTCAAGTTGTTTAACCAGATCACTTAATTCATTATAAAAGGAAGAGTTGTGTGACGGTGGGTTGTACACTACTGCAATGTTGAAATTCATTACCGGAGAGAGACATACATTAACAGCTAAACATTCAAGTGAAGTATTCAAATCAACCAGTTGACATTTATATTTCTCTTTGATGTAAATTAAAACACCTCCTCCCCTCCCTACCTGCCTGTCTTTTCTAAAACACTGGTAGCCCACAATATCGATCATATTAGTGTCTATGTTACTGTGTAGCCAGCTTTCTGAGAGACAAAGGTAGTCCAGATTTGAGTCCAACAGCAACACCGAAATCTCATCTCTTTTGGGGATTATGCTCCGTATGTTTAAATGACCGCCGAGGATCCCCTTTGGTTTAGCCTTGGTGTCCCAAAGAACTCGTGCATGATTAACAGTTTGGAAAAATAAATGTTGTTTTTGCTTTTGTACAGCTCGGTTTTGTGCTAACCCAGTGGTCTGCTGTTTAATAGTGGCAGGTCCAGGGTTAAGGTGAATATCTCCTGCCAGAAGTAGCAGAACTAACAGAACTTTAACTGTATATCCTCTGCCATATTGTGATTTTTGCTTAACAGCCATGTTTGCCTTAATTTGGAAGTTTTTGCTCAGGGCTTTTAAAGACCACATAGAGTGTAGGGTGAGATGTCCAAGCCCAAATCCATACAGATAAAACTTTTTAACTTCACCTTTGGTTGAGTTTGTCGGAAAATCCTTCTTGTTGCAGGTCCAGACACACAAAGACAAAACGAAGAGGAAGTAGAGAAGTAGAGAAGGCTTATTAGTGGTGCCCATCAGCCCACTTTTTAATCCGGTGGCAGCCATCTTCAGTCCTTCTTGGAAAGAAGGAAAAGGAAAATCTGTGGATAGTAAAATAAATTCTGCTTATATCGCCAGAATCTGATCCGATCGTCCTCGAATCCAGCTGGGCCTCAGCTAGCCAACTAGCCCCTTCCGTTGCTGGTCTCGTTGCTCATAGTCGCCGTAACTGGTCTCCCGTCCCGCTCCTCCAACCGAGTCTCGTCACACACCGCCGCTGCCACCGAGCTCCGCTGAGGTCACGGTAAATCCTCCGCTAGGCACCGCCACCTACCGTCGTCTGCCTGGGTGAAATCTCTGCTGAGCCCCGTCAACAAATAGCCGCTTGCCTGGTAGTATCTCCGCTGGGCCTCGCAGCTGGGCTTCGATTCAGGCTGGTGTAAGGTGGAATGACTGGCGCCAGCATTAAGCTAACTAGCGTTAGCTTAGCAATCGCTTCGGGTAGTCTCGTCGCACACCGCCGCTGCAGTCACGGTAAGTCCTCCGCTGGGCACCGCCGCCTACCGCCGTCTGCCTGGGTGAAACCTCTGCTGAGCCCCGTCAAACAAATAGCCGCCTGCCTGGTAGTATCCCCGCTGGGCCTCGCAGCTGGGCTTTGATTCAGGCTGGTGTTAGGTGGAATGGCTGGCGCCAGCATTAAGCTAACTAGCGTTAGCTTAGCAATCGCTTCAGGTAGGGCACATCAGTGAATCACAAGGAAGCGCTGGAATCGCTGGTCAGTTTACTCACAGTGGCCGGATAAAAGCGATCAAAGGGGTAATCCACCGGAGGTATATCCGATCGCTGTAGGTAGTTATTTAGAGACTGGCGCCAGCATTAAGCTAACTAGTGTTAGCTTAGCAATCGCTTCAGGTAGCATTAAGCTAACTAGTGTTAGCTGAGCAATCGCTTAGATACACACCCAGACCCAACACCCACGCACACACTGTTGATCGCACATTCTAGAAACAGCGGTGTGAGCAGTGGATGGCCTGTTCACGCCATAGTTAGATTAGCCAATCAGATAGTCGCGTATAAGCCCATCCTATTGTACTGGGTTGGCCCCACCCGAGAAGATAACTGTAACCCGCACCCAGAAGTCGGGATCAGTCTGACGACGCTCCCAAGAAGACAGCATCAGACTGATCCATCGCTGTTTGCTTTACATGTGACCTCTAAATAAATGTTCCATCTTTAAATTGAAGAAATCTCTGGCTTGTTCTTGGATCTTTCAATCAAAGAGTTGGGTATTTTTCTAACATCATGCAGCTATTGAATGACATGGACAAAAGCTGTCAGTACGGACCTGTGAAGATTCACGAGGACAATCAAGAAGCTATTGCTTTGTCAAAGAATCCAGTGAACCGACAAAGCTGCAAACACGTGGACATTAAGTACTACTTCATCAGATCGGTGTTGAATGATTGCAAAGTAAATGTTGTGTACTGTCCCACAAGTGAAATGGTAGCAGATGTGTTCACTAAACCTGCTACAAAGGTTAATTGTAAAAATTTCCACAGTTATTTGTTTGGTGCTAAACTGTGAACATGTTATATCAGCTTAGAGCAAGTGGGGGTGTTGGATTATATGTTAAATGGAGGGTATGCTCTCGGCTGATACTACTCTGTTACCTGATGACGTGCTTGCAGCACGCATTGCATTCTGGGAGAGAGAAGGAGAGGAGAAAGAAGGAGAAAATAAAACAAGCGTGTGTATTCAAGAGAGTTCTGGCTACTGTGTGTTTTTCCTCCATTAGTTAACGACACTCTACGATTGTCTGATCCTTTATAATGTCGACCTCAACAAACAGACAGCCGGAGAGTTTGGTGGTTAGACGAGCCAGGTTTGGCCAGCACTGACAGCGAGCGGGTGAGTTGGTCCAGCAGTGTGTGTGAGTTTGGATACTTAGAGGAGGAGATTGTGTGAGACAGGTTGGTGGAGAACACTACAAAGAGCAAACTGCGGGTGAGATTGTTCATGGCTCCGGATGGTCTGACGCTAGCTGAAGCACTGCAGATAGTGTCCCAGCTAGAGCAAGAAGAGGCTGCTTAGTTAGCATCGCAGTTAGCAGGCCCCAGCCCGCACTCCCCACAATCATCTCCGCTGGTGCAGATGGTTGTCCTGGTTGCTGAGCCTGTTGACCCCCACGACTGACATGGACTGCATCAACATTGTGGGCATCGAGAACTGGTCAGGGCTGCAGTGTGTATTGAAGCTGGATAGTGTCAGTATGTCAATGATGATGGCCACCGCTGCCTCAAGGTCTCTGGTAAACAAGGCCATGGTTAGAAGGCTTACTCCCCGGTGACCTGAAGCAGTGGAACTGCCGGACGACGGATGCTCCGAGACCAGTAGAAATGTCACCTTTGCAGTGCAATACGGTGAGAGAACTGTTGGAAAATGTATAAATGTATATACATGTTAACATTTCATAAATGAATAATACTCGTATAACTGCTTCTCCTGTGTTGTACGTGACACAGGAACTGTTGAAATTACTTTCTGTTCTGAGAAGTGTAATCTGCCCTGCAACAGTGTAACCGGACAGAATGAAAATACTTGTATTAACCAACTGTCCTATGCCATATATGGAATTGTCTTTCTCGCTATTTCTCCATCATGTGATAAAAACTCATTGTGTCTAACTTTCTGCTCCGCCATGTGTGGGTGCAGCAGATGTTGTGAAAGTTTTTCCTTGACCTACTTTATTGTATAAAAGGGAGGTGCTGACTCTACGCACCAGCATTCACTCCCGTCTGTAACCAGAGGTGTGTTGTGATTTGCTCCTTGCAAGTAAAAACCTTTGATTATATTCATGTCTCGAGTCTGATTAAGGTACGAACCTAACAGAGTACTATCATTTCTATGAGTCTTGAGTTTCAGATTCCTGACATAACGTGGTGACCGAAACCCGGGACGGCTGAGATCTGGACGGAGCTGGGGGAGGCGTCTGGGCCAGTGAGAAAACCGTGCATGGTCTGATGGAAACCATCAGCATTGACTAACCCGCCTTGAGGGAACTTGGACCGGCGCTTCTCCTCCATGCTCTATTCAGTGACGGCTGTTCCGCCATAACTAATAGAGCCAAAAGTAAGTCTTTGTTTCTTCCCAGTACAATGTTATGTTCTAGGTCTGCGGGATGCGATTAATGGTAATATGGCGGCGTCCATATTTTTCCTAGAGCAGTAAAATAAAGGAACCAGGTCAAAACTGGGACCCCTAAGAACTAAAAATAACAACCATATAGTGAAGGGGAATAAAAGCAGTTAAGAGAACTAAGTTAAAACTTTGACCTCTGAGAACTAAAAATAACAACAATATAGTGAGGAGGAAGAAAAGTACAGAAAACCACTTTGACCTCTAAGAACTGAAAATAACAACAAAATAGTGAGGAGGAAGAAAAGTGGTTAAGAGAAAAATGGGAAATTGCGTTGGACGCAGTAAGAAATCTGACGGGGTCAGAGAAAAAGTGAAACAAAGAAAAAGAGGCGAAATAGCCCGGAGAACAGTGAAGAATTTTAATAATAAACAAGAAAATAAGGATAAAGTAAAGGATCCGGATACTATTTAATCACTGCTGCAAGTGCTATTTGTTTTATATTGGTAATCTGTTGTTATTTGTTTTATATTGGGAACGCTGTGAGTGAGAAAGGAAAAGTTTATAAAAAAAAAAAAAGGGGGCATTTTTGCTCAGTGCAGTGTGGAATGTGAAAGGAGGGGCTGCTGGAGGAGCAGCTCTCTCTCTCTCTCTCTCTCTCTCTCTCTCTCTCTCTCTCTCTCTCTCTCTCTCTCTCTCCTTTTGCCTCAGGGGCGGGGGAGAGGCAGATTTGGCCTCTAGAAAAAACAGAAGTGTGAATTTTTGCTCAGCTCAATTGAAGAATGCAAGAGGCGGGGCTGTGTGCCTCACAAGGCTTGGGAGATGCTGAGTTGTATAAAGGAAATATGAAAAAACAGTGGGATTAACAAGATAACCCTTCCCCAACTTATCAATGCCACGATCCTAAGGAGGGTCCATACGGCAAATTATTTAAAGAAGTCCAAGAGATTGGGAAATGGAGGAGGCAAATAAAATCATAATAATTAGACCATAATATAATATATGTTCTCTGTTTGTGTTTGTGTGTGTGTGTGGTTGATCTGTGAAGAAAGTGGTCTAAATATGGGTACTTTTACAAGGTTTTGGGTTTTTATTTTTTCAATTTAACTGTGTGGGGTCTTGATTAATGTTGCATATGTGATAAACTGTTTACATATTTAAAAAAAAAAAGAAGCAATTTTGACGCATTACTGACCTTTGTCCTTGACTGAAACATGACAGTGCACTTTATAGAAAAAAGGACTGACGTGTGACAATGTGACTACAGGCCATGCTATGATCATATTATGATGTCATTTAATAATGCCTAATCACTGAAGGTTTTATGTTTACCCTATATCACATGATTTAAAGCATAGAGGTTCAAAACAGATTGAAAATTAATGTGTCTGTGCATATGATCTGCCAGAGGCTATGGATTATCAGACAAAGGTTTTGGAGAAAGAATCCTTAAATTGATAAACATTTTTTGAAGCCAAGTATGACTTTGTATGACATTGTAGATAACATAAGGTGTACTGATTCAAATGACTTTGACTTTACAAATGTAATGTTTATATGATTTTATACTGATATTACTCACCACATAATGGTGCGGTAACAATATATTTCAGAAATGTGACAGTAATGAGGGATGTGCTTCTCCTGATTCAGCGGTGGCCAAGCTGGGTCAGGGTGAACTACATTGCACTCCATAATTTACCAAGGAATGTATGAAATAGGGACATTCCTTGTAAAACATTAAAACAAATTCTAATTAGGCAAAACGTCCGCCTTTCCTTTGACTGAAACAATGTGACACAATATTTCAAATTCAACCCATCTGTGTTCAAATGGACAAACTGATCTTATTTATCAATGCTGAAGCATATCAAAAATGCACAGATAGTTATTTTGTTTTTCTTAAATGAAATTTGTAAACTATTTCAAGAGATGTCACAAAAAGAAACTATAATTATTGAGATCTCATCTTTGAAGGAACTGGGCTACCTGCAAATTTTATTTAAAACTAAAAATGGAAACACACTTCCTTTCAGTAAAAGAATCAAACAAATACCCTGTAACTTTGCTGCATGTGAGCCTCCATGTATCAAAACAGGGGGTATCAAAGAAATTAATTAGCAAATAATTAGCAATCCTCAGAAAAATAGATAATGCATAAAAATTATCAATAAATGATTGATGATGAATTCAATTCAATTTTATTTACATAAGTGCTTTTCATTTCATTTTCTGTAGTGTCCAGGATAAACATATGGCTGCAGTTATAACTCAAATACAGGCTGGGCAATACAGACCACCTTTTTATTATTCATGGGATAATACAAATAATAAGATCATGCCCTCTATTATCCTACACATTTCCCATGTTGTGAAGGGGGGGTTGAACAGCAGATCTCTCTCTCTACTTAGCAAAGGAAGAAGCGAGCGACAGGCTTGCTCTGTAAAAAATAGAAGTGTACTTATGCTGTAACGGTGTTGTCTGGGGTCCAGATTGTGTAAAAATTCCACAACCTGCATCACCTCCAACAGCTGAATGAGCTACTAACCTTAATGTAACTTATCTGTATTCTGTACAGACAGTAAATATGCTTATAGCGCATGACACCTGCATAATGTTACCTTGAATCTGCGGGGGTTTGTCACCTCCACAGAAAAACCAGCAAAATATCAACAGCAATTGTTTCAACTATGTAATGTTCTAATGCTACCATGTTCTATGGCAGTTATTCACTGCCCTGCCCACACTAATGGCACTGACTTGTCTAGCTGCGATAATCACTTAGCTGATAACGCTACTCACTGTGCTGCTATTGGTCTTTTAGGAACCGTCTGTCTTATTAATAATGTTGATGTTTTAAAAGACTGTCAAGATAATATGGACCTTCCTCTTGTTTCATGTGTAAATAATTAGATATACATTTGGCTTGCCTGACGAAAATTTGCTCTGCCACCCACATTATACAGATGAGCTGTCCTGGTGGCACATGGCCATCATGTGCCAACAGGAGGGAAATCAGTGATGAGGATGTTGGAAAAACTGTCCTAATATTTTGAAAGAAGTAACAAAAACATGCCAAAAGTGCATCATTTGTTTATAAAATAATGCTCAAGGAGCAATGGAAAGCTACAATATTGCTTGGTGTTGATTGACACCTTCGCAAAGTGGACAGGAATTCATCACACATCCTCAGCAAATGCCGCATCTGTGTGTGTGAAACTCTATTGAATGATGCTCTTTCCGTTTTTGGGGTTCCAGAACTGATTTGTGCAGATAATGGAACTCATTTTACAGCACAAACAGTTCAAGACTTAATAAGATCAAATTTCATAGTATCTACCACCCACAAAGTACAGGTTTTGTAAAAAGAAAAATGGTACAACAGTGCAACAAACAAGTGCTGGCAAAAAACCACACATGGAAAGGGTATTACTTGGCCAGAAGCCCTGAAATTAGTCAGACTAACCATTAACTCTATACTAGACCCAAAGACAGGATTATCACCTTTTGAATGTGCTTTTCACCATCCTTATGTATTACCTGACCTCTCACCACTAACCACACCTAACAAATACACAGATCTTGGTGAACATCTCAGGGAATGTTTTGATTCTGTCAGAAGCTCTCTCTGCTCCACAGAAAGAAACGGATAACCTGGAGACTATGTCTTCATAAAGAACCACCACCGACAACACTAGACACTCCCACTCCCACTGCAGTACGTATTGCTGAATGACCATCTCGGATTCACCTTTCACACGCTAAAAGACTACGGGTGCCTGTAAGTGAACTAACTAACTTGTTTCCCTGAGTAAGTCCAGTTACAAAGGGGGCATGTCCTTTTAAGGACAAGGCCGTCTCAACCCTGGTGAAGAAAGAGGCCCGGAGGGGTACTCTCTCAGGTGGAAGCATGGCACCAAAATTATTGATGACTCTGTGTTCAGCACTTCTCCTGACAGTGGGGTGGTAATCTCTTTCTGATTCAAGGACAACGAACCCACGAAGCACGGACAATGAACAATACGCATAACCTATGGTACCAGACAATGGTGGTTTGGTGAGAGGACTGGGAATCAATACTTCTTGCTATGTGTGTTCATTGCTACCCCATTCACACAAGACTGCAATACCCATGATCCCTGTTCCACTGAGGGAAGAGGAAACGCCCGGAGCGACAATAGCGATGAATTCTCGTCTCAGTCTGTTTAATACAAGCAATAACGTTGGACATTGGTTGGTGGGGAATTTGTCAGAAAGGTATCTTAATAGATTGAATGTCACTATTCTGATTACACTGGGTCTAAGATTAGAATATTTAATACTATTGAGATTGGAACTTCTTTGCTTGCAGTTAAGAAGCCTTTAATGATAGTAAATCCTACACTGTTTACTTCACCAATCTGCTTTCACAAAAATTGTAGTAAAAACAGTTTCAACCTGGGTTTTTCACAGAGATGCAATGATACTAAGGAAGTGACCTGTGAAGTGTCATATCATGATTCTGTTTGTAGAAATGTATTTCACTTTCCCTATATTGCTGCTGGAAAATTCACCTTAAAGAGGAAAAATTGTACTTTTAACTGTAGCAATAATCCTACTGTTTTTTGGCCAAATGATGATGGATATGGATTCTTGGAAAACCATGTTTGGGTTTGTGGATCTAATGTTTACTCATTGCTTCCTCCAGGATGGTGTGGCAGGTGTTACATGGCTATATTGTTCCCACACATCAGCATAAGGTCAAATCTTACACATGAAATGAAAACATCCTACTCCCATTATTATCATTCTGAACAAACTAAAATACACACCAGGGTAAAAGGAAGAAAAATAGAGATGCAACAGTTGGTGGGTAAACTATCTGGAAAACAGAGAATGGGTACTCTTTTTCCAATGCATGGCAGTGCTCTAGCTATACACCACATAAATGCATTAGCATGGACAATGGAAAATCTAACTGTATTAGTGGAGCAAGGATTCACAACTTAAATGAAGAACAAAAATTAGCATGATATTTTACACTTACAGCATGGGTTAGATGAAGATAAAGGTTGGGGCTCCTGGGATTGATTTCAAAGTAAGAACTTGGTGGCAGAGTCTTTTGAAATAGTTAACCCCATTGATTGTGATATTAATTTTATTCTATGTGCTTTTCATGTGTGTCATTCCCTGTATAAGGTCCATGATAAGTAGAACTTTTGCTCAACACACTTTCATGTTACAATCTGTTATGCTCCAAAGAGAAGTCCCTGTACAATATACTGCCTTAACACAGCAAAGTGATGGTGATTGTGATGACAAAACCACTGTTTAAATTTGGAAATGATGCTTTATGAGGTCAATGTAACAAAAAACTTTTGAAGTTACATTATACTGATGCTTGCATGTGATGAAATGTTAAACAGGAGGGAATTGTTGGAAAATGTATAAATGTATATACATGTTAACATTTCATAAATGAATAATACTCGTATAACTGCTTCTCCTGTGTTGTACGTGACACAGGAACTGTTGAAATAACTTTCTGTTCTGAGAAGTGTAATCTGCCCTGCAACAGTGTAACCGGACAGAATGAAAATACTTGTATTAACCAACTGTCCTATGCCATATATGGAATTGTCTTTCTCGCTATTTCTCCATCATGTGATAAAAACTCATTGTGTCTAACTTTCTGCTCCGCCATGTGTGGGTGCAGCAAATGTTGTGAAAGTTTTTCCTTGACCTACTTTATTGTATAAAAGGGAGGTGCTGACTCTACGCACCAGCATTCACTCCCGTCTGTAACCAGAGGTGTGTTGTGATTTGCTCCTTGCAAGTAAAAACCTTTGATTATATTCATGTCTCGAGTCTGATTAAGGTACGAACCTAACAGAGTACTATCATTTCTATGAGTCTTGAGTTTCAGATTCCTGACAAGAACAATTCCAGCATTCCGGTTCCGGGTGACACGCCAGGGCGATAACATTATGGGGTGGGATTTGTTCAGTGAACTGGGGCTCTCCATCACAGATCCCATGCTGACCGACGATGGTCCGGGTCCATTGCACTCAGATGTGGAAGCAACCAACCCCTGCCTCACACCGTACACCCAACAGAACCCAGAAGAACCGGAGCATCCACAAGAGCCCCAGTCCGCAGCCATGTGGGACCCAGAGCCAGTACCCGTGCAGCACGCACGTTCACAAACCACAGCCTCATCACAGGAGGGAGAGAATGATTTCACAGACGTGGGTACAGCCGAAGAACGCAACATGGAGAGAGAACACAGCGCAGAGAGTGAACATAACATGGAGAAAGAGCACAAACCAGACACCTCAGATCCTCGCCCAGCACGAGCTTCAAGCAGCCGCCATGGAGCCGCAGGAGAGGGGGTTTGTGGAGAAAAAGGACCCCGGTGAATGATGACAACCCGGCGCACGACCCATCGCCAGCGACAGTGACACATCACCGTGGCAACAACCAGCACCAGGAGAAAGAGAGCAAAAGCCAAACTCATCCCACATCCTCGCCAAGTATCAGCCTTAGGGAGCCGCCACAGCACAGCAGGATGGAGAGTTCATGGCCCAGCAGGACCAAGCACAGCACACCAACTGAGAGCACGTCGTGCTGCCAGCGTGAATGGCACACCACCACAAGAGCAACCAGCATCAAAGGCAGCAGAGCAGCAGCACCAAGTGCAACCAAACAGATTGCTGCGTGCACTAGTTGATTTGGTTCGGGTCCAACGATCCAACCGCCTGTACCCACAGATGGTCCCGCCATCATGGATGAGAATCGCTGCATGGAGGAGACCAGCCACCATCCAGATGGCCGATGGTTCAAGATGGCACGCCAGCCGTCTGCGGGAGGTAAGAGCGGTTTCCTTGTATCAAGACGCAGTACTGGAGCCAACCCAGCTAGTGTGGGACTCAGGCTGGGACACTGCGGACAAGCAAGCCATGACTCCAGCGAGACAGCACCCAGGTCTGCTGCAGCCGGTGCCTCCAGGGACATGCCCACCATGGGCTCAACTGAGGCACCTGAAGTTGAACTGTAAGCAGTGACTGTGTTTTGATATGTTTGACAGAGCACGATTGCTTCAGTGACAGCAGAATAATCCATACAATCGTGCAGGGCTAACCGGCAGTCTACCCGATGGCCCAGGTTCTGGTTTCTCTGCTTGTTGTAAAAAAAAAAAAAGAAAAAAGCCCATTGTGAATGTTATGAAGCTGCTGTGAATTAAAAGTTCATAATGTTGTGATAATGTTTTGGGCTTTTTCAGAGGGGGATAAATGTTAGGTATTCCCCATACTAACAGATAGGCAGTATGGACATGACATCGAACACCTGGGTGACGTCAGCACACCGTGCCTGTTTGAGAGGACTGTTGGCGGGAGTCGTCCTCTTTGGCACTCCGCCTCTGTATGACCAACAACCTGTACAGCCTAGAGTTAGCCTGCTAGCCTCTACACTCTAATACATGTACCATTACTGTGTGCTTTTAATAAAGTTCGGGTTCAGTACAACTCCTGCTTCCACTGCCCTGCTTTCCAGACATAACAGCATTACTTATTGTTTTCTTTGAAACAACAGTACCTACTAACTCCACGAGGGGTCTGTATCTTTTGGATAACTCTTCAGATAATTCTTTTGACTCCTCTGTCAGAAATCTTGTGAAGAGCTCCTGGTCATGGCCAGTTTATGATAAAATGATGTTCTTTCCACTTCCGAATGATGGCTCCAACAGTGCTCACTGAAACATTCAGCAGTTTAGAAATGTGCCTGTAACCAATGTCATTGTTATAACTCACTCTGGGCCATCATCTGCCGCAGCTGTGCGCACACCTGGGAGTAATCAGCCCCGGGCTATATAGCCCGTGCTGCCTAGAGCTTCGGCATGGAGTCGTCTGCTATGATACGCTCTTCGTCCTGCGCACGTCCTGATCCCTCTCAACCCTGCACTTCATCGTTGGACTCTCCGTTGGCACGTAAGCTCAACAATTCCAACCTTACCTCTTCTCCCAGGCTCTCCCCTGTGCACAGGTGGATCCCTTAGGCGGCGGTGGAACCCCTCTTCTCACCACGCCGTGCATCACAACGCTTCACCGGGCGCTTCGGCAGACACTGTCTCCCTGGCAGGAGGCCCAAAGCCCAAGCCGACACCAACTCCAGGACATCTGCAAGTAAGCCTCATCAATTATCCATTTATTGCAACACGGCTGAAGTTAACACCTGTGTTTGGTTCTGTCTTTAGGGTTGCCAGGCTGTACGGCGCTCTGTTTCACCCCCGGCTGCAGCTCGTTCACCCACACTACATTCACATAACGCATACATGCACTCACGCACCTGCTGGTTATTCAATAAAGATCATTGTATTGAACTTGAGCCTGTGTGTGCGTGTTCCCTGGGTCCGACATTATGTCAGTACGGCTCCGTCAAAGTGACCTAGCGAACAGTGGGCTCGCACACCGTTTTAACATCTTGGAGGCTCGAGTCGATCAGATTACTTACCAGCAGCAGGTTATTCTAAACCAGCTAGGTCAGATTAACAGCCGGTTGGATCGCCTGGAAGGATAGCGGGCGTTCCCTCCGGCTCAGAGCAGCAGGCCAGTTCCCATTAGCTTTCCATCTAGCCAGGCAAGCCCGGGCGCGCTCACGCGTCTCACGCCGATCCCCACGCCCATGCGCTTCAGTGGGAGGCTTGGGGAGGCGCGAGGTTTCATCCTCCAGTGTGAGACCGTGTTCCAGCGCGTTCCCTGGGACTTCCCCTCCGATCACAGCCGTATCGGTTACGTGGCGAATCTCTTGGAAGGGCAAGCGTTAGCATGGGCTTACGCCATAATGGCGAAACCCAGCTACACTAATCTCACCTATGCCCAATTCGTCCGAGATTTCCACGAAGTGTTTGACCACTCGGATCATGATAGCGTGCTAACCACCCATTTATTAAACCTTTGCCAGGGTAGTCGGTCGGTGGCCGATTACGCTGTCGACTTCCGGGTGGTAGCGGCGGAAGTTGGGTGGGAGGATGCTGCGCTTTGCAGCATCTTCACCCGTAGCCTGAGCCCTAGCCTACGGGATGAGCTGGCCTGCCTAGATAAGCCTGAGCGGCTCACTGAGCTCATTTCACTGGCCATTAGTTTGGATAATAGGATGAGGGAGCGAGCGGCCAAACGGAAGTCCTCCGGCCGTTCGGGTAAACCATTCTGCCACTCATCCCAATCTCCAACCTTGGCTCTGCCCGCGCTAGAGGGCCCGGATGACTCTGAGGCCATGGTGATGGGGCGAACCAAAATCTCAGAGGCAGAGAGACAGCGCCGCCGGGATCTAGGTCTCTGCATGTATTGCGGGGATGACCAGCATGACATCTAGTCCTGCCCGGTTCAGCCAAAAGGGGGGGTCCGCGAGTTGCTATAAGGGGCCTCGCGGACTCATCCCGGTCTAATCCCCTATCTAAGTGTCTCCTGCCAATTAGGTTTTGTCACAACCGCACCGAGTTCCTCACACACGCACTGGTGGACACGGGGGCTGAACAGAGCTTTATTTCTAAGGAACTGGCACCCGACTGGGCTCCCCTGCCAAGCTCTGCCAACCCCCCTTAACCTCATCACCCTGTCTAAGGCTCCCTTAGAGAAGGTAACGCACTGGACTGCCCCGGTTTTGGCCATCATTTCTGGGAACCATCATGAGGATCTCCGGTTGTTCGTCCTCTCCACCTCGGCTGCCCCTGTCATCCTGGGTTACCCATGGCTGCGCTTGCACAACCCCACTTTTGACTGGCGGACTGGCAGCGTTCTCACCTGGAGCCCGTTCTGTTTGAGCGCTTGTCTCCAATCAGCAGCTTGTTTCCACCCCCCCGACTTGCCCAGGGTACCTGCGGAGTTCCACGACCTCAGAGCGGTGCTCAGCAAGGCCCAGGCGCTGTCTCTCCCCCCCACTGCCCATACGACTGTGCCATCAACCGCCGCCCGGGCGCCCCCCTGCCGTCAAGCCGTTTGTACAGCTTATAGGCTCTGGAGTGCGAGGCTATGGAGGCATACATCAAGGAGTCGCTCAGCTCGGGCATCATCCGGCCATCGTCATCACCAGTGGGGGCAGGCTTCTTCTTCGTGGGAAAGAAAGACGGCTCTCTTCGCCCCTGCATCGACTTCCGGGCTCTAAATGATATTACCATCAAGGACAAATACACCTTACCGCTGATGGACTCTGCCTTCGACTCCCTCCAGGGGGTCTCCTGGTTCACGAAATTGGACCTCCGCAGCGCTTACCATCTTGTGCGGATCCAGGAGGGCGATGAGTGGAAGACGGGATTCTGGACTCCCAGCGGCCACTTTATGTACCTCGTCATGCCGTTTGAATTCACCAACGCTCAGGCCGTCTTCCAGCGGCTCATCAATGACGTCCTCCGGGATTTTCTGGGGTCCTTCGTTTTCGTCTACCTGGACGACATCCTGATCTTCTCTAAATCCTGGGAGGAGCATCAGGTTCACGTGAGGCGGGTCCTTCAACGGTTGCTCGAGAACAAACTCTTCGTGAAGGCTGAAAAGTGCGATTTCTACACCGAGAAGACCTCTTTTCTGAGCTTTATCATCTCGCACAACCAGGTCATTCCAGATCCTGAGAAGGTGAGGGCGGTGGCGGATTGCCCCCCCCCCCATCATCAAGGAAACAGTTGCAACAATTTCTGGGGTTTGCCAATTTCTACCGGTGGTGTGTGCCCAAATACAGCTCGATCGCCGCCCCCCTGACCTGCCTCACCTGCCCTAAGGTGCCGTTCCGGTGGACAGAGGGGGCTGCGTCGGCCTTTGCGGCCCTGAAGGCGGAATTCTCCTCATCCCGGGTCTTGACGCAGGTGGACCCCGCGCTGCAGTGTCTGGTCGAGGTGGACGCCTCTGATTCGGGGGTGGGGGCAGTACTTTCACAGCGCTCCTCGGTGGACGGGGTGATCTGCCCCTGTGCCTTCTTCTCTCGGCAACTGTCACCCGCTGAGAGGAACTATGATGTCGGTGACAGGGAACTCCTGGCGGTCAAGCTCGTGCTGGAGGAGTGGCGGCACTGGCTGGAGGGGGCCTCGCTACCCTTTGTGGTTTGGATGGATCATAAGAACCTGGAGTACCTGAGGACGGCTAAGCGCCTGAATGCTCACCAGGCGCATTGGTCCCTGTTCTTCGGGCGCTTCCAGTTCACCATCACCTACCGCCCGGGGTCAAAGAACACAAAGCCAGATGCCCTGTCCAGGCAGTTCGCCTCAGAGGCTGCTGAGAAGCAGGAGCACACCATTCTCCCAGCCTCGTGTGTCGTGGGCGCCCTCTCCTGGGTCATCAGGGATAAGGTCCTGAAGGCCCAAGAAACTGAACCGGACCTGGACGGAGGCCCTACCGGGAGACTGTTCGTACCATCTGCTGTTTGGGGTGATGTGATCCACTGGGCCCATTCTTCCAAACTCACCTGCCACCCTGGGATCTCCCGATTGGTGGAGTTGCTCCAGAGATCATTCTGGTGGCCAGGGCTTCGGAAGGACGTCATCGGCTACGATCGTGCCTGCCCCCAGTGCGCCACTGGGAAGACGTCTTCTTCTCCGCAGGCTGGCCTTCTTCACCCCCTGCCGGTCCCTGGGAGGCCGTGGTCTCATGTGGCGCTGGACTTCGTAACTGGTCTCCTGGTAACCAACACGTTTGACACCGTGCTGACCATCGTGAACCGCTTCTTGAAGGCTGCCCACTTCATCCCCCTGCGTGGGCTTCCAACAGCACGTGACACAGCGGACCTTCTGGTACAGCACGTCGTGCGTCTACATGGGATCCCTGCGGACATTGTCTCTGACCGAGGCCCGCAGTTCGTCTCCAGTGTGTGGAGGAGTTTTTGTAACGCTTTGGGGGCTACAGTGAGCCTGTCCTCTGGTCATCAACCCCAGAGCAACAGGCAGTGCGAGCGGGCAAATCAGGAGCTGGAGGCCGCTCTGCGCTGCGTCATCGCCTCCAGCCCATCATCATGGAGCAGTCATCTGCCTTGGATAGAATATGCTCATAACCCAACTGTCTCTTCTGCAACCGGTATGTCACCTTTCAGGGCATCGTTGGGCTACGATCCCCCGCTGTTCCCCGAAGAAGAGGGGGAGGTGGCCGTACCATCAGTTCACACGCACCTGAGGCGCTGCCGTCGGCTATGGGCTGCTACTCGCCAGGCCCTTTTACGCACAGCTGAGCGCAACACCAGGGCGGCGAACCGGTGCAGAAGACCTGCTCCACAGTATCAGGTGGGTCAGCAAGTATGGTTATCGACGCAGCATATTAACCTGAAGGCTGAGAAAAGGAAGTTGGCCAAATGTTTTATTGGGCCCTTCCCTATTGTTAATCTGGTGAATCCTGTGGCTGTGCATCTGGCTCTCCCTCCTTCTCTGCGTGTTTGTCCCACATTCCACGTCTCGCAGGTCAAACCAGTGATCTCCAACCCGCTCTGCCCCCCTCCTCGAGCCTCACCGCCACCCGTGTTGATCGACGGTGACCCGGTGTGGACGGTCAACTCCATCCTGGACGTCCGCCGCCGGGGTCGCAGCTTGCAATACTTGGTGGACTGGGAGGGGTATTGTCCCGAGTGGAGGTCCTGGGTGCGCCAATCGTTTGTGCTGGACAAACGCCTTATTAAGGACTTCCACCAGGCGCACCCAGATAAGCCAGCGCCAGAAGGTGCTGCTCGGGGGAGGGAGTACTGTTACAACTCACTCTGGGCCGTCATCTGCTGCAGCTGTGCGCACACCTGGGAGTAATCAGCCCCGGGCTATATAGCCCGTGCTGCCTAGAGCTTCGGCACGGAGCCATCTGCTATGATACGCTCTTCGTCCTGTGCACGTCCTGATCCCTCTCAGCCCTGCGCTTCATCGTTGGACTCTCCGTTGGCACGTAAGCTCAACAATTCCAACCTTACCTCTTCTCCCAGGCTCTCCCCTATGCACAGGTGGATCCCTTAGGCGGCGGTTCTCTCCCTCACGGCGGCAGAACCGCTCCTCTCACCACGCCACGCATCACAACGCTTCACCGGGCGCTTCGGCAGACGCTGTCTCCCTGGCAGGAGGCTCAAACCCAAGCCGACACCAACTCCAGGACATCTGCAAGTAAGCCTTGTCAATTCTCCATTTATTGCAACACGGCTGAAGTTAACACTTGTGTTTGGTTCTGTCTCTAGGGTTGCCAGGCTGTACGGCGCTCTGTTTCACCCCCGGCTGCGGCTCGTTCACCCACACTACATTCACATACCGCATACACGCACTCACGCACCTGCTGGTTATTCAATAAAAATCATTGTATTGAACTTGAGCCTATGTGTGCGTGTTCCCTGGGGCCGACATTATGCCAGCCATCATTATGTTTTGCAATAATAATTCTGCGAAGGTCTTGAAGGAGAACCCATCATGAGTTCTTTGTGGCATGACAAGCTGATATTCACAGACCTTTTTAAAGGCTATCAGTCAGGACTTAACCAGCTGAAATTAATTTGCACTGATGGGGATGGGATGGCTTCCTAAATTCTGATGGATTTCAGCTCCTTTCTTTCTGGTTTCTTTCTGGTCTCTATGCCTTTTTGCACCTCTTTTTTCTTCATGTGTTCAATTATTAGATATTCCCTGTGTCATTCCACTTTATTAAATATAACTTGTTTTGTGAACACAGTTGCCTTGATTTCTTTGTATGTATGGATTACTTGGGTTGTTTCCGATATCTGTTGAAAATCTCAGGACAATGGCTCCATCAGAAATATGTTTAATGAGAAAAATGTTGACATGTTCAATACTTATTTTCCCCGCTGTCGTTGCAAATGTACAACAAAAACATGGAAAATTTATGAGTTGCAAATTTAATATAAAAAAGTTTAAATTGATCAGTATATAGTTGTATATTTGTGCAGAAAAAAGGGTAAGAAATATATCACAAAAATGTGATGATCAGGCGAGCATGCTCCACTTCCCCTCCTGTTCCAGTTTTCCCGGCACTGGAGTAATCATCACACCTGCGTGATTCCCTGCACCTGCTGCCCTCCGGGTCCTCAGAGTATTTAAGGTCCAGTGTGTGGCTACAGCGCCGCTGGACCATTGGGTTTGCTGCCACCTCAGCGGTGTGTACTCCGGGGCTGATCGCGCTCGCCTGACCCTCAACCTGAAGACACCGAACGCTCCCCCCAGGTCATCCGCCTTTTCCCTGTCTTCCCCTGGTTCCACGCAGGAGTTCTCTGCCAGGCCCCTCTGCTCATCGCAGCTGCGTGCATTCCAGCATGCTCCAGATTTTGTGTGTCAATTTAAGTGCATTTTGTTTGCGCTTTTCCTTAGTTGTGCACTTTATTTAGGTTTGTGTATTTTAGTTGTTGTGCTTTCACTAAAGTGGTGAAACGTTTACCATCTGAATCTGAGCGTTCATTTGGTGTGGTTGCTCAGCGTTTGAGCATCTCTCTTCGATTGAATTATGACAAAAAAGTGGCAAATTTATAAGCAAAAAGAACTACTTTTATTAGAAAGTTCCAAATTTGCCAGGGAAAAGTTATAAATTTTGAAGAAAAAAAATTGAAAGTTTACAAGAAAACCCTTACACATTATTTCTTGTTGATTTGCTACTTTTTTCTCATAAATTTGCAATTTTTTTGAAATTTGAAATATCTTGTGGGATCGGGATTTATTGTGAAGTGTAGTGTGATGACACTACCTTCCAGTTGCGCCATCACACCGCCCTATAAGAAGGGGCGTCCACCATTTGGGGTCTGGTCTTGCCCTGACGGCTCTGCCATGTACTGCCTAATGTGTACTGTACATAGTTCTTGAATAAAGCTGAGTACAAATGGTAAATGGCATTCACTTATATAGCGCTTTTATTCTCATCCCTTGATGACCAAAGCGTTTTACAGATCCTGGTATCCACCCATTCACACACATTCACACACTGATGGCGGCACACTACCTAACATGGTGCTTCCAGACCCACCAGGAGCAATTAGGGGTGAAGTGTCTTGCCCAGGGACACAACGGCAGGATATCCGGGGAGAGTGGGATTCGAACCGCCAACCATGTGGCTATTGGTCGACCTGCTCTACCTCCTGAGCCACTGCCGCCCCTGAGTACAAGTGCAACCTCTTCGTCCATCTCCTCAATACCAGGTTTTCTGGACATAACATTTGGCGACTACGGATTAACTCATGGAGGAGTGCGGGGCACCTCTACAGCAATTTATGGAGTACCCAGGGGAACCAGCAGTCATGTGGCCTTGCTGGTTGGCCACGTTCGAGACGTACATTGCAGCGTTGGGCCTGGGTAAAGTTGACGGAGTAAGGAAGCGAGCACTTCTGGTTCGCAAACACGCCGTAGAAGGTCAGAGAATATGCCACATGTTAGGGGAGACGGAATCATATACGGATGCTGTCGAACTGCTTGCTAGCCACTTTGCTGAACATACATGTAGCACGAAGCTGTGGGGTGAGATGCTATTGGCGCCAAAAGGCACGAAGCTAGATAGCTCAGGGGAGCTAACATCCCAGCTAGTAGCAACAGAGAAATTACTCACAGAGCTAAATGGGCACCAGACACAGAAGCTAGATGCTACAGGTTACAAGCTAGCTAACACAGTGGAATTGGAGCCACAGGAGAGGGAGCCTGTGCCCATCAAGAACGACAAGCAGGCCGAAGAGCACAGCGCAGAGACGACGGAGAATTCCAAGCTGAGAGTGACCACAGCACTGTGGGTGAGCACGGCGTGGAGAGTGAAGCTGGCATGGAGGGAGAGCAATGATCAGACTCAGCCCCATTTTTCCCGCAGCCAGAGTCGGAGCAGTGGGAGGGGGAACGCAAGCATACTGAGAGCCCCAAAGCACAGCGGCGGTGGCCAGGCACAGAGAAAACGCACAGCGCGGCACAGCGGAGCACTTCAGACGACAAAGAGGAGGAACCGGACTGCTCCCGTGTCCTTGCCCAACAAGCAACAGAGGTTATGACCGAGCGGGCGGGTGAGGAGTCCGCTTCAATGACCAACACCGAAGTATACACTTCATGCTCTCGGTAGGAGAGCAGCTCAGTGAAAGAGCCGGACGGCTTCGGTGCCCATGCTCAACCGGCTGTAGTGGGAGCGACCGAGCTGGCAGGTGGAGGGTCCGATTCAACGAGCGACACCGGAGAGGTACCGGACTGCTTCTGTACTCGAGATGAGCCGCAACCAAAGACGGAGACAGCAGGTGAAGGGTCCACAGTGAACACGGTGACAATGGAACCATTGCAGCGCGGCGGAGATCCCGAGCCGAATGAGCGCACAGAGCCACCGGGAGCACAACAACGGTGTGTAAAGCCAAGTAAGGCACCGCTCCAAGTTATGGACTGGGTTTGGGTTCGCGCCGGTGGGAGACCTGGACAGCTATTGACTGAGCCAAAGCCAGTGAAGCAATGTGTGCCGCTGAGGATCGTGGCGAAGCTGAGGGCAATGTGTTTTTGGCAGACGGATGATTCGGTTCAGCACATGAACAGTCTACGGCATTTCCAGGTCGTGGCTCCAGACGGTGAGGCTCTGTGGGGGTCGGCTGCCGCAGTGTGGGACCTAGGCCCCAGCATCATGAAGATTGACCACGGGGGTCCGAAAGATCCAAGGGGGAGGCTGCCACAAGCCTGTTTCAAAGCTCCAGGGAGGAGGCCACCACAGGGCTGCCTCAAAAGCTCTCAGGCTTAACTGTTTTCCCCGCCTGACCCACCATTGCCGTGGGGGACTGTGTTTAAAAAACAAAACAAAAACTGAAGTGTTTGAAAATGTTTAGTTAGGAGCACGGCTGATCCATCAATAGAACAGTGGCAGAATAAACAACTTTGCCATTCGGGCCGTGTGGCAGTCTACCCACTGGTCCTAGTTTTAGTTTTCGTTATGCTTTTATGTTTACTGTTCTTCTTATTATTTTAGTGTGGTTCTGTTTTGCCAAATCTGGGAGGGGTTTGATTAGATGTGTTTTTTTCATTTTGTAAAGGGGGGGATTGTGGGATCGGGATTTATTGTGAAGTGTGGTGTGATGACGCCACCTTCTGGTTGCACCATCACACTGCCCTGTAAGAAGGGGCGTCCACCATTTGGGGTCTGGTCTTGCCCGGATGGCTCCGCCATGCACGGCCTAATGTGTACTGTACATGGTTCCTGAATAAAGCTGAGTTCCAGGGCAACCTCTTCGTCTGTCTCCTCAATACCAGGTTTTGTGGACATAACACATCTGACATGTTAACCATCAAAATTTAAGATCATAGCTGGAGTGAGATTTAGGGTGCATTCAGATGGCCACTGTTTGGTCTGAACCAAAGGACCAAACAGTGGCTTCAGCAGATAGTTTGATTCATTTGGTGCCGTCTGAATGCGCGTTGGAACTCTGGTGGGTGCCAAACAAGCGAAGTCTGGTCCCCCTGAAAACAGAGGTCTTGATTCTCTTGTGAACAAAGTCTGGTGTTCTCCGCTTGCAGTGTGAATCCAAACGGACTATCCAGCAGACCAAAGGGCGGAAGTGCCCCTTGGCGTTTGCGTAACCATAGCAACACATAGTCGGAGAAAAGGAAGTGGTGTTTACCATAGTACATTTTGGGTAAAAAAAAAATAACAATAAAGACAACCATGCGAATCCAAGAAATCCTTTTACCAAAGAAAGCCGAGGAGAAAAGTTAAAAAATGTCTCGTTTGTGGCAGACAAACAACCCGGCTGGAGGGAATGTATTTCCATTTTCGGTCCTGGTCAATCGATGAGCCTGATTTTTCTTCTTCGCCGAGATTTTTTCTTCCTGGTCAGGAGTGGTTTCAGCTACAGCACCCCAAACGAGCAGTTGTTGTAACTGTGTGACCAGGAAGTTTGGTCCGCTGCAGTGTGAATGCAAACCAAACCAAACGAAGGTGTGAAAATTCTTGGCATTCCCTGCCCAGTCGAATTGAGACCCCTGGACTATTCTGGTCTGAATGCAGCCTTGAAACAACACAATAGCTGCGTTCAAGCTACTATTGGCAAGGTGTAGTCATGGGTTCCATTAGCATAAATTAATACCTCCACAATGCACCATGCCTTTTTCAAACTTCAAGCAGACGCAGGTGTGATCTCCTGGAGATAACAGTGCATTTCTCCGGTGTCTCAAGTTTTATGTCCTCACATTGTTAATGTCATATGAACGAGCCACACAGCCTGGAAGCTACTGATGTCGGCTGCTACTGATTAGTTGAGAGTCACTGACATTTTTACAATTTTTTTTAAATTTTGCCACCCCGTGTCAAACTCAACACTGATCAGTGGGGGATTTAGGAATACACAGCTGATCTATGTAGTGTAATAGTTGCTGCTCTTTGTCCTCAATTATAACGGACAGGGTTGCAAAATGCAGCCAACATTTTACATAATTAATTTTTTCATATCGGGACTGAATGGCATATAGGTAGTTTTCAGTCACGTGACTTCCAGAAGGGTCTTCTCCAATACGGCTGCTATTTGTTTACTTAAGTAATGAAGTAAAAAAGTGTGAAAACCTCCGAAACTTAAAATGAAGCTCTTGATGATGTCTCAAGACATTTTTACGATTATAAATTAGCTTTAATCGACAAGCAGGACCCTGACTCAGAGACGAGCATGACCACACCATGATGGTCGGCAGCACACTCCCCCCGGGCAATGCTGCCACCTGGTCCGATGAATGAAAAGGCAGACTACGAGGCTGAGCCAACGCCGTTAACTCAGAGAAAGAGCATGAACATGAGTGTGTGGCTGTACTGAGCTACGAGCACGTAGCTTAGATTGTAATAAGGCAGGGTGAGTGGGTTTTGTCTTTACGCTAGGGTTGATCAAAATTATCAGCTAACGTTTACCTGCTAAAAGTAGGTCCGTGAAACTTGGTTAGAAAATTGTTTTCCACGGATACTGTGGGTTAAATGAACAGATCAGTTTGTCCCTCCAACTGGTGTTTGTATAGCCAGTGCCATGCAACCAATGATACCACAATAGTTCACCTTATTTTTCATTTTTCTGCTGCATGCGGTGACTTCACCTCCAATATGGCTGGCATATGACATCATTTTAAAACTATCGATTTTCAAGAAGAGACACTGTGTATGTTTGTGTTTGCCATGCGGGCTAGCACTTTTATTTTGGGGGGAAGTGTATTTGTGAGTCGCATTTTTTTGCCCAGTGCCACACAAAGCAGGATGTGTTTTGTTTCAGAGGGGGCTGTCATGGAAAAAAAAGAGAAGCAGAACATATGTTAATGCAGGCTGAACTGAGATACATGAGCAGGGACAGAGCGGAGCTGAACAGGGAGATTTCCCCACTCAGAACCAGAACAGGCTGGTCTGGGCTCCTTGGCAGCCGGAGATTGTCTGCAGGTTTTGTGGGAGCGACTGAAAAAAAATGCTCTTAAAGCAACTTCTCACTGTCAGCCATTGTGATATTTGTATAACTGTGACACACACAGTTGTCTGCTGGAGCTTCGAAATGAATACAATAGTAATCTGCCAAAATAATGACAGACATCTTTCTGATATATTTCCACGTTCTTCTGTTGCTGTGCAGTGATGTGGTGATGATGACACCTACTTCATCACACGTTTAGCCATGTTGTCCTATTCAAATGTCCACCGAGGTGAGGTGAGGTGGACAACGACCCACATTGATTGCAGATCTTTTAGCCCTCATCAAAAAGCGTGGGTAACCCTATTCAGACAACAGAGGAAACCCAAACTGGGTTTGTTTGGATTGCTGGGGTAGACTGAAAGGATCTTATTGTGGCGGGTTGACTCAACCCCCCCACAACACACAGGACAGTCAGCTCTTTTCTCTTGGTTTTCCCCGCTGCACTACTGAGATGTAATGTGCCATTCATGTGTTGTGATGCAATGTGCCCTGCATGTATCGTGATGTAATGTGCCATTCATGTATACTGTTCATGCGTCCTGTCCTTGCTGTGACCTAGAGACAGTTCAATATGTAGATGTGCCTGGTAACCTCTTTGTTCCGCAAGCTGAGCAGAGGCTGCATCTGCCTATTGTTATGTAGGTCTTACAAATGCAAATGTCTCATGCCTGTTCTGCAATCCCTTTGATCAGACCAACTGCTGTGAATCTGCTTTGATGTATTGTTTGAGTTGGGTACAAATACTGCACAGGTTCTGTAACTCATCCTCTTTCTGACTCACTTCAACTGCTGCTGCAGACACGCACTTTGTGTCTCTTCTCTGAGAGCCTGAGGATCCCACTCCAGCCTGCACGCACTTGGGCCGGAGCGGGGATCCCGTGACGGCGGTATGATAATAAACTCTACTTAAAACCTTCAACAACGCCGCTTTATGTCATGCCGCCGCACTTATATCGGATTTCCACTGGTATTTGGTGTTTTTGGTATTGGTATTCACTTTGAAATGTCCTTTTCCAAATCATTTTGATGGCACAGCAACCTTTGTCCAGGTTTCCTCTCACATCACCTGAAGCACCACTATATAACTTTACTGTTCCTGGTAAGAATACTAAACAGACTCCAACTGGCACATTTTACTGCTTGAGCCTCCATTAGCTAACTGTAGGCTTTAGCTGCCAACTAACATAGCACCTTCTCTTTAGGAAAGTTGTTTTTATTTAGCTTTGTGCAGCCAACAACCCAACATCTTGGGAGAGATCTGAAGCAGGGGTCTGCCACCTCTGCTGTAGAAACGCCCAATGCAAGCTATTTTAGCCCCCCCCCCCAAAAAAAAATGGCATGAGCAATAAAACTTACTTGACCCCGTAATAAAGACAGAGCAACCAAGTTATGAGATTAAACTGATCTGTCCTCAGCAATAAGAGATATTTTTCCCTCTTGAATTTCCAGATTTTGCAGATTTGAAAATTTGCTAATTTGTTTTCATAAATTTTCTACTATATTTGGAAATGTGTGTGTAATTTGTATGTTCTTCTGTTGTATAATGTTGTGATATTTGTGATAATTTATTATTGAAAAGTTAGGTTTTTTTCCCTACAAAAAAGTTTTTCTAATTATTATTTTTTATGCCAAAAGGAATCCCCATTTTTTCCCACCTCTAGCTGCTAAATTCTCTGACCAGAAACTGAGCTGTCAATGCCATGGAATGACCTCTATGCCTATACTGCCTCAAGGATATCCAGCTGTGTGTGTTTACATGTGGGCTGCAGTATTTGTTTGGTATTATGGGCCACAGCAACTTTTAAATCGGATTGTACTAATTATTTAAGACCATCAGAGCTGTGTGGGCATAGTAAGAACACTGCATGGAACACTGATCAAACTGAATGATATTTAACAACAATAAGGTGTCCTCAAGCAGAATAGAGTTTCCAGCCATTTCAGAGTGATTTACATTCAACTTCCCTGTCAGATTTACCCAAATGTGCAAGTTTCATTTGAAGGACAATTCATACAAAAGTTGGAGGAGCTATTACCAAGCTAATGAGCTAAAAATTCAAAACCATAAAGTCAGCTACCAAAAAACCCCCACACATCACGCTAAACTATAAACACTTGCAATGTTTTGACACATAATTCGGATTGGTTGAAAATCTCTTCTTTGCCTACATCAGCAATTGCATTTATTTGTTCACTCAAGTCAGGGTGGCTCAAATCTAGTCAGCCTTCATTTATCTAGTGCGTCTAAAACTGTTCACACCTTGGGTATGTGAGCAATTCGGGCTGTTTGAAGGACAGAGACAGATTTTTTTTTTAAAAAAGGCATCTACGATGCTTCATTCTTATTGTGACAATGGAAGTGAGACCGACGCTAGTTTAAAAGATGAAAAGTTATAACCTTTATGATAAAAGGCACTTTGTACTCTAGTTCCTATCCTATACCTACAACTACAGAAACTTTGAAATGTTTATTTTGCTAACACTTTCCCAAAAAGCATGTAGGGACATCCCTTAGGGTAGCATCTCACTGGACTTCAACACTGACAACACTGGCAACTAGCTGGAGAACGGTATTCACGAGGGAGTTTCCAAAATCTGTCCAAAGTTTCGTTGGGGTTCACAGTTTTTAATGTCATCCATCCACCCATCCATCCATCCATCTTCTACTGCTGTTCTGGGGATCTAGATCACAGAGGCAGCAGTCTAAGCAGAGAAGTCCAGACTTTCTTCTCCCCCAGCCACCTGCTCCAGCTCTTCAGAAGGGACACCAAGGTATTCCCATGCTAGCTGGGAAACAGTCTCTCCAGCATGTCCTGGGTCTGCCCCGGGATCTCCTCCCAGTGGAATGTGCTCTCAGAAGGGGGGGGGGGGGACCAGGAGATAGACGGTCTACCTCAGACCGTCTTATCCACGGTTCATCCCAGAGGTGGAAATTGCCTTTTCAGCCGTGGAGTCACCGGGGACCTCACTGACAATGGAGCGGGAGTTAAGGCAAGTACCTCCTTTAGTATCATTAACAACTGTACTTAAAGAGTCTTGCCTTACTCCTGATGGGTGGGGGGGGGGCAGTTGCAGCCCCCATCTGCTTCTGGCCTCCCTCCACCGGACTCCACTGTTGGTTCCGGTACTGATCAGTCCTCCGTCTTGCCCTCCATGTCCGAGGTGTCCGCATCAGGGATGGAGGTGCACGTCACAGCTCCAACTATCTCTGAGTTGCACGCTTCATCTTCAGCTGTCTCCGTAATGCACATCCCATCTCCAGTACCTGCTCCACGGCACCTCCCAGCTCCAGTACCTGCTCCACGGCACCCCGCTGTCATGGGCTGCCTCTGGCAGACAGTAACTGACTCCTTAAGGCGGGTACGGTGAAAAGCAAACGAGGATTTATTCCACAACAGAAGATGATGAAGACAGGCTGAGCTGTCAAACACACACATAAATGGTTAAAAAAAAAGATGGCCGCCAGAGGTACAATCTACTGTATGCAATGATTGACACAACAATTAAACAATGTTCCAGCACCAGGCAGTAGAAGAGGATGGCTAATTAAGGACACAGGTGATTACCAAACACAAAACAGATGAGACTAATCAGAAGTCAACAGATAACAGGGGATCAGCTACAGGTGAGGGAAACAGGACGGGTGGGGCTGTGCAAATAATAGACAACGGGAGCTAGAGAATGATACCAGTCGCTACGGAGGGTGACAATATGTATGGGTACATATTCATACTATGTAGGATAACTAAGTAGACGGTTATGCTGTTTATTGCATCTGGCTACAATGCTCTGCACTGTGTATATATATTTATATATTTACGTATGTGTACATATGTATATTCAATGCTCTTATTTTCTTGTCTTCTAAATTATTGCTCTGAGTGTTGCTGTCCCTGTGCTGTTGCAATCCTGGAATTTCCCCATTGTGGGAACAATGGGAACAAAGGCTTATCTTAACTTATCTTATACTAACATATACGCGGGAACAAAACTACAGAACATGATTGGCGATATGATAATGAAAAAATAAACACAATGATCACACATGGTACCACAGGGAAAACATACATGAGCAGCTAAAGATATGGAAAAGACATATGAACATGTGGAAAAGATATGGAGCAGCAGATGAGGAGCTCTGGAGCGGAGAAGCTGATGGAGCAGCAGATGACAAACTCGTGAGAGAGGAGAGGGGAGAAGCAGATGATGACAGGCGAATGGGGGCGACAGCATAAACAAAACGTGAGGGCTCAGCAACAGAAGGTAGCGGCTGCTGAGGCTCCTCATGGGGAACAAGGCAAGACTTCTTACTACTAGATGTTAAAAAATGAGAAAATAGTACTTGCCTTGTACTCTCTCCACTGCCACTGAGGTTGCTGCTGCTGTAGAAACTGCCGCTGCAGAACCAGACGAGTCACTCCGGGTAACTGCGATGACTGCCTGGCGGAGAGCTGCTGGGCAGCGGCGAGGAGCTGGAACCGGAGCGTGGTGAAGGATGGAGGTTATAGGAGCCAGGGGACACTTAATTGTTGGCACAGGCACAGTTATGGAAGCTAGGGGACGTTAGACCGTTGGCACAAGCTTTCGTGAGGCCGGAACTGGCGAGTGGCGCGGGACAGAGGTTGTAGAAGCCAGGGGATGCTCAATCGTCGGCACAAGCTTCCGTGAAGAAGATGAGGGAGCCCGGGGACATTTCATCGTTGGCACAGGCTCCAAAACTGGGGAAAAGTCTCTCACCAGTCCAGAGAATGTCCTTCACAGGATTAGGGTGGAGAGGAACAGACCAAATAGTCAGGTGTGGCTGAACAGGCTGAGATTTGCCTTCAAACATTCAGCCTCACTGGCTGGAAAATTGAGAGCTGCCTCCGGAGATGAAAAAGCCTGGGCGTAGGAGACAAACTCCTCCATGGCTCGGACTGTCCAACTCTCATCCTCCTCCAGCATGAAGGTTAATATGCCTGCAGAGTCCTTTGGCTGGAACATTCTATCATGGGCTGCCTTCGGCAGACGGTAAATTACTCCTTAAGGCAGGTACGGTGAAAAGCAAATGGGGATTTATTCCACAACAGAAGATGTTGAAGACAGGTTGAGCTGTCAAACACACACATAAACGATAAACAAAGACGAGCACCAGAGGTACAGCCTGTGCAACGATCGACACAGCGACTAAACAATATTCCAAGATCAGGCAACAGAAGAGGACAACATGGAACTAGAGAATGATACTAACATACATGCGGGCACAAAATTGCAGAACATGATTGGAGATATGGTAATGAAAACAAGCACAATGATCACACTGGGGACCACACGGAAAACATACAGTGGGGCAAAAAAGTATTTAGTCAGCCACCAATTGTGCAAGTTCTTCCACTTAAAAGATGAGAAAGGTCTCCAATTTTCATCATAGGTATATCTCAACTATGAGAGACAAAATGAGAAAAAAAAATCCAGAAAATCACATTGAAGGATTTTTAATGAATTAATCAGCTGGGGGTCATGAGAGGAGAGGAGACGGGACTGCCAGCTTGACAGGGGCACCGCCCACTACAGAGCAAAACCTGGAAGTGCCACTGACAGCTGCAGCCCCAAAGAGAGAGAGAGAGAGAGAGAGCGAGAGAGAGAGAGAGAGAACACACAAAAGTACAAATATAAAGCAAGAACTAAAATGATGACAAATAAGGACTGAAGGAAAGGTACAAGCAAATGCCAAATATATAAATAACAAAACTGCGATAATATGACAGGAGAATGAGTAGAACTAAGACACAATACAAGATATATGAAAACCAACCTAGGATAAACTGACAGGAAACTAAAACCTGTTTTCCACTAGCCCAGCACACCTCGGTACGGCTCGATTCACTTCAGTACGGCTCGGAATGCTTCTGTTTCCATTAGCACAGTGTTGTGCTTGTGCTGTGATGATTTGTGTTAGGAGGTTTTAGAAGCGGGGCAGCGGCAGATTCTCAGCGAGGCGGGGCCACACTCCCGTGACGTTACGCACCCGACTGAGTCCTTATTTACACGAGACAAAAAAGGATCCAAGGATTATTGCCTTGCTCGCTCTGTGGTTTTATCTCACAATTAATTTTATCTCATAATTGGTCTGCTGGGGCAGTGGCATTACTGCAGCCGATAGGAAGAGACTGAACAAACTGATTAAGAAAGCTAGCTCTGTCCTGGGGCAGCGCCTTGATCCGATGGAGGAGATAGGAGAGAGAAGGACGGTGGCTAAACTGTCATCTCTGCTGGAGTCCGAGTTCCACCCTATGCAGGACATACTGAATGCACTGAGGAGCTCATTTAGCAGCAGACTACATCATCCCAGGTGCACAACCGAGAGGTTTCGTAGGTCCTTCCTACCAACGGCTGTCAGACTGTACAACCTAAGCAGGGCTGCTCGCAGAGATAGCAAAAAGACGTAACAAACTAATAGTTTTTTGAATGCAAAAGATGCAATAGACTTACACAATGGTCCTCTCCGGCATACAACTAGGAACATACCGGTCGCTATGGAGGGTGAGAATATGTATGGGCACATAATCATACCATGTAGGATAACTAAGTAGACGGTTATGCTGTTTCATTCCATCTAGCAACAATGCTCTGCACTGTGTGTGTTTATATATTTGCATATTTATTCCATCTAGCTACAATGCTCCGTACTGTGGGTGTTTATATATTTATATATCTACATATTATTCCATCTAGCTACATTGCTCCGCACTGTGTGTGTTTATATACTTGCATATTTATTCCACCTAGCTGCAATGCTCCGTACTGTGGGTGTTTATATATTTACATATTTATTCCATCTAGCTACAATGCTCTGCACTGTGTGTTCATATATTCATATATTTATTCCATCCAGCTACAATGCTCTGCACTGTGTGTCTGTGTGTGTGTGTATATATATATATTTTATAGTAATACGTACATATGTTTATTAGCTGCTCTTGCTTGCTTGTTTTTTTTCTTGCCTTCTGATTGTTGCTCTGAGTGTTGCTATCCCTGTGCTGTTGCAATCCTGGAATTTCCCCGTTGTGGGACTAATAAAGGCTTATCTTATCTTATCTTATCTTAATTAAGCTGCAACAACACAAGTCACTTTTGTTTTGAATTAACTGCCAAATGACCTAGAAATAATGAGCTGAAACTTGTTTTTATTCGTATTAAATAATGAGACGGTGGCACACTGGCCTACACCAAATTGTATTATTTTTTACATCCTAGGGCATTTTGGATGTACTGAATTAAAAAAATTCATGTTTTTCACCTTCAGGTCAATGTTTGGAACAACAGTATTATTATTTTCCGTTTAGATGATGCTACACTCCTTCTAAAGTATTGTAAATCTCTGAATTTGGAATGCCGATAGAACATTCAATTTACATATACTTGTACCTACTTTGACTTGGTGCTAATTTTTTATGATATTTCAATAAAAAGAACAGAAAGCTTACAAAAAGATTTCTTTTTTGGTCTAGTTAAAAATTACATTACTTTTACAATGGTTGACCCCTGACAGGAAGATCAGCATCATTTTGATCAGACTAGGCAATGGAATTTCTATGTAATTATATTGTTTTATAATTCAGTGTTATAACAGACAAACCACACTTTCCAAAACAATTCCATTTTATTATATACAAAATACTAAAAGAAAAAAAAAACTTTGCAACACAACATGAAGGTTAATCGACATTTTATACACGCCGACCACTGAGTGCCTCTACACCAGCTTCCCAAACTGGGTCACGAAGACTCGGTAGAATGAAGCCGTCTCTGCCAGCTGTGGGTCAGGAAGGCTCGGTTGAATAATCCGGACGGGCTGTCGCGGCGGACGCGTGGGATGATTCTACAAGGAAAATGAACACAATAAAATACAGCACGTAAGTGCAAGATATACAGAAAAGACAATAGTTTTTAACAAGAATACATAAGCTTATTTCAGCGTATTGTTCACATGAATAATTAAAATAAAAGCTTTAGTCTGCAGTGTGCTGCAATAAAGCAGCGATCCATCCACAAATGAACAGCTTTTTTATTGCATAAATAAACTAAGCGTCTTACTGAATATATTTGCGAAAAAACGCACAATAAAAAAAAATTAAAACTCACCGTTAAAGGACTCCGATGTCGAGACCTCCCGGTATATTTTTTCATTCCGGGCGGCTCCGTCTAACTCGCGCTGGATACGTTCGTCTGACAATGCAGTGAGCAGACACTGCACCTCCTTATTGGTCCATGGAACACCCTTATTACGCGAAGCCATTTTTGATAGAGAATAAATGAAAATAGCACAGCAATACACTGAAAAGAAACCGCCAACAGTGGTTGCGTGCTGAGTAAAGGTGGTCGTGAAGATTCTTTTTTTTTTTTTTCAAAAACTTTATTGAGAAGGTCGTGAAGATTTGGTAGATGAGGAGGAGGAGAGGGGCGGTTAGAACCTGACCAATCAGCGCCGGTTACAACCTGACCAATCAGCGGCGACCAGTCTGTTAACGTCACAACACGGCACAGCTCAGCACTGCTGTACCCTGCCCTGGAGCGGGGCTGAGAATCGCGGCTGTTAAACCGTGTTGGGGCTTGTGGAAAAGCGTACAAAGCGTGCTGAGCCGTCCCGTGTCGCGCTAAAGCGTGCTAGTGGAAAAGGCCCTTAAGACTCAAAAATACAACAAATATACAAATACAGAAAAAGACAATGAGACTGGAACCCCCCGCGCTCAGATCACGGCAGAGCCCCCTCCCCAAGGGGTGGAATCCAGACACCCAGGGTAACATCAAACAACAAGAAAAAGGACCCACCCACATGGAAGACCCACCCTATACAAAAAAGCAAGGAAACAAAACCCACCCTGGGTGGGAGGAAGGGGACCCAGGCACAGAGTGACCGAAACAACCCAGAGAAAAAAGAAAAAATAAGAAAAAACCCTCATGACTCACACCCAGAATAAGAGGGACCCCCCCCCCCCCCCGCCATAAGGAGTAGAACAATAAACCACCCAGGGTGGGTGGGGGGGGGACAGGCTAGGAGAGAACAAAAAAGAAACAATGAAACCCACTCAGGACCCACACCAGGCAAATACCAAACCATCTAAACCCCCTGGACAGTTCAGGAGGGCCGCCAGAGTCCCAGGCCCGGCAGATGGCAGGATGGAAGGAGTCGGGGGCCTCCTGGAGATCTCGGGCCACCCACCCCAGTGACGCAGTCTGTCAGGTGGTCTTCAAGAGTTCTTTAACCACCCAAACAGCAGGGATTGTCCAGGAGGCATCTGCCCAACGGGAAGAATAGGTGGTGTAGAGGACAGAAGGGAACGGGAACCCCCGATGACATCGGGCTGAGGAGTGGGAACCACAAAGACGTCAGGCAGGGGAGAGTGGACCACGACGACATTAGGCAGAGGAGCGGGAACCTCAACAACGTCAGGCAGAGAAGAGGGAACCATGATGCCTTCGGACTGGTCTGCAGCACCCTCGGTGGCCCTGGGCTGGGACAAAGCAGCACCCACAGTGGCCCCAAGCTGGGGCAAAACAGCACTCGCAATGGCCCCTAGCTGAGGAAAATCAGCACCCACGGTGGCCCCTGGCTAGAGCAAAGCTACACCCTCTGTGGCTCCAGATGGGAGCGTAACTGCACCCACGGTGGACCCGGACTGGGGCATGGCAGCACCTACGGTGGCCCTGGGCTGGAGCAAAGCTGCACCCGCAGTGGCTCCAGGCTGGAGCAAAGCTGCACCCGCGGTGGCCCTGGGCCGGAGTGTTGCTGCACCCACAGTGGCTCTGGGCTGGAGTGTGGCTGCACCCACGGTGGCTCTGGGCTGGAGCATGTCTGCACCCACGGTGGCTCTGGGCTGGAGTGTGGCTGCACCCGCGGTGGCTCCAGGCTGGAGCATGGCTGCAACTGCGGTGATCCCGGACTGGACCAACGCTGCACCCGCGGTGGTCCCAAACTGGGACAGAGTTGCACCCTCAGTGGTACCGGACTGGGGCAGAGCCGCAGCCACGGTGGCCCCCAGGCTGGAGTGTGATGCCCACGGAGGACCCAAGCTGGAGCGCAGCACCCATGTTGGTTTAAGGCTGGGGCGCAGCACCCACGACGGCCCCTGACTAGGACACAACACCCACGGGGACCCGGACTGAGGAGGAGCTGCACCCACGGAGGTCCCGGGCAGGGACGGAGCACCCACGATGACCTCAGCTGATGGGGAAGCAGCATCCACGGAGGCCCTGGGCTGGGATGGAGCACCCGCAATGACCTCAGCTAGAGGAGCTTGACCCACGGTGATCATGGGCGGTGAGGCTGGACTGATAGAGACCCCTGGTAAAATTGGACCATCCTTGGTGACCCTGGGGAAAGACTCTGACAGGAGAGGCAGAGAAACAGGGTCAGGGTCACCGGCAGCAGTGGAGTCCGGCGAGGTGAGCTCAGGTGCAGCTGATGGCTGCACTTGGCAGTCCCTACCAAGAGCCAGATAAGATCTCTCCAAAATAGAAATAGTGAAAACAAAGGAGAGCACTTGCCTGAGCTCAAGCTCCACCACCGTCCATGACTCCGTCAATCCAGGCGGCAATGTCTCGGGCCCAGCCCTCTAGAGGTCCAGCTCTGGCTCTACTGCTGTGGCCCCTGCAGCAGGCATGGTGGTAGATGCAGTCCCAGGACCCCCCAGAGAACTGCCCCACACAGGTGGCTCACCTGGCATGGTGACAGGAGGTCGGCTCCCTGCTGGTGCTGGACCCTGTACTGCTGAACCCAGGGGACGTTCCATTGTCAGCGCAGGCTTCAGCTCTGTGACAGCGCTCTCCTTCAATCCTGACCATGGCTGTGGGGCTGGAATCAAGTCCTCCAGGGTCACAGGCTCCTCCATCATCCGGCGGCTCAACCCTGGGGCTGGCGGACACTCAAGGGGCAAAGGAGGAGACATGGAGAGAGCAGGAGAAAAGTTTATAGCTGCAACAGGTGGTGAGGACTCACAGGACTGCAGAGTCTGGGCCTCACCACCAGGAATCAGGCAAGATAATTCATGTTTTGGAGATTGAGAATGAAAAAATACTTGCCTGAGTTCCCGGACACGATGTGTTCTGCTGCAGCTGGTTGATAATCAGCCCTCCCCGTGACTTCGGTGGTTGAGGGCCCCTCAGAGGAATGTAGAGGAGCCGCCCCTGCAGACATGGTGACGGGCGGAGCCGGAGAGGAAACATCCTGACCCTCAGCGGTGGGAGGAAACGTCGAGAAGACGGGAGTCACAGCAGCAAAGGAAGAAGAGGAGGCTGACGGGACAGCCGGTGAAGGAGAACAGAGAGAAGGAACTGCTGCGGGGATTGTCTGGCTCCTTGCAGAGGAAACTGCTGGCTGAAAGGTGGAGGCGTTCCTCCGGTGGTGTTTCACTGGGCAGCGGCGGGAAACGGGTGTAATTGTATTGTACCTGTATATACGAGTTTGACATCAGACGATAAAATGATCACTGGAATGGAGAGACATCTTGTATTTATAAGGAGACTGCACAATTGGCACAGATATCTGTCTTGTGAGTGGGGACTGTCGTGAATGCAAAAAAACAACCCTAAATTTTGTCTCAAACATGTTGCAAGAATGTCCTGTAACACTTGAATGACATGTATGCAAACATCCGGAGAACTCTGGCCAAAAACTCACTGGGAGTTTGTGCAAAATTATTGCAACATTTGTGAGACAGTGTGTGATTCCAAGCGAACAGAAAACCAATAAACCCAACCAGGGCTTGATGTTATGTCCATAATTGGGTAAAAGTAAGCACACCGTTACTGTAGTTTATGGAGATTTCCCAGCTGTGTCCTTATGACACAGAGTGTCATATACATAAAAAGGCTTATGGCACTCACCTGCATGCCAAGTGGCTCCACAACGAAAGAGGCGGAGCCTCTTCCGCCCACTTCCTTTATACCTCGGATGGCGTCACCACCGGAAACCAGTAGTAAGCCACCCCGGTCTAGCCCATGACCAACCCGGCTGCCATCTTAGTAATACAGCCAGTTTTACATACACATCCCCCCCCCTTCAAAAAATGCCAAGTGCACAGATAGCCCTCTCCAATTTGCTTCCCGACTCACACACTAAAACAAAACAATTACAGAAACAAATAAACAGCCTATCCATGCATACAACTAGGCTGAGGGGGCCAGGTAGACTACCAGCACCCCCACATGGCTTGGCGGATTATTCTGTCACCAAACATACAAAACAAAGCCGTGTAACTAAAATAAAATAAAATAATCCCGGAACAGCTCCACATAAAACATACAAAACTACAAAACACATAACAACTACTGGCGACCTCCCTCCCCAACACTCACCCCCACAACGGGTACATCACCATACTTCCAACACTGGGTATGTAAAATTGCATAAACAAACATCTCACACGGGATAAACACACCCCACCACCCCAAATTTGGGCATAAAATTAGCACATTAATAAAATCAGATTCCAATATATCCATTAAATTACTGTCACAGAGCCCACAAGATCCCACATTCACAATCTAGGCCCCTTAAAACAAAATATAACTCCCAGGTGTCACACAACACCCCATTTTTCACAATATAACATCTTCTGACTTTTCCTTTTTCCTTTCTCTCTCTTTTTTTAAAAATTTAGATTGGGGTATCATACCAGCAGTAAACACACATAACAGGACTGGAGCAGGAGCACACAAACAGAAAATAAAGACATCACATCACTCCCAGTCCTTAGACGAGTCCTTCTCCAGTTGCCTCCATCTTTTGACCTCAGGACTCCCACTGCGCTGCTTCTTCTCCTCCACTCGGTGCAACTCGTTCGGATGCCTTCGGGTCTGGTCAGACAAGCGCAGATAACTGTCACTCCGAGGAGCCTCCACCCGGAACCGTCTCCTCTCATCGCGCTGCTTGTGCGAACCACGATCACCTCTCAACCGGGCCTCAACCCTGGCCTGCACCATGTCGCCGACCCGCAGGGCAGCCCGTGTCCTCTTTTCCCGGTGATTTTGGGTCTGACTCATCTCCACCAACGATCTGGTCGACTCGTAGGCCCGGTCCGTGTTATCCATGGCAGACCGTCTCTGGTCGTTCCACTGCTCGCGTGGACTGTGATCCCGTCGTACTCGAGCGTCAACCTTGGTCTTCGAGGGAGCCCTCTTTCTTTTATCCAGATCACCAATCCTGCGACAGGCCTCCGTCACTGATTGCTTCGGCTCGCGGGCTCGTTTCGGTCTCCTCTTGGCAGGCCGTCGCGGGGAGCGCCTTACGATCACCACACTACGTGGTCTAGCCCCTTTTTCTTCCGCCATTGGCGCCTCATCCTGACAAGCCTCATCGGGGATCCTGGTGTGCCGTCCGGCACCCTCATTCAGGGCAGCCTGCGTGACGGCATCGGGTCCAGCCCGAGATGGCTCCGCGCAGCGTGTGCTCTCTCTCTGTCACTCTGTCCGACCAGTCTGAATCACACACCTCAGCAACCTCCACGACTGGAACAGGCCGGCCTTCCACATAGCCCAAAATAGCCAACCCGTTCCATCCATAACCATAATACTCTTCATATTGCCTCCTAATCTGCCGGTGGGGAAACAGTCTCGCCATGGTTGTCAGGTTCAGGACGGAAACAACCGCGCCAGTATCCACCAAAAATGGAACCTCGACGCCATCTAGCGTGACGGTGCAGCCGATCCTCCCTGTCGTCTCCGGGGAGACCGCATGCACCACTGTCGGAGTCTTCTGCGCAGCACCTGGTTCACTCCTACGGCTCCTGTGTATGAAGTTCTAGCACACCCTGGCAAAATGGTCCAAAACACCGCACTTGCCACAACACTCTCCTTTCACTGGGCACACACTGGCCTTACCTTACAGCGGTGAACAGTGGACCCACACCCATAACACTTTGGCTTAACTGGGGCAGACCTTATCCTGACCACAGAGGCAAAATCTTCCTCTCCGCATTCGCCATCACAACGGTCCCAAAACAGTGCCTTTGCTCAAGACTCATCCTCACCCAGAAAAACCCCTTCAGGAGGGCCTCTCACAATGGTCTCTGCTGCCTCGAACCGCTGGGCGAGCTCGATAGCCGTGGCCAATGTCAACTCTCCTGGATGCTCCAACACCCTGGACCGGACCGCTGTACAGCGAACATGCTCCTCTCGATGGTCCCGAATCATCACCTCTTCCAGGTGTCCGAAATCACACCCCCTCACCAGCCTTCGGAGCTCATCAACGAATGTCGTCACCGGCTCTCCCAAATGCTGGCAGTGCTGTCGAAACTGGATGCGCCGGGCTGTGACACTCTCCTGAGAGCGGAAATTGCGCGCCATCAACTCTACAACACCATCGAAGCTATCAGCACCTCCATCCCCAGGCTCTCCAATACTCTCTGCCCCTCAGTACCCAACTTATGGACTAACACATCCCTCGCGTGAACCCTCTCACGGTCGCCGAGGTTCAAAACCACGAGGTAGTGAACCAACGAGGCCACGACACAGGCGGCCTGCCCGTGGCCTCCAAAAATGGCCGAAACTCAGCAGCACACTTTTCCATTCCCGCTTTTACCTCATCGCCAAATGTTATGTCCATAATTGGATAAACGTAAACACACTGTTACTGTAGTTTACGGAGCTTTATTACACAGAGTGTCATATACATAAAAAGGCTTACAGCACTCGCTTGCATGCCAGGTGGCTCCACGATGGAAGAGGCTCACTTCCTTTATACTTCGGGCGGTGTCACCACCTGAAACCGGTAGTAAGCCACCCTGGTCTAGCCCATGACCAATCCGGCCGCCATCTTAGTAATACAGCCAGTTTACATACACAACACTTGACATTAACACCAGCCAACCAGCCAATGGCTGGTGGATTTCAGCAGTGGCCGGAAAGATAGTCACACCCACTAGCCCCTTTGACTGGTTGTAGTTTTCTTAAACAGCATCTAAAATAATAAACCTATGGAAATATGAGACTATGAAACTACAACTCCCATAAGTACTATGTTTTTTTCTAAGATTTATTTTTCCTGCTGTGGCTTATTTTTCTCTCTTCTTTTTCCTGGTAAAAACGGGTAGTGTCCATTTAGGTTAAATCCATCAGCAACTACTAATGAAGTCCTGCAGGCATAAAGAAGTGTCCTGATTCATAGGTGCAGGTGAAGGGTTTGGGCTACAAATGAGAATTGGGACGGACCCAAATCTACCTGCACTTCACTTTCATATTGCAAATATTTTTTTCTACCATTTTACAGTATTTACTGCTCTTCATAGATAATTAAACAGTGTTTCACTTGCTATTTTTGTATGTATGTATAGGAGAAATTTATATTGAAAAAGGTTGTAAATTTAGTTCAAGTAAATTTTAGCATGCCATAGTCCAATTTGATGATATTAAACATAATTTTCCAACCGCAAAATTATGGCTAGTGAAAAGGTTGAGTGGCTAGTAACTTTGGAAAATCACTAGCCACAGTGGCTAGTGAGCAAGACAGTTAATGTCAAGCCCTGAACCAACAGTCATGACATGCATGCTGCTGTCATTGATTCTGTGAAAAACCAGCTGTCAGTCACAGCCCTTATTTAAGGAAGGAAGGCAGTAAATAAACATGCTGGTTACAGTGAATTTCTCTTTGAATATCTGAGTAAAATGTGTCGTTCCAGACACTGTTCAGAAGAACAGCGTACTTTGATGAAAAAGTTAATGGGAGAGGCGACAACATATGTCGGAAATGACAAGTTGCTCAGCTATGATTGTCATAAACTCCCCGTGTGCTATGGAAGAGCGCATGGAGGAGGAGGAAAGAACAAGGATTTATGCGCAGGATTTAACACCACACACATTTATTAAACACAATGTCCTCCGGGGCAGAATACAGGCTGGCCGATGCAATGAGCCCGTCGACCTCCATTAACGTACGGCAGCACTCCCAGCCCAAGCTCAACGGATATCTTCAGGGTGCCGAATCCATGGCCAATTCCAACACAGGTTAGTCCCAAAATATTACACAAAAAAGGGGAAGGGAAAAGGATGTGTGGGTGTACCTGCTAAATCCTTTTATTCGGGCTGGGTCATTCTGTCATAAACTCCCCGTGCGCTCTTCCATAGCGCACGGAGGAGGAGGAAAGGACAAGGATTTATGCACAGGATTTAACACCACACACATTTATTAAACACAACAATGCTGGCACACAGTTTCAACAATGGTTTCCCTCGAAGCTCAAGGAGTCCTCAAGGATGCTCCACAGTTTACAGGTGAGGGTGACCGGGGAACACACACACAGTAAATACTCACAGAACAGGAGCTGTCCGAGTTAGTCCAAATAAGCACAGAGAGAAACACAGTCCTTCAGCGACTTAGACTATCATACAGCGATTAACGACCGTATGTCTAGCGCAATGACCCAGCAGTGCGTGACTGGAAAAAGGCTCCTAAAGTACACACATTGCTGGGGATGGTAGATTGGAGGCACCTGGGTGAGGCCTGGGAAAGATGATCAACGGGGCTGGGAACAGCTGATGGTGATCAGTGAGGGGTGTGTGGTCGGACCAGCAGACTGTCAGCAGAAACACAGCTGCCGGCCCAAGAGCAGTGGCTATGGGCACGGTACACACTGGAAATACATACTAAACATGCAAACACAACGGCCCTGAGACCCACAGAGAGATCAGGACCGAGCAGGGGAAAACCAAGCCGGCTTGGCTCTTGACAGTGATGATGTCAAATGCTTTAAAATGGCAACCAAAAGCTGAAAGACATGGAAGAAAACTGAAAACTACTATTGGAACAGATCACAGAATAGCCCAAATGAAAAAGACTCAGCCAGCGATCAGCTTCATGAAGATCCACGAAGGTTGAAAGTTAACTGTTACAATTAGAAGTCACCTATGTGAAGCCAAGCTATTGGCAAGAAGCCCATCCAAAGTGGTGGGTAGTAGCTGGCTACATTTGTTCAAGTACATGTAGCTACTTTACAAAATTGTACTTTCTTGGGTATATTTACTGCAGCATATTTTTAATTTAATTTGGAAACATTTCTAAAGAAAAGCCTGTACTTTTACTCAAGTACATGTGCTTGTACTTTAGTTACTTTTGATTTCACCATTTTTAATTGAGTGTGAGTCAAATTTTTCTCTCATTAGGTTTGAGTTCAATGTTACCTGCACCAAGGAGGTGATGTGACTGGGTCAATGTCTGTTTGTTAGCAGGATTATACAAAGACTACTGTTGGAATTTTAATGAAATTTTCACCTGAGGTGGACCTTGGGCTACGGATGAACCAGTTCGATTTTGGGGGTGATCTGAGTCAGGATGCTGATTCTGGATCTCTTTTTCCCTTTCTTTGACACTACAAGAGAGGGCCTTGGTGGCGTTATGTGCTCCCTGAGTGCCCTCTAGTTTTTTCTATTTCGACTCCAGAACTATTTATTACTTTGTGGGCACCTAGCACAATGCAGACTGATACTGTTCACGCTCAGCAGGGACTGCATACAGACAGAGAACCCCTGGGGGGACAACCAGAACAATGGACTATTGCTTATACATCCCCGGATTAAGGAGGAGACATCCGGGCACCAGTTGGTCAGGCTACTCATATGTATTGACTGAGATGTATATCAATATACTAATGTGCCATGCTTTCTCTCTTTGTATAACATGTATAAAAGAGCTTGCTATACATGCCTCAATAGCACACACAGCACAGGACACACAGCACAGCACAGCGCACAGTGCTACAGTGTGTCTCATGATGTTGGAGGAAAATAAAATCCTGCCACCTTCCAGCTCGCCGCATCTCACCTGAACTTATTTTACCTCCACACTGGTGACCCTTGACAAAGAATGGAACACGAGGTGAACACCCCGGAGATGACCCGGACGGGAAGCCTCAGCACGCGTCATGGTGCGCCCCTCGCCTGATCTTTTACCTCCACACTGGTGACCTGACGAGGGAGAATGACCATCTCCTCCCTCTCACCACGCTGTGGACACAGAGGACCAGAGAATACCTGCAACCTCTTCATCCTCACCGGAGAGCACACTCCGGAGCGCAGCCCTAGGACCAAAACACACCATGAACGACACGAGTGAATGAAGGAAGCAGCCTGAACGGGGACAATCATCGACGCCGACTGCATTGATTTCCACCAAGCTCCCCGACTCTGACTAAACTCCGGACAGCGGACCTCCCACGCACAGAAGCCCTGCACGCACACCACAGGATTACGAGGACAGCGCAACTGCCAGCTATGTGGTCACTGCGCCAAGCGTGCACCACGCACAGAGACGAACCGGCTCCACAGACTGATACATCATCCTCCGCCGCTGCACATGCCCGAGAAAAACGCCCGATCGCCACCCTTGGAACCTTCAGGGCTGCTCACACACCTGAAGCATACATGCAGCCCGCACAGAGGACTTTGTATGGGTTTCTCAGCCACGGCACACAAGGGGAATTTAGTCGATTGCTTTCCCCAATGGCTTTAGGGCTGCTTCCACAACTAAAAGCCAAAACGCCTCACACCCTCACGCAGCTGCAGTTGTTTCACAGCCACTACGCATCCTCGGTGAATTTGGCCGCTCGCCTTCCCCACATCCTCGCTGGATCGAGCCGCGAGAGGAGTCAGAGACAATAATTTTTTTATTTTTTTTTTTTAGCACAGCTGCTGTGGATCACCGCCAGGTTTAACTGGAAATTTCCTCACCATCGCGGATCCACACGCAAGTTTTGCGCGGCCCAGACACCTTTGACGTCCCGGGCCGGCACTCACTTAATCCCACCCCCCCCCCCCCTACTCCTCCACAGCACTTTTTCCTCACCTCACTCCCTAAAGCCAGCCGTTCACCGTGTGGTTCCATTATGCACGACTGCACACCGGCCCCGGTGCCCACGATCCACGGCCGTTCAACGTGCTGGAACCCACAGTGGAGCACACTTTTTTTCCACCCCTCCCCCGTCCCCCTCACGGACTGACATGCCTTCCGACAGTTCTACCGGAGCTGGAGCCAAATGATGGGGGGGGGGGGGGGTCACAGCCCCTTCTGAGCGTTCTGGGGGGAGCCGTGTGGGCGCCCAGCTCAATGCAGACTGATACTGTTCACGCTCAGCAGGGATTGCATACAGACAGAGAACCCCTGGGGGGACAACCAGAACAATGGACTATTGTTTATACATCCCCAGATTAAGGAGGAGACATCCATGCACCAGTTGGTCAGGCTACTCATATGTATTGACTGATATGTACAGTATATCAATATACTAATGTGCCATGCTTTCTCTCTTTGTATAACATGTATAAAAGAGCTTGCTATACATGCCTCAATAGCACACACAGCACAGGACACACAGCACAACACAGCTCACAGCGCTACAGTGTGTCTCATGATGTTGGAAGAAAATAAAATCCTGCCAGCTTCCAGCATCTCGCCTGAACTTATTTTTCCTCCACAACTTATTCTATAAATGATTTGAGGGTGCATGACTAGTTTATATATTAGATCAACACAGCTGAGAGGAAAAAAAAAAAACTCACAAAATTGCAAATTTATGAACAAAAAAAGTTGCAAGTCTACAAAAAAGCATTATAAATTTATGAGGAAAAAAGTTACATATTTACCCTGTGATGAACTGGTGATTTGTTCAAGGTGTACCCTGCCTTTCCCTCAAAGATGGAAGAAGAGTGAAGATCCATCCATCTTCAAAGTGGTAGAAGATGGATGGATGGAAGTTACATATTTACAAGAAAAAGTTGCAAATTTGAATGAAAAATTTCACAATTGTGTCATGAAATGTTACAAATTTATCACCAAAAATTAAATGTCACATTTCTGAGAGAAAAATACCAAATTTATAAGAATAATTTCATAAATTCAAAAGAAATATCTTGCAAATTTACATGAAAAACGTCACTTAATGGAGTCAATACTCACTACTCAAGCAACTATTTTAGTATGTACTTTCTTACTCGTAAGTAATTTTTTTGGTGATTGTTCTGAGTATTTAAAATCATGGGGTAACACCGCTTTTCCTGGAGTACAATTTCTGACTACACACCTATGTGCTCCAGTCCTCCTGACTGATTCTCTTTAAATAGTGTGGCGTTACTTACCAGACTCTTTCCTGTGACTTGATCCAGACCCCATGGGGCTCCACTCAGCTGTGACACAGTTCATACACGTCCCCATGCATGATGGTCACAACCGGGCCACGTTAGACTACAACACACTGAGTCTGCACTCAGGAGTCTTTGTTGACGGCTTTACCCAATCAGCTTCTTCCCTGTCTGGATGAAGGACTCTAATCCTATTCAGTCCCTTGCAGTGATGGAAAGGGCTGCTGGACTGAAAGCAATTAGTCACGTGCATTCTTTTTTTTTTTAGTGCGACGGCTGTTTAAAGTTGGAGATAGAAGCCAAAATGTCCCACTTGAAATCCAGGAAAATGTAAGCACATGAGCCACTTTGAGTTTATTTTGTTCAGAAAAATCAGCATGGAGCAGCAAGCTCCATGCTGGACTTTTCTTCTATCTTTAATACAATCCAACCTCATATCTTAGTTGAAAGGCTCCTGCAACAATTTGATTTGAGCAATAATCTGGTGGGTCGGATTCTGGATTTCTTAACCAACAGGATGCAGAGAGTAAGGGTCAATGGTACATTGTCTGACCTAAAGTGCTCTTCTACTGGCTCTCCTCAGGGGTGTGTGTTGTCACCACTACTCTTCATCCTGTACACAAACATGTGTCGGAGCAGACATGACAACAGACACATTATAAAGTATGCTGATGACTCAGTTATTGTCAGTCTCCTCCAGGATGGTGAGAGTGGCCACGGCTCAGTAGTTGATGATTTTGTTCACTGGTGTGAGGATTCCTACCTGCAGCTGAATACAACAAAAACTAAAGATATGATTATTGACTTTAGGAGGACTGGCGCCTAGCGGCTGCCCCGGCCTTGGATGCGCTCTGCAGAGCGTGCCCAAATGCCAAGTCACGTTTCGTTACCTTGTATTCATACATGTGTAATGACAATAAAGTTGAATCTCATCTCATCTCATCTCATCTCAAAAATCCCAGGCACAAAGTCACCATACTAAAAGGCCAGACCACCGAATGTGTACAATCATACAAATATCTTGGGACGATTATTGATAGTAATTTAAACTTTGAAGTGAGTTGTGAAAGGGTGTGCAAAAACGGTCAGCAACATTTGCATTGCTTGAGAAAACTTGCACGCTTCCAAGTTGACCGAACCATAATGACAATGTTTTATCGGGCTTTTATTGAATCTGTTTTATCCTTTTCTTTAGTGTCATGGTTTGGTCAGATAAAACTGAAACAGAGGAAATCCTTGGATCAGGTAGTTAGATGGTCCAGTCGTTTGCTTGGTGAGCCACAGCTGAGCCTGACATCCCTGCACACCAGACAAGTACAGAGGATGGCTACCTCCATTTTAAACGATGACTCCCACCCTTTGCACTGCCACTTTCAGCTTCTTCCCTCAAGACGGAGGTTTGCTGTCCCAAAAAGTAGAACCCAGCACTACAAAAACAGCTTTGTCCCTGCTGCTGTCAAAGAGTTGAACAAGCTGTAAAAATACTCGTATATTGTACATAATTTAGGTACTTATTTATTAACTTCATTTTATATTTACTTATTTTTGTAGGATGTCACTTGGGTTCTAAATATTTTATTGGGTTTTAGACCTTTGAGTTTTTTAACCTCTTTGACTAGTTTTTAACTTTTTAATATGACCCTTCTCTCTTACCTCTGGTTTTTCTCTCATCTCTTTGTCTTTTTATACCCTGATTGATGGAGCCTTGAGTATTTTTATCATGTTTATAGTCAGCTTCATGTGTGCCTGTGTTTGTGTCTATGTTGAATGTAATTAGTGGCTTGTAAATATGGATGTCACCAGCCTGCAAAACAAATCTACCTACGGGTACAAATAAAGTAACCTGAACCTGAACCTGAAGCCTATGTGAGCCTTTAAGTGAAGGGACAGAAGACAAGCTGACTTGTCAACATTAGGATGCAGGGTCGGTGCCGTCTGCGGCCGACTGGCCGGGTGTGTCTGTGCTCTAACTCGACAGGGAATGAGGCCACCAAACTTGGTACATTGGTTGGTACATAGCACCTGTGGCTATACTTTTGGGGTCAAAAGGTCAAAGGTCAAGGTCAGAATGCCAAAAAAAACTACATCTCAATAACAAAGACAGCTAGGGCCACCAAACTTAGTACATAGGTTCACCTTGCGATCTTGACCTTTGGGGTCAAAAGGTCAAAGGTCAAGTGCATTCTCGTTTCTTATAAATGTTTGACTTTATTTCTAATAAATAAATTTAAAAAGTAAAATATGCTTTTATAGAAATCTGTAACTTTTTGTAACTTTGAGACTTTTTACTTGAAAATCTATGAATTCTTGTGGATTTTTTTTTTGCAAATTTGTGACTTTTTTGCATAAATTTGTGACTTCTCATTAACTAGTGACATCTTTCTTTTAAATTCATATTAAATTCTTGTGTAAATTTGTAACCTTATTTGGGAATTTGAGACTTTTCTCATAAATTTGTGATTTATTTCCCTACAATAATTTGCTATGTTTTTATTACAAAATAGTTTTTTTTTCCGTAGTTTTCTCGACTAATGCGAAAGGGCCACAGGTTGCACATCCCCCACAGCCTCAAATATACAGCCTCAGCAAGACCCAAAATTTAAAAAGGAACAAAAGCACAAAATGACCTAAGAGCACAGTCCGCTTTAACCAAATACATATGCTCAAGTCACTTTTTCTAACAAATGTACTTTTGTGACTAATTTTATTAAGAAATTTTTTTACTTTGCACCTTGAGTACATTTTGAAGAAAAACCTATGCTTTTACTCAAGTACATGTTTTTTTCCGTTGTGGCACAGAAAAAAAACTGATTTATTATTACTGTTATACAGTATTAACCAGCACATGTGACTAGGATATTTTACTCAAATGCATCTAAGAGAAAAACCTCATAAACTGCAGATTTACCATTAAAGAAGTTGCAAACCTACAAGAAAAAATAGTGGCAGGTGTGGCTTATATTAATCATATATTCCATACCTACATATGTATAGACATATTAGAATGTTTAGTGATTACATATGTGGAATGACCTCACGCCTCAGAACAGGACAAGAGGTCTCAACCGCCAGCGAGGATCAAAGAACAGACGGAGTTGCAGCGGTGAAGACCGGATCGAACTCCCTGACCACCCAGGGTCAGGTGGAGGAGACGGAGGACAATGGAGGGGGGATTATGTTAATGCGGGATGTCGGCTTTGATATGCAATGTCTTTTGTTGAGTGTGGGTATAAGTATGAAAGTCTGACTGCGCTCGACCTCTTATTCTGCTTCTGCACCGAGATGAGACATGTTAGGGAGGTGAAGCTGATATTAAACTTTGATTTATAAAATCACATCGCTTCTTCATTTCAAACTCCTTACACTGGTGACCAGACGTGAGGATGGAACAGAGACGTTCTCCCGCGACGAACTCATCGGAGGCGACCCAGGCAAGCGCCGGCGCCCATGCAGACAGGGGAACGGATGGAAGACGTTCCCCCACGGCAGAATCCACAGAGAGGGCTCAACCGAGCACCATCCCCAGCTCCGCCGTGAGGACAGAAGAAAGGCGCTCTCACCCGGCGGACACATCAGAGACGGCCCACACAAGCGCCGTCACCGTCAAGCTGCCAGAGTTCTGGCAAAACGACTCGAGCTCGTGGTTCCAGCAAGCTAAGGCTCAGTTTGCACTGGTGGGCATAACGGCGGACGAGACGAAATTTTACTACATCGTCGCCAAACTCGACGCCGCCACGTCAAGATGCGCGCGGAGCATAATTCGACAACCGCCCGCCCACGACAAATACAGAGAACTAAAGGCGACCATCATTGAGAACTTTGTCCCCTCAGCCGAGGAGAGAGCAGAGAGGATTCTGGCGATCTACGGCCACAGAGGATGCAGACCCAAGGCCCTCATGGAGGACATGCTGCAGCTTAAGGAAGAGGATAACGACAACTTCCTCTTCCAACATATCTTCCTCAGCACTCTGCCGCCACACATGAGAGGAACGCTGGTCAACATGCGGTGCAGCACCCAGCAGGACTTCCGCGCGCTGGCCCGAGAAGCGCAGCGGCTCATCAACGCCTGCAGCGAACAGATGGCCACAGCAGCATCTGCAGATCTCAGCGTGGAAGCCCAGAGCAGCGGGGAACCGCAGACAACGGAGCAGAGCCCGCCCACCATGGCAGTGACACGACCAAGGCGCAGCAGGCAGAACGACCTCTGCTATTTTCATCAGCGTTTCGCCGAGAGGGCGTACAAATGCGTGCCCCCCCCTGCAATTTCAAAAACTCGGGAAACGCCAAAACCCGGAAAACGTTGGCAGCTACGGCTCTCGGCGAGACGAATAAGCTGCTTTATGTGACTGACGGACACACTGGGAGACAGTTCCTTATCGACACCGGAGCTCAGCTGAGCTTTATCACCCCTTCCCATGCAGACCGGGCCATGGGTCCCCGGGGAAATGGAGCGATGGCAGCCAACGGCTCGATCATCGACACTTTCGGTGAAAGGAACCTGCCTCTTTGCATCCACGGCCGCAACTATCGATGGACATTTATTGTAGCGGCGGTGGGTTTTAACTTGTTGGGCGCTGATTTTTTGTGTGCACATGGGTTGTTAGTCGATCTAGCAAATAGACGGTTGGTTAATGCACTGTCATTTGCTTCTATCCCCTGCTCAGCTCGAGTTTCTCCACCACCCGTGCAGGCCAGTGTCACCACAGCAGGAGGTAAGTTTGACCAACTCCTCACCCAATTTCCAGCACTCACAGTTCCCAAATTTTCAGCAACAGTAGCGAAACACGGGGTTGAACACTTCATCCCCACAGCAGGCCCACCCGTGTTCGCCAAAGCTTGGCGCTTAGACGCGACCAAGCTCGCCATAGCACGTGACGAGTTTACCACCCTGGAAAAATTAGGCATTATTAGGCGCTCGAAAAGCCCTTGGGCATCGCCACTCCACATGGTCCCGAAAACCGACGGTTCTTGGGACCTTGCGGTGATTACCGCAGATTAAACAATGCGACAGCGCATGACCGCTACCCAATTCCTCACATCCAAGATTTTTCACTACATCTGGCGGGTGCGCGCATTTTTTCTAAAATAGACCTGGTCCGCGGCTATCACCAAGTCCCCGTTTGAGCAGAAGACATTCCTAAAATGGCTGTAATAACCCCTTTCGGTCTTTTTGAATTTTTGCCGATGCCGTTCGGCCTCAAAGGCGCTGCTCAAACCTTTCAGCGTATGATGGACGCGGTATTACGCGACCTCCCCTTCGTGTTCGTCTACCTCGACGATATACTGGTAGCCAGCCCGTCAGAGGAAGAACACGAACAACACCTCACTACAGTTTTTCAGAGACTAGAAGAGCACGGGTTAATAATCAACCCAGCCAAATGCAAATTCGGCGTGTCACAAATTGATTTTTTGGGACACAGAGTTTCACCGAAGGGGGCAGTCCCATTGCCAGACAAAGTCCGCGCGGTAAAAAATTTTCCATGACCACAAACGGTCAGATCGCTGCAAGAATTTTTGGGAATGGTGAATTTTTACAACCGTTTCCTCCCCCGCGCAGCTCAACTCATGCAGCCTCTGTATGTCGCGCTCAGAAAACAAAAGCCTTCCAACGCGGTCGAATGGACCCCAGAGCGCGAACGCGCCTTCGGGGAAGTAAAAAGTGCTCTAGCGAATGCCACATTGTTGGTTCACCCCGATCCCTCGGCCCGCATAGCGTTAACCACAGACACTTCAGACCTGGCCATAGGGGCAGTCGTGGAACAACATGTTGGCGGAACCTGGCAACCTTTAGCATTTTTTAGCAAATCTTTAAACCAAACCGAGCGCAAATACAGCACTTTTGACAGGGAGCTGCTAGCGCTTCATTTATCCATCCGCCACTTCCAGTTCTGGTTAGAAGGGCGGCGTTTCACGGCTTTTGTAGACCACAAACCGCTCACTTTTGCGATGGCTAAAATTTCAGAACCATGGTCAGGCAGGCAACAAAGACAGCTAGCTGCAATTTCAGAGTTCACCACAGACATTCGACATGTGGCAGGCAAACTTAATGTGGTAGCAGACTGCCTCTCTCGCGCTGTGACATCGCCAGAGTACGAGGAGACAGATTATACTACCTCAACCACAGAACTCTTCGCCAACGCGGACGCGTACGCGGCCCCAATTCACGTAGGGATAGATTACGCAGACATGGCAGAGGAACAAAGCAGTGACGCGGACGTGCGCGCGCTCCTGTCTGGACCAACAGGGTTAAGACTGGAGGAAAGGGGTTTACGTGACGGTGTACCCCCCCTAATCTGCGACGTGTCAATCGGCCGACCTCACCCGGTAGTCCCAGCTGCATGGTGCCGCCGCATTTTCGACTCGGTTCACTCCCTCGCGCGCCTTGGTTAAAATGGTCGTGGAAAAGTTTGTTTGGCCGGGCCTGTGCAAAAATGTAAAGGAATGGGCAAAAACTTGCATGTCTTGTCAGCGCGCCAAAATACACAAACACACAAAAGCTCCTCTAGAGCCTTTTCGAATCCCAGCCAGAAGGTTTGACCACATTCATGTCGACCTCGTGGGACCACTACCTTCGTCTCAGGGTTTCACACACCTGTTAACAATGATAGACCGTACTACGCGCTGGCTGGAGGCGGTCCCTTTGGCGTCAACCACAGCTGCGGAAGTCGCTCGCGTTTTTTTAACAAACTGGGTGGCACATTTTGGCGTCCCATCGGACATCACGTCCGATAGGGGGCCTCAATTTGTCTCAGAGCTGTGGTCAGCCATGGCCAGCAGCTTAGGAGCGACAATTCACCGCACCACCGCATATCACCCTCAGGCTAATGGGTTGTGCGAGCGTTTTCACAGATCTTTAAAGGCCACCCTCAGGGCCTCACTAACGGATACAGATTGGGTGAATAAACTTCCCTGGGTTTTATTGGGGTTGCGTTCTGCGCCTAAAGAGGATCTAGACGCCTCCCCAGCAGAATTAGTTTTTGCACAACCTCTCAGACTCCCAGGTGAGTTTTTACCAGAGCATCCAGAGCCTGGGCATCTTCCAGCCCTGAGGCCCTTAGGCAGCACCGGACCGGACACTCTCCCCGGACCGGCACACCACTCTTTTCCACGGGTTTTTGTCCCCCAAGCTTTAAAAAACGCCGAGTTCGTTTTTGTTAGACACGAAGCTTTAAAATCAACCCTCCGTCCACCATACGATGGACCATTCAGAGTGCTGGAACCTGGTGATAAGCATTTTGTGCTTGATTTAGGGGACAGAAAAGAAACAGTCAGCATTGACAGACTTAAACCTGCCTTCTTGTTGAGTGACGAACCTGCACGGGTGGCGAGAGCACCTCGGCGGGGTAGACCCCCCAAGAAAAAAAACTCAGCCCCCCTGCAGGGAACAAATAACCACTCTCCTCCCCAAGCTGCAGATTCCTTACAGGAGGGTCCCACCACGATGCCAAAGCGGACCTACAGCAGATTCGGGAGAAGATTAAAACCCAGACGGCACAGGGACTGATGCAAACTGACAAAGAGTTGTTAACTATGTTATCAGATTGTGCCGTGACAGTTTTAAGGCTGATTTGTGACATTACTATACTGTTGTTGTTACCACTGAATTTTCTACAGGAGCATGACTGCTGGAAAGATTTTTCCTTGTTTTCCCTGTCAAGAGGTTAACAGTATAATATGTCATAGAGATTATCTTAAACTGTAAACTTAATTTGATTGTCCTTTTCTTCGTCGTTTGGGGGGGGCTGTGGCTTATATTAATCATATACAGTGATCCCTCACTACTTCGCGTTTCACCTTTCGCGCCCTCAGTGCATCGCGGATTTTTCAAAAATATTCATCAAAAATTCAAAATTGAGAAAAAATGGCACGAAAGTTGCCCGGGCGCTAGCAGAAGGCAGGGAGACTACATTAGAACATCAGGTATCAACACGGAGAGCCCGCACAACTCAAAATCCACCTCTCTGACCACCGCTCCACTCCTCTCCGCCCACCTCTTCACCGCTCGGGAATCTCGCAAGCTGATTGGCCGAGACGTTTTACCCAGCTTCTCTCCCTGCCGAGCGCCCATACCCAGCGAAGGAAGACCACATTCATTGTTCTTTATCGCTCGTGTTGCTTAGTGGCACTTTTCGCTGTTCTCTTGTGCCTTTTTGTGCAAAATAGTGCTTGTGACGCCCTTGGGGGGGGGGGGTGACGCTACTTCGCGGTTTTTCACTTTTCGCGGTCGGTTCTGGTCCCCATTAAACGCGATAAGTGAGGGATCACTGTATTCCATACCTACATATGTATAGACATATTAGAATGTTTAGTGATTACATACTGTATGTGGAATGACCTCACGCCTCAGAACAGGACAAGAGGTCTCAACTGCCAGCGAGGATCAAAGAACAGACAGAGTCGCAGCGGTGGAGACCGGATCGAACTCCCTGACCACCCAGGGTCAGGTGGAGGAGACGGAGGACAATGGAGGGGGGATTATGTTAATGCGGGATGTCGGGGTACAAATGCACCATTTGTACCCCTCAGCCTGCAACTGATTGCTGTAGGTGACCTTGATCCCATCAAGATTTCTGATCTCGTCCCAAGAGTTTTCATAGATAAAACTGTGGTATTGATTATAAAAGCCTACATCACTTCTTGCTCTAGTTACCGCGTTCCAAAGATGGGTGTTGACACTGCCGCCACCTCCACCCATCCAACCAGGTGACGACAATACCCCTTCAGCCTTTTAGAATCACATTTACAAGAAAAAGTTGCAAATTTATGAGTAAAATTTTGCAAATTTTCGTTAAAAATGTCACCAATTTTTCACTAAAAAACTACTGGCAGCTGCGAGTGGTACCCCTCAGCCTCATTCTCTGTTCTTAAGATATAGTTTATATGGTATTTTGACCTTGACCTTTGACCTTATGATCCCAAAACAATCACAGTTCAGGGTCACTGGGTGAACTTGTGGACAAAGTTTGCTGACTGTAGTTTTACTCATTCTATGGTAATGGGGCATACAGAATGCTAATGTTGACCTTTGACCTTTTGACCTCAAATCCACAGTTGTAGGTCAAGGTCCTAAGGCGAACGTGTGTACCAAGGTTGGTGACCCTAGCTGTTGTAAATGTCAGTTTGACCTTGACCTTTTACCTTGCAATCCCAAAACCATCGTTGGAGGTCAGGATCACAGGGTTTACCTGTGTACACAGTTTGGTGACCTAGCATTACTATATATTCTATATTCTATATATTCTATAGCAATAGGGCACAGGGAATGCTAACCTTGACCTCTGACCTTTTGACCCCAAACCCATAGGCAGAGGTCAGGGTCTAAACTCTCCAAGATATGTCTTGCACGCGATGACATCAATTTGGAAAGCCTACGTCATGTCTTCTTTCTGTAGTTACTGTGTTTACAAGATTTAGGGGAAAAGTGACCCAAATTCAAACTTGGAGAATTTTCATAGATACAACTATAGCATCAATTTGTCATTTGTTTCTCTAAGTTAAAAGTTTAACTTTGAAATTATGAGGTAAGGCTACTTCTACATGAGTACAGTTCTGGGTTATTCTATCCACCTCTGCTTAAGAGACACTTGAGAAAAGACTGGTAGATTTACAAGACCTGAGACATAAAACACTGCAAATTTATGAGCGTGGGGAGAAAAGTCAGAAATATACGAGACTGAGGGGGAAAATGAAAATTTATGAAAATCCTGGAAATAAGTCACAAATTCACAAGGGGGAAAAGTAGCAAATTTATGAGACTAAGGAAAAAGTTGCATATTTACAAGACTGGTGGGGGTCGTGAATTTATTAGCGGGGGACAAAATAGTCTGAAGGGCCATATTTGGCGCCAGGGCCTCGATACTGGCACCTGTGGTTTGGAGGATGCCAAACACAGCCATCTAAGGTTAATCTAATGAGACTGTTCATTAGGTGCTCTCAATAAAGGTTAAATGTCAACAATAAATAAAACACTACTGAAGAACAATAACATGTTAAAACCGACTGAAGTGTGCCTATAAGGTTCCCTCCGCCCAGCACCGAAGCTCCTCTAACACGCACACACACAATCAAAATGGTGGTTTGCACAAATACCACAACCGGCTGGAAAGGAAAACTGAGGAGTTCAAAGACTGCATCCACTGAGGATGCAGTGGACAGCATTTGGAGACACGGCCCCCTGCCCTCCGCTCTGTCCGTCTCATATGATTTCTCATCCAGATTCAGTTGCTCCAGCTCTGCCATCAGCTCATTCTGATGGACACAAAGTCAAAGGCACGCCCACATACACACAAGAGCTTTGAGAGTGGAGATGGAGACGTTAAGATTTAATGCTTAAAAAAATACACCATAAAGTTTCTGTGATTGCACGGGTCTAATGGATAATTCGGCATGGAGAACACAGAGGTGCGCAGGTGCGCTGAGGGAAGGGGGTGGGAGGGTGGAGCAGCAGCTGAACCGCTGGCACCACGCTAAGCCGAGACTCCCATTAACGGGGCAGGCTGAGCTTGGCTCCCTGCAAAGGAGTGCAATCCACTGGTTCAGCAGCTGCTTCTCCCACCGCTGTCCGACCGGGCACTCCATCATGGTTTGCGGGGAGGCACGCCCAGCCTGCCCGGTGAGCTGTAGAAGGGAGTCCCTTTGCAAGATGGAACGTTTACTTAGAAGTCACAAGTAAAGTCTCCGGTTCCGGTTCCGCCGGACCGGCGGCGCCACACGAGTCGGCTGCCTGTTGCAACAGCCTTTTTTTTTTATCTTCCTTCTTCTTTCTACACCTTTCACTCTGTATATATATCACGGACGCACGGATCGCCCCGGGGGTCTCCCGGGTCGGTGGACGGAGCCACGGTTTGCAGCGGGAGACGTTACAGCGGGGAGGAGCTAGTGCTAGCTAGCACTTGGCCGCCGCCCGGTGCTAATGGGAAACTCGACATACCGGGAGCTGTAGCGAAAACGATGCGGGTGCCGGGCTGGAGTTTAGGCGGCGTGAAAGAAATATAAGACAGAATAATAAAGAGCGATGGCAAGAACCAAGCAGACCGCCCGTAAAATCTACTGGAGGAATAAGCCCCCCCCCCCCCCCCCCCCCCAGGAGACAGCTAGCCACCAGGGCTGCTCGGAGAGGCGCTCTGGCCACCGGCAGAGTGAAGAGGCCTCGCCGTCACAGGCCCGTGGCTCTGAGAGAGATCCGTCGCTACCAGAAATCCACGGAGCTGCTCATCCGTAAGCTGCCCGTCCAGCGCCTGGTGAGGGAGATCGCTCAGGACTTCAAGACCGTCCTGCGTTTCCTGAGCTTCGCCGTCATGGCTCTGCAGGAGACCTGCGAGGCCAACCTGGTGGGTCTCTTCTTCGCTAAGGGGGTCACCATCATGCCCAAAGACTTCCAGCTGGCCCGCTGCATCCGCGGAGAGAGAGCTTAGACTTTCTGCTGCACATTCACCAGCCATAATGCTCTGCACTGTCTGTCTATATATATACATTTATAGTAATATGGACATATGTTTACTAGATGTTGTTTTTTTTTCTTGCCTTCTGATTGTTGCTCTGAGTGTTGCTGTCCCTATGCTGTTGCAATCCTGGAATTTCCCCATTGTGGGACTAATAAAGGCTTATCTTATCTTATCTTATCTTAAAGCAAGCAGCGCTGGGTGCAGCGTGACGCAGCTCCCTCTGGAGCGTCGCCTCACTGACCACAACTTCCGGGTGTGACATACATTTATCTTCTCGGGTTGGCGGGTCGGACCAACCCAGTACAATAGGATGGGCTTGTACTCGACCGTCTGATTGGCCAATTTGTAACTTAGATTTTTATTCATTTTTCATCATATATAATGCATTCAGATCACATTCTACATTTAAAAAACAAAGGGGTTAGGGTAGGGAAAAATAAAAAAAAATAAACAAAATAAAAAAAAAAAAAAAAAAAAAATAAAAGGGGGGGGGACAAATGTTGGAGCATCAAGTTTTTAGTTTCCATCTCTTAATTCTTCTGGTTTTTTCAGTGTCTTTGGTTATTCTTTCAATTTCTGCCTCGTTGTTGCACTTTGTAGTGTGTCCATTTCCGCCATTTTTTCTCCCATATTCCTTCTTGCATTCTTCGTCGATATGTTAGTTTTTCCATCATACGTATGTCCTCAACAATGTCAGTCCATTGTTCTTGGTCAGGAAGAACTTCTGATCGCCATTTTTTTGTGATAGTTTTTTTACATGCAATCAACAAGATTTTAACTAGATATCTGTCCTCAGCCTGTATAACACTGTCTTTTTTAAGATCACATAAGTACATCAGGTTACAGTTCATTGGTATATTATATCCTAATATCCTCTGTATTGTCACATGCATAGATTTCCAAAATGATGATATTTTGTAGCATTTCCAAAACATATGTGAGTGGTCTGCATTTTGAGCCCCACATCCCCTCCAGCATAAAGATTGGGTATTTGTATATTTTCCTTGAATCTGTGGTGTAATGAAAAAGCGAATCAGGTTTTTCCATCCAAATTCCCTCCATGCCCTTGAATTTGTTGATGTGTGTTGTGTTTTCCATATTTCCTGCCAGCTTTCTTCTGTTATGTTTAAATTGAGCTCTTTCTCCCATTTCTCCTTTATATAGTTACTTGTATGATTGTTTGTCATAAGTTTCTGATATAGTTTTGAAATAATTCTTATTTTATTTCCTGCATATGAGCTTAAAATAAGTTGTATAATCTCGTTCACATCTGTTTGGAGGTTATGCCTAATCTTCTTCATATAGTAATCTCTCATCTGCAGATATCTGAAAAATTCCGATCTTTCTAATTTAAATTTTCTCCTGATATTTACAAAGCTCCCGAGATCTTTTTTTCCGATATTGCCCCATGCTGTGATTCCCTTGTTCACCAGATTTTTGTATCCCCTATCTTGTTTTGCCGGTTCAAACTGACTGTCAAATGCTACCCATTTCAATAGTTTTATGTCTTCCCTTATATTATATTTTTGTACTATTTTATACCACAGTTCTAAAGTAAATTTAGTGATTGGGTCTATTTGTTTGATTTGCTTATATGCATCTTTATCCCCTATTATGCTTTGTACTGGGAGTCCCTCAATTTCCTTTTCCATTTCTTTCCATTTTGCCTCATATCCCTCGTCGCACCAACATATGATATATCTTATTTGTGCTGAGTAGTAATATTCCTTTAGACTCGGTAGGCCCATGCCTCCTTTCTCTTTTGGTAATTGGAGGGTTTTATATTTCACTCTTGGTTTTTTACCTCCCCAAACAAATCTCGATATCATCCTGTCCCACTTTGAGAATTGGGCATCTGGAATCTCTGTTGGTATAGCCTGGAAGAGGTAAAGTAATCTAGGTTGTATGCTGATTTTGACTGTCTCAATTTTTGAATTCAGATCCATATTTAAGATTGACCATCTATCAATATCTTTTTTTATTTCTTGTTCCAACCTATCATAGTTTGCTTTATATATTTTGCTTAGGTCTTTAGGTATGTTCACTCCAAGGTATTTTATTTCTTTTTGCTTCCAGTTTAGTTTGATCTTATCAGTTATCTGGTTTAGAGGGTTATAGTGGAATGTCAGTATTTGTGTTTTTGTTATGTTTATCTTGTATCCTGATAATTTTCCAAAATTTTCTATCAAGTTCATCATTTCCATTATTGATTTATCTGGTTGTTCAAGATAAACTATAATATCGTCTGCAAATAGCCCAATCTTGTGTTCCGCCCCCTTTATTGTTACACCTTTTAATTTCTTATTTTGTCCTATGGCTTGAGCCAATGGTTCTATGAACAGAGCAAACAAGGTGGGCGATAAGCAGCATCCCTGCCTAGTTGATCTTTGTATATTTACTTTGTCTGTTAAGCTACCATTTATCTTGATTCTTGCCACAGGTTCTTGATATAGCGTCCTTATGCATTGTACTGATTTTTCGTTAAATCCAAAGCGCTCCAGTACACTATATAGGAATTTCCAGTTAACCCTGTCAAATGCTTTTTCTGCGTCTAAACTCATTATTACTGCGCTTTTCTTTTCTTTATGTATTTGGTTAATTATATGTATTGTTCTCCTGATATTGTCATGTGTTTGGCGTCCCTCTATGAATCCAGTTTGATCATCTTCTATCAATTCCGTCAAGAATGTCTTTATTCGTTTACATATAATTGTTGTGTATATTTTATAATCTACATTTAATAAAGAGATTGGTCTATAGTTTCCGCATTGTTCTTTATCTTTCCCTGGTTTTAAAATAACTGAAATGATTGCTTCGTTCCATGTTGGAGGTATTTTGTTGTTGTTCAGCGTCTAATTAAATGACTTTAGGAGTTGTGGCAAGAGTTCTTCTATAAACAGTTTATAAAACTCAGATGGGTATCCATCACTACCTGGTGATTTACCATTTTTAAGTGACTTAATCACATCTCTGATCTCTTGTGTTGTTATTTCTGCTGTTAGTTTTTCATTTTGTTGATTTCCTATTGATGGCAAGTCCAGTGTGTCTAGAAATTTTTTGATATCTTTAGTATTTGTTTCTTCAGGTTGCGAGTATAGTTCTTGGTAGAAATTATGGAAAATTTCTTCGATGTTTTCTGGGTTAACTGTGGTTTTATTTGTGGTGGGGTCTTTAATCTTGTATACATTATTCATTGTTTGTTGTTTTCTTAACCGTTTTGCCAGCAGTTTTGTGGCTTTTGGTCCCGTTTCATAATATTTTTGCTTTAGATATCTATTTTTCCTTTCAATTTCATCCATTTGTGTTTCTTTTATCTTTGTTTTTTCTTCTTTAATTTCTTGATATATTTTTGGATCATTTGTGCTTTGATGTTTACGTTCTAATTCCCTTAGTCTCTCACATCTTTGTTCATACGCTTCCAGTTTAGTCTTATTTGCTTTTCCTGTTTCAACAATTAATTTACCCCTTAACACGGCTTTTAGTGCGTCCCATAGTATTGTTGGGTCCACTTCTTCATTGTCATTCTCTTGGATATATTCGTTTATGTTTATTTTTATTCTTTCTTTCATTTTCTCATCATTTAACAGTCCTACGTTAAGTTTCCATGTTGTTTGTCGTTTTCTATTGTTTAAATATATTTCCATGTATATAGGATTATGATCTGATATTTCTGCCCCTCCAATCCAACAATTTCTCACCCTGTGTCTGTCACCTTCATTCATAAGGAAGTAATCTATTCTAGAGTGTACTTTATGGGTTGCTGAATAATGTGTATAGTCTTTTTCGAGTGGGTGTAGGTCCCTCCATATGTCTACCATACCCATTTCTGCCAGTGAGGTTCTTATGAACTTTGTTACATGTTTTTTTGTCTTCTTAACACTTGTTGTGTCAACTTCATGATCCATGACAGCATTTAAGTCTCCTCCACAAATTAGGACTCCTTCACTGTGTGTTGCTATGAGATCAAACAGATGTTGAAAAAAACCCTTGTCACTTTCTGGTGGGGCATAGATGTTCACTAATGTGATCTGCATACCATCTATTCTTCCCTTTATTATTACATATCTGCCTTCTTTATCCTGGATTTCCTGTTCACTTTCAAATTGTATTTTGTTTGAGATTAGTATCATAACCCCCCTTTTAGCTCCTCCCTTAAATGAACTGTAGTAGGAGTTCTTATAGCCAAATCTCTTTAGTTTCACATGTTCTGCCTTGCTCAAATGTGTCTCTTGCATAAATATAATTTCAGCTTTTTCCTTCTTGAATTTTCTTATTATTCTTTCCCTTTTAACAGGTGAGTTCAGACCATTCACGTTTAGTGTCATTATCTTAAGATTTTTACCCATATTCATGTTTTTCCATTTTTTTAACTTGTGCTCCTAGCCCCTTTAACAACAAAAATAACACATATTTATATAAAAACACATTAAAAAAACTCGACCTCCGTACTTTGGGCCTTTCTTCTGCCCACTGGTCCCTGTTGGTGGGTGGGGGGTTTGTCTTCACAGAGTGAAGGGCCCTCCCTAGACCTGTATTTACTATCAAAGTAATAGTCATAAGTCTAGAAATGTCCAACAAATATCACTTAAACCTCTCCTAGCCGTCTGTTTCTCTTTTACCTTGTCTTCTTGGCCTTCATTTCTTCTGTGCCTTTCTTAATCTTTGTTATGATCTAGGCTTTCAGTTGAAAGCCTTGTAGCTTGTCCTGGGCCCGCTGCTCTACGTCTCTCCCCCTTCTTCCGCCGTTCACTCGTCTCCACTCCGTCTGTCGTGGTGCGTTCAGGGCCGCCGCTGCTCCAGCCGTCTCCTTCGGCACGCTCACCTCAAGGCCCCGCTCCATCATATCCCGCGCTGCCTCTTCGGCCGTGTTGTAGGTTCTTGTGCCTTCCTCCCAATGAATCCTCATTTTCGTTAGCGGCGTTTGGAATCTAATTTTTTTCTCTTTCAGCGTTTTTTTAATATTGGCATATTTCTTCCGCTGCTGCACGATTTCTGTCGGGTAGTCATGGTCAAAAAATACCTGTTTGTCGCCGATTCGTATCTTTTTTTTCCATGCTTGCGTCAGGATTCTTTCCTTTATGTCATATTTCACAAAGTTTACCACAACTGACCTGGGTGGAGAGTTTGTTTTCGGGTTCTGTGCCGGTGTTCTGTGCGCCCGTTGAATCTGCAGATCCGTTTCTCCGGGTATTTCCAGTTCTTTTTTTAAGAACTGATCCATGAATTTTGTCATCGAGTTGCCTTCAATGCCCTCCGGAATTCCAAAGATGCGCATATTGCTTCGTCGGGATCTGCTCTCCAAGTCGTTTATTTTCTCCTGCATCCTCTGCGTTTGCGTCGTCAGGGTCTGTAGTTGTTCGTTTGCCTCGCTTTTCCAATCTTCCAGCTCCGAAATTCGGGTCTGCGCTTCTGTCATACACGCCCGCTGGGAGCGCAGCTCCTCCATGTTTTCCGTTAATTTACGCTCCATTTCTCTTCGGAGGTCCATGATTTCCTCCTTAATTTCTTTTTTCAGTTCCTCCTTAAGAGCCGCTAAATCCTGTTGTAGCTGTCGCTTGAATTCTCTCAACTCTTCACCCAAACTGGCGATGCCAGCGTTCATGTTGTCGAGTCTGGCGTCCTCCATTTTCTCTGCTGTGGACATCTCGTTTTTTTGGGCTTTGCGTACAGCGGTTTTTCCTGCGTTGTTGGAGAGGAATTCTTCAATTTTACCCTGTTTTTGTCCTTGTGCCCGGTTCCTTCGTGTTTTCATCCCTTGGTTTATTGATTCGTTTATGTCGAGTTGGCCATTTACCGATGATTTTTAATTCGGCTAGGGAGAGCTCTTTGTTTAAGTGTTATGTCTCTCCGCCATCTTCCCGGAAGTCCTGATTGGCCAATTTAACTCTGACGTGAACAGGCCATCTGCTATTCACGTTACTGATCTCCTAAAATGTGCTATCAAAAGTGTGTGTGAGAATGTTGGTTTGAATGTTGGTTTGGGTGTGTACTAATGTGATAGACCTGACTATAATAAGAGAGAGAGAGCGAGAGAGAGAGAGAGAGAGAGAGAGAGAGAGAGAGAGAGAGAGAGAGAGAGACTTGACTTTTAAAAAAGGCTTTATTGCACATTTCAAAATTGCAGAAAGACCAATATCAGTTGTCCAAGTGTGTCACATCTCAAAAGTGCAAACATCACTCATCCCCCTGACCCACTGAACACAAAACATTCCCTACAGCCCATCTACTGATGAACGCCTCCAGATTGTCTACCATTTGATAGTAAGAGAACTCCACCCGGAGTCTGACTGTCACCAAGACCTTGAAAACGGACACAGGATCCACACTGCCAGCATTGCTTGCCCGATTTTTCCTCGTCAGCCAGATGGCAAGCTTAGCAGTACCAGATAGGAAGTTCATCAAAGTGTGGGCAGCCTTCCTTGCCACTTTATACTTCGGACCGTAAATGAACAGACCAAAAGTGAATCGTTCACCCAAAGCCCGAAACCACTTGAGCAAAATGTCAAAAAGTCCAGATAAACGAAAACAGTGGACAAACAAATGGTCGAGGGTCTCAACTTGGGAACAAAACAAACATTCCCCCCCACAGTCGGATCAAGGTGTGCCCTGTATTTATTTGTGGCTATTGCCCCATGCACAATCCTCCACTGGAGATCTGCTGTGCGTTTCTCAAGCGGTTGCTTGTACATGCACCGCCAGCTGCCCTTTGGGGAGACCCCTGGCCCCAAACAACCCGCCCACCTCGACTCCGTGACATCCTTCAGAGAGCACAGATTCAGAACCTTCACACAGATGTGGTACATCGCCCTTGTCCCGACAAACTGGAACTTGCCCAGGTGAGGAATCCTGAAGGTCAGTAGGTGATCCTCTCCTCCCTGCCACTCCCCCACATCCGGAGTTATGGAAATTGCAGGAAAGGTGGACGCAGTGTCGTCATCTCATTGATTGGAAAGAGTGCGGTTCGTCGCAAACGCTCGAAGCGGCTGCGGCAGGGCGCGCACACGTCCTCCACCACCCTTTGCAGCAGTCTGACAGATGTAATTTTTGCACTCCGCCTCAATGTATCCATCGATGTGGTCGACATCCTCATAAGATGACCCAGCTTGGTACAGCGTGCCTCCCGCAAACAACTCCGCAGACTGGCAGACTGCAGCACCTCTGCTGCGATGAATCGATTAAAAAACAGTGGTTCGTCGAACAGCCACATGCCCGGCGCCTCGTCACGGAAGCAGGCCACGTTGAAGACCCGCCATGCATGCAAAACGGATGTGTAAAAAGCAGATAGTCCAGTAAGGTCCACCTCCCCAGATTTCCCGAGGAAGAGCTGCTTATCATAGCCCAAGCGACCAACTCTCCTCAAAAGCAGCTTAGCAGTGTCCATCCAGCAGGGTCCGCATCCGTAAAGGAGTCGTTGTGCAGTTCGAAGCCTGAAGCTGGCGATCTTGGAATGTATGTTCACCAGGCCCTGCCCCCCCTCGGCCACAGGCAGGTAAAGAACTGGCGCGCGGACCCAGTGGCGACCAGACCAAAAGAAGTCCACAATTGTCTTCTGAATCTCCTCCACGAGGCTCCTTGGCGGTGTCAAAGCCACCAGCCTATGCCAGAGAGCCGAGGCAACCAGATTATTCACGACCAGAACCCTGCCCCTATATGACAGCTGTGGTGGCAACCATTTCCATTTAGAAATGCGAGCACACACCTTGTCCTTAGCACCTTCCCAGTTCTTTCGTTCAAAAGCCTCCGTACCCAGAAAAACCCTCAACACTTTGAGACCGGCCGTCCCCCACTGAAGGCCGCCGGGCAGGCGAGGGACGGCTTGACGCGACCAGTGGTCCACCAATAGACCCTCACTCTTGGCCCAATTAACCCGTGCAGAAGATGCCCTTTCATAAACTGTCAAAGTGTCCACCAGACGCTGCACATCCCCGTTGGAGGTGATGAAAACGTCGACGTCATCCGCATAAGCAGACAAGACAATCGGGCGGCCACAGCTTGATGGCCCCGGCAGAACCAGACCACCCAGCCGAGCGCGCAACCTGCACAGCAAAGGCTCAATAGCCAAGCTGTACAGCTGCCCCGAGAGTGGACACCCCTGGCGTATTCCCCGGTGTACAGGGATTGGCCGACTCAGTCCCGCCCCCACCTTCACCAAACATTCAGCTCCAGTGTATAGCAGATTGACCCACCTCAAAAACATATTTCCAAAACCAAACCCCCTCAGGGTGGAAAACAAATAGGAATGGTCAGCCCTATCAAAGGCCTTTTGCTGGTCCAAAGACACAATTCCAAACTGTAAGTCATAACATTTACTGAGCTGGAGAACGTCACGTATGAGGAAAACATTGTCCATAATGTTCCGGTCAGGAATACAATATGTTTGATCCCTATCCACAACCAAACCCAAGATAGTGTTCAGTCTGTTTGCCAGGGCCCTGGAAAGCGCCTTGTAGTCCGTGCAAAGAAGAGCCACAGGCCTCCAGTTTTTCAGCAGGGCCAAGTCCCCCTGCTTTGGCAACAGAGACAGCACTGCACGGCGGCATGAGACAGGTAACGTTCCTTCCCTGTAACAGGCCGTCAGAACGTTATAGAAGTCTGGTCCAACAACATTCCAAAAATGCTTAAAAAATTCTGAAGAAAGGCCATCAAGTCCAGGCGTGCGCCCCATCGCCAGCTGATTCACAGCCACAGTCAACTCATCCAAAGTCAGGGCACAGTCCAGAGCGGCCCTGTCATCCTGGCCGAGCACTGGAAGGGCCTCGAAGAGCTGATTTTGAGATTCTTTGCAACACGTTCCCGCAGCAAACAGGGCCCTGTAGTAATCCACTGCATGGCGGCGCATCTCGGACGGGTCCGTAGTCAGGCGACCATCTGGGAGTGACAAGCAAGCCATCAGCTTCTTTGTCGCAGTAGACTTTTTCAAATTGAAGAAGAAGGACGTTGGTGCATCCATGTCCTGCAGGCGAGTGAAGCGCGACCTCACTAGCGCCCCCTCCACTCTGCCCTGCAAGAATGTGCGCAGGGCCGATCTCTTCTCCTGCAGCAACGGACCAGCGGTAGAATCCCGACCCGTAACCAAGCTGGCCTCCAGCCTCTTTACAGCGTCCTCTAGTTCACTGACCTTGGCGTTGATGATGGCAGTTGAGTACGCAGCGTACCGTTGACAAAAAAGGCGAATTTGCACTTTGCCAACGTCCCACCACTGTTCGAGGGAACCAAAACGAGCTTTCGTGGTCCTCCAGTGTTCCCAGAAGCACACAAAATACTGACAAAAGGCGTTGTCCTGTAGGAGCTTGTTATTGACGTGCCAATATGACTTTGCCCGTTTCCCTGGTGAGTTCAGTAACACCGCAGTAGCCAGGTGATGACCCGTGAAACCGACGGGACTTATGTTACTGTGAAGGAGGCCGGGGCTACAGGTTCTAGAAACATATATCCTGTCTAATCTAGCAGCACTGACAACCCCGTCAGTGACCCTGACCCAGGTATACCGTCTTGCATTGGCATTTTTCAACCTCCACGTGTCCACTAAGTCTAACTGCACAGTGAAATTTTCCAAGCACCTAGAAGACTGCAGATGAGGTTCTGCATTAGTGCGATCTACAGTGAAGTCCAAGGTACAGTTGAAATCACCAGCAACAACAAGTTGGTCTTGGTGATAGCGCTGCAATTCAGTAGTCATTGTATTGAAAAAGGCAACCCTTTCCACGCCGTGGTTTGGCGCGTAAACATTAACCAGGCAAAACACGGAATCCCCCACTTGCGCCCTAACTAGAAGCAGCCTGCCCCTCACTATCTCCACCACCGATAAAATTTGTGCATTTGCTGATTCCCCAAACAAAATGGCACTCCCGCGCTTAGATTTGTGCCGTGACTGAGTGAAAATGGGCCTTTCCACCACAAGCCCCAGTCGACTTCATCTGCCGAAGTGGTATGAGTTACCTGCAAAAACAAAATGTTGAGACCTTTCCATTTGAACAGGTCACTAACGAATCCCCTTTTATGATTACCCCTGCCGCCATTTATGTTTAAGGTCCCTAAATGTATTTTCTGCATTATGGCGATATTTGTGAGGAGCACCGTGCTTTGCCATTGAAATCATTCCATCTTTGCGCGCTTGGCCTTTTGTCCCCCTGCTGATTTACGCAGGGCTGCGAGGTGCTTCTTCAGGCGGTAGCGTTTTCTTTCATCCAGGAGGTCAACACCAACCTCCTTCCTCAGTACATTAACAGACCGAATAAATTTGTCAGTGTAGAGGAACGACCGCCATTCATTCCTCCTGTCGGGCGTGCTTGACCGGCGTTCCCCCTGCTGCTTTACGCAGGGCTGTCAGGTGTTTCTTGAGGTGATAACATTTCCTTTCATCCAGGTCAAGACCAACCTGCCTTCTTAGCACATCCACAGACTCAATGAATTTATCAGTGTCACTGAAGTAGTCGGCGACCCTAATGGCTTTGTTATAGGTTGCATCCAGAAATGCATTTATTTCTTCCAGTGAATTTAAACTCGTGTTTGTACTGCATTTTGCCTCAATAGACTCAGCATTAGACACAGTGTCGTTCTCAGATTCCATTTCCTCGTCAGCACCACTCAGCTGACTGCTCGGTTCTCCCGGGCCAGTGGATTCATCATGGGCCACATTTTCCTGGACGCCACCCTCAGCAGCTGACTGTCACTGTTCCATCCCCCGCTGTGTAACGGTAGCAGCCTCCGGAAGCACAGCCGCTGATGTCACTCAGCGAGATTCTGACGCACCATCAGGTTGGTGCTCCGTCCCCTCCTCCGAAGCGGCAGCAGCTGGCGGAGGCACAGCCGCTGACGTCACACAGCGAGATGATTGTGACGCACCATCTGGTCGGTGCTCCGTCCCCTCCTCCGAAGCGGTAGCAGCTCCCGGCGGCACAGCTGCTGACGTCACACAGCAAGTTGATTGTGACGCACCATCAGTGACCTTTTTTGGCGACATCGCTATCCACGCTTCCGACCGCAAACTGGGCCGCGGGCGGCGCAGTGGCAGGCTCTGGAGCTGGGGCAGCGTGAGCGGAGGCCGCGCCGCCGTCCGCAGCTGCGGCGTGAGTGGAGGGCTCATCGCCGGCCCCCTCAGGGCCCTCCGCCCGCTGCCTGTGCGGACAGACGAACCGTTTATGGCCCACATCTCCACATTCAAAACACTTCATCTGTCCCGAGCTCACATACACCATGTAAGATCCGTCCCCGTGCTTGACCCTGAAGGACACTTCCAGAGTCTGAGTGGGCGAGTCGAGAAACATCTCGACACCTGTCGCCTGAGCGATTTCACATGTTTGAACTTGGCGGCCTTGCATCCCAAAGGCAGAGTCGTAAAGGGGCCCGCAAACTTCCCAAATCTGCGGAGCTCCGTCGCCAGCTGCTCGTCAGTGATGAAAGGTGGAACACCCGAGACGGTGATTCTCGTTGATGGGACAGATAAGGGGGACACCTGTACATACATTTCCCCAATAACCACACCGCTTACAATCAGGGTGTGAACATTGTCTTCAGCCACCAGAAACACCACCACAGCTCTATTCATTCGGGAGGCAAAGCAGACCGCGTCAGGGCCCAGAGAGAGAGAGAGAGAGAGAGACTTTGACTTTTAAAATAAGCCTTTATTGCACACTTCAAAAAAATGCAAGCACACCAACATCATTCCACTAAGTGTGTCACATTGGAAAAAGTGCAAACTGAAGCGTTCCCCCCCACACACAACACAGAGCATTCCTTGCAGTCCACCTATTCCACATTGGCAGTGGCAGTAGTGCGAGTCCTCTTCGTAGTCCATGCAAAGACGAGGCAGAGGCCCCCGCCAGTTCCGTTGCACATCCCAGAGACAGTTCCCCATCTCAGATGGATTGGAGTCCTTAGACCATGTGGGTTTTCAAGCAAGTCAACTGTGCAGCAGGCTCGTCCAGAGTGTAGAAAGAAAACGGTGGGGCGTCCATGCCCTGCAGGTAAAGATCCAGTTCCGTGACAGTCAAATACAGTCAATTAAACGTCATATACAAGTCTGATCAAACAATATCCCAAAAATGTGTAAATCAGGAAGAGGAACGACGGCCATTTATTCCTCCTGTCAGGCGCGCTTGACCGCCGTTCTCCCTGCTGCTTTACGCAGGGCTGTCAGGTGTTTCTTGAGGCGAAAACATTTTCTTTCATCCAGGAGGTCAAGACCAACCTGCCTTCTTAGCACATCAACAGACTTAATGAATTTATCAGTGTCACTGAAGTAGTCGCTGACTTTAATGGCTTTGTTATAGGTTTCATCCAGAAAAGCATTTATTTCTTCCAGTGAATACAAACTCGTGTTTGTACTGCATTTTGCCTCAATAGACTCAGTATTAGACACAGTGTCGTTATCAGATTCCATTTCCTTGTCATCACAACTCAGCTGACTGTTTGGTTCCCCTGGGTCAGTGGATTCATCATGGGCCACATTTTCCTGGACGCCACCCCCAGGAGCTGACTGTCGCTGTTCCATCCCCTGCTGTGTAACGGTAGCAGCCTCCGGAAGCACAGCCACTGATGTCACACAGCGAGATTCTGACGCACCATCAGGTTGGTGCTCCGTCTCCTCCTCCAAAGCGGTAGCAGCTGCCGGAGGCACAGCTGCTGACGTCACACAGTGAGATGATTGTGATGCACCATCAGTGACCTTTTTGGCGCTATCGCCGTCAACACTCCCGGCTGTAAGCTGGGCCGCGGGCGCCACAGCCGGGCCGTCCACAGACACTGCGGCAGGCTCCGGAGCAGGGGCGGCGGAAGGTCCCGCAACATCGCCCGCATTAGCGGCGGGAGCGGAGGCTTCACCGCCGTCCGCAGCTGCGGCGTGAGCGGAGGGCTCGCCGCCGGCACCATCCGCAGCCCCATCAGGGCCCTCCGCCCGCTGCCTGTGCGGACAAGCGAACCGTTTATGGCCCACGTCTCCACATTCAAAACACTTCATCTGTCCCGAGCTCACATACACCATATAGGATCCGTCCCCGTGCTTGACCCTGAAGGACACTTCCAGAGTTTGAGTGGGCGAGTCGAGAAACATGAACACCTGTCGCCTGAGTGATTTCACATGTTTTAACTTGGTGGCCTTGCATCCCAAAGGCAGAGTTGTAAACGGGCCCGCAAACTTCCCAAATCTGCGGAGCTCCATCGCCAACTGCTCGTCAGTGATGAAAGGTGGAACACCTGAGACGGTGATTCTCGTTGATGGGACAGATAAGGGGGACACCTGTACATACGTTTCCCCGATAAGAGAGAGAGAGAGAGAGAGAGAGAGAGAGAGAGAGAGAGAGAGAGAGAGAGAGCTCTGTAGCTCTGCCTAATTCCAGTTTACCAGAGTTTAGCACCATATATACATACCATATATACCATATACATACCATATACCATATACATATATACATACTGTATATACCATATACATACATTATTTTTTTTTTTTTTTCTCTCGGCGCCACACGAGTAGGCTGCCTTTTGCAACAGCGGCTCGATTCCGAGTCTTTTTCCCTTCCTCTCTCTTTTGATTCGTCTTTTTTTTTCACCCCACTTATATCACGGACACACAGATCGTCCCAAATGTCTCCTGAGCCGGTGGACGGAGCCACTGTTTATAGCAGGATACAATACAGCAGGGAAGAGCTGCTAGCATTCAACCGCCACCCGGTCCCATTGGAAAAACTCGACATACCGAGAGAACTGAGGCGAAAACACCGCGGCTGCCGGGCTGGAGTAAGGCGGAGGACAAAAAATATAAGGTACAGACCCTCCCTTCCATCTGTTGTCATGGGAAATGTACGGTCGATACTGGGAAAGTTAGATGAGCTAGCGGCTATCTCCCGTTATGATAGCACTTACCGGGAGTGCTCTCTCCTTTTGTTTACTGAGACGTGGCTAACTGAACTAGCAGCAGATGCTAACATTGAGCTGGAGGGTTTTCACATGATACGAGCTGACCGAACACCAGACAGTGGCAAAACTAGGGGCGGTGGAGTGATAATGTATGTTAACAACAACTGGTGCAGACCGGGACATATCACTGTTAAACAACGACACTGCAGCAAAGACATTGAGTTGCTAGCTGTTAGCATGAGGCCTACATATCTCCCGAGAGAACACTCACACGTGATCTGCATTGTTGTTTATGCAAATCCGACGGCGAACGCTGGGACAGCGCGTGACGTCATCCATTCAGTAACCAGCAGGCTGCAGACAGAACACCCAGATGCTCTTCTCCTCATCTCAGGCGATTTCAACCATGTTTCACTATCTCCCATTCTACCCACGTTCACCCAGTATGTCACATGCCACACTAGAGACAATAAAACACTGGATTTATTCTACGCAAACACTAAGGAGGTGTACACCTCATCACAACTCCCCCCACTCGGGAGATCGGATCACAACTTGGTTCATCTCCGGCCGGTGTACAAACCCCTAGTGCACAGACAACCTCCGGCCATGCACACTGTGGAGTTATGGTCTGAGGAGACAATGGACACTCTAAAGGACTGTTTTGAAGCCACCACCTGGAAGCAGCTCTGCGATCCACATGGTGAGGACATCGATGGCCTCATTCACACCTTCACGGGCTATCTCAGCTTCTGTGTGGACAAATCCGTTCCCACCAAGACCATACGGCGTCACTCAAACAACAAACCCTGGATCAACCCTGAGATAAAAACACTTCTGAGAGAGAAGAAGAGGATCTTCAGGTCAGGGAACAGGGAGATGCTGAAGTCCGTACAGAGGGAGCTGAGGAGAAAGAACAGAGAAGGCAAGGACAGCTTCAGGAAGAAGATGGAGGACAAGCTGCAACAGAGCGACATCAGCGGGGTCTGGAGAAACCTCAAAACCATCTCTGGGCTCCAGAATACCTCCCCCCAGTCCACGGGGGGGCAGGGAGTGGGCGAACAACCTGAATCTGTTTTTCAATAGATTTGACCAACCGCCCTCCCCCCTGTCTGCACAACAACCACTGCTGCCTCTAAAGAAATCAAGTCCTGCTGCCCACTCCCCACTCCACCAACACCCCCCCACTCCCAACACACAGCCCCCCATCCTGACCCTGACCGAGACCCAGGTGAGGACGGAGCTGAGGAAGATCAAAGTGAGGAAGGCGCCGGGACCGGACGGCATCAGCGCAAAGCTCCTCAAGTCCTGTGCAGACCAGCTGTGTGGGATTGTGACGTATATCTTCAACATGAGCCTGAAACTGGGGAGGGTACCACAGCTGTGGAAAACATCTTGTGTGGTACCTGTACCAAAAACTTCCCACCCCAAAGACCTGAACAGCTACAGACCGGTGGCCTTGACGTCCCACTTGATGAAGACCCTGGAGAGACTGCTCCTTGCTCACCTCCGCCCCCTGGTGGAACCAGCGATGGATCCACTCCAGTTCGCCTACCAGCATGGCATTGGGGTGGAGGATGCGGTGATCTTCCTCCTTCACCGTTCTCTGTCCCACCTGGAGAAGCCCGGGAATATGGTGAGGATCATGTTCTTTGACTTCTCCAGTGCTTTCAACACCATCGAACCGATGATCCTGAAGGACAAGCTGCTGCGAGCAGGGGTGGACCAGCACCTGTCATCATGGATCCTGGACTACCTCACGAACCGGCCTCAGTTTGTAAGAACCCGGGACTGTGTGTCCGACACGATCATCAGTAGCACGGGGGCCCCCCAGGGAACGGTGCTGGCTCCCTTCCTGTTCACTCTTTATACTGCAGACTTCTCACACAACACAACACACTGCCATCTACAGAAGTTCTCTGACGACTCTGCGATCGTTGGCCTCATCTCCAATGGAGATGAAGCTGAGTACAGAGGGCTTATCCAGGACTTCGTGGACTGGTGCCATCTGAACTGCCTCCAGATCAACGCGAGGAAAACTAAGGAGCTGGTGGTGGACTGCCGCAGGCATGGGCAGCCCCTCACAGCACCAGTAAATATACAGGGAACAGACATCGAGATGGTGACATCCTATAAGTACCTGGGTGTTCATCTGAACAATAAACTAGACTGGTCACACAATACTGACGCACTCTACAAGAAGGGACAGCGCAGGCTGTTCCTGCTGAGGAGACTCAGGTCTTTTGGTGTACAAGGGGCGCTGCTGAAGTCATTCTATGACACGGTGGTGGCATCAGCCATCACTTTTGGAGTGGTCTGCTGGGGCAGTGGCATTACTGCAGCCGATAGGAAGAGACTGAACAAACTGATTAAGAAAGCTAGCTCTGTCCTGGGGCAGCGCCTTGATCCGATGGAGGAGATAGGAGAGAGAAGGACGGTGGCTAAACTGTCATCTCTGCTGGAGTCCGAGTTCCACCCTATGCAGGACATACTGGATGCACTGAGGAGCTCATTTAGCAGCAGACTACATCATCCCAGGTGCACAACCGAGAGGTTTCGTAGGTCCTTCCTACCAACGGCTGTCAGACTGTACAACCTAAGCAGGGCTGCTCGCAGAGATAGCAAAAAGACATAACAAACTAATAGTTTTTTGAATGCAAAAGATGCAATAGACTTACACAATGGTCCCCTCCGGCATACAACTAGGAACATACCGGTCGCTATGGAGGGTGAGAATATGTATGGGCACATAATCATACCATGTAGGATAACTAAGTAGACGGTTATGCTGTTTCATTCCATCTAGCAACAACACACACAGTGCAGAGGCACTGTGTGTGTTTATATATTTACATATTTATTCCATCTAGCTACAATGCTCCGCACTGTGTTTTTATATATCTACATATTATTCCATCTAGCTACATTGCTCCGCACTGTGTGTGTTTATATACTTGCATATTTATTCCACCTAGCTGCAATGCTCCGTACTGTGGGTGTTTATATATTTACATATTTATTCCATCTAGCTACAATGCTCTGCACTGTGTGTTCACACTGGCTTTTCCCTGCACTGTGTGTTCATATACTCATATATTTATTCCATCCAGCTACAATGCTCTGCACTGTGTGTCTGTGTGTGTGTGTGTATATATTTATTTTATAGTAATATGTACATATGTATATTAGCCGCTCTTGCTTGCTTGTTTTTTTCTTGCCTTCTGATTGTTGCTCTGAGTGTTGCTATCCCTGTGCTGTTGCAATCCTGGAATTTCCCCGTTGTGGGACTAATAAAGGCTTATCTTATCTTATCTTATCTTATCTTATATTTGTTCATAAGCATGCAAACAGAATATGTATGTAATCTGTGCTGGAATGTGGAATCTTATTATTTTGGCACTAACTTTCCATTAACCCTTTCACTTTGCAGAACCACGACTCGCCGTCGCCAATGGTGCTCCTCTCGGTGTGCTTGCACAATTATTAAAAGTTAATTATTAAAAGTTAATAACTGTGGAGCAGAATGGCCAGATAAACTGCATCACATGCATGGTTTGATTGAATGACGACCGCCACCAAACTGGACACAAAAACGCTTAATAACTCATAAAAGATCACACGAATAAGTGATCTGACAAAAAAATAAACAAACAGTTCTTAAACAGTCGCTAATATTGGATGTCCCATTCATTTTCAATATTTAGGTATTCTGTAATTAATATTCACACAATCAAATAAATCTTAGTACCATTTACTCCCTTTCATATTTGTCCAAGTCTAACATGTGATTGCCTACATATAAGCTACACCTCTTTGTATTCCGCTTTCAAACACAGCCTATATTTGGGCCTGGAAAGCTTGATTGCTGTTAACCTGTTTCAGACAGGAACACTTGCATTCTACGGGCATGCACTAGTTCACTTAAACAGAGATTCCTTTTTTCTGATTTAAGGTCCCATATGCAGAAGTAGAGGGGGTGTGACTGCATAGGGTAAACTGAAATTTTGCTTGAAATTTTGCATTTTAAGCAAAATGTTTTTATTATTATTATTATTATTATTATTATTATTATTAATTAAGATTTCATTTTCAACAAAAATTTAGGCATTTTAAACAACTTAATTACATAAAAGAACTGAGCAGCAATGGAAGTCAATAAACAAAGGCAATATACAAAAACAAAGAGGTTTCAAATAAAATCCAAGATAAAAATCAGGAAATTAGATTACTAACATGTTCATACAAGAGCTGGGATTTGTTACATTACAGCGTTTCAGTACTTTTCTATATAAGATAATTTCATTTAAAAAGGCATCAAAAATAGGATTTATTTTGAAGAAACATCATTTATGTATAAAAACTTTTGCTAATATAATTAGAGTGTTATTTCCAAATTTCATTCTTTTATTTTCCATTTGGAATCCAGATTTTATGGTATGATATTGTAACGTCGGGGCTGTGTTAAGGAGGCGGGGATTCTCCCAGCATGCTTGGGCCATGGAGGATTCAAAGAGTGTTATTATTCGTGTGTTCTAAGTGTTACTGCTGTGTCATTATAACTGTGTTATAATGGCACAGCAGAGTTATAAGACCAGTTAGCGTAGTGATTGATCATGTGTTTGTGTCATCATAAGTGAGACGGGGGTCTGTGTGAATGACCTCCCCTCCTGTCTGTGTGGAGTGGGTGTGTATAAATAAAGCCTGTTTCGTCACAGTCATCTCTCCTTTCTTGTGTGAACCCTCACAACGTCACACTGGTGTCAGAAGTGGGATATGGAGCAGATGGAAGCCAGAATCAGAGCAGAGATTCAGCAGCTGGAGCGGTTCATTGCTCAGCTGGGAATGGACAACACAGCTGATACACCGACCCCCGGAGTTGCTCGCCGTGATGAATGGAGCAGCGGACCCAACGGGACCAGCGTACCTCACCTTCTGCCTTTCTCAAGGCAGAGCAGATCAGCCCCGCTTCCCGCACTTGTCAGGGCAGGATGGGCTGGCGATTCCACTGCAACCAGGGGCGGTGACTGACCAAGAGGCGACCGTCCCACCTATCCGCCAGCGGACCAAACTTGCCCGCTTTAACGGTGAAACCCTGCAGGACGACTATCTGGTCCAGGTCAAGCTGGCTGCTCCATTGAACGGCTGGTCACCCGAAGAGACTGCCATGCAGGTCGCGCTGGCCCTGGAGGGAAGGGCTCTCCGCACGCTATCCGATCTCTGGCCCGAGGAACGTCGCAGCTGGCCAGCATTACAAGGAGCGCTCCGGAGGCGGTTTGGGAGAGTGGCCAACGCTGAGCATGCCCAGGAACAGCTGGCCAACCGCCGGAGAGGCAGCCGAGAGAGCCTGGGAGCCTACGCACCAGACATACGGCTGCTGACACGGTGTAGCTACCCGGATTTCAAGCTGGGGGCAGTGGAGAAGCTCGCCCTCCGGAACTTCATCCGGGGGCTCCGCCCGGCCCAGCTCAAGAGCTACATCCGGATTCACACCGTGAGCAGCTGGGAGACGGCTGTGGCAGAAGCGGAGTGGGTGGGACCGCTAATGGGTTGTGCATTGATGCACTGATGCGTCGGCACCGAGGCAGAGAGCCTTCCAGGCAACAGCTGAGAGCGAGGAGGAGGAGGAGGAACTGCGCTGGACCACAGCAGTGTGGCCACAGAGAAGACGGTCACAGCGGTGCGAGGAAGGGTGCTTCCGCTGTGGGGAGCCAGGACACATTGTGTGGTACTGCCCGGCACCCACTCCGCGACAAACCGGCCCCTCACCGACGTTAAACCAGAGTGAGGTGGCACGGATGGGGACCTGCCGCCTCCCACAGACATTTTCCCCGATGAGCTGTCACCACATGTGGGCCAAATTGGACACTCGCAAGGGATGTACCTACAGGGCAGGTTGGACAACATGCCGATCTGGGCCCTGATCGACACCAGTTCTACCATCTCCCTGGTCCGACCTGGAGTGCTGCCAGGTACGGACGAGGCAGAACCGCGGGGGTGGGAACCCACCGGGTGCTGCATCACCATGGCCACCGGTGAGCGCGCCAGACTGGGAGGGTGGCGAGTTCTTGTGGTGGGGCTGGCCGGCCAGAACACAAACCACCCGTTCTGGCTGGCTGACATTCAGGGGGGGAACCCAGGGGCCTGCATGATCGAGGGGCCGCCAGGACGGACCGAACCGGGCAGGTCACCGCAAGAACTGAACACAATGACCCCACCAGCACGAGCAGAGGGAGCGCGATCACCGATAGAGACAGCAAGGGCGAGGGCCACAACGGAGCGGGTCAATGTGTCAGCAGAAACGCAGCAGGCGGTCGAGGAATTGTTCCAGCAGAGCTGCAGCGGACTGGAATCAGGACAGAGATCCGGTCATTTCCCGGGTTCGGCAGTGGCTGGACGTGGGCCAGTGGCCCGCCTGGGAGGCTGTGTCTGCACTGGACCCGGAGACCAAGGCCCTACACTCCTAGTGGGCCAATTTCCTCTGTCACGAGGGTGTTGTGTATCGGCAGTGGCAGACTCCTGCTGGGCAGCGTCACGTCTGGCAGCTGCTGACTCCCCGACGGCTCCAGCCCAACATACTCCAGCTTGTCCACGGGGCAGTGGGGGCGGGCCACTTCAGGGTGACGAAGACTCTACAGCATCTTCGAGCCCGGTTTTACTGGCCCGGATGTTGCCAGGATGTAGAGCTCCATGTCCATCGCTGCAACACCTGCACGGCTCAGAAAGGGCCAACTCAGCAATCCCACGCCCCTTTGCAGCAGTACCGGGTGGAAGCACCGATGGAGCGGGTAGGAGTGGACATTCTGGGCCCTTTCCCAACCACGGACCGGAGGAACCGCTACGTGCTGGTTGCAATGGATTACCATTACCATTACCATTACATTAACTTCCGGCGCCACACGAGTAGGCTGCCTTTTTGCAACAGCGGATCAATTTCTTCCTATTTCTATTTACTATCTGGCTTCTCTTGCTAAACTTTCTGATCCGGTGACACCTTATCAATCACGGACACACTGATCGCCCAAAAGTCTCCTGGACCAGCGGACGGAGCCACTGCTTTTAGGAGGCAGTACAATAGAGACCAACTGTTAGCACTTAATCAGCCCACGATGCTAACGCAAGAATACGACATACCGGTAGAAATAAGACAGAAGCGATGTGGATGTCGTGCTGGAGCAAGACGGCGGGCGAGAAATATAAGGTACAGACCCGTCCTTCCATCCGTTATTATGGGGAATGTACGATTGCTACTCAATAAGACAGATGAGCTAGCGGCTATGGCTCGCTACCAGAGTGTCTTCAGAGAGATTAGCATGATGTTGTTTACTGAGACGTGGCTAACAGAACTAGCAACAGATGCTAACATTGAACTGGAGGGTTTCCACACAATACGGGCAGACCGGACACCAGACAGTGGGAAGGCAAGGGGCGGAGGAGTGATAATGTATGTCAATAACAGCTGGTGCAGACCGGGACATATCATAGTTAAGGAACAGCACTGCAGCAAAGACAATGAGTTGCTAGCTGTTAGCATGCGGCCTACCTATCTCCCGAGGGAATACTCACACGTGATCTGCATTGTTATTTATGCAAATCCGACGACGAACACTGGGACAGGGCGTGACGCCATTCACTCAGTAACTGGCAGGCTGCTGACAGAACACCCAGATGCTGTTCTCCTCATCTCCGGGGATTTCAACCATATTTCACTGTCCCCCATTCTGCCCACGTTCACCCAGTGTGTAACATGCCACACTAGAGACAATAAAACACTGGACTTATTCTATGTAAACACTAAGGAGGCGTACACCTCATCACCACTCCCCCCACTCGGGAGATCGGATCACAACTTGGTTCATCTCCTGCAGGTGTACAAACCCCTAGAACACAGACAACCTCCGGTCATGCGCACGGTGAAGATATGGTCTGAGGAGGCAATGGATGCTCTAAAGGACTGTTTTGAAATCATTGCCTGGGAGCAGCTCTGCGATCCACATGGTGAGGACATCGATGGCCTCACTCACACCATCACGGACTACATCAACTTCTGTGTGGACAACACCGTACCCACCAAGACCATACGGTGCTGCTCGAACAACAAACCCTGGATCAACCCTGAGATAAAAACACTTCTGAGACAGAAGAAGAGGATCTTCAGGTCGGGGAACAGGGAGATGCTGAAGTCTGTACAGAGGGAGCTGAGGAGGAAGATCAGAGAGGGCAAGGACAGCTTCAGGAAGAAGATGGAGGACAAGCTGCAACGGAGCGACATCGGCGGGGTCTGGAGAAACCTCAAAACCATCTCTGGGCTCCAGAATACCTCCTCCCAGGCCACGGGGGGCAGAGAGTGGGCAAACAATCTGAACCTGTTTTTTAATAGGTTTGACCAACCACCCTCCCCCACCCCGCCTGCACATCAACCACTGCCGCCTCTAAAGTCATCGAGACCTGCTGTCCACACCCCACTCCGCCAACACCCCCCCACTCCCAGCACACAGCCCCCCAACCTGACCCTCACTAAGTCCCAGGTGAGGATGGAGCTGAGGAAGATCAAGACGAGGAAGGCCTCGGGACCAGACGGCATCAGCGTGAAGCTCCTCAAGTCCTGCGCAGACCAGCTGTGTGGGATTGTAGAGCACATCTTCAACCTGAGCCTGAAGCTGGGGAGGGTACCACAGTTGTGGAAAACATCTTGTGTGGTACCCATACCAAAGACCTCCCACCCCAGAGACCTGAACAGCTACAGACCAGTGGCCCTGACGTCTCACATGATGAAGACCCTGGAGAGACTGCTCCTTGCTCACCTCCGCCCCCTGGTGGGACCAGCGATGGATCCACTCCAGTTTGCCTACCAGCATGGCATCGGGGTGGAGGATGCAGTGATCTTCCTCCTTCACCGTTCCCTGTACCACCTGGAGAAGCCTGGGAACGCGGTGAGGATCATGTTCTTTGACTTCTCCAGTGCTTTCAACACCATCCAACCTATGATCCTGAGGGACAAGCTGCTGTGCGCAGGGGTGGACTAGCACCTGTCATCATGGATCCTGGACTACCTCACAAACCGGCCACAGTTTGTGAGAACCCGGGATTGTGTGTCCGACACAATCGTCAGCAGCACGGGGGCCCCCCAGGGAACGGTTTTGGCTCCCTTCCTGTTCACCCTTTATACCGCAGACTTCTCACACAACACAACACACTGCCATCTACAAAAGTTCTCTGATGACTCTGCGATCGTTGGCCTCATCTCCAATGGAGATGAAGCTAAGTACAGAGGACTTATCCAGGACTTCGTGGACTGGAGCCATCAGAACTGCTTCCAGATCAACGTGAGGAAAACTAAGGAGCTGGTGGTGGACTGCTGCAGGCAAGGACAACCCCTCACAGCACCAGTAAACATCCAGGGAACAGACACTGAGATGGTGACATCCTACAAGTAGGAGTGTTCATCTGAACAATAAACTAGACTGGTCACACAATACCGACGCACTCTACAAGAAGGGACAGCGCAGGCTGTTCCTGCTGAGGAGGCTCAGGTCTTTTGGTGTACAAGGGGTGCTGCTGATGACATTCTATGACACAGTGGTGGCATCAGCCATCACTTTTGGAGTGGTCTGCTGGGGCAGTAGCATTACAGCAGCCGATAGGAAGAGACTGAACAAACTGATCAAGAAAGCTAGCTCTGTCCTGGGGGCAACGCCTTGACCCAGTGGTGGAGATAGGAGTGAGAAGGATGGTGGCTAAACTGTCATCTCTGCTGGAGTCCGAGTCCCACCCTATGCAGGACATACTGAACGCACTGAGGAGCTCATTTAGCAGTAGACTACATCATCCTAGGTGCACAACTGAGAGGTTTCACAGATCCTTCCTACCTATGGCTGTCAGATTTTATAACCTAAGCAGGGCTGCTCGCAAAGATAGCAAAAAAAAAAAATAAAAACGTGACAACCTAATAGTATTGAATGCAAAAGATGCGACAGACTTACACAAATGGTCCCCTCCAGTATACAACTAGGACAATATCAGTCGCTACGGAGGGTGACAATATGTATGGGTACATATTCATACTATGTAGGATAACTAAGTAGACGGTTATGCTGTTTATTGCATCTAGCTACAATGCACACAGTGCAGAACTGTGTATATATATTTATATATTTATGTGTACATATGTATATTCACTGCTCTTATTTTCTTATCTTCTAAATTATTGCACTGAGTGTTGCTGTCCCTGTGCTGTTGCAATCCTGGAATTTCCCCATTGTGGGACTAATAAAGGCTTATCTTATCTTATCTTATCTTACTTCACCAAATGGCCAGAGGTGTACGCTGTTCCTGATCAGAGTGCCGCCACCACAGCATCAAAACTGGTGGACGAGATGTTTTGACAGTTTGGCACACTGGAGGAGCTGCACAGCGATCAGGGTCGGAACTTTGAGGCAGAGGTCTTCGGGGAGGTCTGCAGGTGGCTGGTCATCCGGAAGACCCGGACCACCACGCTGCATCCACAGAGCTACGGCCTGGTTGAACGGTTCAACCGGACCCTTACCACCCAGCTCGCTGTCCTAGTGGACCAGCGACAGCGAGACTGGGACCTGCATCTGCCCTTTGTTCTGTGGGCGTACCGGATGCAGCACAGGAATCCACCCGGTGCACTCCTGCAGCGCTGATGTTTGGATGTGAGCTGCGCACACCGGTGGATTTGGTGTTCCCCCCCCCCTCCCATAGCTGGAGGTGGAGGGCAAACCGGGGTTGGATTATTTGTTTTTCTTGAAGTAACATCTCCACACGGTGCACGGACTGGCTAGAGAGGCCCTGGCAGCAGCGGGGAGCCGGCAGAAGCGGGCATATGACTCCCGCTGCCAGGGGAGGGACTTTGCACCAGATCAAGTCTGGGTTTTCTGCCCGGAGCGAAAAAGGGGACTGTCACCAAAACTGGCGAGCCATTGGTCGGGACCGTGCGAGGTCCTACAGCGACTGTCGGATGTAGTGTACAGGGTGAGGCTGCAGAAAAGAGACCGGGTCGTGGTACTCCACCGTGACCGTCTCGCCCCGTACCAGCCATCTGCCCCCGGGTGGTTGAGCCGGGGCCTTCATCCCGACCAGATAACCCGGCCGAGGCACAGATGGACACTAGCGGGCCTGTACGTACTGGTCGCCAACAACGGCGGCCGCCCCGACACCTAGACGGATTCCTGTTGGACTTCTGAGCTGGACTTTATTATTCTGGGGACAGAAACCAGTCCAGGGGGGGACAGTGTAACATCGGGGCTGTGTTAAAGGGGCGGGGATTCTCCCGACATGCTTGGGCCACGGAGGATTCAAAGAGTGCTATTATTCGTGTGTTCTAAGTGTTATTGCAATGACACAGCAGTGTTATAAGACCAGTTAGAGCAGTGATCGATCATGTGTTTGTGTCACCGTAAGTGACACGGGGGTATGTGTGAATGACCTCCCCTCCTGTCTGTGTTGAGTGGGTGTGTATAAAATAAAGCCTGTTTCATCACAGCCATCTCTCCTTTCTTGTGTGGACCCTCACAACGTCACAATATAATAAAGTAGGAAACGTTTGAGGTTGATTGTTTTTTGACATCCACAACTGGAAAGTTTCCCCAAAACTCTTTACTGAATTGCAGTAGAAAAAAAGAAGTTCCACTGTCTCCATATTGGAACAACAGAACATACGTGAGTTGTTATGGATGTTAAACTTTTTGTGAAGGAAGTCATTACAAAGATAGCTTTCATTGAGAATTTTAAAGTGGACTTCTTTTACTTTAGGTGGAACTGGAACAGTGAGGGATTGAGTTCTTATTCTAATCAAATCACTAATGGTAAATTCCTTAAACATAGATTTTGTTTTTAGTATTGGTGAAAAACATATTGAGGTGAGAGTGGTCCTTAAAAATTTATTGTTACATCTTTTTTCTAAAAATTTACATCCATCTATAATTAAGGAGGGTTCTTGTGGAATAATATCAGAGTATGCTAGCATTTGTCATGATTTAGTGCCTCTCCAAGGCAGCAGAGACAAGAGAAAACCCAAATGCAGGATAGTGCTGTGCACATTTATTGAACATAAAGTTATAACAAAAGCTCCAATGAGCAAACAGAACAGGGAACACAAAGAACTAACACAAACACTCAGTGGTTCCTTGGAGAGTGGAATGAAAGAGAAAAGTCCAAGGCGCTCGCAGACGAGACTGCGGGTCAGGGGGGATAATAGAGATAAACCCAAGGCGTTCCCAGACAAAACTGTGGAGTGGGGGGAAACAGTACTTACAGAATCTTGACAGAGCGGTCCGTGTTCTGGAGTAAGGGGTTGACAATCCAATGAACTGGCAAGATACAGGTGAACAGACAGAGCTTAAATAATGACAACATAACGAACCAAGTGAGCACAGGTGTGGGTGAGTATGTGCATGCATGTGTGTGTGTGTGTGTGTGTGTGTGTGTGTGTGTGTGTGTGTGTGAGAGAATTGGACTGAGTGAGCACAGGTGTGAGTGAGTGTGTGAATACGTGTGTGTGTGTGTGTGTGTGTGTGTGTGTGTGTGTGTGTGTGTGAAAGAGAGCTGAGTTATAGACACAGACAATAATGACATTCAGCTGCTAAACACTGACAGGAGAGGGAGGTGTGGCTGTCAGCTGACAGGGGGCAGGGCAAATCCCGGAAGGCTCCCTGACAGCTGCCTGCCACAAAATGAGTGAGGAGAGACCAAAACATAAACTGGCAGATAACAGGCACCAAAAACATGACAGAAGACATGCAGCCACAACGCCATGAAGCTGGGTTTGGAAAAGGTCCAAACCCAGTTCATGACAGAGCTCCCCTCTCAAGGGGGGGAAACCAGACACCCAAGGGAACATCAAAAGAACAAATATAAAGAAAGACCTGCCAACCCCCCGTGGAGGAACTCACACCACAACTCACGACGGATGGTAGGGGGAACAGGCCAGGAAGGAACAAAAAACAACCCAGCTCAAGACCCACAACGAAAAGAACACAAAATCACCCCTCCCCCTTCCCCCCCACGTTCTGGAGCAAGAGGCTTGGGAGGCCACCCAAAGTCCCAAGCCCCATAGTCAGCACGGTGAGGCCGGTCTGGTGGCCTGCCAGCGTCCCAGGCCAGCCGGACGGTCAGGAGGAACGAGTCGCGTGGCCTACCAAGGAAATTTGGCCACCCAACCCAACAGCACAGTTTATCGGGCAGCTGGCCTGGGTCCTTCAGCCACCAGATCGGGAGAAGTGGCCCGTGCAGCGGCTTCCCCATAGGGAGACCCACGACAGGAGGAGAGAGCAGAGGAGAGGGAGCCCCAGCGTCGGGCAGAGACAAGGGGGGAACCACTATGCCCTCAGTGGTCTGGAACTGGGAAGCAGTTGCACCCACGATGGTCCCGGTCCAGGACATAGCAGCACCCACAGGGGTCCCAGTCTGGGGCATTGCAGCACCCACGGTGACCCCTTTGGAAGAGACAGGATTTAGGATGGCCCTTGGTAGCAAACCTGGACCCTCTGAGGCATCTGGTGAAGAAGAACGGGAGACGATGGCCTCAGTGGTCCCAGGCAGGCATGTGGAGGCACTCGCGAGGGTCACGGCTTGGGAAAAGGCTGCATCCCCGGTGGCTCCGGGCTGGAGCTCAGCAGCACCCTTGAAGGGCCCTGGCTGGGCCATGGTGTACTAGCCGGGACCCACCATGGGTCCCGGCTGGGCCAAGGTTGCACACTTGGTGGGCCCTGGCTGGGCCACGGCAGCACCTGTGGTGGCTCGGGCTGGAGCTCTCCACCACCCTTGGTGGCTCTGGACTGGAGCAACGCTGCACTCTTGATGACTCCGGACTGGAGCAGCGCCGCATCCTCAGCAGAGCAGCCGACTGGCGAGAGCAGCAGGCCACGGAGGCAGTCCACCAACAGGAAACCAAGTGGGGATGACTGGGGTGGACCCACGTCGGCCTCGATGGCGGGGGCAGCTGGAACAGGCTTCTGGCAGTGCTGACTCCTCTCCGGCGACCCTGGGAGAAAGCTCAGAGGCAACACAGACGGGAGAGAGGTCAAGGTTGCTGGCAGCGGTGGAGCCCGGTGAGGCGAGCTCGGGCGCAGCGGGCGGCTACACCTGGCTCTCCTCACCAAGAGCCAGGCAAGTTTGCTCCAACACAGATAAGAGAAAAACAACAGAGAGCACTCGCCTGAGCTCTAGTTCCACTGCCGTCCAGGACTCTGATGATCCAGTAGGTGGCTACATTTTGGGCCCTGCCTGGCAGAGATCCAGCTCCGATGCTGGCTATGCTGCAGTGGCCTCCGCAGCAGACATGATGGTCTTGGCAGTCTAGGTCTCCTCCAGTGGGGTCTACAACGCCAGCAATTCACCCGGCGTGGATCCTGGAGGTGAAGTCCCAAGTTGCGCTGGAACCCAGGAGACTGAAGCCAGGGGACACTCTTCCATTGGCACAGGTTTCGGTTCAGTCCCAGCGCCCTCCCACTGTCCATGGAAACTCTGCGGGGCTGGGGCGGAGTTCTCCAGTGCCATGGGCTCCTCCATCCTCTGGTGGTTGAGTTCAAGGGCCGGTGGACACTCAAAAGTGAGAGGAGGAGATGTGGACAGGGTAGGTAAGTTACTCATTGCTGCAACGGGTGGTGAGGACCCAGTGGACTGCATAACCTGGGCCTCACTCCTGGGAGTCAGGCAAGGTAATTCATCAGATAGGTTGAATAGAATGAAAAGACACTTGCCTGTTCTCCTTGGGCGTGATGGTTCCCGCTGCAGCAGGCCCAGCCTCTTCCACCTTCATGTCGGCGATTAGTGTGGGACCCTTTGGAGAACGTGAGGGAGCCGCCCCTGCAGAGTGGGCAACGAGCGGGACCGAGGGAGGACCAGCTGCGCTCTCTGTGGTCGATGAAGGCGCCACGGGTGAAGGGAACTCATCTGCGATGGCCCCAGGGAGGAAAGCTGACATGACAGCCGGAGAAGGGTCTCAGAGGGCTGGACCTATAGGAGTTCCTCCCCGACATGGCAAGCATGAATCGGCAGGCTTAGGAGTGGAGGAGTTCTTTCTACGGCCCATGGCGGTCAGAGATGCTTGATCCTCCTTCAGGTGATCCGGCGGGCACTCAGGCAGAAACAGGGGTGAAACGGAGAGGATAGGTGAATAATTCACAGTTGCAGCAGGGGAACAGCAGTCAGGTGACTGCTTAGCCTGAGTCTCTCTCCCGGGAGACAGACAAGGTTTATCATAATTATAGGAAATAAAATGAAAAAACACTTGCCTGACCTCCTGGGCCCGGATGTTGGTTGCTACAGGTAGCAGGCTATCATCCCCCTCCATGTCAGTCGTAGTTCCGACCCTCTCCATGGATAGTGGAGAAGCCGGCTCAGATGACGCGGAGGCTGGTATTGCCGTGGGAACCCTGGGAGACCTCTCAGCCGCAGGGGTGATATTGGCTGCCAATGACGTAGAGGGCCTCCTCTGGTGTTTCGACACAGGATGACTCTTTTGCCGTGGGGTTGGCTCCTCCTGGACCTCCGGCTCCTCCTGCATCTGGCGACTCCCTCCCGGGATCAATGGAGAATTAGGGGAGACAGAAGAAAAAAGCAGAGGAGCGGTGACAGCGGCTGATAGGGGAGACCCAGTGGACTGTAAAATCTGGATCTCCTCATCAGGAATCAGGCAAACCACTTCAGAAGAAAGTAAAAGGGAGTGAAAAAAGATGTGCCTGAATTCCTAGCAGGTGATGACGTTAACCGCTGTCCCGATGTCATGCTCTGTTTCCCCAGGAGTAGGACGGGACGTCTGGTGGAGAGAAGAGGACACCTGCTTGAGAAGTGGATGGCGGGCTCTCGGCTTCCAGGACCACTTCTTGGGCTGCCAGTGTTGTGCTGTGGAAGACCCTCTCCACACTCCCTTGAGACGCTGCCGGGACTCAAATATTTGGGTCAGGAGCGGCGTGCCTCTCCAAGGCAGCAGAGACGAGAGAAAACCCAAATGCAGGATAGTGCTGTGCAAATTTATTGAACATAAAGTTATAACAAAAGCTCCAACGAGCGAACAGAGCAGGGAACACAAAGAACTAACACAAATGCTCAGCGGTTCATTGGAGAGCGGAATGAATGAGAAAAGACTCAAGGTCAAGAGATAAACCCAAGGTGTTCCCAGACGAAACTGCGGAACGGGGGTAAACAGTACTTACAGAATCTCAACAGAGAGGTCCATGCTCTGGAGTAAGGGGTTGACAATCCAATGAACCGGCGAGATACAGGTGAACAGACAGAGCTTAAATAGTGACAACATAACAAGCCAAGTGAGCACAGGTGTGGGTGAGTGTGTGCATCCGTGTGTGTGTGTGTGTGCGTGCGTGTGTGTGTGTGAGTGTGAGTTGGACTGAGTGAGCACAGGTGTGAGTGAGTGTGTGTGTGAGAGAGTGAGCTGAGTAGTAGACACAGACAATAATGGCATTCAGCTGTCAAGCACTGACAAAAGAGGGAGGCATGGCTGTCAGCTGACAGGGGGCAGGGAAAACCCCGGAAGGCTCCTTGACAGCTGCCTGTCACAAAATGAGTGAGGAGAGACCAAAGCGTAAACTGGCAGACAACAGGCACCAAAAACATGACAGGAGAAATGCAGCCACAATGCCATGAAGCTGGGTTTGGAAAAGGTCCAAACCCAGTTTATGACAGCATTCTCTTAAGTAACAAAATAATTTCAGGAGGAATTGCCTTAATTACTGTGTTAAACTTCCTCTTAGTACATAAGAGATTATATTTACTAATAAAGTCATCATATGTTAAAAAAATTACCACAGTCATCTAATAAGTGTAAGACAGACCAAATTCCTCTTTCCATCCAGTCTTTATAATAAAAAGATTTCCTTCTAATCAATATTTATGTTATTCCAAATTGGGACAGTGTGTGGCAAAAAACTGTGTTTAAAAATAAGTTTCCAGTAACGGAGAACTTGTTGATGAAAGTCTGATCATTTGAATGGTAGTTTGGAAATGTCAAAATCACATCTTAATAAGAAGTTGATGCCACCAAAGTTCTTAAAGATTTTAGAAGGTATGTCAAACCAAAAACTGTCTCCTTTTTTTAAAAAAAAGGTCTACAGCCATTTTAACTTGATGGTTCCATTCACTGGGTCAAAGTCAATCAAATTTAAACCTCCTCCTTCTGTAGATTTCACAACATCACTTCTATTAATATAATGGTATTTATTTTTCCATATGAAATTAAAAGTATTCTGATTTATTTTCTTAATCATTTTATCTGGGACATACAATGAATAAGCTGGGTAAATGAGTGGAGACAAGCCTTCCATCTTTGTAACTAGAATATGGCCAAAAAATACATAAATCTCTTTGAAGCCAACTATCAAAAATATTGTTAATTTTCTTTGTGGTGTTTTCTATACTAGCTGTTTCTCTTATAACTTTGTTTTTTGAAATAATAATGCCTAGATATTTAATTTCACTTTTAACCAAAATATTGTGTGAATTATTTAGGAGATGACCGTGAATAGTCAAAATGTCCCATTTATTCATATTTAAGTGTAGGCCAGAAGCTTTTGAGAACAGTGAAATCTGACATGATTGCTTAACCCAGGAGACAGACGCTGACACGAGTAGAGTGATTTGACAATTATTTTATTAACTCAGTGTAGTGTGGTGAGTGTGTGAATGTGTGGGTGAGTGCGATGTTATCTGGCAGCTGGAGCTGAGCGGGTCTTGCTGCGACCTGGCAACCCTGGAACACACAAGCACAAGAGATTAATGCAGCTCGTAGGAGCGGGGAACTGAGACTTGTGCTGCTTACTTGCAGGTGCCGCTGCGAGACTCCTGTCGGCTCCGTGACTTGGCGTGGCTTGGTGCGGGTGGTGCTTGGTGCTGTGAGGGTGAGGAGGAGATCCGAGGAGGAGGAGGTGACGTCCCGTTATCTGGGGAGAGGAGTCCGCCGCCAGGGAGGTCCACCTGTGCACAGGGGAGAATACTTTGACAGGGTAAGATTTGCTGTGGCTTACGTGACGTGGCTTGACGAGATGGCTTGATATTAGCTCTGACATGAGGTCATGTCCTTGACGCGATGCATGGCGACGACGACAGACGACTCCGTGCAGAGCAGTCAGAGACACCAGCTTTTAAAGCCTGCTGATTACTGGCGGCAGGTGTATGCGCAGCTGGAGCTGATGACAGCCCAGCGGCCGCCATGACAGTTCTCCCCCCTCTAGAGGTGCCTCCAGGCACCTGCCCTATCCTACCTGGATGCGCCCGATGGAAATCGCGGATGAGCTGCTTGTCAAGGATCAACGCTGGGCGAATCCAGGAGCGTTGCTCAGGGCCGAATCCCTCCCAGTCCGCCAAATACTGAAGACCCCGGCCCCGCCGGCGGACATCCAAGATGGCAGTCACCCCCCAAGCTGGGTGGCCGTTGATCATCCTCGGGGGGGGGGGGGAAGCCATGGGGGGCGGGCACAGCGGATCGGAGATATAGGGCTTGACCTGGGAGACATGAAAAGTAGGGCAGATGCGCATGGAAGGGGGAAGAGCTAGGCGCACAGACACTGGGTTAATGACACGTGAAATCACATAAGGGCCGATGAAGCGCTTTGTCAACTTACGCTTCTCGGCTGGCACATTGATATTTTTGGTAGACAGCCAAACCTGTTGACCCACCTTGTAGTCCAGGCCGGGCCTCCTGTGACGGTTGGCCACCTGGATATTGCGTTCCATGGTCCTGAGGAGGGCTCTGCGGGTGATGGTCCAGATCCTACGGCAACGCCTGGCATGAGCCTGTACCGAAGGGACAGCCACCTCCTTCTCCTCCTCCGGGAACAGTGGTGGATCATACCCCAGAGACGCTTTGAACGGGGACATCCCAGTCGCTGAAGACACCATGGCGTTGTGCGCGTACTCGATCCATGGCAGGAACGTACTCCAGGAAGAGGAACAAGAGGATATGACACAGCGGAGCGCAGCCTCCAACTCCTGATTGGCCCGCTCACACTGGCCGTTACTCTGCGGATGATACCCAGACGAGAGACTTGCCGTGGCCCCCAACACCGTGCAAAACGCCTTTCAAACCTGGGACACAAACTGCGGGCCTCGATCCGAGACGATATCCCCCGGGATGCCATGAAGGCGGACCACATGCTGCACCAGAAGATCCACCGTCTCCCGCGCTGAAGGCAACCCCCGGAGAGGCACAAAATGGGCTGTCTTGGAGAAGCAGTCCACTATCATCAGGACCGAGGTGAAGTGGTCAGAAGGGGGCAGGCCGGTTACAAAATCCAAAGCCACATGGGACCAGGGGCGGGAAGAAACCGGCAGAGGATGGAGAAGACCTGCCGGGGGGGAAGATGACGATTTCCCGGTGGCGAACTGGGCGCAGGCCCGGACATAGCTGGTGATGTCCTTCCTCAACCCTGGCCACCAGAAGGCTCTCTGAAGCAGGTCGACCATGCGGGTGATTCCTGGATGGCACGCCAACTTAGAGGCATGACCCCACTGGATGACCTCGCTCCTGACCAAAGGGGGAACGAACAAACGGCCCGGGGGACCCCCACCCGGGTCGGGCTCAGTCTCCTGCGCTCTCCTGACTCTGTCCTGGATCTCCCACGCGAGGGCGCCCACCACACAGGATGACAGCAGGATGGTCTCCTCTTGATCCCCGATGGTCTTTGCCTCGAACTGCCTGGAGAGGGCGTCTGACTTGCCCTTCTTGCTCCCTGGCCGGTAGGTGATCGTAAAGTTAAACCGGCCAAAAAAGAGAGACCAGCGGGCCTGGCGGGCGTTCAGCCATTTAGCCGTCCGAAGATACTCCAGGTTTTTATGATCCGTCCAGACGACGAACGACTGGGCAGCCCCCTCCAGCCAGTGCCTCCATTCCTCCAAGGCGAGCTTCACAGCCAGCAGCTCCCTGTCACCGATGCAGTAGTTCTTCTCAGCCGGTGTTAGGCGGTGGGAGAAGAAGGCGCACGGCCGGATCCTTCCATCCACCGGGGAGCGTTGGGAGAGGACCGCCCCAACTCCAGAATCCGAGGCGTCCACCTCCACTAGGCACTGCAGGGCTGGGTCCACCTGGGTCAGGACGCGGGCAGAGGCAAACTCCTCCTTCAACCTCCCGAACACCGCAGCCGCTTCCTCGTTCCAGCGAAAGGGGATCTTGGGGGACGTGAGGTTGGTCAGGGGCCAGGCGATGATCCCAAAATTCGGCACAAAACGGCGATAGAAGTTAGTGAATCCCAAGAAACCCTGCAACTGTTTCCTGGATGTGGGCGTGGGCCAATCCACCACCGCCTTGACCTTGGCCGGGTTGGGGAGCACCTGATTGCGTGCGATAATGAACCCCAAAAAGGACGTCGAGCTGGTGTGAAACTCACACTTCTCGGCCTTGACGAACAGCTGGTTCTCCAGAAGGCGCTGCAGGACCCTGTCATATCCGGCTCTAGGGAGCCGGGCAATCAGAGCCAGGGACAAGCCAGTGAGTCGTGATGGTTTATTTTGGGTAAGGGATAAGGGATGAGGAGAGCACAGATACTCATGCAGAGGTACACTCACAGGTTGCACAGCGCAGAGGTAAGCAGCTCGTACCGGACGTGGGGGTAACAAGACGTACATACTCACAGCGGGATACAAACACAGGAATGCTGCAAGAGGAGTAAAAGCTGACACCAGACGAAGGGGCTTCAGCTTAGCAATGTATTTATGTTGCAGCCCCGAGTCATCGAGGCTGCTCCTATTTATCCTCATTGGCAGCGCCCCAGCTGATGAAGACTAATTGGCCCCAGCCATCCATAATGCTGCCAGCTGGGACGCTGCTCAATGGGAAGCAGGGATGAGGGAAAACATGGGCTGAGTGCCGAGACGGCATCTCAACCCATGGTGACAGAGCCCCTCCCTCAAGGTCGGGCTCCTGAACGACCAGGAACATCCCAGCCCCCCCCCCCCCCCCCAACCTAGGGTGGGAGGAAGGGAGGCGGACCGGAGGGGAAGAAGCCAAGGGAAGGACAACACCAATGGGGCAATGTAGGGTAGCGGGAAAGAAAAACCCAAATACAATACTGACAAAACAGAATAATTAACCCAGGTACAGATGGGGAGAAGAACTGGGTCAGCACGCCAGTTACATACTACCCAGAGAGTACCAACCATGCGTGACCCAGAGCAAGGAAAAAAGAACCACCAAAAAGGTACAGGGCAAAAAATGCTGAGTACGGTTAAATAAAGGGGAACCTATACACAGTGCTAATTTAAGTACATACACACACAGTCACCAAGAAAAGTGAGGGTGACTGGAACAAATGACAATTATAGAGCATGGTGTTACAGAAAACAAGGCACATGACTCTATAATGAACCAACAGGACAAAAAAGAAATACTGAGTGCAGGCAAAGAAAAACCCCCACACACGAATATATAAATACCCAGTCACCTAAAGAAATGAAAGTGACTGGAATAAATGGATAACTGCAGAGCATGGTGTTACGGAAAACAAAACATAACTCTACAATACAAAAAACGAGGCTAAAAACAGGGCACAAAAAGTAAAATCCTGAGCATGAGCGATGGAAAACACAGCACTATAAAAACGAATCCACCAACAGGACAAAACATTACACCCGAGTGACCTTAATAACAAAAGAAAAAGTGACACCCGAGGTGAATGGCAGGCAGAGTCCAAAAATGGCCGAGATGGCTCCGGAGATCTCCCCGCCCATTGTCCAGCTGGCGAATCAGGGAAAGAGAAGTGTTCGGACGGCGAACTCTGGACCCAGATCCCAGGAATCCAGTCCACCGGCAGCCGAACCAGGCTGCCCAGAGGGAAACACAGACCAGTGGGGGGAACCAGATCACCGAACCGAAAGTTCTGTGGGTCGGGTCGTCGACCCGCATCACTCAACCACCAGGACCGTTGAGACGGGCGAAGGATCAGAGCGGATCCCGGTGGAAGAGGCTCAGGGGAGAGCCGATGACGAGGGCGGCGGGCATCAGGCCGCAGGAAAACGGCCACCTCCTCACCGGACCTGGACAATACTGGGGCAGCACCCACGTCGGACCCCGATCGGGCCTCAGGCGAACCCACGTTGGACCCCGACTGGGTCTCGGGCGAACCCACGTTGGACCCCGACTGGGTCTCGGGCGAACCCACGTTGAATACTGCACCAGAACCGACCTCCAACGTTGAACCCGGACCCTCCAGCACCACGAGGAACAGCAACTCCTTGCCGGTGACCCTGGAAGAAGGCTCAGAAGAGAAAACAGAACCGGGATCAGGATCACCGGCAGCGCCAGAACCCGGCGAGACGAGCTCAGACGCAGCGGACGGCTGCACCCGGCTCGTCTCCCCTGGAGATAGGCTGAAGTGCTCGGGGATAAAAAGAGAGAAAAGAAAGGAGAGCACTCGCCTGATCTCGGGTTCTGACGCCGTCCAGGACTGCGAAGATCCAGGATCCGTCATCAGGAGGTCGTTGTCAGGCTCCCATCTAGCCGCGTCGGGCCCCGCAGCCAGCACGATGGTCAGCGCAGCTTGAGATCCCTCCAGCTCAGGTAACCCCGCCGACGATCCACTCGGCGTGAAGCCAGAAGAATCTCGTCCCGCCGGACCGAACCGCTCCTCCGTGGAGACCCGGGGACGCTCAGTCGTCGGCGTAGACTCCACGCAGCAGTCAGTCCCCCTCCTCCGTCCGCAATGTAGCTGCGGAACCACAGGCCTTCTCCATATCCCACCACGTTGACCCGGAGCCGGGGACCACTCGGCGGAGAGAGACACAGAGGATGCGGGATTAGGCATACAGGTTACAGCAGGTGGGGAGAGTTCAGGGAGCTGCGAACCCTGAACTTCTCCTCCAGGGATGTGACAGAGCAAATCATTAAGCAGGTGTGAAAAAACAATGACTTGCCTGCCCCCTGGAGGTTGAGTATCGCCTGCTGTAGTGGAATCTGCTTCTTCCTCTCCCCACCCGGCGATAACGGAGGACCCCCCGGGAATTCGTCTGAGGGTCGCTCGCGTTGTCTCCAGCAGAGAGCTCACCAGGCCGGGATTCCAGGCACACACAGCGGTCAGGAAGCGCGTCGAGGAGGAGGGGGAAACAGCCGGGGTGAGCCAGCCCGAATGTCCAGGAATGACAGCGGGGGAACGAGGCTCAGGGAACGAGGCTGTAGAATCTCCACACTGACGAGGCGAAGGGATGACAGCTGCGTGGGAGGAACGGTCCTGACGATGACCCAGAACTGGATCCGGACGAGGTTCGTGCAGAGGTGACTCGGCGATGTGATGACGACTACTCCCAGGGGACGAAGCGAGGGGGAAACCCAGGATTCGCCGCTCCAGATCGGAGATCGAGACGAGGAAGACGTCGAGCACGGGAAAGCTTCGTAGCCCTGAAGTCCTCACCATCAATCTCACTGCCGCCGCCACATGCCTGAAGGTGGTGACAGGAAACACAGTAGAGCTCGCGACAGCCACTCGACCCCGGACATAACTGCTGTCAGCTGCGGCTCCTTGAAGGGAATCCCGAGTGACGTGGCGCAGGTCGGGGGAAGTCCTCTGGTTGGCGCGAACTCCCGGACTGGAATAGCGGCAGGAACGGGACTCCGAAGCGGGGAAAGACGTCGCCCACTTCGACTCCCTGCCGGGATTTCCATCCACCCCGTGGAGCTTCTCTCGCTGTGTACCTGCAGCGTCTATCCTGGCACTGTCCTCCAGATGGTACAGAGAGTGAGGGTGACAGTCCAGGAGTTCCTCAGCACGGCCCGGATGCCAGCGTCTCGCGTTGGAGGCGTCGTGCAGGGTGAAGAACGTCCCGTCGACAGCCTCCGAGATGGACCTCAGCTCGTCGCCCTGGCGCCGGAAGTGACTCCTGGGAAACGGCATGCTAGCAGCGCTGACACCCGGACAGAAAGGTACATTTCCACAGCGACTCACGGCCGCCGGCAACTCTTCTGGCTGCGACATACTGTCATATCCGGCTCTAGGGAGCCGGGCAATCAGAGCCAGGGACAAGCCAGTGAGTCGTGATGGTTTATTTTGGGTAAGGGATAAGGGATGAGGAGAGCACAGATACTCATGCAGAGGTACACTCACAGGTTGCACAGCGCAGAGGTAAGCAGCTCGTACCGGACGTGGGGGTAACAAGACGTACATACTCACAGCGGGATACAAACACAGGAATGCTGCAAGAGGAGTAAAAGCTGACACCAGACGAAGGGGCTTCAGCTTAGCAATGTATTTATGTCGCAGCCCCGAGTCATCGAGGCTGCTCCTATTTATCCTCATTGGCAGCGCCCCAGCTGATGAAGACTAATTGGCCCCAGCCGTCCATAATGCTGCCAGCTGGGACGCTGCTCAATGGGAAGCAGGGATGAGGGAAAACATGGGCTGAGTGCCGAGACGGCATCTCAACCCATGGTGACAGACCCGTCTCACGCGCACCTGGTGTTCCTCCAATGTGCGTGAAAAGATCAGGATGTCATCCAAATACACAAACACGAAGGAGTTCAGGAAGTCCCGGAGGACGTCGTTAATTAAGCACTGGAAGACGCCGGAGCGTTGGTTAACCCAAATGGCATCACCAAGTACTCAAAGTGGCCGTTTAGGGTCCGGAACGCTGTCTTCCACTCATCGCCCTCCTCAATGCGCACCAGGTGGTAAGCGTTACGGAGGTCCAGCTTCGTGAACCAAGATGCCCCCTGGAGAGAGTCAAAGGCCGAGTTCATTAGTGGCAGCGCGTACTTATCCTTGATGGTAATTTCATTGAGCCCCCGGAAGTCGATACAGGGACGCAGCGAGCCATCCTTCTTCCCTATGAAGAAGAAACCTGCCCCCACCGCCGAGGAGGACGGTCAAATAATTCCAGAGCTGATGGACTCCTTAATATATGTGTCCATGGCCTCACGCTCCGGGGCAGACAGGCTATACAAACGACTTGCTGGGAGAGGGGCCCGTGCCCTGAGGTTGATCGCACAGTCGTAGGGGCGGTGGGGGGGAAGGGACAGCGCCCATGACTTGCTGAAAACCGCTCCCAGATTGTGGTAGACTTCTGGTACCTTGGACAGGTCCGGGGGCGGCGTCGAGGGTGGGGTCATCAATACCGAGGGGGCACACACTGCAGACTGGAGGCAGGCACTGAGGCAAAAGGTGCTCCACGCGGTGATATTTCCGGCTTGCCAGTCGAACGTGGGGTTGTGGAGACGTAGCCACGGGTAACCCAGGATCACAGGCGAGGAGGAGATGGGCAACACCAAGAACCAGATCTCATCCCTATGATTTCCAGAAACAATCACCGACACGGGGGCCGTCTGGTGGGAGACAGTGGTCAGTGAAGCCTTTGACAGCGTGACGAGATTGACAGATGGGTGAAGGGGTTGACAGCTGAGGCCCAGATGGGTTGCCAGGTCTCCGGAAATGAAGCTTTGCTCAGCTCCAGAATCAACAAGGGCATGTGTTGTGTGTCCCCTGTGTTTATAAATTAGTCTGATGGGGATACAGCAACTAGTGAGAGGTTTCTTCTGCTTAACGTCCGTGAATCCCCCTACTGTAACCCACGGACCTCCCCTTTTTAACTGGTTGGGACACTCAGCTACCCCATGAGACTCATTGCCACAGTAAAAACACAGGCCCAGATCCCTCCAGCGCTGTCTTTCAGCCGCCGAAACACCCGATTGCCCAATAGTCATTTCCTCCTGCCTCGGAAGTTCCTCCGGCGGGGGCAGAGCCGGGAGAGGCGACCAGGAGGAACGGGGGCGTGGTTTACCCAAATGGCTGGCAGCCCTCCGTTCGGCCGCCCGCTCCTTCAGCCTACTGTCCAAACCAACTGTGAGAGAAATTAGTTCACCTAATTTGTCTGGCTTATCCCGTGTCGCTAGCTCATCTCTAAGCTCCGAGCTAAGGCTGCGGAGAAAAACACTGCAAAGCGCTGACTCCCCCCACCCGACCTCTGCAGCTAGCACCCGGAAGTCTACAGCGAAATCGGCGGCAGATTTGCTGCCCTGCCGAAGGCTAAGCAATCGGTCAGTTAACACCGCGCCCCGGTCAGTATGGTCAAAAATCTCTAGGAACTCTGCCACGAACTGCTGGTAAGTTAAGTGGGAATAGCTGGGTTTAGCCATAACTGTGTACGCCCAAGCTAACGCCCTCCCTTCGAGCAGGTTAGAGATGTACCCAATCTTGCTATGGTCCGTGGGAAAATCTCCCGGGACGCGGTGAAAAACTGTCTCACATTGTAGCAGAAAACCCCGTGCCTCTCCGAGTTTTCCGCTAAAGCGGGCGGGGGTAGGCACGGGAGTGAGGCGAGGTGAAGGAGGCTGGTGTATTTGACTAGCAGGTGGGATTACAGGGGCTGATGAAGCCCCAGCGACCGGGGGGAACGCCTGGCGTCCTTCCAGGTGATCCAGCCGGCTGTTGATCTGAGTTAATTGATAGAGTATAATTGAGTATAACTGTCTGTTGATGGGCAATTAAATCTACTCGTGTGCTAAGGGTGTTAATACGGCACGCCAGCGCGCTGTCTGCTGGGTTGTCTGGACGGAGTCGTACTGACATGATTGCTTAACCCAGGAGACAGACGCTGACACGAGTAGAGTGATTTGACAATTATTTATTAACTCAGCGTAGTGTGGTGAGTGTGTGAATGTGTGGGTGAGTGCGATGTTATCTGGCAGCTGGAGCTGAGCGGGTCTTGCTGCAACCTGGCAACCCTGGAACACACAAGCACAAGAGATTAATGCAGCTCGTAGGAACGGGGAACTGAGACTTGTGCTGCTTACTTGCAGGTGCCGCTGCGAGACTCCTGTCGGCTCCGTGACTTGGCGTGGCCTGGTCCGGGTGGCGCTTGGCGCTGTGAGGGTGAGGAGGAGATCCTAGGAGGAGGAGGTGACGTCCCGTTATCTGGGGAGAGGAGTCCGCCGCCAGGGAGGTCCACCTGTGCACAGGGGAGAATACTTTGACAGGGTAAGATTTGCTGTGGCTTACGTGACGTGGCTTGACGAGATGGCTTGGTATTAGCTCTGACATGAGGTCGTGTCCTTGACGCGATGTGTGGCGACGACAACAGACGACTCCGTGCAGAGCAGTCAGAGACACCGGCTTTTAAAGCCTGCTGATTACTGGAGGCAGGTGTATGCGCAGCTGGAGCTGATGACAGCCCAGCGGCCGCCATGACAAAATCTCCTTCAGTACTTTTGGAATTTGTTCAATATTTTTTAAGAAGAGCGTAGTATCATCTGCTAGATGGCGTATTACCAATGAGTTTCCATCACATTCAAAAGCTGTATGTTTGGTTATTTTTTATAAATATTCCTAATAATTCTGCCATAATAATAAACAATAAGGGTGAAGCAGGGCAGCCTTGACCAATACCACGTTTTACATCAAAACACTTTGATGTTCTAAGAGGCAAGGAAACTGAGCTGTTAATATCTGAATAAAGGAAATTAACGATTCTTAGAAACTTTTCCCCAAAACCAAAATATTCCAGTGCTTTCAAAATAAATGGGTGTTCCACCATGTCAAAGGCCTTGTAAAGTCCAAAAAGAAGATAATGCCATCATGGTCAATAAGATGTCTGTAATCCAACAGATCTAACAGCAGTCTCAGATTATTATGAATAGATGGATCTCTAAGAAAACCAGACTGTGTCTCACTTATTATCTCTGCCAAACCATTTTTAACCTGTCAGCTGTCACATGTGTTAATATTTTATAATCAGTATTTAGTAAGGCAATTAGGTGCAAATTGTCAATATATCTCTGATCTTTTTCTGGTTTAGGAATGAGAGTAATAAGTCCTTGTTTCATTGTTGGTGTCAATGTCTCACTAAGTATTATATCATTAATAGCATCAAATAAGAATTTTCTAAAATCCTCCCCCCAAAAATTGGCATCAGTCCATCCTGTCCTGGGGCCTTTCCTGTTGCCATCCTTTAGAGCTTTATCCAATTCTTCCATTCTTGTATCAAAATCACAGTTTTCTTTAAATGTTAAGTCTACCTTTGGAATATACTGTATGTCTTTATTTTTTCTAAAAAGGTAAATGAGTCCTCAGCGGAGTCGGTACTTGAATATAATTTGGAATAAGAGTTAAAAACTTCTTCAGATATAGCCTTATGATCTGCACATTCAACATCATTAATGATGAATGTATTTATAACTTTTTTCTCTTGCCTCTTTTTTTCTAGGTTACTAAAATAAGAGCAATTTTTTTTCTCCTTCCTCAATCCATTTAGCCCGAGATCTTATAGGCTCCGTGTGCTTTTTTCCAATGTAACCTCTGAAACCTGGCTTAATGAAGAGCAGGCTCCCCTGATGGCAATAGAGGGATATCAGATGTTTCATATTAACAGATCTCAAAAAAAGGGTGGTGGTGTTGCACTGTATATTGATGACCTGTATAGGTGTAAGCTTGTAAATGGAATGTCCTTTGCACTACCAGGGATTTTGGAATGTGCTACTGTTGAGATTGACCAAGATAAAACAAAAAATCTAATTATAAGTTGTATATATAGAACACCGGGAACTTGCATTGAGACATTCAGAGATAAATTAGTCGAGCTGTACAATAATATTACTAGTAAGAAAATGGTAGTAATTTGTGGAGATTTCAATATTGATTTACTAAATCCACATCAACAAAATGTAATTACAGAGTTCATGAACTCTATGTACAGCATGAGCCTATATCCAACAATAACACATCCCAGCAGAATCACAGTTCACACTGCTACACTTATTGACAACCTGTTTAATATTATTGATAAGAAAATAGAAAGTGGATTATTGATAAATGATATAAGTGACCACTTGCCAACCTTTGCACTTATCCATGGCCACACGGGGGCCAATACAGAAAATTTTTTAAAATCGTTCAGATACAAATCACCAAATGCAATCAGTTCTTTTAAAGAGGACTTGCTAAAGCAAGACTGGACAGAAGTCTATGTATCAGATGTAAATGAAGCCTATGACACATTTATAAACATTGTAACCACTCTTTATGAAAAAAACTGTCCATTAGTAAAAAAAAAAAGCTTAAACATAAATTTGCCGATAAGCCATGGTTAACCAAAGGATTACAAAAGGCGTGTAAAAAGAAAAAATTATTATATAAAGCTTTCCTAAAGAAAAGGACAAAAGAAGCAGAGCAGCGGTATAAAACATACAAAAATAAGTTAACATATATAATAAGATGTAGTAAGAGAGACTATTACAGTAAAGAACTGGAGAAAAACAGAGACAATATTAAAAATACATGGACAATACTTAACAGTATTCTTGGAAATAAAAGCAGAAATACAAGCTACCCAACCGATTTTTCAAAAAATAATAAAACGATCCAGAGTGTGAATGCAGCTTCACCTGCAGATGAATTTAATAACTTTTTGTTAACATTGGTCCTAATTTGGCTGGAGAAATACCTACTACGGCGCCTACAGGTGATACAATAAGCAATAACACTGCTATAAAAGACTCAATTTTCATAAAGAACACAGACGAGTGAGAGGTCATTGAAATTGTTAAATCGTTTAAAAGTAAAACATCTATGGACTGTGATGGTATTGACATGCTCTTAGTCAAAACTATTATTAAATGCTTAGTGAAACCACTGACTATATCTGTAACCTGTCTCTCCAAACAGGTATATTTCCCAATGCAATGAAAATAGCTAAAGTAATTCCGATATACAAGACGGGTGACAGAGGGGAATTCTCAAACTATAGACCAATTTCACTATTGCCGCAATTTTCCAAGATACTCGAAAAAATATTCTATGAGAGAACTGACAACTTCATACTGAAAAATAATTTATTGTGTGAGCAGCAATATGGGTTCAGACACAAGAGGGCAACTGCATTTGCTCTAATGGAATTTATAGAAAAAATATCAACTGCCATTGAAAATAAAGAGTATTCAGTTGGGGTATTCCTGGATCTTAAAAAAGCATTTGATACAGTGGATCATAATTTATTATTAAAGAAACTACAAAATTGTGGTATTAGAGGGGTAGCACTGTCCTGGTTAAGTAGTTACTTAAATAATAGATATCAGTATGTATGTGTTGGTAACAAAAACTCACAGTTACTGAAGGTTACTTGTGGAGTCCCACAGGGTTCAGTTTTGGGGCCATTATTATTCAATATGTATATAAATGATATATGTAAAGTTTCAGAAAAAATGGACTTAATATTGTTTGCCAATTTGGAACAACTTCTGGATACACTCGGAAAGGAATTAGGAAAGCTTAAACTGTGGTTTGATTGAAACAAATTAACGCTCAATTTAAGTAAGACAAAATTTATAGTCTTTAACAACCATCACAACAACTCAGTATCTAAACTCAGTGTAAATGGTGTAGAGATTGAAAGGGTATCTGAAACTAAATTTCTTGGGGTAATAATTGATAATAAACTGTGTTGGAAGTCACATATTAATTATATTAAAGGTAAAATATCCAAATCAACTGCAATATTACACAGAGTGAAATATTTGCTGAATCAACCCACACTATATACCTTGTATCATTCATTAATACTGCCATACATGACATATTGTAATGAAGTATGTGGAAATACATATAAAACTAGAAAAGCACTCGGAGAGCGCAGACCTCCGCCAAGCGCCACAGTTCCCCCCCATACAGTGTTTGTGTGTACGTTTTCAGATTCCTTGACCATGAAAACATATGACTGTGGCACATATGTTGGTTACATATCCTCCACAAATGTGTTGCTGTATGTTTATTGTGTGCTTCACGTCTCATGGAACAAAAGGGACTGAGACTCTGGGATTCAGCAGAAGAGTGTGAGATTCGGCCTTTGTTTCCGGGAGACGACCGGGGAAGATTTCCGGACCACAGAGACTAGAGGACAATGGTGTGAGATCAAAGGGGTTACTTTGTGATTGAGATTAAGTACCATGTACTCACGTACTCACACTTAGTGAGTACCAAGTACTCACACTTCAACCTCTGCTGCAGGACACAAACTTTGTGTCCCCTCTCCTTCTCTGAGAGCCAGAGGATCCCCATCCAGCCTGCACACACTTGGGCTGGAGAGGGGATCCCGTGACGGCGGTATGATATAATAAAACTCTACTTAAAACCTCCAACAACGCCGCTTTATTTCATGCCGCCGCACTGGTGACCCCGACGGGATATGAACACGCAACCTTCTGACATAGTATGTGCTGATTTGACACTTTGTTTTATCTAGGGCTGCTGGGAGGGGGTGAGCTAGCATGGAGTGCACCAAGGCGGAGTCGCTGTTGGTCTTTGGTTGATGATTTTCCGGTTCCAGTTCCGCCGGACCGGCGGCGCCACACGAGTCGGCTGCCTGTTGCAACAGCCTTTTTTTTTTATCTTCCTTCTTCTTTCTACACCTTTCACTCTGTATATATATCACGGACGCACGGATTGCGGGTCGGCGGACGGAGCCACGGTTTTCAGCGGGAGACGTTACAGCGGGGAGGAGCTAGTGCTAGCTAGCACTTGGCCGCTGCCCGGTGCTAATGGGAAACTCGACATACCGGGAGCTGTAGCGAAAACGAAGCAGGTGCCGGGCTGGAGTTTAGGCGGCGTGAAAGAAATATAAGACAGAATAATAAAGAGCGATGGCAAGAACCAAGCAGACCGCCCGTAAAATCTACTGGAGGAAGAAGCCCCCCAGGAGACAGCTAGCCACAGGGCTGCTCGGAGAGGCGCTCTGGCCACCGGCAGAGTGAAGAGGCCTCGCCGTCACAGGTCCGTGGCTCTGAGAGAGATCCGTCGCTACCAGAAATCCACAGAGCTGCTCATCCGTAAGCTGCCCGTCCAGCGCCTGGTGAGGGAGATCGCTCAGGACTTCAAGACCGTCCTGCGTTTCCTGAGTTTCGCCGTCATGGCTCTGCAGGAGACCAGCGAGACCCACCTGGTGGTCTCTTCTTCGCTAAGGGGGTCACCATCATGCCCAAAGACTTCCAGCTGGCCCGCTGCATCCGCGGAGAGAGAGCTTAGACTTTCTGCTGCACATCCACCAGCCATAATGTTCTGCACTGTGTGTCTATATACTGTATATACATTTATAGTAATATGGACATATGTTTACTAGATGTTGTTTTTTCTTGCCTTCTGATTGTTGCTCTGAGTGTTGCTATCCCTATGCTGTTGCAATCCTGGAATTTCCCCATTGTGGGACTAATAAAGGCTTATCTTATCTTATCTTATCTTATCTTATCTTATCTTATGTGACTGTATGTTTGATTAAACACCATGTGACTGCTGTTTCGTGCCCAGGGTATAAAACCCCTGATGTGAGATGAAAATTTCCTCTTGACTTGCTTTGAGATTTGTTGGAGATGTGATCTGTGAATAAAGCTGAATCTGAGGAACAAACTCAGCCTCATCCTTGAACACATTCTCCACACTGGTGACCTTACGACGTAAAATGAGCAAAAATAATTCTCCCGAGCGGGGCTCGGCAGAAGCCAGCCTGATGGCTGCCTCCACACTCCGGCTGCCTGACTTCTGGCAGCATAGTCCGCGCTCCTGGTTTAGCGCGGTCGAGGCGCAGTTCAACCTCCGGAGAATCTCGAAGGACGACACGAGATTCTACCATGTGGTGGCGAAGCTGGACAGCCACACAGTCCAGAGGGTGGAAGACCTGGTTAACCAACCACTGGACAGCGACAAATACGGCGCCTTGAAAGCTGCGCTTATCAGCCATTTCACCCCCTCCGTGCAACAGCGAGCGGAGGGGCTCCTGGCATTGACGGAGTCGGAGAACGACAGACCCGTAGACCTGATGGTCAAAATGCTGAGGCTGAAAGACTCCGAGGACTGCGAATTTATCTTCGCCCACCTTTTCCTCCGGACCCTGCCGCCAGCGGTGAGAGTTACCCTGGCAGATTCACCCCGGTTGTCCAAGCGAGACTACCACGGGCTGAGCAAGGAGGCGCAGCGACTTGTCGACGCCCACAAGCGGAGCGCAGTTTCAGCTGCAACAGCGAAGCTAGGAGCGATGCCCAGAGACGGCATGGGGCCAGTGGTTGCAGCACCAGACGCGCCGACAACGGCAGCAGTCAGCACCAAGCGACACGGAGCAGGCGACGTCCTTTGCTTCTATCATCGCCGTTTTGCAGAGAAGGCACACAAGTGCCTCCCACCGTGCCACTTCAAGCGTTCGAGAAACGCCAAGACCGAGGGTCAGTAGCGGCTGCGGCCCTCGGGGACGAGAACAAGCTGCTTTACCTGACGGATGCACGTTCAGGGAGACAATTCCTCGTGGACACAGGCTCCCAGATGAGCTTCATCATGCCTTCCTACGCGGACCGGCTGATGCCGTCCAAGGTTCCCCGGGTGTCAGTGTCAGCAGCAAACGGCTCAGCTATGAAGACCTTCGGTGAGAGGACTCTGCTTCTGTCTTTGCAGGGTCGTTCATTTGAGTGGACTTTTGTTGTAGCTGCAGTCAGTTTCAACATGTTAGGGGCTGATTTCTTGTGCTCACATGGTTTATTGGTTGATCTTGCTAATAGACGTCTGGTTAATGCACTGTCTTTTCACTCTATTCCCTGCACAGCACAAGTGGCACCGCCAACTGCACAAGCCAACGTCACAACTGCGGGTGGTAAGTTCCACGCACTCCTCACTCAGTTCCCAGCACTAACAGTCCCAACGTTTTCGGCGACAGTGGCCAAACATGGGGTGGAGCATTATATCACTACCACCGGCCCGCCCGTTTTTGCAAAAGCTCGGCGCCTGGACTCAGCTAAACTGACCATAGCACACGAGGAGTTTGCCAACCTGGAAAAACTGGGCATCATCAGACGTTCGAAAAGCCCCTGGGCTTCACCATTGCACATGGTCCCAAAGACTGATGGCTCGTGGCGACCTTGCGGTGATTTCCGCAGGTTGAATAACGCCACTGCACACGACCGCTACCCGATCCCACACATTCAAGATTTTTCGGTTCATTTGGCAGGGGCGCGCATTTTTTCTAAAATAGATTTAGTGCACGGCTACCATCAGGTTCCAGTGCGCGCCCAGGACATACCCAAAACAGCAGTAATAACTCCTTTCAGGCTTTTTGAGTTTTTGCGCATGCCTTTTGGACTCAAGGGGGCCGCGCAGACATTCCAGCGCATGATGGACGCGGTGCTGCGCGACCTCCCTTTCATGTTCGTCTACTTGGATGACATTTTAGTAGCCAGCATGTCCGAAGACGAACACGAAAACCACCTCACGGCAGTTTTCTGGAGGCTGGCAGAGCACAGGTTAATAATTAACCCAGTGAAGTGTCAGTTTGCGGTAGCGGAGATTGATTTTTTGGGGCATCGCACTTCGCCAGAAGGAGCGGTCCCTCTGCCCGATAAAGTGCGCGCAATAACAAATTTTCCCCAACCTCAAACGGTCAAAGCGTTACAGGAGTTTTTGGGAATGGTTAATTTTTATAACCATTTCCTCCCAAGCGCAGCGCAGCTCATGCAACCATTGTACGCGGCACTAAATCTTCATATAAAGAAAATTTCAAAAACAGTAAAAAAAAATCTGAACTGCTTTAAATTAATTAGATATTACATACCTTACGAAGCAGCTGCACTGTATATGCATTCTATGGTTTTTTCTCATATATCATACTGTTTGACAGTCTGGGCTCAAGCAGCCCCTTCCACAATAAGACATATAGGTTCATTATATAATCAAACCCTAAAAATCTTGGACAAAAAGCCCATTAGGTGGCATCACTGTAATGTTTTAAAAAAATACAACCTATTGAGTTTTGAGAGCTTCATTGACCTCTGTCTTCTGAAATTAACGTTCAAATGTTTCCATAAATCAGCACCCGAGCCACTTGCTGGTTTTGTCCAAAGACAGGACAGCAGCAGAGCCACCAGGAGTTCTGTTAACAATAACTGTAAAATATTCCACCGCAGAACCACATTTGGACAAACAGCTTTCTCTATAAAGGGCAGTCACATCTGGAACACAATGCCAAATGAAATTAAAATAATAACGGACTTTAAAACATTCACTAAAAATGTTAAAAACTGGCTGAAAAATAAACAAGAATGTACTCATGTATGAATTAATTGTCTGCAAAGTGAGAGTGAATGAAGGGAAGGAATAAATGTGTTTGTTTATAGTGAGTGACGGAGGGAGGAAGGCCTGAAATAGGCAAATGTGAGTTATGTTATATGTGTTAAATGTGAGTCAGGCTGTTATATTTGTGTATTTATAATATTTATAATATTTATGTTAAATGTGAGTCAGGCTGTTATATTTGTGTATTTATAATATTTATAATATTTATAATTGTGTATTTATAATTTTTCTGCATTGATGTATGTGGTTATTGTGTATATTTTTTATCTTGATTCTTTTTTCTAAAGCCCATCCAGGGACAAGAGTTGCAAATTAGCTAATAGCTATACACTCTATGTGCAACACATCAGATTGATTGTCTTTGATTAATTGTCTATGTTTATTGCACTGTCCCTGTCAAATAAACTAATCTACTACTAAAAAAACAAAAACCCACAAATAAAATCGAATGGTCCCCTGAGCGGGAGCGCGCATTCTCTCAAGTCAAAACAGCGCTGGCAAACGCGGCTTTGTTGGCACATCCAGTTCCAACAGCCCGCATGGCCCTCACCACTGACGCATCCGACTTAGCGGTAGGGGCGATCGTTGAACAGTTTGTAGCAGGGACCTGGAAACCGCTCGCGTTTTTCATCAAAACCTTGCGTGATAGTGAGCGAAAATACAGCGCGTTCGACAGAGAGTTGTTGGCCCTACACTTGGCCATCTGCCATTTCCAGTTCTGGCTGGAAGGGCGCCGTTTCACCGCGTTCGTGGACCACAAGCCGCTGACTTTTGCGATGGCCAAGATTTCGGAACCTTGGTCGGGCCGGCAGCAAAGACAGCTGGCCGCGATATCAGAGTTCACCACCGATATCCAGCATGTCGCAGGTAAACATAATGTGGTGGCAGACTGCCTCTCGCGTGCTGTGCCGGCGCCAGACCACGTGAGGGCAGACTCTGCAGCCACGGCCGTGGGCCAGGGTAGCGACGCGGGAGCGTGCGCGGCCCCGGTCCACGTAGGTTTAGATTATGCAGCCATGGCCGCGGAGCAGCTTAGTGATGCGGAAGTGCGCACGCTCCAGTCTGGACCAACAGGGTTAAGGCTGGAGCACAGGGTGCTGCAAATGGGTATGCCTCCCCTAATCTGCGATGTCTCCACGGGACGGCCGCGCCCCGTGGTACCAGCTGCGTGGCGCCGCCGCGTTTTTGACTTGATCCATTCTCTGGCGCACCCGGGGGTGCGCGCATCGGTCAAAATGGTGGGGGAGAAATTTGTATGGCCGGGGTTGCGCAGGCAGGTCAAGGAATGGGCGACAGCCTGCGTAGCGTGTCAGCGAGCCAAAATACACAAACACACTAGAGCTCCTTTGGAGCCTTTTCACATTCCTGCTAAGCGCTTTGATCATGTGCATGTTGACTTGGTAGGCCCCCTTCCGTCGTCACAGGGGTACACACACCTTTTGACGATGGTGGACCGCACCACGCGTTGGCCGGAAGCAGTTCCTCTGGCATCAACCACAGCGGAGGAAGTGGCGCGCGCGTTTTTAACAGCTTGGGTAGCGCGTTTTGGAGTTCCGTCGGACATAACGTCGGACAGAGGTCCTCAATTTGTTTCCGAACTCTGGTCGTCGATGGCCTGCAGCCTAGGGGTAAAGATCCACCGCACCACCGCGTACAACCCCCAGGCTAACGGTTTATGCGAGCGTTTTCATAGGTCATTGAAAGCGGCCCTCAGAGCATCGCTTACGGATATAAATTGGGTTGACAAGTTACCATGGGTGTTATTGGGGTTGCGTTCTGCACCTAAGGAGGATTTGCAAGCCTCTCCAGCGGAATTAGTTTTTGCACAGCCTCTCCGTCTGCCAGGGGAATTTCTCCCCAATAATCCTGCCCCAAACTGCCCCCCCACTCAGCTGTTGCAGAGCGGCACAGGATCAAGCACGCTTCCTGGCCCGGTTCATCACAGTTTCCCACGTGTTTTTGTGCCGAAGGCTTTAAAAAATGCGGAATTTGTTTTTGTGAGACATGATGCTTGTCGCCCCAGCCTGCGCCTGCCTTACGATGGGCCATACAAGGTGCTGGAAACAGGAGAGAAGCATTTTTTGCTAGATTTGGGAGACAGAAAAGAATTGATTTGTATAAACAGACTCAAACCCGCTTTTGTTTTGGCGGATGAAGAGGTGCAGTTGGCGAGAGCCCCCCGTTGCGGTAGACCCCCTAGAGGGCATTCTACAGGACTCCCACAGAGATTGGCTAACAGTTCTAATTCACAGGTGCAGCGGGATGCTGCGGAAGCAGCAAAGCCGGCTTTCAGCAGATATGGCAGGAGACTGAGAGTTAAGCAACTGGTGGATTGATGTGTAGTAATGTTATTATGTCATGTGTCTCTGGTTATGTTTGTCCCATTTTAGACATTTGGGGGGGTCATGTGGCACATATGTTGGTTACATATCCTCCACAAATGTGTTGCTGTATGTTTATTGTGTGCTTCACGTCTCATGGAACAAAAGGGACTGAGACTCTGGGATTCAGCAGAAGAGTGTGAGATTCGGCCTTTGTTTCCGGGAGACGACCGGGGAAGATTTCCGGACCACAGAGACTAGAGGACAATGGTGTGAGATCAAAGGGGTTACTTTGTGATTGAGATTAAGTACCATGTGACTGTATGTTTGATTAAACACCATGTGACTGCTGTTTCGTGCCCGGGGTATAAAACCCCTGATGTGAGATGAAAACTTCCTCTTGACTTGCTTTGAGATTTGTTGGAGATGTGATCTGTGAATAAAGCTGAATCTGAGGAACAAACTCAGCCTCATCCTTGAACACATTCTCCACACGACTAGCAATTGGATTCACAATGATAGGATTAGTGGTTCAGTATTAAAGGCATTACCTCCTTGGCGGAGGTAATAAACTGAAGTGTTGGTGTTGTGTCCATCTCCTCCACTGAAAGCAGCACTCAGGGCTTCACTGACGGATGCAAATTGTGTAGACAGGTTGCCGTGGGTTTTCTATTGGGGTTGCGCTCCGCGGTAAGAGAGGATTTGGAAGCTTCCCCGGCAGAGAGCTGGTTTTTGCGCAGGCACTATGGCTGCCCGGGGAATTTCTGCCAAATAATCTGGCGCCGGACAGCTGCCCGTGTCAGCTTTTGCAGCCGGGCCCTGCCCACCACTGTTTTCCACGTGCTTTTGTGGCTAAAACTTTGAAGAACGCGGAGTTTGTGTTCGTCAGACACGATGACCAGCGTCCTCCATTGCGCCTGCGCACATGTTGAAAATGGCCGTATCTCACAATGTTAAAGAATCCTTTAAAAAATTCCTGTATCCAGACGGTGATCCAGATCATCCCCAAAATTTAATCAGTTCTTCCTTGTACCATTTGCAACAACGCCTGAAAGTTTCATCGAAATCCGTCCAAAACTTTTTGAGTTATCTTGCTAACCAACAGACAAACAGACAAACGCTGGCAAAAACATAACCTCCTCCTGGCCGCATGGCCCGCGGCCTGACGGAGGTAACAAACATATCCACTGTTTATGCTTCAGAAGAGAGCTATTAGAATAATAAACAAAGCAGCTTACAGGGAACCAACAAACCCACTTTTTCTTAAATTAAAAGCTCTCAAGTTGAAAGATCTGGTTGACTTTAAAACTGCAGTAATAATGTTTAAAGTGAAGAATCTATCACTGCCTGCAAATATCCAAAAGTTGTTCCAAATAAGGGAGAAACAATATCATTTTAGAGGAACATGTATATTTCAAAAACCTTCAGTGAGAACTACCACCAAGCAACACTGTGTTTCAGTGCAAGGAGTCAGATTATGGAACAATTTTGGACCTGAATTAAAATCATGTACAACGCTTGGACAATTTAAACTAAAACTAAAGGAAGAAATACTCCAAACATATATACAAGATGACATGTAAAATCACATAAGGATTGTCATATCCAGCCTGTGTTGTGTTGTAGCTTAGTTTTTTTCTGTCACATTTTGTCTTAGCTTCGTTTTTGAATTGTAATCGCTCTTGTCTTGTTTTTTTTTTTCTTTTGAATTCTTGGATGGAATATGAGTGGGCAATATAAGCTGCGGCTTCAGCCATCACCCATTTCGGATAACTTATGTTGAATTGTATAATCAGAGGAGTTATTGTCTAATTTGACCTTGTTGGATTTTCTTTCCCCCTTTGTTATATTATTCAGTCTCTTTTAACCTGTACTATCCAAAAATAAAGATTCATTCATTCATTCATTCATTCATGTAGACTGTCTAATTGGCATTGTAATGTCATGAAATTGCTTTATCAGCGTCAGTCATTACAGTCTTACTACAACAACTGATTAAGTTTTGAACTTGTTGGGCGTCATATTCCCTCTGTTGTTTACATTTAAGTTTACTAAATGTTATTAAAAATTCCTTTACTTTAAATGTAAAATATTCTCATCTGTTACCATACCCCCCCCAACAGTTTCATCACAGTGATATTTTTAATTAATTCTTTGATTATCTTTGTTACACTCGTCAGGTGAAGAAGAGGCAATGTGGCGACTTTTCAGTGGTTTATTGTCTTTTTACAACACCAGGCACGGCACTTCGACACGGAACATTACTCAACAACTACTACAACAACTCTTCTTCTTGCGCGTTCTAACAACTTAACAGTGTCTCATCACAACCGAGCGCCACTTGTGGCGCAAAAGCGTTACTGCTTTTACTGACAAACAGTTTACATTAAAACAGTCCAAATTACAGTCTTTTAGATACATTTTCTATAATTACCTCCGCCAGGCCGAAGGCCAGGAGGAGGTTATGTTTTTGCCAGCGTTTGTCTGTCTGTTTGTCTGTTTGTTTGTCTGTTTGTCTGTTGGTTAGCAAGATAACTCAAAAAGTTTTGGCCGGATTTCGATGAAACTTTCAGGCCTTGTTGGAAATGGTACAAGGAAGAACTGATTAAATTTTGGGGATGATCCTGATCACCGTCTGGATACAGGAATTTTTTAAAGGATTCTTTAACATTGTGAGATACGGCCATTTTCAACATGTGTGCAGGGGCAATAGAGGGCGCTGCTCGTCATGTCTGACGAACACAAACTCCGCGTTCTTCAAAGTTTTAGGCACAAAAGCACGCGGAAAACTGTGGTGGGCAGGGCCTGCCAGAGTGCCTGTGTTTGCGCTACGCTGCAAAAGCTGAGACGGGCAGCTGTCCGGCGCCGGATTATTTGGCAGAAATTCCCCGGGCAGCCATAGGGGCTGCGCAAAAACCAGCTCTCTGCCAGGGAAGATTCTAAATCCTCTTTTTTTCCACGGAGCGCAAACCCAATAAAACCCACGGCAACCATTATCGCACCTTCTTTTGTCCTGCGGCTCCGGAACAGAGAGGAATCCTGGTGCCAGTAATGCTGCGCCTGATATGTGTGACTCTAATGCTAAAAGTGACTGCATCAGGGATTTTGGACCTCAAGTCGCACTTTGCTACACAGGGCCACAAAAACTGTGTAGCCAAATTCGATCGATGGATGAACATTTTCAGCCAGTAACAGAACCGACGCCTTCCAAATCCAATGCATCACTAGTGTGGTGTAATTGAGTTATTTGGAAAAGAACTACAAAGTCGCGCAAGAATGACGTCAAGGAGGCGACTGGCGGGAGAGTGACAGACTAGCAGTGAGGTTGACATTTGGTGCAATAAAAAGTGACGTTAAAAACTACAGTTGGACTCACGCAGTGTTTTAATAACATGACATGGTGTCAGAAGTCCTGTAGTTAACGTAGAGAGGTAAGCCCGAAAAGAAAAGGATCGTTTGTACACCGCGGAGGAAGAGAGGGGAGTTTGCAGACACGATGAGTGAAGACGAAGATGCAAATGGAGGGATAGCAACCGCTCCGGGAGCCGCTGTGGCAGCAGGTCCGTGCACTACGTTTAACATCCAGCTGCCGGAGCCCTTCGACTTTTCTAAGCCGCAGGAGTGGGCCAAATGGATCCGGAGATTCGACAGATTTCGCCTGGCAAGTAATCTGAATGCAAGCTCTGAAGAGAATCAAGTTAATACTCTGATATATTGCATGGGAGACGAGGCGGATGATGTTTTACGTGGGCTGGCTCTGACTGATGCTCAACGCAGCTTGTATGAAGCGGTGCATGACGGCTTTCAAAGCTTCTTTGTGGTTAAAAAAAATGTAATTTATGAACGTGCCAAATTCAACCTGCGAAAACAGAGAGAAAGTGAGACAGTAGATTCTTTTGTCACTGCACTATATGCGCTGGCTGAACACTGCAATTATGGTGTGCTGCATGATGAGCTACTTCGCGACAGACTCGTCGTCGCTCTGTTAGACAAGAGGCTGTCTGAACGCATGCAGCTAGATGCAGAGCTGACTTTGGAGAAAGCAATCAGGATGGCACGGCAGAGTGAGGAGGTGAAAAAGCAGCAAGCTGCTCTGAGAGGAGACACCAGAACTCAGGCAAGTGAGGCAATGTCTGTTGACAGAGTGTTCAAGGGAAGTAGGAAGCCTGCTAAAAACAAACCTCAGCGTGCTCACAAACCGCACAGTACTCAGAACAGCAAGGAAAAGGGGACACAGTTAAAATGTCATAAATGTGGCAGTTCTCCATCACATTCAAAACGGGAGTGCCCTGCAAATGAAGTGAACTGTCATGCTTGTGGGAGAAAGGGTCACTATAAACGTGTGTGCAAGACCGTAAAATCTGTACTTGAGGTGGAAGAGGATGAGGATGCCATCTTCCTCGGCAGTGTTACAACAGACAGTGATCCTTGGATGGTCAACATTGACATTCATGACAGCAGTGTGACATTCAAAATCGACACGGGTGTGGTCTATATTAATCATATATTCCATAACCTACATATGTTAAAGCATGTGGAAATGTTTGGTAATTACATATGTAAAAGACTCAACACCTCTGAAAGGACAAAGGGCTCTCACCCGCCGAGCGAAGAACAAAGACGTTCCCGGACGCGGCGGAGGAGACCGGACGAGCCACCCTCACCCCCCAAGGTGAGGAGATGAAGTACCATCACCTCCCAAGGCGAGGAGAGGAAATACCAAGACAATGGGGGGATTAAGATAATGAGGGATGTCAGCCTTTGTTATGCATGTCTTTTGTTGTGTGCATGTATATAATGAGTGAGTTGGAGAGATTCTGCCTCTCTTTCCCTTCTGCCGCTCTCTGCACCAGATGAGACTTGTTAGAAGAGCTGAATATTAAAACTTTGCTTTTAAACCAAATCGCCTCTTCATTGCCAAGCTCCTCTACACTGGTGACCTTGACGCGAGTATGGACCGGAGGCGTTCTCCCGCAATCGACTCATCCGCGGCGACTCAGGCAGACGCCAGCAGCCACGCAGACGAGGGAGCAGATGGACAGCTGTTCCCCCCGGCAGAAGAGGTTGAGAGGGCTCAACCGAGCACCAGCACCGCCGTGAGAGCCGAGGCAAGGCACTCTCACCCGGCGGGCACAGCAGTGATGGTGTGCACGAACGCCGTCGCTGTCAAGCTGCCAGACTTCTGGCAAGAAGACCCCGCCTCTTGGTTTCAGCAGGCTGAAGCCCAATTTACACTGGCGGGCATCACGGCTGACGATACTAAATTTTATCATATCGTCTCCAAACTCGACTCCGCCACTTCGAAGTGTGTGCGGAGCATGATCCGGCGTCCACCGGCCCGGGACAAATATGAGACGCTCAAAGCGACCATCGTGGCGAACTACGTCCCATCAGCGGAAGAAAGAGCCGAGAAGATCCTGGCGGTCTACGGCCACAGAGGGTGCAAACCGAAGGTCCTCATGGAGGATTTGCTGCAGCTCAAGGAGGAGGACAATGACAACTTCCTCTTCCAGTTTATTTTCCTCAGCATGCTGCCGCCACACATGAGAGGGACACTCGCCAGCATGAAGTGCAACACCCACCAAGACTTCCGCACACTGGCCAGCAAAGCTCATCGGCTCGTCAACGCCTGCAAGGAGCTGACACCCACAGCAGCATCCGCAGACCTCAAAGCTGACGCCCCGAGCCACGAGGAGCCACAACCCACGGAGCAGACCCAGGCCACAGTGACAGCAACGTGGCCAAAACGCAACAGACAGAGCGACGTCTGTTATTATCACCACCGTTTCGCCGAGAAGGCCCGCAAATGCGTTCCCCCCTGCAAATTTACGATTTCGGGAAATGCCAAAGCCGAGAGCCGTTAACAGCAGCGGTTCTCGGCGAGAAAAATAAGCTGTTGTACGTGACGGATGGACACACAGGCAAGCAGTTCCTCATCAACACAGGAGCTCAGCTGAGTTTCGTCATGCCCTCCCACGCAGATCGAGCCATGGGCACCCGGGGCAACGGAGCCGTGGCAGCCAACGGCTCTAACATCGACACGTTCGGCGAGAAGAGCCTGCACCTCCTCATCCACGGCCGCAGCTACAGATGGACATTTGTTGTAGCGGCGGTGAGTTTTAACTTGTTAGGCGCAGATTTTTTGTGTGCACATGGGTTATTAGTGGATCTAGCAAATAGGCGCCTGGTTAATGCACTGTCTTTTGCTTCTATTCCATGCTCAGCCCGAGTTTCTCCACCACCTGTGCAGGCCAACGTCACCACGGCAGGAGGTAAGTTTGAGCAACTCCTCACCCAATTTCCAGCACTCACAATCCCCAAATTCTCAGCCACTGTGGCTAAACACGGGGTGGAACACTTCATTCCCACAACGGGACCTCCTGTTTTTGCCAAAGCTCGCCGCTTAAACGCGGCCAAGCTCAACATAGCATGGGACGAGTTTACAACTCTTGAAAAATTGGGCATTGTTAGACGCTCGAAGAGCCCCTGGGCCTCACCACTTCACATGGTTCCGAAATCCGACGGTTCTTGGAGACCGTGCGGAGATTACCGCAGATTAAACAACGCCACAGCGCATGACCGTTATCCAATCCCTCACATTCAAGATTTTTCACTACATCTAGCGGGTGCGCACATTTTTTCAAAAATAGACTTAGTCCGCGGTTATCACCAAGTCCCAGTCCGAGCAGAAGACGTTCCTAAAACAGCGGTAATAACCCCTTTCGGCCTTTTTGAATTCCTGCGAATGCCTTTCGGCCTCAAAGGTGCTGCTCAAACTTTTCAACGAATGATGGACGCGGTCCTACGCGACCTCCCTTTTGTTTTCGTCTACCTCGACGACATGCTGGTAGCCAGCTCGTCTGAGGAAGAACACGAGCAGCACCTCACTACGGTTTTTCAGAGGCTAGAAGAGCACGGGCTAATAATCAATCCAGCCAAATGAAAATTTGGCGTGTCACAAATTGATTTTTTAGGACACAAAGTCTCTCCGAAGGGGGCAGTTCCACTTCCAGAAAAAGTTCATGCGATAGAAAGTTTTCCACGGCCACAAACGGTCAAATCGCTACAGGAATTTTTAGGGATGGTTAATTTTTACAACCGCTTCCTCCCCCACGCAGCTCAGCTCATGCAGCCCCTATATGACGCACTCAAAAAAAAGAAAGCTTCCAACGTGGTCGAATGGACCCCGGAGCGCGAACGCGCTTTCGCGGAAGTAAAAAGCACCCTAGCTAACGCCACATTGTTAGTTCACCCAGATCCCTTGGCCCGCATTGCACTAACCACAGATGCTTCAGACCTAGCTATAGGGACAGTTGTAGAACAACTTGTCAGCGGGGTCTGGCAACCTTTAGCATTCTTTAGCAAATCGCTAAACCAAACTGAACGTAAATACAGCACTTTCGACAGAGAGCTGCTGGCGCTTCATTTATCCATCCGCCACTTCCAGTTCTGGTTGGAAGGGCGGAGTTTCACGGCTTTTGTAGACCATAAACCGCTCACCTTTGCTATGGCTAAAATTTCAGAACCATGGTCAGGCAGGCAACAAAGACAGCTGGCTGCGATTTCAGAGTTCACCACAGACATTCGACACGTGGCAGGCAAACGTAACGTAGTGGCAGACTGTCTCTCTCGTGCTGTGACACCACCAGAGCGCGAGGAGACAGATTATACTGCCTCAGCAGCAGAACTCTTCACTAACGCAGACACATACGCAGCACCTATCCATGCAGGGATAGATTATGTAGCCATGGCGGAGGAACAAAGCAGTGACGCGAATGTGCGCGCACTCCTGTCTGGACCAACAGGGTTAAGGCTGGAGAAAAAGGGTTTCCGCGACGGCGTGCCCCCCCTAATATGCGATGTTTCAACCGGCCGACCTCGCCCGTTAGTACCAGCTACATGGCGCCGCCGTATTTTCGACGCAATTCACTCCCTCGCACACCCAGGTGTGCGTGCCTCGGTTAAAATGGTCGCCGAAAAGTTTGTGTGGCCAGGCCTGCGCAAAAACGTAAAAGAATGGGCAAAAACTTGCATTTCTTGTCAGCGCGCCAAAATACACAGACACACAAAAGCCCCTCTGGAGCCTTTTCCAATCCCTGCTAGAAGGTTCGACCACATTCATGTCAACCTCGTGGGGCCACTACCTTCCTCCCAAGGTTTCACACACCTGCTAACAATGATAGACCGCACCACGCGCTGGCCAGAGGCATTCCCTCTAGCGGCAACCACAGCGGAGGAAGTCGCTCGCGTTTTTCTGACAAACTGGGTGGCACGTTTCGGCGTCCCATCAGACATCACGTCCGATAGGGGGCCTCAATTTGTCTCAGAGCTCTGGTCAGCCATGTCCAACAGCTTAGGGGCAACAATTCATCGCACCACCGCTTATCATCCTCAGGCTAATGGGTTATGCGAGCGTTTTCACAGGTCTTTAAAGGCTGCCCTCAGAGCCTCACTAATGGACACAAATTGGGTAAATAAACTTCCCTGGGTTTTATTGGGGTTGCGTGCTGCGCCTAAAGAGGATCTAGACGCCTCCCCCGCAGAATTAGTGTTTGCACAACCTCTCAGGCTCCCAGGTGAATTTTTACCAGAGAACCCAGAGCCAGGGCACCTTCCAGTCCCAAGGTTTTTAGGCAGCAACGGACCGGGCTCTCTCCCCGGTCCAGCCCATCACTCCTTCCCACGGGTTTTTGTCCCTCAAACTTTAAAAAATGCTGAGTTCGTTTTTGTTAAGCATGAAGCTTTAAAACCAACTTTGCGCCCAGCATTCGATGGGCCATTCAGAGTGCTGGAACATGGGGATAAACACTTTGTGCTTGATTTTGGGGATAGAAAAGAGACAGTCAGCATTGACAGACTTAAACCTGCCTTCTTGTTGAAAGACGAGCCTGCACAGTTGGCGAGAGCACCTCGGCGAGGTAGACCCCCCAAGAGAAAAGACTCAGCCCCCAGGCAGGGAACAAATAACCTCTCTCCTTCCCACACTGCAGATTCCTCACAAGAAGGTCCCAGCAGGACGCCTAAACCAACCTACAGCAGTTTTGGGAGAAGATTAAAACCCAGACAGCACAGGGACTGATACCAACCACTCCACAATTATTCACTAATTGTGCTGCAACAGTTTAGGACTGACTTATGATTTTACTATGCTGTTATGATTACCACTGAACTCTCTTAGGAGCATGGCTGCTGGGAAGTTTCTTCTGTGGCAACAGATGTAACACTTAGTATGTCATAATAACTATCTTAGACTGTGAACCTTCCTGTTGTCCTTTCTTAGTTGTTTGGGGGGCCTGTGGTCTATATTAATCATATATTCCATAACCTACATATGTTAAAGCATGTGGAAATGTTTGGTAATTACATATGTAAAAGACTCAACACCTCTGAAAGGACAAAGGGCTCTCACCCGCCGAGCGAAGAACAAAGACGTTCCCGGACGCGGCGGAGGAGACCGGACAAGCCACCCTCACCCCCCAAGGCGAGGAGAGGAAGTACCATCACCTCCCAAGGCGAGGAGAGGAAATACCAAGACAATGGGGGGATTAAGATAATGAGGGATGTCAGCCTTTGTTATGCATGTCTTTTGTTGTGTGCATGTATATAATGAGTGAGTTGGAGAGATTCTGCCTCTCTTTCCCTTCTGCCACTCTCTGCACCAGATGAGACTTGTTAGAAGAGCTGAATATTAAAACTTTGCTTTTAAACCAAATCGCCTCTTCATTGCCAAGCTCCTCTACAACGGGTGCTAATGTCACAGTTTTGCCACATGCTGTGTTTCAGAAAATACTCAGAGAAAACCCACCTGCGCTCCACAGAGCACCTAAGCCGCTCCTGGGACCGGGGAGGAGGCCACTTGATGTTGTGGGCGTTGCCAAGCTGTTGTTGAGAATTGGTGGGAAAAAGGAGATGGAGGAGGTGTATGTTGTCCGTTATGTGCACACTGCCCTGCTAGGGAGGTCTGTGAGCTGCAGACTAGGGTTTGTTGCACGCCTTGACAGTGTCACTATAGAGACATTAAAGGAGAACTATCCAAAACTATTCAGCGGACTAGGTGAGGTGCGCCAGGCATATGCCATCAAGCTCAAACCAGGTGCCAAACCATTTTCACTCAAGACACCAAGGAGGATCCCATTGCCACTAATGGACAAAGTCAAGCAAGAGCTGTCCCCGCATGGAAGGCCTCGGGGTGATATGCAGAATTGAGGAGCCTACAGACTGGTGTGCTGGCATCGTGGTAGTGCCCAGAAAGAACAAGATGGATCCTGTGCGAATATGTGTCGACCTCACTAACCTCAATGAGTCCGTGTGTAGAGAAAAGTTCATTCTACCATCAGTAGAGGAAACACTTGGGAGGCTGGCTGGAGTCAAAATATTTAGTAAGCTGGATGCAAATATGGGGTTTTGGCAAATCCCATTGACAGAAGATTCAGCGAAACTGACGTTTATCACGCCCTTTGGACGCTATTATTTCAAACGGCTACCTTTTGGCATTGCGTCCACCCCTGAACACTTTCAGAACAGAATGGTGACGGAGGTCACAGAAGGGCTCGAAGGCGTGGTTTGTCCCATTGACGACGTGCTGGTGTGAGGTCGCACGCAAGAGGAGCATGATGCTCGCCTGCATACCGTGCTAAGAAAGACTCAGAAGGCAGGTATCACACTTAACATTGGCAAGTGTGATCTGTCAAAGTCTGAGGTGACCTTCCTAGGCCATTTGATCTCCGCCAGCGGCATCAGTCCAGACCCGAGCAAGACGGAGGCTGTGAGGGAAATGCCTGAGCCAAAAACAGTGAGTGAACTAAGATCTTTCCTTGGAATGGTAAACCAGCTAGGCAAGTTTATCCCGCAGCTAGCTGAGACGGATAAAGCCCTCAGAGATCTCCTTTCGAAGAAGAACTGCTGGGTGTGGGGCGCTGACCAGGCTAAATCCTTCCAGGACTTAAAGGATGCCCTGACGTCGCAGCCGGTGCTAGCCGTATATGATCCTAACAGAGAATGCAAAGTTTCGGCAGATGCATCGTCTTATGGACTTGGAGGAGTCCTGCTACAAAACTGGGGTGAGGAGTGGAGACCAGTAGCCTTCATGTCGCGGTCTCTCACACCCACCGAGCAGAGATATGCACAAGTGGAAAAGGACTTTGAGCCTGACCTGGGCTTGCGAGAGGTTCAGCAACTTCCTCATTGGAAAACACTTCCAGTTGGAGACAGATCACAAGCCTCTCCTGAGTCTCCTGGGGTCTCAAGCACTGGACGCTCTACCCCCTCGGATACAACGCTTTCGAATGCGTCTTATGCGCTATTCCTACTCCATATCTCATGTGCCAGGGAAGTGCCTGTGGACAGCTGATACATTGTCGCGAGCGCCTGTCACAAGAAAAGGGACACCAGCTGACAAAGAGCTGTTCGAGGACACAAATATCTACGTGGATATGGTGATGGAGAACCTACCTGCAAGCACTGCCTATCTGGAGGAGCTGAGAGAGCAGCTGCAGAAGGACAGTGTGTGTGCTCGTGTGATGCAGCTGTGTGCAGAAGGCTGGCCAGCTCATGGCATAAATGAACCTGCACTCAAGCTATACTGGACTGACAGGGCATTCCTTACTGTCCAGGATGGTCTACTGCTAAAGGGAGATAGGCTCGTCATACCCTCAACCATGAGAAATGATGTTCTCGCTAAGCTGCACGAAGGACGCCAGGGTGTGGTTAAGTGTAGAGAACGGGCACGACAGTCAGTATGGTGGCCAGGGTTGAGTCAGCAGCTGAATGAGTTGGTTCTCAACTGCAGAGCATGCTGTCAGGAGAGACAGAACCACAGGGAGCCACTGATGCCGACACCATACCCAGACAGACCATGGCAGAAGTTGGGAGCAGACTTGTTCATGTTAGGGAGCAAGACCTACTTGCTAGTAGTGGACTACATGTCAAGATATGTGGAGATTGCCCTGCTAACTCCCACAAGATCTAATGATGTGATCCACCACCTTAAGTCAATCTTTGCACGTCATGGAATCTGTGAGACCCTGGTGACAGACAATGGGCCACAATTCTCTGGAGCAGCTTTTGCTGCATTTGCAAAGTTGTACGGGTTCCAGCATGTAACCAGCAGCCCAAAATATCCCCAGGGCAATGCTGAAGCGGAACGTGCAGTGCAGACAGTGAAGGGGCTTTTGAAGAAGTCAGATGACCCCTATCTTGCTTTACTGGCCTACAGGGCTACCCCTTTCCAAAATGGGTATAGCCCAGCTCAACTGCTCATGGGAAGGCGGCTTCGTACAACTGTGCCTATTCTTCCTGCGTTATTGAGTCCTGCTCTTCCGGATAGAAATGCTGTTATGCTGAATGAAGGGAAGAGGAAAACAAAGGATGCGCAACGCTACAACCTGAGACACTGTGCAAAGCATCTCAATAGACTCACTCCAGGACAGGACGTGTGGGTGACCGATCAAGGAGCAGCAGGTGCTGTCATCGGAAATCACACCACACCGCGCTCTTATCTGGTGGAGGGACCCCATGGGACCATCAGACGAAACCGTCGTCATCTCATCCCCTGGAACTCCTCATCGGAGCAGAGCAACAGTGCTGCAGCTGAGCAGTTCCCGGAAGGTGTTCCAGAACAACCTTCAGCAGAACAACCTGCAGAAACATCATCACAGCAGAACGTTCCTGAACCACCATCTACTCCTACTCCTAGAACCAGGTCTGGGAGCGCGGCTGTAAAACCAACCCGGTTGGACTTATAAACAATTATGAAGATTGAACGTTTGAAAATAATAGTGGAAAAAAAAGGCTGCAAATGTATTGCACTATTTTTCTGATTTTGCACTCTTTTCAATGTAAATGTTCAAGTTCAGAGTTTAAAGTGAGGACAGAACAGTACAGGGTTTAGGATGGAAGTATTGTACTTGATTTTGCACATATTGTTCAGTGATAAGGGTAAACTGCAGTGTGTCTGTTGTGTGTGTGAATGGTATTAGGTAGGACCAGATCTTCCAGCCACAGAGGCAGAATAATCCTCTAAGGTCTGTTGAATCAATGGCAGTCTACCCATTGATACTAGAAAGGGGAGATGTGGTGTAATTGAGTTATTTGGAAAAGAACTACAAAGTCGCGCAAGAATGACGTCAGGGGGCGACTGGCGGGAGAGTGACAGACTAGCAGCGAGGTTGACATTTGGTGCAATAAAAAGTGACGTTAAAAACTACAGTTGGACTCACGCAGTGTTTTAATAACACGACAACTAGCAGAAGTGATGTTTTGTCATTTTGTGGCAGAGCACAATCTACCCCCATTGGTGGCAGATCACTTCAGTGATTTGGTGCCAACATTGTTTCCTGACAGCAAGAGCACTCAATTTTTTTGTGCTACTTGGCTTATTATTTTCACATTACCAAAAAGTTATGGGTCAAGATTGTGTCCATATAAGTGTACATTTGAATAAATATGTTTGAAATAGTTCATGTTGCAGTTGCAGTTTGTTTAGTTTTTGTTTGTTTGTTTGTTTTTGCTTCAGTTTTCTTTCATCTGCCGATAAATACAGTTTTTAAGTACTCAGTACAGGTGTGAAAGCCCCCCCCCAATAAGGGAGGCATGAGGTCAGTACAGGTGTGAAAGCCCCCCAATAAGGGAGGCATGAGGTATGCCTTGACAGGTCGCAGCCTGGCACTTTGCAGATGGAGGACATGGACACAACAGCAACACTTCAGTTTATTACCTCCGCCAAGGAGGTAATGCTTTTACTACTGAACCACTAATCCTATCATTGTGAATCCAATTGCTAGTCACATGTTTTCATGGTCAAGGAATCTGAAAACGTACACACAAACACTGTATGGGGGGGAACTGTGGCGCTTGGTGGAGGTCTGCGCTCTCTGAGTGCTTTTCTAGTTGCTTATATTAGCCATCAGCATCTAAATTACAGTCTTTTAGACACATTTATTATAAATGCTTATATTAGCCATCAGCATCTAATCACATCTAATTAAAAATGTTTTCTGGGGATTTTCTAGGGGGGTGTCCAACATTTAATTTTTCCTACATTTTGACATAGTCCTCATCTTTTAGCAAGTCTGCATCAAATTTCCAGTAATCTTTTTTTTAAAATTTGTCTTGTTTTCTGGATTCAATGTTAAACACATAATGCTATGGTCTGTTAATTGAGCACTGGATAATGAGACATGTGAAACATATTTAACTATTGCAGGGGTTGCTGACCATAAGTCTATTCTGGATTTACAACTGCCATTCACTTTATACCATAAAAATTGTTTGATATCTGGATTTTTGTCTCTCCAAATATCTATTAAATTATTTGAATTAGTAAAAGCAAATAAAATAGGATTCCACTGGTTAATGTTGTATGTAGGAGGACATCTATCCTGCCGTTCAATAGGCGCCAGATTAAAATCTCTGCCTATCAGGATACAGTCTGTGTTGTATCATTTCTTGTACTCAGTGATGACATCTGCTATTTTTAACAATAATGCCTTATTTTGGTTACCTTAGCATACCCATAAATATTAATCAATATGACAAAGCTTCCTTCAACATTTAACACAGCTGCCAACCAATGACCAAACTCATTGGCTCGAAAAGTGATTATTTTTCCTGGACATCTATTAAAACAGATTGCAACACCGCCAGCATGACTGAAGCCATGGCTGAACAAGACTTTTTCTCCCCATTGATTTGACCAGAAGTCAAATCAATGAACGTGTCACATCACATGAACGTGTTTCTTGCAATAAAGTGCACTGAGCTGTTTGCCCTTTACAGAACAAAAATATAGCTTTTCTTTTTACATTATCCCTAAAGCCTCTTGCATTTAAAGAAATAAAATATAAATTTGTTCTTAACATAAAGGCTCTTTTTTTCCAAGTGAACTGCAAAGAACTAAAACAAGAACAATGAAAGAAAAGAAAAAAACAGTAGTGACTTTTTCCCCCCTAAACGCTATAAAACCACCAAAAAATAAATTGTGTTCGTTCCTCTTAGTTCCCAAAACAGAAGCATATATTTCTCCTTATAAAAACAATGTTCATAAAGTTTTGTCCATGTCTATAGTTTCAAAATTCTCAGTGTCAACAAAAATGCGGTGATCATTAATGTAGCCGAATGGCCCATGGTAGTAGGCCTTCTCATCCACTTTCCTGGCCTACAGAATCTTTGGCCACAGCTTTTCCCTCTTCAGCCGCTCCTCTCTGGTCAGGTCCTCAGTGAAATGAATTCCTTCCTCCACACAGACCTCTGACGCTTTGGTCTTCTTCCAGATGCCATCTTGATGTTGACGTTTGGTGAACTGTATAATTACCTGGCGTGTTCTATTATTCTCCTTCCTCCCCAGTCGATGCACAGTGTCAACATACTCTTCCATCTTTTCAGACCATCTGGAGCCATTTTTCTGAGTAGTCGAATCACGTCTTGGCGAATGTCTTCACCCATTTTCTCTCTCATTCCTCTGAGCCACAGGTTCCACCTACATTTGTAACGGTCTAGCTCTCTTGATCTTTCTTTTAGGTTATTAACCTCTTTCCATAGAATGGATAGTTGAGTTTCCAATACAGAAACCTTCTCTTTACATTCTTTAACCTCTGCAGCATTGAACTCAATTGATTTAGCAAGGTCTGCAATCATGGCAGTGTTCTGAATTAATTTCGTATTCAGGTCCGTCATCTTTTCGTCTTAAGCATCAAATCTGGAATGAAGAGCTTGAATGGCTGCCATAATATCATCTGCAGTTGGGCTAGGTTTGGATATTTTTCAAGCATGTGCCCCTTTAGAAGGAGTTAAAGGAGGAGACTCACTTATGTGATAGAAATATTTATATAAGTTAGAGTGTTATATGGTCACACAATGTGTTTATTTGTGATAAAATGTTTTAGTTAGATAAGGGGGTCACACAATGTGCTTATTGCTGTATGAAGTCTTTGCACTGCACATCTGCCTACATAACAGGAAGTGGTTTTAGCTACACATACACACACCCTCAACTGCTCTGCAATGAAGTAACCACTTTTTGCTTACATATAGAGAAATGCCTTGGGTCATGGGGTTGCGCAGGGAAGTGAAAGGAGACAGTCTGCGAACAACAGGAAACATCTGCCAACAGCCAGCCACTGCAGGACGTAGGAGCAACTTATGAAGAAACTGGTTTTGACCAGTTCAACAAGCATCTGATGAAGGAACTGGTTTTGACCAGTTCAGCACAAGGCAGCCATTGTTGGAGGCTATTTTGGGAATGCCCAAGTAGCCAGAAGATAAATGTAACACTTATTCGGGGTCTTTTCCTGTCAGGTTTGGGCTGAGGACAAGACCCGCAGCCGTGTTACTCTCTGCATGCTTCAATAAAAAGATAAGTTGAAGAATAGTCTCTCTCTTGTTATCATTAATCTTTAATTAATGGTTTTGTGCTAACTGTCCAATTTTGAACACACTTTTACAGAAGAGTATTACACTTATGTCGTCCAAGTTTCGTTTACCTCCTCCACCATTCTCCGTTTCCATGTTTAACTCCGTAGTCGTGGTTTGCCGAGGCCAAAGTAGGTCTTTTGCATTTTGTGTCCTCCATCCGTGTTTTGACTCCTGTATTTTTTTTTCCTTGGTCTTTTGACATGTTCAGCTGTCCAGTTTTACATATTATTGCGGGGAAAATGGTCTAAAAAAATATCAAGTTGAGAAACGTCCCACAGCACTCTGAATAAGTGCAGCTGCTCAGGCTGCCATCTTGCCGTCTCTCATTTCAAGCAAAATGTATTGAAATGTGCCCTTTGAGGAAGGCTCCTTCAGTTGAGGGAAATTGAAACAGCAATAATTAAGCCCTGAGGTGTTTTGACCAAAGCATATCATAGATATTTCATGAACACCCCTGGGAACTGTGTCTACATGTGATAAAAGTGCATAATAGCGATACTTTAATCCTCTTTCTTTACTTGTGTGCAACAGTATTTTAACCATAGCTTACTAGGTAAAATGCTACTTAGCTTAACAGTTAGCTAAAGCACATATTTTATCTCTTGGCAATTTATCTGTTTTCATGTTATTACAGTGAGCATTTATAATTTATAGTTTATAGATTTCTCTTACAGAAAAATCTACCTCTTTTGTTTTGTCTGCAGTTTTTCTTGCCAAACAGAAGTTCCTGGTCAATCTTTTTGTTAAGAGCTTCTTTAATTTTTATCAGCTCCTGTCCTTCTGGAAGCTTCTGATCCAACTCAGGAGGAAGACTGATTTTTCATCAGCTTTCCCTTGCTGTTGAACAATTTCCCCAATAGATCCATGTCACTGGGTGATAAATAACACTTTTTTTTGGGGGGGGGGGGATATTCGGTTAAAAACATAAGAGCATCATTGGTAAGTTGGCCTACAACCCCAGCCACAGGTGGTGCACAAGCCAGTGTACTCCTACAGCCGGTCCCAAGCCCAGATAAATGGGGAGGATTGTGCCAGGAAGGGCATCCGATGTAAAACCTTTGCCAAATCAAACATGTGGATCATGACGAATGAAACTTTCATACCTGATCGGTCAAGGCCCAGATTAACAACTACCGCCACCGGTGCTGTTAACCGACAGGGTGCCGGTGGAAATTGGGCTACTGTTGGTCGAAGATCAAGAAGGATGAGAGGGGGAAGGTGTGTTAGGAGGGAGAGAGAGAAAAGGGAAGGTAGAAGTGTGGAGGTGATTGTAGGGACGTTAAATGTAGGGACTATGACTGGAAAAGGCAGAGTTGGCTGATATGATGGAGAGAAGATAGAATTCACAGATAGACTGTGTGTTCAAGAAACCAGATGGAAGGGAAGCAAGGCTAGGAGCATTGGAGGTGGATTTAAACTGTTCTACCATGGTGTAGATAGGAAGAGGAATGGAGTAGGAGTAATCTTAAAGGAAGAGTATGTGAAGAGTGTTCAGGAGGTAAAGAGGAAGTCAGACAGAATCATGAGTTTGAAGCTAGAAGTCAAAGGTGTGATGTTGAATGTTGTCAGTGTGTATGCCCCACAAGTTGGATGTCAGGTAGAAGAGAGAGAGGAATTCTGGAGTAAGTTGGAAGAAGTGGTAGAGAGTGTTCCCAGGGGGAAGAGAGTGGTGATTGGAGTGGACTTTAATGGATATGTAGGTGAAGGGAACAAAGGTGATGGAGAGGTCCTAGGTAGGTATGGTCTTGAGGAGAGAAATGTGGAAGGACAGATGGTTGTGGATTTTTCTTTAAGGGTGGAAATGGCTGTGGTGAACACATACTTCAAGAAGAGAGAGGAACATAGGGTGACTTACAAGAGTGGAGGAAGATGCACACAGGTGGATTACATCTTATGCAGAAGGAGAAATCTGAAAGAAATAGGAGACTGCAAGGTGGTGGCAGGGGAGAATGTAACTAGACAGCATGGGATGGTAGTCTGTAGGATGACTTTGGAAAACAAGAGGAGGAAGAGAGTGAAGGCAGAGCCAAAGATTAAGTGGGGGAAGTTACGGAAGGAGGAAGGCCACACAGAGTTCAGGAAGGAGGTGATACAGGCTCTGGGTGGTAGGGAAGAATTACCAGATGACTGGGAAAGTACAGCAAAAGTATAGAGGGAAACAGGTAGAAAGGTACAGTATGTGGTGCATCCAGTGGATAGAGGAAGGAAGACAAGGAGACTTGGTGGTGGAATGAGGAGATACAAGAAAGTATTCAAAGGAAGAGGTTGGCAAAGAAAAAGTGGGATAGTAAGGAAAATGAAGATAGGAAATGAAGAAAGTAGACAGGAGTATGGTTTCATGCCAAGAAAGAGAACTACAGATGCAATGTTTGCTCTAAGAGTACTGATGGAGAAGTATAGAGAAGGTCAGAAAGAGTTGCACTGTGTCTTTGTGGATCTAGAGAAAGCAGATGATAGGATGCCAAGAGAGGAAATGTGGTACTGTATGAGAAAGACAGGAGTGGCAGAGAAGTATGTGAGGATGATGCAGGTCATGTATGACAGTGAGACGGTGGTGAGGTGTGCTGTAGGAGTGACAGATGGGTTCAAGGTGGGTGTGGGGTTACATCAAGGATCGGCTCTGAGCCTCTTCTTGTTTGCTATGGTGATGGACAGGCTGACAGATGAAGTCAGGCAGGAGTCTCCGTGGACCTTGATGTTTCCAGACGACATTGTGATCTGCAGTGAGAGTAGGGAGCAGGTGGAAGAGAACCTGGAGAGGTGGAGGTATGCTCTGGAGAGAAGAGGAATGAAAGTCAGTTGAAGCAAGATAGAATACATGAGTGTGAAATGGTGAAGATGGAAGGAGTAGAGGAAGTGAAAGTAGATGAGTTTAAATACCTGGGGTCAACCATCCAAAGCAATGGAAAATGCACAAGAGAGTGCATGCAGGGTGTGTGGTGTAATCCAGAGTATTACATATGTGTTACCACTCGAGGGCAGACCATACCTAGATGTTGCCTGAGTACTGCATGTGCAGACACACTATTGCCAAGTTAGAGCTACAATGTTGTTGCAGCCTGTTAGTAAAGAGGCACCGTGACCACCCAAGGCAGCAGTCTTAAATTTGTAAAAGAACCCAACACAACATGGTGTCAGAAATTGGTGTGCTTTGAGGTGAGAAAAGTCAGCTTTGCAACCGGCTAGCGACTATGGAGCCAGCACAAGAGAGGGCAGCTTCAGTAGCGGGGACAGTAGCAGCCCAAGCAGCCACACTGACAGGTCCTGTAATGGCGACGGTGGCAACCCCAGCGGCAACCTTTCAACTTTGCAAAACCCCAAGAGTGGGAAAAGTGGATAAGACCTTTTGAGCGTTTTAGACTGGCAAGTAACCTAAACAACTCCTCAGATGCAAATCAAGTAAACACTCTGGTTTATTGCATGGGCGATGAGGCTGACGACGTGCTAAGAGGGCTCGAGCTAACGAGTGAGCAGCACCAGCAATACGATACCGTTAAAACAGCTTTTGATAGACATTTTGCTCCCAGAAAGAACGTGATTTATGAACATGCAAAATTCAACAAGAGAGTGCAACAGCCATCAGAACCAGTGGACTCGTTCATAACAGCACTCTATGCATTGGCAGAAAACTGTGAGTACGGTGGACTTCATAATGACCTTTTGAGAGACAGGCTTGTAGTGGGTCTTAAAGATTCATCACTGTCAGAAAGAAAGTAGCTTGACAAAGATCTTACCCTGGCTAAAGCTATAACAATGGCAAGACAATCTGAAGAAATAACATGACAGCAAACTGACCTAAGAGGTGAAGCTAGCGCTAGCAAAACAGCTATGGACGCAGTACACATCAGAAAAGCCAAGCCGAATAAATTCAGAAGCAAAGAACAAAAACAATTTAAGTCCCCAAGGCCTCAGCAGTAAGTAAAACAAGACAGTAAGACATGTTCCAAGTGTGGCAAAGCACCAGCACATGCAGTAGTACAGTGCCCAGCTAAAAATGCAGAATGCCATAACTGTGGAAAATGTGAACACTAGTAGGGTCTGTAGGTCCAACCCAACTACGAATGAGGTCGCTGACAATGCAGATGGACCTTTTTCTGGGTGAAATGGATTCTGGAGAAGATTCATGGCTGGCAGACATAAACGTGAGAGGAAATAAAATGACTTTCAAGTTGGATTCCAGAGCGGACATCACAGTTGTTTATGAACAAACATTTGAGAACTTCAAAAGCAAAAACAAACAGTTGGAAAAGGCATAGAAACCACTCTATGGACCGGGTGGAACTGCACTAACCATGTTAGAGTCTACCACAGAGACTATCACATACGGTGACAGGAGCACTACTGAAACAATCTATATAATCAGAAACCTACGCGTGGCACTACTGGGTATGACAGCTTCTGTGAGACTGAAACTAATCGCCAGAGTTGACACTATAGACCAAGAGACAGTGAGAAAAGCATACCCAAAGTTATGTGACAGACTTGGGCTTGTTCAAAAGCCATCCACAATAAAGCTGAAACCTGATGCCAAGCCCTTTTCATTCAAGGTGCCAAGGCGTGGGCCACTGCCGCTCATGGGCAAAGTCAAAAAAGAGCTGGAGAGGATGGAAAAGTTTGGAGTTATCAGTCATGTGAAAGAGCCAACAGATTGGTGCTGTGGCATGGTTGTAGCTCCCAAAAAGGACAAAGAAAAGGTACGTATCTGTGTGGACATGACACCTTTAAATGAGTCAGTGTGTCGTGAAAGATGCATCCTCCCCTCCGTGGACCAAACTTTAGGCATGCTCACAGGTGCTCAGTGCTTTTCAAAGCTTGATGCAAATATGGGCTTTTGGCAAATACCACTGTCCAAAGAGTCAGCCCTCCTCACCACATTCATTACGCCATTTGGCAGGTGCCACTTCAACCGTTCGCTATTTGGTATTTCCAGTGCACCTGAACATTTCCAAAACATAATGGTGACGGAGGTTACAGCGGGTCTCGAGGGAGTCGTCTGTCACATGGACGATATCCTGGTCTGGGGATCCACCAAGAAGCAGCATGACAAAAGACTGCACGCCGTCCTCGAACGGGCGGAGAAAGCCGGCGTTACATTAAATGTGTCAAAATACGAGTTTGGCAAAAGAGAAGTCAAATTCCTCAGATTTATCGTCTCAGTAGAAGGGATGAGTCCTGATCAAGACAAAACCCAAGCTGTTCAGGACATGAAAGAGCCAAGCAATGTGAGTGAGCTCAGGAGCTTTCTCAGAATGGAGAATCAACTTGGGAAGTTTATTCCGAACCTTTCAGAAAAGGACAAACCATTGAGAGACTTGCTTTCAACAAAGAACATGTGGTACTGGGGGCACGAACAACAAAAGGCATTTCACAACCTCAAACAAGAACTGTCCTCTGCTCCCATACTACAGCTCTATGACCCAAACAAACTACAGAAAATCTCTGCAGATAGCTCATCATACGTGCTGGGGGCAGTCATGCTACGGAAAGAGGGAGATGTGTGGTCACCAGCTGCTTATGCTTCCCGATCATTGACACCTACAGAGTAGCCACTACGCTCAGCTGGAAAAAGAAGTGCTGGCTCTCACCTGGGCCTGCAAGAGGTTCAATGACTTTATCCTTGGCCTGCACTTTGAACTTGAAACTGACCACAAGTCATTAGTGAGTCTACTGGGAGGACAAGCTTTGGATGCTCTTCCACCGTGGATACAGAGATTTTGCATGCACCTAATGAGGTATTCCTACACTTTAATGCACATCCCTGGCAAAAGCCTCACCACTGCTGACACACTTTCACACTTACTGCTCACAAACAGTGTTACTTGCATAGACAAAGATCTTATGTAGGACATTAACATTTATGTTGAATCTGTGCTAGAGGGTCTCCCTACAAGCAGCAAATACCTTGCAGCTCTTCAAGAGCAGCTGCAGTCAGACAGCGTCTGCTCTCAAGTCATGAAGTACTGTGCAGAAGGCTGGCCGGATCGTAACCAGCTACAGGGAGCGGTGAAGCACCACTGGCCTGAGAGAGCCTTCTTGAGTGTGCACAATGGACTACTACTGACAGGTACGAGGTTAGTTATCCCTGCTAACATGAGAAACACAGTTCTGGACAAGATACACAAGGGTCACCAGGGTGTGGTTAAATGCAGAGAGCGTGCCCGTCAGGCAGTATGGTGGCCAGGCTTAAGCAACCAGATCAGTGAACTTGTTCTCAAATGCAGACAGTGCTTACAGTGGGACAAAAAAGTATTTAGTCAGCCACCAATTGTGCAAGTTCTCCCACTTAAAAGATGAGAGAGGTCTCCACTTTTCATCATAGGTATACCTCAACTATGAGAGACAAAATGAGAAAAAAAAAATCCAGAAAATCACAATGAAGGATTTTTAATGAATTAATTGGTAAACTCCTCGGTAAAATATGCATTTGGTCAATAACAAAAGTTTATCTCAATACTTTATTATATACCCTTTGTTGGCAATGACAGAGGTCAACCGTTTTCTGTAAGTCTTCACAAGGTTTTCACACACTGTTGCTGGTATTTTGGCCCATTCCTCCATGCAGATCTCCTCTAGAGCAATGATGTTTTGGGGCTATCGCTGGGCAACACAGACTTTCAACTCCCTCCAAAGATTTTCTATGGGGTTGAGATCTGGAGACTGACTAGGCCACTCCAGGACCTTGAAATGCTTCTTACGAAGCCACTCCTTCATTGCTCGGGCGGTGTGTTTGGGATCATTGTCATGCTGAAAGACCCAGCCACGTTTCATCTTCAATGCCCTTGCTGATGGAAGGAGGTTTTCACTCAAAATCTCACGATACATGGCCCCATTCATTCTTTCCTTTACACGGATCAGTCGTCCTGGTCCCTTTGCAGAAAAACAGCCCCAAAGCATGATGTTTCCACCCCCATGCTTCACAGTAGGTATGGTGTTCTTTCTCCTCCAAACACGACAAGTTGAGTTTTTACCAAAAAGTTCTATTTTGGTTTCATCTGACCATATGACATTCTCCCAATCCCCTTCTGGATCATCCAAATGCTCTCTAGCAAACTTCAGACGGGCCTGGATGTGTACTGGCTTAAGCAGGGGTACACGTCTGGCACTGCAGGATTTGAGTCCCTGGTGGCGTAGTGTGTTACTGATGGTAGTCTTTGTTACTTTGGTCCCAGCTCTCTGCAGGTTATTCACTAGGTCCCCCCGTGTGGTTCTGGGATTTTTGCTCACCGTTCTCGTGATCATTTTGACCCTACAGGGTGAGATCTTGCGTGGAGCCCCAGATGGAGGGAGATTATCAGTGGTCTTGTATGTCTTCCATTTTCTAATAATTGCTCCCACAGTTGATTTCTTCACACCAAGCTGCTTACCTATTACAGATTCAGTCTTCCCAGCCTGGTGCAGGTCTACAATTTTGTTTCTGGTGTCCTTTGACAGCTCTTTGGTCTTAGCCATAGTGGAGTTTGGAGTCTGACTGTTTGAGGTTGTGGACAGGTGTCTTTTATACTGATAATGAGTTCAAACAGGTGCCATTAATACAGGTAACGAGTGGAGGACAGAGGAGCCTCTTAAAGAAGAAGTTACATGTCTGTGAGAGCCAGAAATCTTGCTTGTTTGTAGGTGACCAAATACTTATTTTACCGAGGAATAATTAATTCATTAAAAATCCTTCAATGTAATTTTCTGGATTTTTTTTTCTCATTTTGTCTGTCATAGTTGAGGTATACCTATGATGAAAACTGGAGACCTCTCTCATCTTTTAAGTGGGAGAATTCGCACAATTGGTGGCTGACTAAATACTTTTTTGCCCCACTGTACAGGAAAGAGTCAATGTGAGAGAGCCTTTAATGCCCACAGATTTACTAGAAAGGCCATTGCAGAAGTTAGGAGCTGATTTGTTTACTTTGAAAGACAAAATCTACCTGTTACTAGTGGACTACATCTCTAGGTATATAGAGATTGCCCAGCTCAGCCCAACTTGCTCTGCCAATGTCATTGTGCATTTAAAGTCAATATTTGCATGTCACGGAATACTGGAGATACTGATCACAGACAACGGTCCACAGTTTGCATGTCAGGAAATGAAAAACTTTGCAAATGAATACTGTTTTGAGCATGTGACCAGTAATCCCAGGTACCCCCAAAGCAACGGCAAGGTGGAGAGAGCCGTCCGAACAGTCAAAATCCTCTTCACGAAGGCCAGTGATCCACACCGAGCACTGTTGGCCTACAGAACCACGGCGCTCGCAAATGGCTACAGCCCGGCACAGCTTCTCTTGGGGCGTAGACTCCATACCACCTTGCCAGTGCTTCCAGAGGCCTTGCAACCATGTGTGCCAAATCTGCAACAGATGCGTCATGTGGAGAATGAGAGAAGGACGAGACAAACAGAATGTTTCAACAAAAGGCACAGAATGAGAGATTTGGACAAACTGTTACCCGGACACTCTGTTTGGATTACAGATGCAAAAACACAGGGCACAGTGACATCTGTACACCCAACTCCACGGTCCTATGTCATCAGTGGACCACAAGGGACAATCAGAAGGAACCGCAGTCATCTCATGTCTATACCAATGCCAAAGACTCAGACTGAACCACAACTGACCCAGTCTAATGAAAAGGACACTCCTAAAGAGACTGTTTCCGAACCAAAAGCACAACAAACACCAGGTGTTGTTCGAACCAGGTCTGGTAGAGAAGTGATCAAACCAAAAAGACTGGATCTGTAAAAGTTATGTATTGCTATTTCTGATATGCAGAGTTCGAGTTCTAAAAATGCTTTAAAAATACAATATAAGATGCTTTTGCATAAAAATGTTCTCATACATGGAATAATTGTTTAAAAAGAAAAACAAAAAAGTTATGGAATTGTTAAAATGTAAATGAGTTACAGTATATTTGCCCTGTTATAGTTAATTGACCAGTGTGAACTGAAACGATTTGATATAAAAATGTATTTCACGTTTACTGCTAAGAGGGGTCAACCTAACCTCAGTAAGGGAGATGTGGTGTAATCCAGAGTATTACATGTGTTATCACAAGAGGGCAGACCATGCCTAGATGTTGCCTGAGTATTGCATGTGCAGACACACTACTGTTGAGTTAGAGCTACAATGTTGTTGCAGCCAGTTAATAAAAAGGCACCGTGAACACCCAAGGCAGCAGTCTTTATTTGTAAAAGAACCCAACACAACAGGGTGGAGTGGGTGGAGATGAGTGTCAGAGGTGATTTGTGACAGAAAGGTAGCAGCAAGAATGAAAGCGAAGATTTACAAGACGGTAGTGAGACTTGCTATGATGTATGGTTTGGAGACGGTGGCATTGACAAAAAGACAGGAGGTGGAGCTGGAGGTGACAGAGTTGAAGATGCTAAGATTTTCATTGGGAGTGACTAGGAGAGACAAGATTAGAAATGAGTATGTCAGAGGGACAGCTCAGGTTGAGTGGTTTGGAGACAAAGTAAGAGAGGCAAGGCTGAGATGGTTTGGACATGTGCAGAGGAAAAATAGTGGAAATATTGGACAAAGGGTGTTGAAGATGGAGCTGCCAGGCAGGAGGAAAAGAGGAAGACCACAGAGAAGATTCATGGATGTAGTGAAGGAGGCCAAGGAGAGGGTTGGTGTGACAGAGGAAGATGAAGGGAAAGGGTGAAATGAAGGCAGATGATCCACTGTGGAGACCCTTGAAGGGAGCAACTGAAAGAAGAAGAAGAAGAAGAAGAAGATAAGTTGGCCTACACTTTCAAAAGAAAGCATTTCTCACTGTATCCTAGATACAGTCAACCTCCGTTATGACTGAGAGAGCATTCTCGTAAAGCAATTTTTGGTGCAGAAACTTGAACCTATCATTCATAAAAAACTTTGTGACCATAGCTTTAGATTATGGTGATGTGATTTGCATGCATGCAGCTTCATCTCTTCTTCAGAAACTGGTCTCTGTATTTGTAACAAATGCTTCTTCACATACTCACCTTTCCATTTTGCATGAATCTGTAGGTTGGTTGTCTCTCTAAGAAGACATCTTGTATCTCAATGGGACCTCACTGACTAAATAAAAGAAAAATAAATTTTGATTTTTTTTTTGATAATTACGTGACCAAAAGACAAATATCAGATGGTAAACAAACACATACAAACACAATTTTTCAGTCAATGACCCCTTTAAAATAGTGAAATAAAAACTCTTGGTTTTTGGCACTGGGTGGCGGTATTTCATGGGTAGTAAATAGCAACATCTGAGGACAACAAGGAAAAAAGAAGAAGAAATTCCAGTCATGTGACTTTGATAGTGCATACACATGTAGAGTTCATGTTAAAAATCTGGAGACAAAGTGCAAAAAAGTCATTGATCTCATAAAAGCTGTAGCTGGACATGATTGGGGTGCAGATAAACAGGCATTAATTGGCATTTACAGAGCACTAATGAGGTCGACAATATACTATAGATGCATGATTTATGGAGCAGCAGCGAAGACAACTCTGGAAAGAAGAGACAGAATACAGCATGGAGTGCATCACCTGTGCATTGGAGCCATCAAAATAACACCAAACAATGGAGTTTAAATAGAAGCAGGAGAAATGCCAATGGATTTGAGATGAGATAAACTCACATTATCATACTGGGTCAAGCAAGGAAGTGAGGAAGGGAATATTTAAAAAAAAACACTACAAGGCTGCTGATACTAACTTCCAGGGACATGGGTTTGGGTGGACAATTGAAAGAAAAGCCAGAATGTATGGAATAGACACTGTTTTGTTTTTTTGTTTTTTTGTTACTTATTTGTACCCGTAGGTAGATTTGGTTTGCAGTCTGGTGACAAGCCACCGGCTGCCGGTTGCTGCGTGCGCGAGCGCCCTAAACCTACATGTTTTTGGTATGTGGGAGGAAACCGGAGAAATCCCGGAGTAAACCCACGCAACACGGGGAGAACATGCAAACTCCACACAGCTCACTGTTGGTCGGGGGCTGAGATCAAACCCACGATCTCATGATCCCCGTGGTCCCCCGGCCGAGATAGCTGTTGATATAGCTGTTGATATAGCTAACGCCTGTGGTGATCTGAACGTGGAGCTGATCCGCGCTCGAGTCACTCAGTATTTGTCAGCCGGTTGGCGGGCTGTCACAGCTGAGTATAATTCAGTGATTATGGTTCTTCTCCTCACCTGTTTGGCCCTTAGCCCTCTGTGTTAGTATTTAAGGTGGCAGTTGAGGCTCACTCCTTGCTGCAACCTTGCCTTTCCTGACTGGAATCCCTACGCCCGGTTCCAGTGTTTTGTACAGTGTTAGGTTTCGCCCTCGTTCTTTGTATGTACATGTTTATTGGGACTCTTTATTTCTCTCATTATTTCACCCCTCTGGGTCGCATGTATAGTTTGTGTTCTGCCCCTTGTGGCTTGTTATTTTGTTACTTTTCCCTAATAAATATACAAACTCACTGTTGGCATTTGGTGCCTCATTCATGCCCTGCAAGGGGCAGATATGACAAGACCAGTCCAGTGAGTAATGTTCCCCCTTGGCTGTTCCCTGGAAAAGAAGTAGACACCAGTCTATTAATGAGGAGAAAGGATTGGCATATGAGTCAAGTTGGTGTTAAAACAAGCATTTACCTCAGGAATAGTTACTATAAGATAAGATAAGATAAGATAAGATAAGATAAGATAAGCCTTTATTAGTCCCACAATGGGGAAATTCCAGGATTGCAACAGCACAGGGATAGCAACACTCAGAGCAACAATCAGAAGGCAAGAAAAAACAAGCAAGCAAGAGCAGCTAATATACATATGTACATATTACTATAAAATATATACGTATATACACACACACACACACACAGACACACAGTGCAGAGCATTGTAGCTGGATGGAATAAATATATGAATATATGAACACACAGTGCAGAGCATTGTAGCTAGATGGAATAAATATGTAAATATATAAACACCCACAGTATGGAGCATTGCAGCTAGGTGGAATAAATATGCAAGTATATAAACACACACAGTGCGGAGCAATGTAGCTAGATGGAATAATATGTAGATATATAAAAACACAGTGCGGAGCATTGTAGCTAGATGGAATAAATATATAGATATATAAATATAAACACACCCAGTGCAGAGCATTGTAGCTAGATGGAATAAATATGTAAATATATAAACACACACAGTGCAGAGCATTGTTGCTAGGTGGGATGAAACAGCATAACCGTCTATTTAGTTATCCTACATGGTATGATTATGTGCCCATACATATTCTCACCCTCCATAGCGACCGGTATGTTCCTAGTTGTATGCCGGAGAGGACCATTGTGTAAGTCTATTGCATCTTTTGCATTCAAAAAAAAAAAAAAAAAAAAAACTATTAGTTTGTTACGTCTTTTTGCTATCTCTGCGAGCAGCCCTGCTTAGGTTGTACAGTCTGACAGCCGTTGGTAGGAAGGACCTACGAAACCTCTCGGTTGTGCACCTGGGATGATGTAGTCTGCTGCTAAATGAGCTCCTCAGTGCATCCAGTATGTCCTGCATAGGGTGGAACTCGGACTCCAGCAGAGATGACAGTTTAGCCACCGTCCTTCTCTCTCCTATCTCCTCCATCGGATCAAGGCGTTGCCCCAGGACAGAGCTAGCTTTCTTAATCAGTTTGTTCAGTCTCTTCCTATCGGCTGCAGTAATGCCACTGCCCCAGCAGACCACTCCAAAAGTGATGGCTGATGCCACCACCGTGTCATAGAATGACTTCAGCAGCGCCCCTTGTACACCAAAAGACCTGAGTCTCCTCAGCAGGAACAGCCTGCGCTGTCCCTTCTTGTAGAGTGCGTCAGTATTGTGTGACCAGTCTAGTTTATTGTTCAGATGAATACCCAGGTACTTGTAGGATGTCACCATCTCGATGTCTGTTCCCTGTATATTTACTGGTGCTGTGAGGGGCTGCCCATGCCTGCGGCAGTCCACCACCAGCTCCTTAGTTTTCCTCGCGTTGATCTGGAGGCAGTTCCGATGGCACCAGTCCACAAAGTCCTGGATAAGCCCTCTGTACTCAGCTTCATCTCCGCTGGAGATGAGACCAACGATCGCAGAGTCATCAGAGAACTTCTGTAGATGGCAATGTGTTGTGTTGTGTGAGAAGTCCGCAGTATAAAGAGTGAACAAGAAGGGAGCCAGCACCGTTCCCTGGGGGGCCCCCGTGCTACTGATGATCGTGTCGGAAACACAGTCCCGGGTTCTCACAAACTGAGGCCGGTTCGTGAGGTAGTCCAGGATCCATGATGACAGGTGCTGGTCCACCCCTGCGCGCAGCAGCTTGTCCTTCAGGATCATCGGTTGGATGGTGTTGAAAGCACTGGAGAAGTCAAAGAACATGATCCTCACCATATTCCCGGGCTTCTCCAGGTGGGACAGAGAACGGTGAAGGAGGAAGATCACCGCATCCTCCACCCCAATGCCATGCTGGTAGGCGAACTGGAGTGGATCCATCGCTGGTTCCACCAGGGGGCGGAGATGAGCAAGGAGCAGTCTCTCCAGGGTCTTCATCAAGTGGGACGTCAAGGCCACCGGTCTGAAGCTGTTCAGGTCTTTGGGGTGGGAAGTTTTTGGTACAGGTACCACACAAGATGTTTTCCACAGCTGTGGTACCCTCCCCAGTTTCAGGCTCATGTTGAAGATATACGTCACAATCCCACACAGCTGGTCTGCACAGGACTTGAGGAGCTTTGCGCTGATGCCGTCCGGTCCCGACGCCTTCCTCGCCTTGATCTTCCTCAGCTCCGTCCTCACCTGGGTCTTGGTCAGGGTCAGGATGGGGGGCTGTGTGTTGGGAGTGGGGGGGGTGTCGGTGGAGTGGGGAGTGGGTAGCAGGACTTGATTTCTTAGAGGCAGCAGTGGTTGTTGTGCAGACAGGGGGGAGGGCGGTTGGTCAAATCTATTGAAAAACAGATTCAGGTTGTTCGCCCACTCCCTGCCCCCCGTGGCCTGGGGGGAGGTATTCTGGAGCCCCGAGATGGTTTTGAGGTTTCTCCAGACCCCGCTGATGTCGCTCTGTTGCAGCTTGTCCTCCATCTTCTTCCTGAAGCTGTCCTTGCCTTCTCTGATCTTTCTCCTCAGCTCCCTCTGTACGGACTTCAGCATCTCCCTGTTCCCCGACCTGAAGATCCTCTTCTTCTCTCTCAGAAGTGTTTTTATCTCAGGGTTGATCCAGGGTTTGTTGTTTGAGTGACGCCGTATGGTCTTGGTGGGAACGGATTTGTCCACACAGAAGCTGAGGTAGCCCGTGAAGGTGTGAATGAGGCCATCGATGTCCTCACCATGTGGATCGCAGAGCTGCTTCCAGGCAGTGGCTTCAAAACAGTCCTTTAGAGTGTCCATTGTCTCCTCAGACCATAACTCCACAGTGTGCATGGCCGGAGGTTGTCTGTGCACTAGGGGTTTGTACACCGGTCGGAGATGAACCAAGTTGTGATCCGATCTCCCAAGTGGGGGGAGTTGTGATGAGGTGTACGCCTCCTTAGTGTTTGCGTAGAACAAATCCAGTGTTTTATTGTCTCTAGTGTGGCATGTGACATACTGGGTGAAAGTGGGCAGAATGGGAGACAGTGAAACGTGGTTGAAATCGCCTGAGATGAGGAGAAGAGCATCTGGGTGTTCTGTCTGCAGCCTGCTGGTTACTGAATGGATGACGTCACGCGCTGTCCCAGCGTTCGCCGTCGGATTTGCATAAACAACAATGCAGATCACGTGTGAGTGTTCTCTCGGGAGATATGTAGGCCTCATGCTAACAGCTAGCAATTCAATGTCTTTGCTGCAGTGTCGTTGTTTAACAGTGATATGTCCCGGTCTGCACCAGTTGTTGTTAACATACATGATCACTCCACCGCCCCTAGTTTTGCCACTCTCTGGTGTTCGGTCAGCTCGTATCGTGTGAAAACCCTCCAGCTCAATGTTAGCATCTGCTGCTAGTTCAGTTAGCCACGTCTCAGTAAACAAAAGGAGAGAGCACTCCCGGTAAGTGCTATCATAACGGGAGATAGCCGCTAGCTCATCTAACTTTCCCAGTATCGACCGTACATTTCCCATGACAACAGATGGAAGGGAGGGTCTGTACCTTATATTTTTTGTCCTCCGCCTTACTCCAGCCCGGCAGCCGCGGCGTTTTCGCCTCAGTTCTCTCGGTATGTCGAGTTTTTACAGTGGGACCGGGTGGCGGTTAAATGCTAGCAGCTCTTCCCTGTTATATCGTATCCTGCTATAAACAGTGGCTCCGTCCACCGGCTCAGGAGACATTTGGGATGATCTGTGTGTCCGTGATATAAGTGGGGTGAAAAAAAAAAAAAAAAAAAAAAAGTGATCAAAAGAGAGAGGAAGGGAAAAAAAACTCGGAATCGAGCCGCTGTTGCAAAAGGCAGCCGACTGGTGTGGCGCCGAGAGGAGAAAAAAAAAAAAAAAAAAAAACTACTTACAGTTCCCCTTTATGGGGGGTTTTCAGCCCCAGTGCGTTCATGCTGGAGGCTCATGGCTGTATTATGTTGTTAGAGGAAAAATAAAAATTCTGTGTTGTCCAGCTAGTGTCTTGCCTTCACATCCTTTTTCTCTACACTGGTGACCCTCAACGTGAGATGGAGTGTCTATCCCTTTCAACACGCTGTGGAATCTGAATTGCCAGGGATCGCCTGCATCCTTTCCTCCACACTGGTGACCCGATATACCATGGAGAGTGCTCGTCTATTCCTTCCTCCACACTGGCGACCTAAAGGGCCAGGGAGAGCAAGCCACGCTGGGACCCAGGTTGTGCCATGGATAGCGAGCCGAGCACCACCTTGGAGCCTGGAGGGAGAACATCAGCGCTGCCTGCGCTATTTCAGTCATGCTCCTGGACACTGGTTCCATGACCCGACAGCAGGGTTTTAGCTCATGGAAGCCCCATGTGCACTCCACAGGATTACAAGGATGACACAACATACAGCTATGTCTTCACTGCGCCGGATGCATGCCCCACGCACCAGGGACAAGCCGGCTCCAAGAACTTATATATTGTCCTCAGCCGCTGCAAATTCCTGGGGAATAGAACCGATCGCCTTCCCCAGATCCTTTAGGCCTGCGCTACGTACCAAAAACTCGGGCAGCCTCACCAAAAGGACTTACATTTGTTTCTCAGCCACTGCACATCCCCGGGGATTGGGCCGATTGCCTTCCCCAGATCCTTTAGGACTGTGCCTGCATCTAAAGAAGATTTAGCAGTTTCCTTAACAAAGCGTAATTTTTTCAGCCGCTACGCATCCTCGGGGAATTGGGCCGATTGCCTTCCCCAGATCCTTTTAGGGCTGAGCTCCGCACCTGAGACGATTTGACAGAACTTGTTTTTTTCGCAGCCACTGTGGATCCCCGCAGAGTTTACCGGAAAAGTCACGCACCCGAGGCTGATCATAATTTTTGTGTGGCCCGGAGGCTTTTAACATCCCGGGACAACCCTCCATTGTTTTCCCCACCTCCCTCTTGCCCCCCACATTGCTTTCCCCGCACCTCCATCTCAAAAATCCTGCCTATAGCCGGTTTGGTTTCCGTCAAGCACGATGTGCACCGGACCCCGTGCGCCCACGCACCATGAGCCATGTCAGAAGTCTGAAATATAACCTCACAAATACAGAGTACAAAAAGGTATTAGACTGAATCAAAGATCAGACTTAAGACACGCAGAGCCTTTGAAACCTTTACTTGCAAGGAGTAATCAACACACATACCTTTTACAGGGCGAGCTGAATACTGACGAGCTAGTCTCGTACAGTAACTTTTATAGGCAAAGATAAGACAGTGACAGCTTTCCAACCCGTTCTTTCCTCCCTCACAGAGGAGTAATGAAAAGAAACAGCACATACAGTTCGTAACCAGTTTGAGCTGATTCATTTCTTAACAGAGGAAAAACATTTCCATATAAGGTATCATGAAGCTCACACAGTTCTCACAAAAGAGAAAAAATAAGAAGCACAGGGTGTACAAGGGACAAGTCTTGATACAGCATAAAAACTTGCATATGTCAACACTCTTTTATCCCACATCATATGGACAAACAGAAGGGTGCATATGTCAACACTCTTTTATCACACATCATACGAATAAACAGAAGGGTGGTGCAGCTTAGTCACTAACCGTGATTATAAGACGAGACACAAATTGTGCTTATGACTAAAAAGAAAAAGCAGCTCATGTAATATTATGAACATACATATAAGAATACCAATCTTTGTTTCATGAGTTATTAATAAAATGATAACCATTTACATACATATATACAATTTTCCAACATTTCCCTCCTGTTTATTATTTTATTAATCTTTTTAATCATATGCAATTATCAGTACAATGTAACTTCAAAAGATTTTCTACATTGACCTCCTAATGCATTTATGTGGTGTATAGCTAGAGCACTGCCATACATTGGAAAAAGAGTACCCATTGGTTTTCCAAGAATCCATACCCATCATCATTTGGCCAGAAAACAGTAGGATTATTGCTACAGTTAAAAGTACAATTTTTCCTCTTTAAGGTGAATTTTCCAGCAGCAATATAGGGAAAGTGAAATACATTTCTACAAACAGAATCATAATATGACACTTCACAGGTCACTTCCTTAGTATCATTGCATCTTTGTGAAATACCCAGGTTGAAACTGTTTTTACTACAATTTTTGTGAAAGCAGATTGGTGAAGTAAACAGTGTAGGATTTACTTTCATTAAATGCTTCTTAACTGCAAGCAAAGAAGTTCCAATCCCAATAATATTAAATATTCTAATCTTAGACCCAGTGTAATCAGTAATAGTGACATTCAATCTATTAAGATACCTTTCTGACAAATTCCCCACCAACCAATGTCCAACATTATTGCTTGTATTAAACAGACTGAGACGAGAGTTCATCGCTATTGTCGCTCCGGGCGTTTTCTCTTCACTCGGTGGAACAGGGATCATGGGTATTGTAGTCAATCATGGGTATTGCAGTCTTGTGTAAATGGGGTAGCAATGAACACACATAGCAAGAAGTATCGATTCCCAGTCCTCTCACCGAAACCACCATTGTCTGGTACCATAGGTTATGCGTATTGTTCATTGTCCGTGCTTCGTGGGTTCCTTGTCCTTGAATCAGAAAGAGATTACCACCCCACTGCCAGGAGAAGTGCTGAACACAGAGTCATCAATAATTTTGGTGCCATGCTTCCACCTGAGAGAGTACCCCTCCGGGCCTCTTTCTTCACCAGGGTTGAGAAGGCCTTGTCCTTAAAAGGACATGCCCCCTTTGTACTGGACTTACTCAGGGAAACAAGTTAGTTAGTTCACTTACAGGCACCCGTAGTCTTTTAGCGTGTGAAAGGTGAATCCGAGATGGTCATTCAGCAATACGTACTGCAGTGGGAGTGGGAGTGTCTAGTGTTGTCGGTGGTGGTTCTTTATGAAGACATAGTCTCCAGGTTATCCTTTTCTGTGGAGCAGAGAGAGCTTCTGACAGAATCAAAACATTCCCTGAGATGTTCACCAAGATCTGTGTATTTGTTAGGTGTGGTTAGTGGTGAGAGGTCAGGTAATACATAAGGATGGTGAAAAAGCACATTCAAAAGGTGATAATCCTGTCTTTGGGTCTAGTATAGAGTTAATGGTTAGTCTGACTAATTTCAGAGCTTCTGGCCAAGTAATACCCTTTCCATATGTGGTTTTTGCCAGCATTTGTTTGATTGTACCGATACTATGAAATTTGATCTTACTTCTTACAGCTTGGATTAAGTCTTGAACTGTTTGTGCTGTAAAATGAGTTCCATTATCTGCATAAATCAGTTCTGGAACCCCAAAAACGGAAAGAGCATCATTCAATAGAGTTTCACACACACAGATGCGGCATTTGCTGAGGATGTGTGATGAATTCCTGTCCACTTTGTGAAGGTGTCAATCAACACCAACCAATATTGTAGCTTTCCATTGCTCCTTGAGCATTATTTTATAAACAAATGATGCACTTTTGGCATGTTTTTGTTACTTCTTTCAAAATATTAGGACAGTTTTTTTCCAACATCCTCATCATTGATTTCCCTCCTGTTGGCACATAATTGGCCATGTGCCACCAGGACAGCTCATCTGTATAATGTGGGTGGCAGAGCAAATTTTCATCAGACAAGCCAAATGTATATCTAATTATTTACACATGAAACAGGAGGAAGGTCCATATTATTTTGACAGTCTTTTAAAACATCAACATTATTAATAAGACAGACGGTTCCTAAAAGACCAATAGCAGCACAGTGAGTAGCGTTATCAGCGAGTGATTATCGCAGCTAGACAAGTCAGTGCCATTAGTGTGGGCAGGGCAGTGAATAACTGCCACAGAACATGGTAGCATCAGAACATTACATAGTTGCAACAATTGCTGTCAATGTTTTGCTGGTTTTTCTGTGGAGGTGACAAACCCCCGCAGATTCAAAGTAACAGTATGCAGGTGGCATGTGCTATAAGCATATTTACTATCTGTACAGAATACAGCTAAGTTACATTCAGGTTAGTAACTCATTCAGCTGTTGGAGGTGATGCAGGTTGTGGAATTTTTACACAATCAGGACCCCAGACAACACCGTTACAGCATAAGCACACTTCTATTTTTTACAGAGCAAGCCTATCGCTCGCTTCTTCCTTTGCTAAGTAGAGAGAGAGACCCCCTCCTTCACAACATGGGAAATGTGTAGGATAATAGAGGGCATGATCTTATTATTTGTATTATCCCATAAATAATAAAAAGGTGGTCTGTATTGCCCAGCCTGTATTTGAGTTATAACTGCAGCCATATGTTTATCCTGGGCACTACAGAAAATGAAATGAAAAGCACTTATGTAAATAAAATTGCATTTATTGATAATTTTTATGCATTATCTATTTTTCTGAGGATTGCTAATTATTTGCTAATTAATTTCTTTGATACCCCCTGTTTTGATACATGGAGGCTCACATGCAGCAAAGTTACAGGGTATTTGTTTGATTCTTTTACTGAAAGGAAGTGTGTTACCATTTTTAGTTTTAAATAAAATTTGCAGGTAGCCCAGTTCCTTCAAAGATGAGATCTCAATAATTATAGCTTCTTTTTGTGACATCTCTTGAAATAGTTTACAAATTTCATTTAAGAAAAACAAAATAACTATCTGTGCATTTTTGATATGCTTCAGCATTGATAAATAAGATCAGTTTGTCCAGTTGAACACAGATGGGTTGAATTTGAAATATTGTGTCACATTCTTTCAGTCAAAGGAAAGGTGGACATTTTGCCTAATTAGAATTTGATTTAATGTTTTACAAGGAATGTCCCTATTTCATACATTCCTTGGTAAATTATGGAGTGCAATGTAGTTCACCCTGACCCAGCTTGGCCACCGCTGAATCAGGAGAAGCACATCCCTCATTGCTGTCACATTTCTGAAATATATTGTTACCGCACCATTATGTGGTGAGTAATATCAGTATAAAATCATATAAACATTACATTTGTAAAGTCAAAGTCTTTTGAATCAGTACACCTTATGTTATCTACAATGTCATACAAAGTCATACTTGGCCTCAAAAAGTGCTTATCAATTTAAGGATTCTTTCTCCAAGACCTTTGTCTGATAATCCATAGCCTCTGGCAGATCATATGCACAGACACATTAATTATCAATCTGTTTTGATCCTCTGTGCTCTAAATCATGTGATATAGGGTAAACATAAAATCTTCAGTGATTAGGCATTATTAAATGACATCATAATATGATCATAGTATGGCCTGTAGTCACATTGTCACACGTCAGTCCTTTTTTCTATAAAGTGCACTGTCATGTTTCAGTCAAGGACAAAGGTCAGTAATGCGTCAAAATTGCCTTTTTTTAAAAAAAAAAATATGTAAACAGTTTATCACGTACGCAACATTAATCAAGACCCCACAGAGTTAAATTGAAAAAATAAAAACCCAAAACTTTGTAAAAGTACCCATATTTAGACCACTTTCTTCACAGATCAACCACACACACACACACACACACACAAAGAATAGATAAGAGATAAAATAACTTTCTCATTGTCCATTTTAACGTTATCCAGTTCTGCTGCCATTTAATCCATCCGTCTTTAAATATTATGGTCTAATTTTTATGATTTTATTTGCCTCCTCCTTTTCCCAACCTCTTGGGCTTCTTTAAATAATTTGCCGTATGGACCCTCCTTAGGATTGTGGCATTGATAAGTTGGGGAAGGATTATCTTTTTCATTTAATAATGGTTCGATGCTCGGTTGGTTTTGATATTTATCTCTTTTTGTTGTAAGTTTTTCCGTCGACGCTAAGACTGTACCTTCATCATCTACTACACCTGATTCCACACTGCCAGTATTAGAGCATAAACTATACTGAAAATCCTGTGTTTGTCTTTGCAAATTAGTTACACCAGCTTCAACATTCTGCAGCCGTTCTCCCACGGAGTTTTCCTTCACTTCTGTTTTTCCTACAGGCCAAATCTGCCTCTCCTCCGCCCCTCAGGCAAAAGGAGAGAGAGAGAGAGAGAGAGCACTATCCCTCGCCCGCCCCCTTTGGGAGAGCGAGGAACAGAGAGAGAGAGAGAGAGAGAGAGCTTCTCACCTCTCCCCTTGCTGATGGGAGAGAGAATAGCCGCCGTTTTTTTTTTTTTTATTAAACTTTTACCTTCTCACTTACAGTGTTCCCAATATAACACAAATAGCAATACCTTATCAATATAAACCAAATAGCACTTGCAGCAGTGATTAAATATTATCCGGATCCTTCATTTTTCCCTTTTCATTTTGTCTGTTATTGTAGTTTTTTACAGTTGCGCGCGCCATATCCTGTTTTTTCTTCCGTTTAGTCATCTGCCTATCTGGTCTTCTAACACAATTCCCCATTTTTAGATGGCCAGGAATGTTAACAGTACGCCGACTGCAACACTATTACCGCCCAATTTGGGGGTGGGTTCGTGGTCAGGAACGTTATCAGTACGCCGACTGTAACACTATTACCACCCAATTTGGGGTGAATTCCTTCACCCTACTTATTTTAAAACCTGACCACCAACAGTCGTGAATCGCCGTCACACTGTCTCCTGCACCCCTTTCTATTTTAAAACCTGGCCGGTCAGTAACCGTGAATCGCCGTCATGTTACTTCCTAAGACCACTGCATTCCTGCAGCGGTTTTTAACCACAAGGAAAAGTACAGGGCGCCGCCTTATACTACCATTACTCGCTCGTCAGCTGACCCGTGGTTCTTTAAAAATGGGAAATTGTGAATTGTTAGGCTCGGTTATTCTTCATATACGTCTACTACAGTCAATCTGAAAAGGGAAAAATTTGTAACTTACTTTTTAGGCTCTATCAGTAAGGACAGCCGTCACCAGGTCGAGTCGGGGGGTAGAACATCACTGTCAGTGTTCCCTCAAGTCGGGTTTCCAAAGCTGATGGCTTCCATCAGACCGTGCACGGTTTTTTCAACCTGTAGGATGCCCCCTTCCCGCTCCACCTGGATCTCAGCTGTCCCGGGTTTCGGCACCACCTATGTCAGAAGTCTGAAATATAACCTCACAGATACAGAGTACAAAAAGGTATTAGACTGAATCAAAGATCAGACTTAAGACACGCAGAGCCTTTGAAACCTTTCCTTGCAAGGAGTAATCAACACACATACCTTTTACAGGGCGAGTTGAATACTGACGAGCTAGTCTCGTACAGTAACTTTTATAGGCAAAGATAAGACAGTGACAGCTTTCCAACCCGTTCTTTCCTCCCTCACAGAGGAGTAATGAAAAGAAACAGCACATACAGTTCGTAACCAGTTTGAGCTGATTCATTTCTTAACAGAGGAAAAACATTTCCATATAAGGTATCATGAAGCTCACACAGTTGTCACAAAAGAGAAAAAATAAGAAGCACAGGGTGTACAAGGGACAAGTCTTGATACAGCATAAAAACTTGCATATGTCAACACTCTTTTATCCCACATCATATGGACAAACAGAAGGGTGCATATGTCAACACTCTTTTATCACACATCATACGAATAAACAGAAGGGTGGTGCAGCTTAGTCACTAACCGTGATTATAAGACGAGACACAAACTGTGCTTATGACTAAAAAGAAAAAGCATCTCATGTAATATTATGAACATACATATAAGAATACCAATCTTTGTTTCATGAGTTATTAATAAAATGATAACCATTTACATACATATATACAATTTTCCAACAAGCCATTCAACGTGTTGGAACCTGGAGTGAAGCAGAAGGTGTCCCCCCACCCCATCCCTCCACAGGCTGACGGGCCCTCCTGCACTCCTCGCCAGCAAGGCGGTTCGACGGGATCGGCAACCCCCGCTACAGCTGCTATGGATGCCGGCTCATGCACAAAGGACGGGGGGGGGGGGGGCAGGTTAAGGCCCATTCTGGGTGTTCGGGGGGGGGGGGCGCTGTGCGGGGGCACAGGTCTGGGATTCTCTCACACCCAGAACGCAGGAGACAGAATAATGGCCTGATGGAGGAAGTGTCTCTGGGAGTTATCAAAAGAGGCAGTGCTATACACCTCCCGGGAAGAGGAAGAGTAACCTGGAGCCAACCAAACAAAGATGTGCCTTTCGCCCCCTGCCGCACCAAGCTTGCGCGTGAAGACACAGGGGTGTGAATGTATTTTAACTTATGTGTCAAGCTGTTATGATAATTGCGCCACACATTCTCTTTGTCCAGGCAACATGTATAATGTCAGAAGCCTCGGTTGTTATGTATGAGATTAAACCTATAAAAGCCAGATGCACAGCAACTGAGGGGAGAGTTCCCCTTTATAGGGGTTTTCAGCCCCAGCGCGTTCGTGCTGGAGGCTCATGGCTGTATTATGTTGTTAGAGGAAAAATAAAGATTCTGTGTCGTCCAGCTCATGTCTTGCCTTCACATCCTTTTCCTCTACAGTATATATTCCAGGGTTTAAAGTGAGCATCTCAAAAAGACTCTCCAACAATACATCCGTGTATACAGCAGAGATGGTGGCAATAATTATTGGTTTGCAGTGGGTCGAGAAGGTCAGACCGGACAGGGTGGTAGTGTGCACAGATTCACTTGCAGCTTTAAAAACCATACAGACACTAAAATCTACAAGGGAAGACTTGGTTATTGAGCTATATCACAGTTTATTTAGGATACACAGTGTTGTGTCCATAATATAGGAATGACGAGTAAGTCTCACCTCGGTTAACAGGGGTTTATTCAGGATAAAACAGTAACTATATACAAAGGCTTATGGCACCCTCCTGCTGGCCAGGTGGCTTCACGACGAAAGAGGTAGAGCCTTTTCTACCCACTCTTTTATACCCTGGGCGGCGTCACCACCAGAAGCCGGTAGTAGCCACCCCGGTCTATCCCATAACAAACCCGGCCGCCATCTTGGTAATACCAGCCCATTTACAAACATAACATCCTCCCCCCCCCTCAAAAAAATGCCAAGCACACAAATAACCCACCCAAATTTATCACCCAAGACATGTACTAATCAAAATATGTACAAAAATAAACAAAACACCTATCCAATCACACATCTAAGGCTGGGGGGCCGGGTAGACCACCAGCACCCCCACACGGCCGAGCGGGTTATTCTGCCGCTGGAAAAGGGGAACATACAAACAAAACAATAAAGCCGTATTTCTAACTAAAAATAATCCCTTAACAACACCAAAGAATATACTGTGGAGGTAATGGAACAGGCGAGAGACGCACCATGCACGTCCAGGGTCACCAGTGTGGAGGTAATAGAACAGGCGAGATGCAATGAGCTGGTAAGGTACAAGGTTTTATTTCCTCCAACATACTGAAACACGCTTTGTAGCTCGGTGAGCTACTGCCTTGCTCAGGCATGTGTCACAAGGTCTTTTATACACGTTATACGGACAGAGAGAATGCATGGCACATTAGCATAGTGATTGTCATCTAATACACATCAGTCAATACACATCATTAGCATGACATCAGCTAGCGCCCGGCCCAGACATCCTCTCCGAGGATGCATACATAACAATCCCGTCTGATTGCCCCCTGGGGCTCTCTGTCCATATGTAAATTGTCCTCCGTTTCCTCCAGCCCTGATGAGTGTGAGATAGTGTCCATCCGCAGTGTGCTGGGTCACCACAATACACACAAAATAAAGCACAAGACACACTCTATTGGCGGCCCCCCACCCCAACTCCCACCCCACCATGGGCACACAGAGTATAACAAACAAAGGGGCACTCAAATAAAACAATCCGACCAAATCAGGCAGGCTCAAATTAGAATCAGAATCAGAATCAGAATCAGAATCAGATTTATTGCCATTGTTCATGTAGTACACAAACTAGGAATTTGTCTCGGTGCCATGCTGCAACATTAAAAACATGATGAGAAAAAGGGATAAACTAAAAAACTAAAGGACTAAAAACGTGCAATAAGTGTAGAAAAATAAGTAATAATAAGTAATAATAATAATAATAATAATACTAGTAATAATGAGTAGTACTAGTCAAGGCAGTTTTAAAAAATTAGCAAGTAGCAGATAATGTGAAGTACCACATAGTGCAGTCGATAATGCAACAGAAAAACAGTGATGAATGACGTGAGTCTGGTTGAGCTGCTGTACATAGTGCACGAGAGTCAAAAAGTCACTTAATGTTCAGCAGTCTGATGGCAGAGGGGAAAAAGCTGTTCATGTGCCGGGAGGTTTTAGTCCGAATGGACCGAAGTCTTCTACCTGAGGGGAGGGGGGCAAACAGTACGTGACCAGGATGTGAAGGATCGGCTATGATCCGGCCAGCATGCCTCCGGGTCCTGGAGATGTACAGGTCCTGGAGAGATGGGAGCTCGCAGCCTATCACCTTCTCAGCAGTGCGCACGACGCGCTGCAGCCTTAGTCTGTCCCTGGCAGTGGCTCCTGCATACCACACAGTTATGGAGGAGGTGAGGATGGACTCGATGATGGCCGTGTAGAACTGCACTAACATCTTGGTGGGTAGCTTGAGCTTCCTCAGCTGCCGCAGAAAGAACATCCTCTGCTGGGCCTTTTTGATGAGGGAGCTGATGGTTGGCTCCCATTTGAGGTCTCGGGTGATGGTGGTGCCCAAGAAGCGGAAGGAATCTGCAATGGTGATGGGAGAGCCTGTGATGGTGAGGGGGGGCAGGGGGGTTGTGACTTTCCTGAAGTCCACAATCATCTCCGCTGTCTTCAGAGCATTCAGCTGCAGGTTGTTGTGGTTGCACCAGGACACCAGCTGGGCCACCTCTTCCCTGTAGGCGGACTCGTCGCCGTTGGAGATGAGCCCGATGAGGGTGGTGTCGTCCGCAAACTTAATCAGCTTAACAGACTGGTGGGAGGAGGTGCAGGAGTTGGTATAAAGGGAGAAGAGTAGGGGGGAAAGTACACAGCCCTGGGGTGATCCAATGCTGATGCTAACAGAGTCTGAGACAGACTTCCCCAGCCGCACATGCTGTCTCCGGTCCGTCAGGAAGTCGGTGATCCACCTGCAGATGGAGTCAGGCACGTTGAGCAGGGACAGCTTGTCCTGGAGCAGATTGGGGCGGATGGTGTTGAATGCGGAGCTGAAGTCCACAAACAGAATCCTGGCATAGGTTCCCGGGGAGTCCAGGTGCTGCAGGATGGAGTGGAGGGCCAGGTTGACTGCATCGTCCACAGACCTGTTAGCACGGTAGGCAAACTGCAGCGAGTCTAGGAGGGGTGTGGTGATGGACTTGAGGTGAGACAAGACCAGGCGCTCAAAGGACTTCATGACTACAGAGGTGAGCGCTACAGGTCTGTAGTCGTTAAGTCCAGTAATCCGTGGCTTCTTGGGGACAGGGATGATGGTGGAGGATTTGAGGCAGGTCGGCACGTGACATTGCTTAAGGGAGGTGTTAAAAATGTCTGTGAAGACAGGAGCCAGCTCTTTCGCACAGTGTCTCAGGGTGGAGGGAGACACACCGTCCGGCCCGGGGGCCTTGCGCGGGTTCAGTCTGGAGAACTGTCTGTGCACGTCCTGCTCACTGATGACAAGGGGAGGGGGGGAGGAGGAGGAGGAGGGGGGGGGCGCTTTTGATGAATTAGGGGCTGAGGAGGCAGTGGAGCTGGGTGGAGTGGGTGAGTTGGACACAGCTGACAAGGTGTCAAAACGGGCGTAATGTTGGGACAGTTTTTGACAAAGGGCTTTGTCATCCTGACCTTTAGAAGCCTGAGGCCGATAGTTGGTGATTTGCCTCAGTCCTCTCCACACAGAAGCCGAGTCATTAGCAGTGAACTGCTGCTGGAGTTTCTCAGAATACACAGATTTAGCTCTCCTCAGCTCTCTGTTAAACCGATATTTGACCTCTCTGTAGCGGTCCCTGTCTCCACTTTTCAACGCTGCTTCCTTCTCCTTCCTGATCTGTCTGAGCTTAGCTGTGAACCAGGGCTTGTCATTAGAATATCTCACCCTGGTGCGCGATGGGAGAATGTCCTCCTCACAGAAGTTGATATATGAGTTCACAGTGTCTGTGTACTCATTAAGATCATGTGTGGCTCTTTTAAACATGCCCCAGTCAGTTATTTCCATGCATGTGTTCAGTTTCTCTCCAGCTTCACTGGTCAATTTCTTTGTGGTGGTCACAACAGGTTTAGTGAGTTTCAGTCTCTGTCTGTATGTGGGGATGAGGTGGACCATCACGTGATCAGATAGTCCCAGCGCAGCGCGGGGAACAGCGCGATATGCGTCCTTTACTGAAGTATAACAGTGATCTAGCGTGTTATTTCCTCTGGTTGGACATTTAATAAACTGTTTGTAGCGGGGGAGCTCGTGACTCAGATTGCTCTGGTTAAAATCGCCCACCACAATAACCAGGGAGTCTGGAAAGTTCCGCTCCGTAAGTTGGATGTGATCTGCGAGCACGCGCTGAGCTTCGCGCATGTCCGCATCGGGAGGGACGTACACAGCGGCGAGGATGAATGAGGCAAACTCCCGCGGGGAATAAAATGGCTTACAGTTAATAAAAAGAAATTCCAGGGCGGGAGAACAGTGTTTGGAAATCACCGTTACATCAGAGCACCAGCTGTTGTTAATATAGAAGCACACTCCTCCTCCAATAGACTTACCGGAGAGCTCTGTGATGCGATCAGCACGATACAGCTGAAATCCCTCGAGGCTGATTGCGCAATCTGGAATGTTCTCTTTAAGCCAGGTCTCAGAGAAGGAGATGACAGACGAGGAAGCGAGGCCCTTGAATCGCATCAGCAGTCTTAGTTCTTCTACCTTGTTCAAGAGAGAATTGGCATTGGATAGAAATATGCCAGGCAAGGCTGTTCGCATGCCTCTCTTCCGTAGCCGAGCGAGAATCCCCCCTCTCTTTCCTCTTTTCCGCCGTCTTGCTCTTTTGGCCAAACAATGGATCAGATTGGCGGCAGGAGCTAAAAAAACTGGAAGAAGGTCCATGGGAGTGAGAGTCCTGATGTTTAATAGTTCTTCACGGGTGTATGAACCGGCAGACGCACAATCAATGAACAAAAACAGACAAATTATAAAAATTAAAGGGCAGCGAAGCACCATGGCGGCCGCTGTGGGCGCCATCTTGTTTTTTCCATCTTGTTTAAATTAATCTACCAAATCAAAATATACAGAGCCACCACTAATTTAGCCATAAAATTTAGCACATAAATGTCAAATTTTCACAATCTTACTCAAACACAGGGGAAAAACAGGCGTCACACCACCCAGGTTATCAATTTAAACATGCAAACACATAAACTCAGGTTCGCAACCACACAACATGCTGTGCCTACCAATTCACACCTTTTCCCTTTTCTTTTTTTTTTTTTTTTAAACACAATTTACTGGGGCACCAAATAGAAACTAATAACAAAACAGGACTGAAGAAGACATCACAAACATGCAAAATAAAACCCTCAGTCACCGGATGGATCCCTCTCAAGGCGTCTCTTCACTTCAGGGCTCCTGCTGTGCCGTCTCCTCTCCACCTCCGGCAGCCGCAGATCCCTCGGGTGTCTCCAGACATGAACAGACCTACACCCAACTGCCTCCATCCGACTGGACTCCACCTGGAGCCACCTCTGGTCGTCCCGCTGCTCACGTGGACTGTGATCTAGAAGTACTCGAGCCTCAACCTTGGTCTTCGAGGGAGCCCACTTCCTTTAATTAAGATCACCGATCCTGCGACAGGCCCCCAACTCCAGTTGCTCCGTCTTGCGGGGCCCTCCTGGGTCTCCTCTTAGCAGGTCGTCTCTGGGAGCGTTATACGATAACCACACTCCACGGTCTAGCCCCGTTTTCTCCCGGCGTTGGCACCTCGTCCTGATGAGCCTCATCGGGGGTCCTGCCGTGCCGTCTGGCACCCTCATCCAGGGCAGCCTGCATGACAGCATCAGGTCCATCCCAAGACGGCTCTGCGTGGCGCGGTGTGTGCACTCCCAAAGTCACATTGTCCATCCAGTCTGAATCCCACACCTCAGCACCCTCCATGGCAGGAACAGGTTGGCCCCACAGTCCACATCCAGACCATTCTTTACCCGAAACGTTCATAATGGAGAACCCAAGGCTGTAAAATAGGTTGCAACCCATAATGTTAACACCAGATGCAGAAACGTTAATGCGAACACTGGGCGCTACACCATTCTTATACCGGGCCTCCATCTCAACATAGCTCAAAATAGCCAACCTGTTCCACCCATAACCATAAAATTCTACCTGTTGCCTTCTTATCTGTCGGTGGGGAAATAGTCTGTCCATGGTTTCCAGACTCAGGACGGAAATCACCGCTCCCGTGTCCACTAGGAGCGGAATCTCGATGCCATCTAACGTGACGGTGCAGCCGATCCTCCCTGTCGTCTCTGGAGAGACGGTATGCACGACCGTTGAAGTCTTCTGCGCAGCACCTGGTTCTCTCCCACGGCTCCTGCGTATGAAGTTTTCGCACACCCTGGCAAAATGATTCAAAATCCCTCATTTGCCACAACGCTTTCCTTTCACCGGGCACACTCTGGACTTATAGCGGTGTTCAGTGAACCCATATCCATAACATTTTGGCATACCAGGGGCAGACCTTATCCTGACCACGGAGGCAAAATCATTCTCTCTGCATTCGCCATCACAAGGGTCCAGGCTCAATGCCTTAGCGCAAGACTCATTCTTCTCCAGAGAGGCCCCTTCAGTAAGGCCCCTCGTGATGGTCTCTGCTGCCTTAAACTGTTGGGCAAGCTCAACAGCCTCAGCGAACATCATCTCTCCTGGGTGTGGCAACAACCTGGTCTGGGCTGCCATGCAATAGATGTGCTCTGCCTGCTGGTCCCGAATCTGCATTCCCTTGCCAGCTCGCGGAGGTCCGCCACGAATCTTCGTACAGGCTCTCCCGACCGCTGGCGGCGCTGTTGAAACTGAATGTGCCTCATGGTGACGTTCTCTGGCGCCTTAAAGTACCGTGCCATTAGCTGCACCACTTCATCGAAACTGTCAGCACCTCCAAGGTTCTCTAGAATCCTCTGCCCTTCCATTCCTAAATTATGCACCAACACAGCTCGTGCACTGAGCTTCTCCATCTCATCCAGGTTCAGGACAAAAAGATAGTTGGTGAAGGCAATGAACCAGCGAGGCCACGGCATGGGCGGCGTGCCTGGCGCCTCCAAAAACGTCCGAAATTCAGGTAACAAAATTTTCCATTCATGCTTTTACCTTGTCGCCAAATTTTGTGTCCATAATATAGGAATGACGAATAAGTCTCACCTCGGTTAACAGGGGTTTATTCAGGATAAAACAGTAACTATATACAAAGGCTTACGGCACCCTCCTGCTGTCCAGGTGGCTTCACGACGAAAGAGGCAGAGCCTCTTCCTCCCACCCTTTTATACCCTGGGCGGCGTCACCTCCGGAAACCGGTAGTAGCCACCCCGGTCTATCCCATAACCAACCCGGCCGCCATCTTGGTAATACCAGCCCATTTACAGACATAACACACAGGGATGGTGGAGATGTTCAGTTTTGTTGGGTTCCTGCACATGAAGGGTCGAAAGGGAATGACTGTGCTGACAAATTAGCAAAAAGTGCACTTGGGAAAGAGATAACTATACCATTGTCTCTTGGAAAAGGAGAAGGGAAAACAGTAATCAAGAAAAAAGGAACTGAACTATGGCAAAAAAGATGGGATGAAGATCTTAAAGGTAGATCGTATTACAAAATACAAAAATCTATTGCAATAAAGAATTATAAAAGAACAAACAGGAGGGAAGACATCATTATGGCAAGACTCAGACTGGATCACACAGGTTTAAATGGAACTTTATTCACCATGGGGAAAGCAAAAGTGACAAATGTAGAGAATGTGGAGTAAAAGAAAATGTCGAGCACATCTTATTGCACTGTCACAAATATGGAAATGAGAGAATGAATGAATGAATGAATGAATGAATGAATGAATTTGAATGAATGAATGAATTTTATTTCGGATAATACAGTACAGGTTAAAAGAAACTGTATAATATAACAACAAGGTCAAATTAGACAAAGACTCCTTCCACTATACAATTCCACGTGAGTTATCCGAAATGGGTGATGGCTGAAGCCGCAGCTTATATTGCCCACCCATATTCCATCCAAGAATTCAAAAGAAAAAAGAGTAAACAAGACAAGAGTGATTACAATTTAGAACAAAGCTAAGACAAAGTGTGACCGAGAGAAAAAAAAGGAAAACTAAGCTAAGCTAAGTTGAGCGGTTACTATTCAAGACAAATCTAAGACAGAATGTCACAGAGAGAAAAAAACAAAAAACAAAAAACTAAGCTACAACACAACACAGGCTGGATATGTCAATCCTTATGTGAGTTTACATGTCGTCTTGTAAATATGTTTGGAGTATTTCTTCCTTTAGTTTTTGTTTAAATTGTCCAAGCGTTGTACATGATTTTAATTCAGGTCCATAATCGTTCCATAATCTGACTCCTTGCACTGAAATACAGTGTTGCTTGGTGGTTGTTCTCACTGTAGGCTTTTGAAATATACATGTTCCTCTGAAGTGATATCGTTTCTCCCTTGTTTGGAACAACTTTTGGATATTTGCGGGCAGTGATAAATTCTTCACTTTGAACATTATTATTGCGGTTTTAAAGTCAACCAGATCTTTCAACTTGAGAGTTTTTTGTTTAAGAAAAAGTGGGTTTGTTGGTTCCCTGTAAGCTGCTTTGTTTATTATTCTAATAGCTCTCTTTTGAAGCATAAAGAGTGGATATACAGTATGTTTGTTTTGTATGTATTTCCCCATACTTCATTACAATATGTCATGTATGGGAGTATTAATGAATGATACAAGGTGTATAGTGTGGGTTGATTCAGCAAATATTTCACTCTGTGTAATATTGCAATTGATTTGGAAACTTTACCTTTAATATAATTAATATGTGACTTCCAGCACAGTTTGTTATCAATTATTACTCCAAGGAATTTAGTTTCAGATACCCTTTCAATCTCTACACCATTTACACTGAGTTTGGGTACTGGGTAGTTGTGATGGTTGTTAAAGACTATAAATTTTGTCTTACTTAAATTGAGCGTTAATTTGTTTGAATCAAACCACAGTTTAAGCTTTCCTAATTCCTTCCCGAGTGTATCCATAAGTTGTTCCAAATTGTTTCCACTGCATAGCAGATTAGTGTCATCGGCAAACAATATTAAGTCCATTTTTTCTGAAACTTTACATATATCGTTTATATACATATTGAATAATAATGGTCCCAAAACTGAACCCTGTGGGACTCCACAGGTGACCTTCAGCAACTCTGAGTTTTTGTTGCTAACACATACATACTGATATCTATTCTTTAAGTAACTACTTAACCAGGACAGTGCTACCCCTCTAATACCACAATTTTGTAGTTTCTTTAATAATAAATTATGATCTACTGTATCAAATGCTTTTTTAAGATCTAGGAATACTCCAACTGAATACTCTTTATTTTCAATGGCTGTTGATATTTTTTCTGTAAATTCCATTAGGGCATATGCAGTTGTCCTCTTGTGTTTGAACCCATATTGCTGCTCACATAATAAATCATTCTTCAGTATGAAGTTGTCAATTCTCTCATAGAATATTTTTTCAAGTATCTTGGAAAATTGCGGTAATAGTGAAATTGGTCTATAGTTTGAGAGTTCCCCTCTGTCGCCCCTGAGAGAATGGAAAATGAAGTTCGAGAGGCAGGCAGGGAATAGGATTTAACTGGGATTCTGGGAACAGAAGGAGATGAAGAGGCAATAAGGATCACGAGAAGGGCTCTTTTTTCTTTTTTAAATAACAGGATTAAGTCATAGACTTTAGGGTTCGGCCTCAGATGACATAATGTTACACACTCTTGTACAGTAGGTGGCGGTATGCATCTTTTAATTTCTTGCTATCCGCCAGTAACCGAGAGAAGAAGACGTCACGTCACGTGACTACACTGCCCTCAACCCGGAAGACGGTTCTATCAAAACAAGTTGAAGCTAACTGTTCAGAGAGCTGAAAAATACCCTTTACACAGTCGTCTGTCGTCATACTCCCGCCGATATGGATGGTATGTCTTATTTTTCTAGCTGGTCCACCCTTTTAAACCAGCTTTAGCCGCTAACGCCTCCAAACCGCTGATGTAGCGGTAGGGAGCTAATATTAGCCTGTTAGCTTGGGTGTTGGTTAGCTCCTTAGCCGTTAAAGGCTTAAACGGTCGTTGAATCGGAAATTTGTTAACGTATTATAGCTGAAGTTAATTATGGAATCAACTTACAGTATATTTATAGCTGCTTTAATGTAGTTTATGCCTTTAACGCGCTATTGTTTTCGCTCCTGACTAACATGTCTGGAATGTGAGACTTATTAAGAATTTTACTTTATTAAACTTTAAACAAATTCACAAAATAACAACGATACATACAGATGACAAAAAGAGACTTAAAATGAAAGAAACAAAACCTAAGAGTAGTTTATAGAGCTAGGCAATCTTTGGCTCTTTTACTGGAGCCTTGACAAATGGACTCAAAATTTTTAGAGAAAAATATCTTCTTCTTTTTCTTTTAGATTTGATTGGTGGTTGGCAGCCAGCTTACAGGTGCATTAAAGCCACATGCTTCACTTTATATCATCACACTATCTGGTCAGGAGCTGTAGTCCTTCTATCATCATTGCTGTGTCCATTCGAACCTTAACTCTATCTTCAGACATCACTCTTCTTCGTCTCCTCGTACTACTATATCATCCCTTCACTCTATATATCCTGGATTCATGCTGCAGCTCTGCTGTCTGTCTCAGTGGCGTCTACATACGCATCACCGAAGAAAATATCACACATCATCATCACTCTTTATATAATTCAAGAAATCTGTCTGTCTGGGTGTCACGATCATAGGACTCGCTAAAAGATCATAAGACCACCTATGATGTTCCTATGATGTCTACATGATGTCTGATGTTCCTATGTAAAAGGAGTTCTGAACAACTTTGTGTGAAAAATTATCCGTCCTTGGACTGCATCAGTCACGATCATAAGACTCGCTATGACATCATCAAAGGTCAGACGCAGGCATCATAGGAGTCGCTATGACATCAAAGATGGTAGGATTCACTATGACATCAAAGATCAAAGGCAGGCATTACTGAACGAGTGCTGATGTGCTTGCTTTCACCTGCTTTCTAACTCCCTAAAAGATCATAGGACCGCCTATGATGTTCCTATGATCTCTACATGATGTCTAGATGATGTCATATAGACATCATGGTATAGAGTGATCAAAGGCAGGCATTATTGAATGAGTGGTGACGTGCTTGCTTACACCTGCATTCTACAGGCATGCAGAAATACTTGCTTATACTTGGTTCCTACGGGCATGCGCAGGTATGCACTAGTGCAGGGGTGTCCAATCATGTACCTTGGAGGGCCAAGACCCTGCAGGCTTTACCTCCAACCAGGGTCTTCATCAGCAGATTCCACTGAATTTCTTCCCACTGATTGCTGATAAGTCAAAACACCTGCTGAAGAGACTGGGTAGAAGAGAAAACCTGCAGGGTCTTGGCCCTCCATGGCACATGATTGGACACCCCTGCACTAGTGTAATAGAAAAGAAGAAAATTCATGTCAAAAATATGACAAATATAGAAAAAAGTTGAATTTTCTTGCAAATTGGCAAGAAAGAGTCACAAAATTTCTGAAAGAGGAAAAAAACAGTTTATTGGAAAAGTTGCAGTTTTAAGAGAAATATGTCACAAATTTATGTGGAAAAACGTTGCAGTCTTACCCCAAAAGGTAACACATTTTACAAAGAAAAATATGACAAATTTATTAGGAAAGCAGAAAAGTTGAAACAAATTTAAAAAAAATCTAATAACGTTTGGAAAAAAAAGTTTTCAAAAATTAAAAGAAAAAAGTAACAAAATTCTGCAGGGAAAAAAGTGATCATTTATGCCCTGGTCAGAGGATCACCTGAAGCCATATGTCCCACTGGGAATAATGTAGGCCCTGAGCACTTGGTAGCAGTGGGGAGGAAAACAGGAAACAAGCCTGCAGTACAACCACTGCAGATGGACAAAGAAGTTTGCTTATAACTGCACATTACTATTGCTAAATATTTAATAAAACAACATGTGCTCCTTGTGCTTTTAGTTCGGAGTGCTGCCTTTAGTGTAATGGATTTTCCATTTCTTTGCATCAAAACAGTTTTGATGATTGTGATTTATAGCTTATGAGATTATGAAAGGAGGGTAAGCCAGAGAATGTCACTGTTGGAAAAAGCTGATTTTTCAGAATGTTGCATCAAAGTATATTAATGTAAAGCTATATAAATAAATTTTAACTGAATTGAAAGCTGGCTTTAAGAAAAAAAAAACTGGTAGATGAAGGTACATAAGCAGTAGGGATGATTGTAGCCTTGAGAGGTTTGTCAAATTGATTCAAGAACTTGGGGGAGCTTTTTTATTTTTATTTCACCTTTATTTAACCAGGTAAAAATCCCATTGAGATTAAAAACCTCTTTTCCAAGGGAGACCTGACCAAGAATGGCAGCATCACATAAGACAAGGTATAATAATTACAACGTGCAAGTGGATTACTGAAAACAAGTACAAATACTTTCATATTGGATTTAAATGCACTCATTGAAATCAATTCTGTCATTTTCCAGCTATTCTGCTGCATGTTCCATGTAATTGGTGCAGAACAGACAAAAGCCCTTTTACCTATTTTGGTGCGGCATACGGAACAGAGAGCAACAGCTAATCCTGTGAACGAAAAGCATAACAACCAATACTTTGCAATGCTATCTGATCACAAATGTAGGATGGCAGTAGACCAAGAATTGTCTTGTAGATAAAGATGTACCAGTGGCTGAGTCTTCGGGTGGCCAAAGAAGTCCATTCCACCCTTTGGTATAACTTACAATGGTGTGTCAAAGGCTTACAGTTTGTAATGAACCTCAGTGAAGCATGATAAACAGAGTCCACCATACTAAGACATCCAGCAGGAGCATTTATGTACAAAATCACCATAGTCCAGCACAGCTGAAAACGTGGCAGCAGCAACAAGTCACTTTTTTACATTAAAAGAAAAGCACAATTTATTTCTAAAGTAAAAACCCAATTCCAATCTCAGCTTTTTTACAAGACTCTCAACATGTGGTTTAAAAATGAGGGAGTCATCAATTAAGATACACAGATATTTATACATGTTAACCACTTCTATCTCATTACCCTCTAGAGTGGTCACTGAAAGGATCATTTATGGCCTCTTAGAGTTGGTAAAAAGTATGAATTTAGTCTTGTCTGCATTGAGAACAAGCTTCAACTGAACTAATGAATGCTGGACTGCTACAAAGGCTTTCTGCAGTGATTCAGTGGCCTGAACAGGGGTTGGTGCACAGCTGTAAGTAACTGTCATCAGCATAAAAGTGCAAATTAGCCCATGAAACATTCAGGAGGAGTCGACAGAGGCTGGTGTTTTAACTGGGCTGCAGGGGAAAAAAGAGCTAGACTGTTGCTCGGTAATTCAAAGTTCTCTTTTCTGGTGAAAGCAAATTTTGCAATTCATTTGAAAATCAAGGTCCTAGAGTTTGGAGGAAGAGTAAAGAAGTACTGAATCCAAAGTGTCTAAAGTCCAGTGTGAAGTATCCACAGCCTGTGATGATTTGGGGTGCCATGTAATCTGTCAGTGTTGGTCCACTGTGTTTTATCAAGTCTAAAGCCAACACTGCTGTCTACCAGGAAGTTTTAGAGCACTTTATGCTTCCATCTGCTGAAAAGCTTTATGGAGATGTGGATTTCTTTTTCCAGCAAGACATGGCACCTGCCCACGGCATCACGGCTACTCTGAAATGGTTGATATGGACAGTTGCCCATATCAAAACAGCACAGAGAAGCAACAGTGTCTAAACTCGCCCAGAAAAGGGTTTGTGTAATTAATCTTTTTTTCCACATAAGGCGATTGTTATTTAATCGTTTGGTTTACAGAAATTTTGGCTTCAATTTTTTTTTTTTTTATTTCCCTAATTGGGTGGTCGGGGAAATTAAAAAAAAAAAAAATGCTCAGATATTCCGTTTCGGTAGACAATGAGATTTATAAAAATGAAAACTGAAAAAAGTAATATAACGTTTTTTAACACAAAGTCGTTCCATTTGGAGTAAAGTCAACACTTGGCTTCAAAATTCATAGGGGAGAATGTGGGTTTACTCCGGGATTTCTCTGGTTTCCTCCCACATGCCAAAAAAACATGCGTTAGGTTAATTGGCATCAAACTGGGGATTCTAAATTGTCCTTAGGTATGACTGTGAGAGTGAATGGTTGTCTGTCTGAGTTGGCCCTGTGATGGACTGGCAGTCTGTCCAGGGTGTACCCTGCCTCTCGGCCAAAGATGCTGGGATAGGCTCCAGCACCCCCCCCCCCCCCCCAAAAAAAAAAGGATTAAGCGGAAGAAGATGGATGGATGGAAAAAATATAATAAAATCACGATCGCCTTATGTGGAAAAAAAAATCAATTACACAAACTCTTTTCCGGACGAGTTTTGACACTGTTGCTTCTCTGTGCTGTTTTGATATATTGATATCATCTTGAGCTGTGGGTTTTCGTTTGAAAACCGTAGGTATGGTAGTTGGTTTTAGAACCTGTTTGTAAAAAGCTTTCAAGCCTAAAAATTGCTGTATAGCAGGCGCCTCCTCAAAACTGTCTGCAGTGAAATTATCGCTACAGAGTACAGAAGATGGTGTTGGTTGCCATTTGCCCCTTGTTCTCTGTACTTGCTTCGCCCATTTTTTAAGAAGATCTGGATCTTTTGGGAATGAGAACAGGCTTATACGTTCACTGGAGCAATTAGAACACCCAGCCGCCATGCAACGTTTCAGCATTTCTTTGCTGATATAGAAGCTAAACAGCTTGTTTACATTGACAGCACACGGATCAGCCAAGAGGAAACTCTCGTCATGACGTCCTATCCGAAAATGAGGCGAGTCTCCAGATATCACATTACTGCAACACGGCGCTAAATTTGAATTCACTTAGAAATATTTTTCCACTTATTTAGCGTTCTAAGTCAACAGAACCAACTATGTGGATGATTGAAGATAAATTCATGCTGAATATTGATCCATAGTTCCTACATCATGTCACAGACACTTGAATGTTGCTGTAAACATGAGCCAGTGTTCTTTCCCTTCTTGTGCGACACTTAATATGTTGGTACAATATGGGGAGTACAGTCTTTAAGCATGCTTTGTTAAAATCCCCTGCAATAATGTGGACTGCGTCAACTTATATAGAAAATATACTGTACGTTTACTTTTTATCTCCGCCAGGCCGGAGGCCAGGAGGAGGTTATGTTTTTGCCAGTGTTTGTCTGTCTGTCTGTTTGTCTGTCTGTTTGTCTGTTGGTTAGCAAAATAACTCAAAAAGTTTTGGACGGATTTCAATGAAACTTTCAGGCATTGTTGGAAATGGTACAAGGAAGAACTGATTAAATTTTGGGGATGATCCGGATCACCGTCTGGATACAGGAATTTTTTAAAGGATTCTTTAACATTGTCACATATGGCCATTTTCAACATGTGTGCAGGCCCAATGGAGGGTGCTGCTCGTCGTGTCTGACGAACACAAACTCCGCCTTCTTCAAAGTTTTAGGCACAAAAGCACGTGGAACACAGTGCTGGCCAGGGCTCGGCAGCGTGCCTGTGTGCCTGTGTTTGCGCTACGCTGCAAAAGCTCAGACGGGCAGCTGTCCGCCACCGGATTATTTGGCAGAAATTCCCCGGCCAGCCATAGTAGCTGCGCAAAAAGACGCTCTCTGCCGGGGAAGATTCCAATTCCTCATTTGCCGTGGAGCGCAACCCCAATAAAACCCACGCCAACCTGTCTACCCAATTTGCATCCGTCAGTGAAGCCCTCAGTGCTGCTTTCAGTGATCTATGAAAACGCTCGCATAACCCATTGGCCTGTGGGTTGGATGCGGTTGTGTCATGATTTCTTTTGTTTTTTCTTTTGAATTCTTGGATGGAACATGGGTGGGCAATATAAGCTGCGGATTCACCCATCACACATTTCGGATAAATTATGTTGAACTGTATAATCAGAGGAGTTATTGTCTAATTTGACCTTGTTGGATTTTCTTTCCCCCTTTGTTATATTATTCACTTTCTTTTAACATGTACTCTTGATCTATTCGAAATAAAGATAAATTCATTCATTCATTCAATTGCAACGCCCGCAGCCTGGGAGTTTGCAGATGCAGGACATGGACACAACACCAACACTTCAGTTTATTACCTCCGCCACCTCTGCTTTTACTAATGAACCACTAATCCTATCATTGTGAATCCAATTGCTAGTCATATGTTTTCATGGTCAAGGAATCTGAAAACGTACACACAAACACTGTATGGGGGGGAACTGTGGCGCTTGGTGGAGGTCTGCGCTCTCCGAGTGCTTTTCTAGTTTAAATTGAATTACAGAGAATAAATAAATTTTTACCATATTCTATTTTTAGCTCATTCCAGTGAAGCCAAAAGGAACTAATGTGAAAACGTAGCGTCCGTCCGTCCACATTTTATGGGAATCGCTACTCCCGTTAGGCATTTTCCCCGATGCTCACCAAACTCACAGTGAATTAGGATTTCACAAAAAAATGATACTTCTCCTAAGCCATTGATCTTAACTTTAACCTCTTGCACTCCGGGATACCGCGGGCGGTCACGTCTCTGCGTCCTAGTGCGTCCTCGTGTGTCCTAGTGCGCACTGTGCGTCTCAGTGCGCACTGAAAAAAAAAAAAAGCTGCATTTCCGTTCTTCCACTATAGACACAGCCGCGAACAGAAAGCCAAAGGAGTGCTTTGATTGGTTTAGATTTGATTGACCTCTCATTCGACTAATAAGAGCCTTGAATTGGGTTTCTGAAACCTTGAAGAACCAATGACAGCAAGCAAGAAGCAAAGAAGGACCCGCCTACCAATGATTGTGAATACAACGAGCCAATTGAAGCAGAGAAGTTTGACGATTGAAAGCGTGCGTCCCGTGCGTAAAATCTGTTTTGTGTAAGCCGCTGTGTGTAACGGTAGCGTTCGCCAGTCTTTTTTTATTACTACTGTTCTTATTTGTTTTGAAAAATCGTTCGCCAAAACCGCAATCATGGAAGCGCAAAACCGCAATAATGGAATCATGGTTTGACCGGGTCGGGTGACCAGAACCACGCCAGCGTCATGTTCGTCTGACAATGAGGAACAGATGTTCGCCAACGACACTGCTGTTGTGGACAGGTAAGTGTTATAAGCTAAATTATTCTTTATCACTGAAAATAGTAATAAAAATGACTTTTGACCGATCGGTAATTACAACTGTGCGTCATCGCCACGTGACGGACCGTTTTTTTGTGCGCTGCGCTCCTCTGTAGCGGGGGTGGGGGGGGTTGTTATCCTCTACATTGCAGATATTTTAGTATAATTTTTATTGCACTGTAGGTTATTTTTTCTTGTAAAAAAAGGCCACACATTTATTACGTGGCATGCTTCTTTGTGTGTGGGGGGCTTGTTTGTTCATTCATTCATTCATGAATGAATAAACAACCCCCCCCACACACACACACACACACACACAGCCCTGAGTGTCACCTTTCATTAGAGCCCAAGATGAAGCTTCTTTGTTGAATCATTCAAAAGTTACAGACGTTTTTCCAAACTGTGCCATTTGGCACAATTTGGCACAGTTCAAAAACGCCTGGGAACAACCTGAGAAAAAAGCTGTGTAATATATTCATTTTTTGTGGTATTGTTACAAAATTTTGACCTCATCTGGATAACACTTGGTTCTACATTTCTGTTGCATTTTCCAGCCAGTATCTGACAGCTGTGTGTTATTTGCAAGCATTTGTATCCAAAAAAACACCCAGGCAAACTTTATTTTCTTCAAGTTCAGTATGTTTAGATGACTGTTACTCAGTGGCAGGAGCACTTGGAGAGATTATGACTGTTTTGCCAAAAAATTCAAAGTGTTTTCTTTTAAATGAGACCAACCCCATGAAGATGCTGCAGAGGGTTGAAGAACAGCTTTTGATTTACTTTGGGTACGTTATTTTTAGTCGTTTTTAGGGAAATTGACCAGAGTGCAAGGGGTTAAGCACATCCTAGATGGGTCTGCATCCAGGTTGTGCTTAAGGTCAAGGTCAATGGTCAGGAGAGCTTAGCAGTCTTGGGGTGATCTCGTCAGACCAGAATGAGCTACTCTGTCATTGATGGTCTCGTTTGAGATGTACCTGCATATACAGTAAGGTCCATATATATATATATATATATATATATATATATACATTATATATACAGTGAGGCAAAAAAGTATTTAGTCAGCCACCAGTTGTACACGTTCTCCCACTTAAAAGATGAGAGAGGTCTCCAATTTTCATCATAGGTATACCTCAACTATGAGAGACAAAATGAGAAAAAAAACCCCCAGAAAATCACATTGAAGGATTTTTAATGAATTATTGGTAAATTCCTCAGTAAAATAAGTATTTGGTCACCTACAAACAAGCAAGATTTCTGGCTCTCACAGACCTGTAACTTCTTCTTTAAGAGGCTTCTCTGTCCTCCACTCGTTACCTGTATTAATGGCACCTGTTTGAACTCGTTATCAGTATAAAAGACACCTGTCCACAACCTCAAACAGTCAGACTCCAAACTCCACTATGGCCAAGACCAAAGAGCTGTCAAAGGACACCAGAAACAAAATTGTAGACCTGCACCAGGCTGGGAAGACTGAATCTGCAATAGGTAAGCAGCTTGGTGTGAAGAAATCAACTGTGGGAGCAATTATTAGAAAATGGAAGACATACAAGACCACTGATAATCTCCCTCAGTCTGGGGCTCCACGCAAGATCTCACCCCGTGGGGTCAAAATGATCACGAGAACGGTGAGCAAAAATCCCAGAACCACACGGGGGTACCTAGTGAATGACCTGCAGAGAGCTGGGACCAAAGTAACAAAGGCTACCATCAGTAACACACTATGCCACCAGGGACTCAAATCCTGCAGTGCCAGACATGTCCCCCTGCTTAAGCCAGTACATGTCCAGGCCCGTCTGAAGTTTGCTAGAGAGCATTTGGATGATCCAGAAGAGGATTGGGAGAATGTCATATGGTCAGATGAAACCAAAATAGAACTTTTTGATAAAAACTCAACTTGTCGTGTTTGGAGGAGAAAGAACACCATACCTACTGTGAAGCATGGGGGTGGAAACCACATACTTTGGGGCTGTTTTTCTGCAAAGGGACCAGGATGACTGATCCGTGTAAAGGAAAGAATGAATGGGGCCATGTATCGTGAGATTTTGAGTGAAACCCTCCTTCCGCCAGCAAGGGCACTGAAGATGAAACGTGGCTGGGTCTTTCAGCATGACAATGATCCCAAACACACCGCCCGGGCAACGAAGGAGTGGCTTCGTAAGAAGCATTTCAAGGTCCTAGAGTGGCCTAGCCAGTCTCCAGATCTCAACCCCATAGAAAATCTTTGGAGGGAGTTGAAAGTTCGTGTTGCCCAGCGACAGCTCCAAAACATCACTGCTCTAGAGGAGATCTGCATGGAGGAATGGGCCAAAATACCAGCAACAGTGTGTGAAAACCTTGTTAAAACTTACAGAAAACGTTTGACCTCTGTCATTGCCAACAAAGAGTATATAACAAAGTATTGAGATGAACTTTTGTTATTGACCAAATACTTATTTTACCGAGGAATTTACCAATTAATTCATTAAAAATTCTTCAATGTGATTTTCTGGATTTTTTTTTTCTTATTTGGTCTCTCATAGTTGAGGTATACCTATGATGAAAACTGAAGACCTCTCTCGTCTTTTAAGTGGGAGAACTTGCACAATTGGTGGCTGACTAAATACTTTTTTACCCATCAGTCCCTCCAAGATTTCGCCGGATGATTTTATGATTGTTGAGGCTCAAAAAGCCTGAATTTGCAGTAGCTTTTTAAAAAAATTGCGATAAAAGTTGCAGTGTTTTGAGAGTTTTTTTGCACTAAAAGTTGTGGGAAGAGTTATGGATTTTAAAGCCGATGATTTTTTCATCGTTTACTATAATTCTATATAACACCACAAGAAAAGCACAGGATTGTCAAAAAATTTCTATTAAGCAGAAACTTCTGCTATACAGAAAAAAAAACCCTCTTTTGTGCAACAGCAAATATAAACTTTATCACAATAGCTAAATTACATTCAATGCATGTTAAAAAGTATAGATTTGGAAATTATGGGGCAGCGCGGTGGCGGAGTGGTTAGCACTGCGGCAGCACAGCAACTCACCCTTGGCTGGGAGATCCTCGGTTCAATCCCAGCCCCCGACCAACAGTGATCTGTGTGGAGTTTGCATGTTCTCCCCGTGTCTGCGTGGGTTTACTCCGGGATTTCTCCGGTTTCCTCCCACATGCCAAAAACATGCACATTAGGTTAATTGGCATCAAAACTGGGGATTCTAAATTGTCCTTAGGTATGACTGTGAGAGTGAATGGTTGTCTGTCTCTCTGTGTTGGCCCTGCGATGGACTGGCAATCTGTCCAGGATGTGCCCTGCCTCTCGCCCAAAGATGCTGGGATAGGCTCCAGCCCCCCCGCAACCCGAAAAGGATTAAGCGGAAGAAGATGGATGGATGTCAGCAGCTTCATTTGAAAACTTCCTAACCACAGTGGTCCTCAACCATTCGGTACCAAGTGCAGAGAAAAAAATAAATAATTGTTGCTCTGTATTGTCTCTGTATTGTATTGTATAAATAACTGTTGCTCTGTATTGTCTATCGAAGGCTGTATTTTTCTGAAAAAAATTACTGAATATTCTTTCTCCTTCCGTGCCTGGCTCCTACCCGTCTGTCTATCTGCTGCGCGTCTTGACACACATCGGGAGTCGAACGGGGAGGAGGGGCTCTCTTTGGGGATTTACCGGGGGCACACATTGGTCCGTGTCCAGACCGGAGATTCAGAGCTTTAAAGGTCATTTACAAGATGTAATGATTTTACCTCTAAAGATGTATAAAATGTTTAAACACTGGCTGTAGTGTTAGATTTACTCGTTTGTTTGTGGTTTTACGGCGTCTCTCCTCACGTGCACTCCCGCAACGGGGTGCTTTCAGGCAGGCGGACATTTTTCAACACAAATGTACTTGTGGTCAGCACGGAGACTTGAGGAGATGTCTGCCGGCGGGCCAGGGAAGACGGAGGAAGGAACGGTGTGGGAAAAGTGTGAGTGTTTTTTTTAAATCGCACTCTGTTTTTTGCTGATATGTTCTGTTTATACTCACTGCGAACACAGAAGTGAGTACGGTGCAGCGGCGCATTTGATTGGTTAGGCAGTGTTTGAGTGGTACTTGGGGACAAATTTGATTGGTGAAATTGGCGGAAGTTGATGAGGATTGGCCAAAATTCCAGGAAAGTTGCGGTGATTGGACAAAGTTGCAAGGTCACGCAAAAGATGCGATGATGGCCTGATATCATGTGAATTTGTGTGATCGCAACATCATGAAATCCTGGAGGGCCTGGTATGTTTGGATACTGACACAAGTTTTGTTGTTTTAGCTTGTTTACTGAAAGGTATTCAAGATACAGTTATGTAATCAATATGGGCTTTAAGTACAGACTCTCAGCTTTAATTTGAGGATATTCACATCCAAATTGGAGTTACAGTTTAGGAATTGCAACCATTTTTATACAATGTCTCCTCATTTCAAGGCTCAAAAGTAATTGAACAATTGACTTAAAAGCTATTTCATGGGCTGCATGGGCTATTCCCTCATTAATCCATCATCAGTCAAGCCAGTAAAAGGTCTGGAGTTGATTCCAGGTGTTGCATTTGTAAGCTGCTACTGTGAACCCACAACATGCAAGTCAAAGGAGCTCTCAATGGAATTGAAACAGACCATCCTTAGGTTGAAAAACAAAATTACCAGTAAAATTAGGAGGGGCCAACTCAACAGTTTGGTACATTCGGGGGAAAAAAGAGCACACTGGACGCTTAGACGTCCACGGAAGACATCAGTGGTGGATGATCACAGGATCCTTTCCATGGTGAAGAAAACCCCCTTCACAACATCCGCACAAGTGAAGAACACTCTCTAGGACAGGGGTGTCCAATCATGTGCCATGGAGGGCCAAGACCCTGCAGGTTTTCTCTTCTATCCAGTCTCTTCAGCAGGTGTTTTGACTTATCAGCAATCAGTGGGAAGAAATTCAGTGGAATCTGCTGTTTTAGACATTGGTTGGAGGTAAAGCCTGCAGGGTCTTGGCCCTCCATGGCACATAATAAGTGACTTTCGCATTACGAGTGCGCATGTGCGGACTATGTGAGTTCAAAGTTCACGACTACCAAACATTCCGGTAGCTGCCTTGCTTTTGTATAGAGACAGTACTGTGACACCTGAACAACTGCCGTTTAAAGTCTGCTTCAAGCTTTAAATCGCCGTTATGCCAGGTGCACATTGTGCCGTAGTGAAGTGTGGGAATGGCATGTATCATCTAGAGCGGTGGAAAAAGCATACTTGCAGCATACATGCGTGTAACTTCGGGACCAGCTTGTGCACATGTCCGCCGCCATTCACTTTATATACATTCCCCACGGAGCTGAAGGATCCGGATGGACGTAATTGTTGGATTAAAGCAGTAAGTCTATATTATAACATAATTAAATAGTGTTGTGTATTGTTCAAGTTCTAGCCTAATTGACACGAGTCTAAACCCTGAAGTAGTAGGTACGGACAGGCAGGCCTGGATCTAGGATCTAGTTCTTTGTATATTGGTAATGAAGCTTGATCTGCACACACATGTAATTAAGGCCATTGATAAGTAGGCTGGTATAAAATAAAATTGCAAATCATTGAAAACGTGTGGTACTTAAACTATAGTAGTATCGACCTATAGATCTAAGTAAGCAGGCCATGCCTTGTAGTGAAATTTACTCAAAATGACAAAACCAAAGTTGAGCTGTCAAACCACTCAACTTCTTTGTAGTCGTTTCGGAGTCTCGCAGGTAAGGGTGCTTGGTCCTTTGACAACAAAAAATCTGCTATGTCAGCGTACATATAGGGGGAGGCATTTTGGCCAATTTCTGCAACGTGGCCACGAACGCAAGCGCAGCTAGTTTATCCTTGAGTTTGCGGGTACAACAAGGACGACCCCTACGCATACAATATGCTCGTAAATCAGGAACTTTCCATAAATTAACTGTATCGATAGAGCATGTTTGGTAGCCATGTTCCCGTGATGCTTTGTGCGAGCTGAGATGCGAAAGTCGCTTATTGGACACCCCTGCTCTAGGAAGTAGATGTATGAGTATCTCAGCGTACCATAAAGAGAAGAATTCATGAGAGCAAATACAGAAAGTTCTCCACAAGGTGCAAAAATTAATCAGACTCAAAAATAGAAAGGCCAGATTAGACTGCTGGGGGCGGCAGTGGCTCAGCAGGTAGAGCAGGTCGTCCAGTAACCGCATGGTTGGCGGTTCAAATCCCACTCTCCCCGGGTATCCTGCTGTTGTGTCCCTGGGCAAGACACTTCACCCCCAATTGCTCCTGGTAGGTCTGGAAGCGCCATGTTAGGTAGCATGCCACCATCAGTGTGTGAATGGGTGGATAGCAGGATCAGTAAAGTGCTTTGGTCATCAAGAGATGAGAATAAAAGTGCTATATAAGTGAATACCATTTACCATTTTGCAAAAAAAAAAAAAAAAATCTAAAGAAGCCAGCCCAGTTCTGGAACAACATTCTTTGGACAGATGAAACCAAGATCATCCTGTACCAGAATGATGGGAAGAAGAAAGTATGGAGAAGATTTAAGATGTGTTCACACCAAATGCAAACGGGCGAATTTTTCACGCAGCACGATTACATTATAACTCAATGTAAACACGCAAACAGACATGAATTCCCCTTCTGAGTGAGATGCAGACAGGCAAAGTTGCCTTTAAAACTCCTGCAGCTGTGTTCAACCTGCTGTGGAAATTCCCAAAATAACGTCATGCTTAGGTTTACAATATCTGATGGAAGGCTCACCTGAAAATGTTGTCCCTGCCTCCAAAACTTCACAAGATGATGGGTGTTTCCATTGCTAGCTTGCTAGCCTTGTTTAGCACATCTGTGGCAGGAATCCGTGGGTAGATAACTCCAACATCCCGATTCTGAAGAACTCCCAGTCCTCCTGTTTCCAGGTGAGTGGCAGCCTCATTTTCAAACTAGTTTACTCTGCAGTGGTGATGCTTTTACTCCAGTGACAGCAGAATCTCAAAGCTAGCAGCTAGCTAGCTAGCTAGCCTCGGATGCGAATGCGCAATTTCGCGTGTACTCGCCTCTTTCCATTCACTTTGTACGGATTTGCGCCACCCGTTCGCGTTTGGTGTGAACGCACCTTTAGAATGGCTCATGATCCAAAGCACACCACATCTTCTGTAAAACATGGTGGAGGCAGTGAGATGCATGGGCATGCATGTCTTCAAATGGCACTGGGTCATGATATGACAGAAGACAGAAGCAGCCAGATGAATTCTGAAGTGTATTGGGGATTTTCATGTGACGTTACGGATCTAGGTCACAGGCCGGCGGCGCCATGCTGCCGGTCAAGCGCTGGCGGGCATAGTACACAAGCTTGTGTAAACAAACCACTTTCACACGTTTTCTAAGCCCTGTCATCGCCGTTTTTGTCGTTGTTGTCATGCCGGAGACGTGTTGTGCTGTTCACTGCCATAATAGGCAGTGCGGCGGATGATAAAATAAGGTAGCAATGTGAGGTTTTAAGCAGGTTTATTAAATCATACCGCCATCATAGGAACTCCGCTCCAGCCCTTGTGCGAGCAGACTGGAGCGGGTCCTCAGGCTCTCGTGAGGAGACACAGGATGCGTGTGTCAGCATAATAGGCTTCGAAATATTCATTGAGAAACCAAGTGATCTCAGAGCCAGGGCACAAACCTACTCTCAGTACAAACACCACAACACTATGAAATACCTCATTGGAATTACGCCCCAAGGTGTTGTTTCTTTTATTTCAAAAGGTTGGGGTGGTAGGACCAGCGACAAACATATAACAGAAAATAGTGGTTTTCTTAAAAATTTGTCTCCAGGAGAAATCATCAAGTCACTGAACTCAAAATCTGGCAGTGTGACATCCTCAGCTGTGATGGGGCAGAACAACACGCCAGGTGCAGTGTAAGGATCACAGCCTCTTAGAATGGCTATTTTATCCTGATACCACTTCAATTCGATGCCAGAGAGGTGTTTGGTCTGTTCACTCAGACCTCCTTCACATTCAGACATGATAAATAGTGATAAACTACCAGCTAACCTGTCCCACACTTCCAGAAGACTCAGAAGTTTGCAACACTCACGATCTTTGTTATGTAAACAAGCCTGGCGGGCGTCGCGCTTGACCGGCAGTATGGCCGCCGGCTGCATCGCTGGGCGCGCGGGTCACGTGACTGAAAAACCTCTATATAACTGTTTAGAATATGTTTTGGTAAACGGCTAAGATAACAAAACCTGTATCAGTGTTCAAATATATATATGGAGCCAACTGTATATGCATCTCCATTTCCACCTGAGGGGTCCTAATATATGTGCTTTATGCTTCTAACTCAGTCACTCTCTCTCTCTCCACAGACAGTCTCTTCCAATTAAAGGTATGCTTCAGTAAAAATCACTCTATCAGACACTGAAAGGTGATCATTGATTCATTTAAATATAGTTTTTCTCTGTGCACCACAGTTCAGTTCCAAGCAGCTCGAAAGACTGTCCAAGAAGGCAGAGAAGGAGGCTGAGAAGGAGCGAGCAAAGGTTAAGAAGGTGAGCCTGATGTTCATCTGCTGTGGCTAAGGAGGTGTCTGTATTTTTAATGTTTCATATCAGTCTCATATTCTTTCTCCTCTTAAGGCCCCATGTTACACTGGTGTTGAATTGATTTTAATTTAGCATCAATGCCATTGAAACATTAAAAAGATGGTCACTTCATAGAGAAATACATGATGCTGTTATTTAAAGCGAGGTAGTCGGATACCCAAAAGCCGATGGTGTATAGAACACGTATATTAGGATTTGTATGTGAAATTTCGGCATCTTCAAAAATGATATTTTCGGGACGAAAGAATTCAAGCGTCCCGGCATTTGTTTACTTCTCGGGGCCGCCGCCAGAGAGCAAGCCGTGTGCAAAATGCTAATTTTGTGACCATTCGAGCACGCCGCACTTCAGTGACTGGATGGTTTGGGTGTCAATCACAAACAATATGGCGCGTGGAAGAAAACCATCATTGTCAAAGTCAGCTAGAAAAAGACGGAAAGTAGAGCAGGATAATCTTCGAAACAAAAGTCATGTAGCATTAAAAAGTGAGAAGGATCGCTGGGAAGCTTTCAAGAACAGGCATCAGTTGAAGGATGATGAAGTCGCCAAAATTCTCTTGGATACGTAAGTAAACGTATTGGATTTGTGCAGCGTGTTTTCATAGATATTCTGCAAAGCCAGGGGCCATACAGTGTAACTTCGAATGTTGTGAAATAACATCGTAGTCTAGTTTGTGATATGCATCTCATTCGATCGTGTTGTTAATATAGCACATTTTTTGTGGAAATGTTACTATTATTAGTTGTGAAATGTGTTATAAAACGATTAGACAACGATACTATGGCTCTTCCTGCTGTTCCTGTTTCACTGTTTTTTTTTGTTGGGGGAATAGGCCAGAAATAGGCCACAGGGGTTATACGATGTTTATCCACAATATGTTTGGATCCCTGGGGCTTAGCTCTACATAGGCAAACAGTTGTGCATAGATACATGTAGATACAGTCATCACTGTTTTGAAAGACAACTAGATCTACCCATCAAATTATAAACAAAACTGCAACTCGTAGGCCTAGTTGGTTTATGCCGTGCGGCCTGGCTCCGCCTCTTGCCGCCCGGCACTGACCACCCGGATGTAAAATACGGGATCCCTACGGCCCATAGGCGCACGAAGTATCCTGGCCAATATGGCGATGTAAACAGCCACGGACCATAAAACGTACATTTGCTCGTGGAACAGGTCATTCACACTCATAGACAATTGCGCTGTATGTGTCTATAATGACTATAGATAGGATTTTCTTTCCATGCACGCAAAAAAAATTTTTTTCCCGGATCCGACTACCTTGCTTTAAACTCTTGAAAAAGTATGCAAATTGCACTTACTTAGTTTTATTATGTCACAAACCAACAAGGCCCACCTTCACTTCTGTAAGTTAGCATAATAAACGCACCCAGACTACCTCCTGACTTGTGACTGACCCATTCAGAAAACCTTTACCCATCCATCTATCCATCCATGCATCATATACCGCTTCTCTGAGGGTCCGGGTCACAGGGGCTGCAGTCTAAGCAGAGAAGCCCGGACTGTCACATAGCACCGTGATTCCCACAATCCCTCCTACAGACACTGAGCCCACTGGAGGTCGGACCCATGTGGCTCACTCGAACGGAGCCTGGCTGGGGAAACTCAGTCACCAGGCTCTTGCCCTTGAGCCCTGGTAACCTCAAAATGGATGGGGGTTCACTTGATCTTTGTTGTAATTTTTTCTTCTCTTTTTTTAAGAAGTCAAACCTTTCCCCAATTAGATTAAAGGCTCCTTATTACTGAGCAGGCTAAAAATGATTATTTCAGAAAGAACTTCAAATTAGAGCTGCTCGATTTGAGAAAAATGTGTGAAATTTTGCTGTCTGTGATGCAATTTAAGTGTGTGTAATTTTTTTCCAGTGGATGGTTTCATGTCTCTGCTTGCTTTATCATCAAGGAAAAATGTAGCGTGAATTGAGCATTTTGAAATATTGATCTCAGTTCAAATATCAAGTTGAATAAATAATACAAAATGTAAGTTTGTACAGTACTGTTTATAGATAACGTTTATGGTATTTAAATCTAGATGGCAGCATTGTGTGTGATTATTATATAATTGCAGAGACTCACATTGTCATTCTGATTGTGATTTCATTAAAGCTGCACTATGTGAAGTTCTTGGTCCAGGTAGTAATGCTGAAAAGACTACAACTATGGTGGCTATGACCTCAGTCCCAACAGCCAGTCACAGGGTGCTTTGTTTGTAGGTGGCTGCAGTTGTGCTCTGTGATTGGCTGTTGGGACTGAGCTCATAGTTGCCTTAGTTGTAGTCTTTTCAGTGATCCTACCAAGAACAGAGCTGTGGCAGGCAATGTGGAGCCCACTCAGGCCACAGGGGAGGTGACATTTACCCAGTCAAAGGTTGTTGTACCATCAAAATTATTTTGGAAACATTATTTTAAGGTGAAAATCTTGCTTCATGTTGCTTTAATTGTGCAGCCCTTCTTCGCAGATTTTTCTGAGCAGCTGAAATTATTTTTGGTTTTTAAAAATGTATGCCCTTGAGGATGTCAAACCTTAAACTTAAAATCCCTGGAAAATGTGCAATATGGGACCTTTATTATGGCTTCTCGGTCTTTAACTTAGCTAGTGTGTGTAAATATTAACAAATTGCCCAGCACCTGATAGACAGTACATTGCACTGGTGAAGCATTCAGACATTCAGCATTCAGACTATCTACAGTTGAAACCAGAAGTTTACATACTATATAAAAAGACACAACCTTTTTTTTTCCTCACTATCTGACATTAAAGCAGACTAAACTTTTCCTGTTTTAGGTCAGTTAGGATTACCAAAATTACTTCTATTTGCGAAATAATTTTTATATTTGCTAAATAATTTTTTTTGAGAATTTTATTACTTTCTTCGAAGTCAGAAGTTACATACACTAATATCAGGAAGAGAACTGTGGACCTCCACAAGTCTGGTTCATCCTTGGAATACAATTTCCAGATACCTGAAGGTGCCACATTCATCTGTTCAAACAATTATATGCACTACTCAGGAAGGAAATGGGTTCTGTGTCCCAGAGATGAACATGCTTTGTATGAAATGTGTTTATCAACCCCAGAACAAAAGCAAAAGATGTTGTGAAGATGCTGGCTGAAGCTGGTAAAAGAGTGTCATTATCCTCAGTGAAACGAGTCCTGTTCCGACATGGGCTCAAAGGCCACTCAGTGAAGAAGAAGCCATTACTTCAAAAGTAACATAAAAAAGCATGACTGCAGTTTGCAAATGCACACAGAGCAAAGACTTTAATTTCTGGAGACATGTCTGTTCTGATGAAACTAAAATTGAACTGTTTGGCCATAATGACCTTCGTTACATTTGGAGGAAAAATGGGGAAGCTTGCAAGCCCGAGAACGCCATCCCAACTGTGAAGTACGGGGGTGGCAGCGTCATGTTGTGAGAGTGTTTTGCTGCAGGAGGGACTGATGCACTTCACAAAATAGATGGCATCATGAGGAAACGTTGAAGCAACATTTCAAGACATCAGCCAGGAAGTTGAAACTTGGGCCCGAATGGGTCTTCCAAATGGACAATGACCCTAAGCATACCACCACATTAGTTACAAAGTGGCTTAAGGATAACAAAGTCAATGTTTGCACGGCCCTGATCTCAGTCCCATAGAAAATTTGTGGGCAGAGCTGAAAAGACATGTGAGAGCAAGGTGGCCTACAAACTTGACTCAGTTCCACCAGTTCTGTCAGGAGGAATGGGCCAAAATTCCAGCAAACTGTTGTGAGAAGCTTGTGGAAGGATACCCAAAACGTTTGACCCAAGTCAGTCGGTTTAAAGGCAACGCTACCAAATGCTGAGGAAATGGATGGAAACGTCTGACGTCTGACTTATTTCTGTTACCTAACCATAAAGTCTTGTTCTCAGCGTCTCTGCTCCTAGATAAATAAGAGTGCCTATAAAAAGTATTCACTGCTTTAGATGTTTTCCACTTTCATAAATGGAGTCATGGCCAATATAATTTGGCTTTGAAAATTTAGAAAAGACAACAAAAAACTCTTAAATGTCAAGGTGATAAACAGATTTCTACAAAGTAATGGCAATTATTTAAAAACATATTGTAAAATATTACATGCAGTGCACCCGGAAAGTATTCATGGCACTTCACTTTTTCCACATTTTGTTATGTAACAGCCTTATTTCAAAAGGGATTAAATTAATTTTTTTCTCAAAATTCAACACACAATACCCCATAATAGCAATGTGAAAAAAGTTTGAGATTTTTGCAAATTCATTAAAAATAAAAAAATTAAGAAATCACATGTACATAAGTATTCACAGCCTTTGCCATGAAGCGCAAAATTGAGCTCAGGTGCATCCTGTTTCCACTGATCATCCTTGAGGTGTTTTTACAGCTTAATTGGAGTCCACCTGTGGTAAATTCAGTTGACTGGACATGATTTGGAAAGGCACACACCTGTTTATATAAGGGCCCACAGTTGACAGTGCATGCCAGAGCACAAACCAATTATGAAGTCAAAGGAATTGTCTGTAGACCTCCGAGACAGAATTGTCTCGAGGCACAAATCTGGGGAAGGGTACTGAAAATTTTCTGCTGTTTTGAAGGTCCCAATGAGCACAGTGGCCCCCATCATCTGTACGTAAATGGAAGAAGATCAGAACCACCAGGACTCTTCCTAGAGTTGGCTGGCCGTCTAAACTGAGCGATCGGGGGAGAAGGGCCTTAGTCAGAGAGATGATCAAGAACCCGATGGTCACTCTGTCAGAGCTCCAGCGTTCCTCTGGGGAGAGAGGAGGACCTTCCAGAAGGACAGCCATCTCTGCAGCAATCCACCATTCAGGCCTGTATGGTGGAGTGGCCCGACAGAAGCCACTCCACCAGTAAATTTGGAATGCCATGTGCCTTTTACTCCACCAGTAAAAGGCACATGGCAGCCCGCCTGCAGTCTGCCAAAAGACACCTGAAGGACTCTCAGAGCATGAGAAACAAAATTCTCTGGTCTGATGAGACAAAGATTGAACTCTTTGGCGTGAATGCCAGGCATCATGTTTGGAGGAAACCAGGCACCGTTCATCACCAGGCCAATACCATCCCTACAGTGAAGCATGGTGGTGGCAGCATCATGCTGTGGGGATGTTTTTCAGCGGCAGGGACTGGGAGACGAGTCAGGATAGAGGGAAAGATGAATGCAGCAATGTACAGAGACATCCTGGATGAAAACCTGCTCCAGAGCGCTCTTGACCTCAGACTGGGGCGACAGTTCATCTTTCATGGCTGTGCACTGACACTTCCCATCCAACCTGATGGAGCTTGAGAGGTGCTGCAACAAGGAATGGGTGAAAGTGCCCAAAGATAGGTGTGCCAAGCTTGTGGCATTATATTTACAAAGACTTGAGGCTGTAATTGCTGCCAAAGGTGCATCAACAAAGTTTTGAGCAAAGGCTGTGAATACTTATGTACATGTGATTTCTTAGTATTTTATTTTTAATAAATTTGCAAAAATCTCTAAAAAAAATTTTTTTTCCCAAGTTGTCATTATGAGGTGTTGTGTGTAGAATTTTGAGGAAAAAAATAAATTTAATCCATTTTGAAAAAAGACTGTAACATAACAAAATGTGGAAAAAGCAAAGCGCTGTGAATACTTTTTGGCTGCACTGTAAATATTCCGACCAGATATGAACTACTTGCTCTTAGGGCTGGGTGATATGAAAAAAATTCCAGTCACGATAATTTTTTTCCATATTGATTGATATTAGTGGTGTTGGCATAATCGTGTTAATAGCCTGTTAAAGCTTTGCCCCTGTTAACGGTGACAAATTTTGTGATCGCTGTTAAGGGCAGTTAATGGCAGAAAGCGCAAACGGTACTTTTTGGCCTAGCGGCTCTCCGTACCAAAGCCACTCTGGCCAGAGACACTATGCGCACCATGCAGACATTGTGAAGTCAAACAAGCTGAATTACAGCCATGAAAATGTACGTTATCTGTTGGAGCTCTCACCTGGATAATTATTACAGCCTCCTCCAAAAGGTCGCCTGGATGTTGGGTTGTTCTTCTTCTGTGGAAGTTGGCTAGCTGGCTAGTAGCTACATGCTAGGTTGTAGCTGACCTCCAGCAGCTGACACAGACAGAAATTTGCCTGTTTTCATCCTCATAGCTTAGGTGAGTACCAGTCTAAAAAAATTCTCAAGCTGTGTTCGTAATGTCCATTCACTCCCACGCTGTTTTTGCTGCGCGATGGGGTGTCATCATGGGTGAGATTGTTGTTTGTTTGTGTTTGCAATTTTTCTGCTAAAAGGGAAATTGTGTCTGTTGTGACACACGAGGTCCATGGTTTTGTGTTGATCTGTTTAAAAGTTGTGGATGTTTGCTGTGGGAGAAAGCGCAAGCTCCATTTGTGGCTGCTGGCTGGTTGGATACCAAGTTGTGTTGCAGTGACGTTAATGAGCATAATAAGCATATTTGTCCACTCCTATGTTCATAACCATATGACAAACTTGAAAAATTACCGACTTAAGGTATACTATATCTGTATGGAAAAACACGTGATTAATGCGTGGTTAATCGCGATTAGCTCACCATTTCAAAAAATTAATCGCGATTAAAAAATTTTAATCGTCCACACCACTAATCGGTATATATTGTGATGTAAATCAAATCACTCTTTCTGTCAGGCTTAAAGGTTCCTTTTTACTCCTGAGATGTGAAGCTATAACAGTATTCATTTTAAATATTTATTTTCTGTCAGAAGTTGAAACTGACAAATGTAGTGTAGAACATTATACAACTGTATTTCAAATAATTATAAAACATAAAATATAAATGATTTATAATATTCTGCTCAACAGCTTACCCATAGCTGAGTGAAGTACATGCCCAAAGCACTGCAGCTGTGTCCACTTGTTTACTGATGTGGCCTTCACTATATTTGTCCCACTGTCTGTCGTAATGCAGACTTGTTTGTCTTCAATTAGTCTCCAGGATGCAAGTGCTTCAGTCAGAATCAGAATCAACTTTATTGCCAAGTATGCTTACAACATACAAGGAATTTTACTTATCACTAAGGTGCGCTCGTTTCTAAGTGCTCCATAATGACGCGGCAGCCATACAAGGCGCCTCATACAGTGGGGGGTAAAGAGGGGGAGGGGTGACACATTAGGCAGAGAGAAAAAACAAAGTTATCAAAATAGTGCTCGAGTGAGCAAGATTGTGATCACATAGAAAAAAACCCTCCAATGCACAATTAGCAGACAAAATACAGATCCACACATTAACAAAGCAAGAGAGAGACCAGTGTGTGTATGTCAGTCATATGATATCAGTGTGAGTGCAGTGTGTGAAGTATCAGTTACTGGTGGACAACAAAAATCGTCTCTTAGGCAACGACTAGATGTTATGTCCTTAGTGTCCTAAAACATAGATAACATGTCCACAGAGTTCATCTCTCTTCAGTTCATGCCAGATGGTAAAATTCCATGTTAGTCACATGGCTGTCCTTGGAGAGTTCAGATTGTTGCACATCAGCAATTGTTTGGGTTAAGAGAATCCAAAACTCCCTTCTGCTTTATCTCTTCTCCTGGAGGAATGAGTCTCCCAAGGACGCCAAATCAAGGCCTGATGAGCACAGTTCACTTAGAGCATAAAAATGTCCTCTCTCATGCGATTCTGTGCATCACACATTCACAGGCTTTAAAATCATTCCCTGGAGAGTACCCAGCGACTCCGAGATGTTTCCCACCTTCTGATTCAGTTCGCCATTCAGTTCACCATTTGCCGCTATCAGTGCTCTCTCCAGCTGGTCGAATTGTTGAAGGAGCTTCGCCGGGTCCGCATTTTGACCAGCTCTTCCAACTTCTTTAATTTCCGATACACCAGGAAACTCCAGAGCCAAACAGTAGAAATCCTGTGATCATAAGCCAAACAGATAAATCGAATCACACAGACACATTAGTTTCCAATTGTCCCATGAGTCTCCCCGCGTGGGCTCCCCCTGGCCCGATCTTCTTTTAAAGTGGTGTCAATTGCATTTAAAGCCCAGCTCAATTCCATAATTTTCCGTTTGGGTCGAGATGCAGCAGAAGAAGAGCGAGACACAGACAGGACACAGCAAGCTGGGATCAGTGAAGGGAGGAGGAGAAGGGAGAGGAGAAGAAATGCGTCTGCTCTCTCTGATAGCCGGAAGAAGAAAGTATAATAATTAATAAATAATTAACCACTTGCACTCCGGGCAATTTTCCTAAAAATGCCAAAAAAAAACGTGCCCAAAGTAAATCGAAAGCTGTTATTCAACCCTTTGCAGCATCTTCATGGGGTTGGTCTCATTTAAAAGAAAACACTTTGAATTTTTTGGCAAAAAAAACATAATCTCTCTACGTGCTCCGGCCACTGAGTTACAGTCATCTAAACATACTGAACTTGAAGAAAAAAAATTTGGACACAGTGTTTTTTTGGATACAAATGCTTGTAAATAACACACAGCTGTCCGATCCGGCTGGAAAATGCAACAGAAATGTAGAACCAAGTGTTATCCAGCTGAGATCCAAATTTGGTAACAATACCACAAAAAATGAATATTTTACACAGCTTTGTTATCAGGTAGTTCCCAGGCGTTATGGAACTGTGCCAAATTGTGCCAAATGGCACAGTTTGGAAAAACGTCTGTAACTTTTGAATAATTCAATGTAGAATCTTCATTTTAGGCTCTAATGAAAGGTCACACTCAGGGCTGTGTCTGTGTGTGTGTGTGTGGGCGGGGGGGTCGTCCCCCCCCCCCCCCCCCGCTACCAAGGACCAAATTCGGCCCTCGCTACAAGACGGAATACACTCTTTTTTTTTTCTTCCTTGCATGTTTTCACAGCGGCTCTCCCCCCCCCCTCGCTACTGTGTGTGTGTGTGGGGGGGGAACCGTGAACGGACCGTGAACGCCCCCCCCCCCCCCTCGGTACAGAAGAAGGCCATCGCTACATGATGGAATAGACTGATACGCTTCCCCCCACCGACCGAGGAGCGTTTGGACCGTGCCCCCCCCCTCTCCTCTTCTGCAGCGGGTGGGGGGGGGGGCGTTCACGGTCCGAACACGGCAAATGAACCGTTTATCGCGGCGCACGCACTTCGTATTTCGTGCGCAGTACAGTTGTAATTTCCCGATCGGTCAAAAGTCATTTTTGGATTACAGTTTTCAGGGATAAATAATAATTTAGCTTATAACACCTTATCTCTTCAAAGCAGCAGAGTCGTGGCGAACAGCTCTTCCCACGCGTCAGACGAACGCGACGCTGCTCCGCTCGTGGATCCCAATCAACATAATTCCATTATTGCCGTTTTGGCGAATGATTTACGACTTTTGTCGTCGGCCTCCGTCTATTCTGCTGGAATGAGTGCAGGTCCCACTTGTGGGTGTTCTCCATGCTGCTGGGTGAGCCTGGGTCTGTAGGAGATTTGTCCAGCGTCCTTTGTTTTCATCTGTGGCAGCAGTAAATATCGCTTCACCCAGCCAGAATTTCTGTGCTTCAGTTGGCTCCTGCGTTCACAGTAGGCGGGTCCTCCTTCCTAGATTTTCATTCATTGGTTCTTCAAGGTTTCAGAAACCCAATTCAAGGCTCTTATTAGTCGAATGAGAGGTCAATCAGATGAACTAATCTGTTCGCGGCTGTCTCTGCAGTTTTTTTTTTGAGTGGCGCTTGGACGCTACTACATCACCATCACCACCATCATGCGTCATGCGCATGAGGGCGCACGAGCGCGGTCTCGCGCGCCCTCGTGCGTCATAGGACACAGAGACTTGCCCGCCCGCGGAACAACGGAGCGCAAGTGGTTAATAAATAATAAATAATTCTTCTGGAATTACATGATGAGCATGAGCAAGTGCTTTCAGAGCTCACGAATAAACAAAATTCTTCAGTCAGTCCTAAAGCAATGACTTCACCTGTATGGTGTTCAGGAAAGTTTGAAGACATTTGCTTTTCAAATTCCAATCTTGATCACTGAAGTGGGCAGTGAGGCTCATACAGCGGGGAAGATAAGTATTGAATGTGTCAATGTTGTTCTCATTAAACGTATTTCTGATGGAGCTATTGACCTGAGATTTTCACCAGATATCGGTAACAACCCAAGTAATCCATACATACAAAGAAATCAAGGCAATTGTGTTCACAAAACAAGTTATATTTAATAAAGTGGACTGATACAGGGAATAAGTATTGAACACATGAAGGAAAAGAAATGCAAAAAGGCACAGAAAGCCAAGAAACCAGCTGAAATCATCAGAATTTAGGAAGCCATCCCATCTCCCATCAGTGCAAATTAATTTCATCTAGTTAAGTCCTGACTGATGGCCTTTAAAAAGGTCTGTGAATATTAGCTTGTCACACCACAAAGAACTCATGATAGGTAGAAGCAAAGAGCTCTCTATAGACCTTCACAACCTTACTGTTGCAAAACATAATGGTGGTGGTGGTTACAGGCACATTTCTAAGCTACTGACTGTTCTGGTGAGCACTGTTGGAGCCATCATTCAGAAGTGGAAAGAGCATCATGTTACCATAAACCGGCCGTGACCAGGAGCTTCGCACAAGATTTATGACAGAGGAGTCAAAAGAATTATCACAAGAGTTAAGAGCCAAAGACCACTCGTGGAGAGTTCCAGAAAGACCAGGAGTTAGCAGGTACTGCTGTTTCAAAGAAAACAATAAGTGATGCACTCAACCAACATGGACTCTATGCCCACTAACCTCACAAGACTCCACTGCTGAAGAAAAAGCATGTTGAAGCTTTAAAGTTTGATGCACAACATTTGGGCAAGCCAGTAAAATACTGAGAGAATATAGGCTGGTCAGATGAGACCAAAATTGAACTTTTTGGATGCCGTAACACATAACATGTTTGAAGGAGAAATGGCACTGCACATCCCATCATGTTGTGAGGGTGTTTTTCAGCACACAGTACAAGCAGACTTCATATAATTGAAGGAAAGCTGAATGGACAGATGTACAGAGACATTGCCTTGGGTTGTTACTGATATCTGGTGAAAATCTCAGGTCAATGGCTCCCTCAGAAATGTGTTTAACGAGAAAAATGTTGACGTGTTCAATACTTATCTTCCCTGCTGTATATCAGAATCAGAATCAGAATCAGCTTTATTGGCCAAGTATGCACAACACATACAAGGAATTTGACTTTGGCTAAAAACTTGCTCTCGTTGTTCAGGTGAAGGATTTAAATAAGGATTCAATGACGACCACAGTATGTACAGTAAATTACAGTCTGTCCACGTTTCTATAAAAGGATGCAAATATATACAGGAATATATGCAGTTATTTACTCGGACTAACCACACTTTGCAGAAATATATGAAAAAATATACAATCACACAGTATTTCAATGTGGACTCAGATTCAGTGATATAATGTGAATGAAGTAAAAAGCAGTGTGAGAGTTATGTGCAATGTAATAATGGATGAAAAGTCATGAGTACAGCAACAGGTAGGACTAGGTGAATGTTAGGAGTTCATCAGAGTGATGGCTTGAGGAAAGAAACTGTTCCTGTGACGGGTGGTTTTGACCTTCAGTGATCTGTAACGACGACCAGAAGATAGAAGTTCAAACAGTTTGTGGCCGGGGTGTGATGGGTCAGCACAGATGTTTCCCGCCCGTTTCCTGGTTATGGACCGATATAAGTTCTCAATGGAGGGTAGGTCGGTACCAATGATCCTCTCCGCAGACTTAATGATCCGCTGCAGTCTGGTCTTGTCCTGTTTAGTGGCAGATCCAAACCAGACAGTGATGGAAAAGCAGAGGACAGATTGGATGATGGCGGTGTAGAAGACAACCAGCAGCTCCTGAGGCAAATCAAACTTCTTGAGCTGACGCAGAAAAAACAACCTCTGCTGGGCCTTTTTCCGGACAGTGTCAATATGGGAGGACCACTTCAGGTTCCGGGAGATTGTGGTACCCAGAAACTTGAAGGAGTCCACAGTGGACACTGTGCTGTTGAGGATGGTGAGTGGGGGGAATGAAGGGGGGTGTCGCCTGAAATCCACAGTCATCTCCACCGTTTTGGCTGGGTTAAGTTCAAGATGGTTCTGGCTGCACCAGAGGATCAGCTGCTCCACCTCCCGCCTGTATGTATATGGTTCAGATGTGCCACTTGACCATAAATCTGACGTAGTAGCAAAGTATGGCGGACTTTGCAGCTCTTTTTCAACTGTTTCTCTACATTCCGTGTACAGCTAGAAAAGTGCCGTCTGGGAAAAATATTAATGGCCAGAGAGTTAGTAACGAGAGTCAAGTACAGTCATGTGAAAAAATTAGGACACCCCTTTAAATATTCAGTTCTTTATTAATAAATGTTTACATGTCTATGTCTAACCTTGTTTTTGTTTTAGCCATTGTAAGTGGGAATGAATGTGAGGGTGTCCTAATTTATTCCTCACTGTTTGTTTAGAATTACATTTTACAGAAAATTTGAAAAAAGTTTTTAATTCATTTTTGATTGTTTAATTGTATTACGTGGATCTCCCAGTATTTTTAACATCGATATTAAATATCCATATGTCCAAATATGTAAAAAAAAATCACACAGGCTTATACAGCGTGTCCTACTTTTTTCACGACTGTACTTTCAACAGGATGGAACTGCTTCAGATGGTAAAAAAGATTTGTAGTGTTACCTGATTTTGTGGGAACGTGCCTGCAACACAGTTGCAGTGCACGCTAAGCTGCTTCTTGTCAGACTTTAAATAGCCTAAATATCTCCACGTTACTGAATTCCTCGGACCGATCTTTTCAACAATCTCCTCTATTGAGCATTGGGTGGCATCCGTTTCGGTAACGCTGTCACTGGACTTTTCATTAGTGTTTTGTGTCGCCTCCTACACAGCTGTGCTAGCCGAAACATTAGCAAGTGTGCTAACTGCTAAGCCCCAGCTGCGTGCTGGTTCTTCACGTACGCACGCTGTTGTGTGTGTGTCAATCAAATGTGACTTCCAGCCACATGATCGGTTCAGTGTGGTGTATTCTTATTGTCATTGGCTTTTCGTGCTGTGTGTCAAAACACGGAACAAATGAGTTCTGTCAAAGTTCTATCGACCATGTATTATGTCTCTATCGAGGAAAAGTTATTTCACAATAATTATCATTATCGTTTTATCGTCCAGCCCTACTTGCTCTTATTTTGAAAGTTTGCTTGCAGTAGTAAATGAATTGGATTCTTATGTCTGATTCTTCTCTGTTTAACTTATTTTTTTGTTGTTGTTGGATAACAATTATTTTAAAGCCAAATTTATGCCACCACGTTGTTGACACGAACCCAATGTACTACACCACTATATGTCAGATGACACAGACTGCAAGAGCTGTGATTGGTCCACTTTGTCTCCTCCTACACATTTTCTGGTTCTTGTCTCTGCTTTGCTCTGCCCATTCACGGCAGCACCACTTCCAAAACGAGTCAGTGAAACAACGGTCCAAATTGAAACAAATATTGAGGAAATTATCATTTATAGAACATTTGTATGACTCGTCTTAACCCCATTAATTACATGGCAGCATCGGTGATGGTCGTGTACAGGTGCATCTCACTAAATTAGAATATCATCAAAAAGTTGATTTATTTCAGTAATTTAATTCATAAAATGAAACTCATATTTCATATAGATTCATTCCAGACAGTGATATATTTCAAGTGTTTATTTCTTTTAATTTTGATTGTTATGGCTTGCGGCTCATGAAAACCTGAAAATCAGTTTCTCAAAAAATTAGAATATTACATAAGATCAATTTTAAAAAATTGATTTTTTTTAATAGAAATGTTGGCCAACTGGACTTCCGGTTATGGCTGCCACGTAGGACGGACGTGTCTCGCTCTGCTCTGCTCCTGGAAAAAAAAAAATCGGCAAATAACTCTCTCATTTGGGACAGAACGTATCCCAGCATTTGGACGAAGATATGTCGGCGAAGCCTAAGGCTGGAAAACCAGGAAAAGGAAAAAGCGAGCCGCCGAAACAGTCCAAATTAACGGACTTTCAGGTCTGTGACGCAGTAAACAAAACTCCATATATGGCGGAGGAGGCTGGCAACGCTGCGATATCTGCGGGGAATGGCGCAGATGCGCTGATGGCTGCCATGAGTTCAATGAGAGCGGACTTTTCCTCTAGATTTGATGGGATTATGACAGCGTTGGAAGGAATAAGAAAGGAATTGGGTGACTGTGTAGAACGAACGGCGCAGATGGAGCTCCGTCTCGCTAGTGCTGAAGATGACGTCACCCGTCTTCAATTAAAGGTGCGCACTTTGGGAAAAAAAAATAAATCTCTGGAAGATAATATTTTGGATTTGGAATCTCGGTCGAGACAGAATAATTTGAGGCTGGTGGGTCTTCCAGAGGAATCAGAAGGTCGGGACGTATGTTCCTTTCTGGAAAAGTGGATTCCGGAGGTGCTGGGCAGCGAGGAGTTGCAATCAGCAGTGGTTCTGGAAAAAGCACATCGTATTGGCCCACGGAGAGATAAGGGACCGCCGAGGACCTTAATTATGAAGTTTCTTAGCAACAGAGACAGGATGAAGATCTTCAACGCTGCACGAGCTAAAAAAGGAGAGATTAAACACCAGGACCAGCAGGTGCGGTTCTACCCAGATTTGGCCACAGGAATCCAGCAATTGAGGAAGCAGTTTGATCCCGTACGTAAGGAGCTGCGCAACCTTGGGATTCGTCATGGTGTAATCTATCCTGCGAGACTGCTGACCACGTATGAGGGCAGAACCCACATCTTCAAGACCCCAGAGGAGGCGCAGGAGTTCATCAAGAAGATCAAAGAAGAAGAAGAGACTGGTGGGAGCTAAGCATGAACAAAATATAAGGTAGAATAATTAAGCATTTGCACAGGCATCTGACTGACTTGAAGTAAATAGTAAGTTTACAAAATATAGATTGTATTATATATTAAAAAAACAAAACAAAAACAAAACAAACAAAAAAAAAAACTATGATGTACAAAGTTGTTAAAAATTTTGGAGTTAAGTTGGAAAACTACAGAGGAGAGTTAATGTTACGTCATTAAAAGCAGTAGAGTTAGGGTGATTGGGAGGATGAAGAAGGAGTGGCTTAGGCTGTTCCCCGTGGGTGTGGAACGGTCGATGGCTATATCGGGAGACAGAATTTTTCTTTTGATTTTGGGGGGTTTGCCACAAGTGTGGGAAGGGGAAATTTGTTTGTGTGTAGTTTGTAGGATGAATGTTCAACCACTCATGTTTTTGCTTCTCTGTATGAGCATGTTTACACTGCAAGGTAATCCCAAACTCTCTATTGATCATGGACCAAAGTGTTAATCTTAATTTAACTTCATGGAATTGCAGAGGTCTACAAAATTTAAAAAAAACTTAAACAAGTTATGAATAAAATAAAGGACATGGGTTCAAGAATTGTGTTTTTACAAGAAACTCATCTGATAGAGGAGGATGTTAAAAGAATTAGGAGTAGATGGCAGGGAAGTGTATTCACCTCTTCATTTTCATCCCGAGCCAGGGGAGTTATGACTCTCATACATAAATCAGTTCCTTTTCAAGTGAAAAATGTAATTGGAGACAAATTTGGAAGATATGTAATCATTCAAGGTTCTTTGCTATTAGAAAATATAAATCTTGTGAACTTATATGGTCCCAATATAGATGATCAGAAGTTCTTTGCTAATTTATTTCTCATCTTATCATCACTTACAGGGCAACATATAATAGCAGGGGATTTTAATTGTACATTGAATCCAGGTGTGGATAGATCAACAGGACTGGATTGTACGCACATTGGATGTAGGATGACTATTAATCATTTTATGAAAGAATTGAGATTGTTAGATATATGGAGAGAAATGAAACCACAAGTTAAAGCCTATTCTTGTTATTCCAGTACCTACAAGACATTCTCACGTATTGATTATTTTTTGATTTCCACAGAATTAAGGTCCAAGATTCAAAACTGCTTTTATGATAACATCGTGATCTCTGATCATGCACCCTGTTGTCTAATATATGTAGATAAAAAATTGACAAAGGAATCAGGTAGATGGCAATTTCAGCATAAATGGCTTCAGGATGAGGAATTTGTCAAGTATATAGAAAAACAGATAGACGAGTTCTTTGACATCAATACTACACAAACATCAGCATGTGTAAAGTGGGAGGCTTTCAAAGCTTTTATTAGGGGGCATATTATTAGTTATACAGGATCAAAATCTAAGAAGACTCGAGAGGAGAGAGCTAAATTGGAACATAAAATAAAAAGTCTTCAGGAAAAAGTGTATGCAGGAAGTGACCCAAGGTTGGAGAATGAATTACTGATTTTGAGAGCTGAATACGACAAAAAATCAGCGAATAGAGCTGCCTCGAGTCTTCTAAGATTGAAACAATCTTTTTATGAACAAGGTGAAAAATCAGGAAAATTATTAGCATGGCAGATTAAACAATTGGAAATTAAAACACCAATTACCAGTATTATAAGTAACGGACAGGTAGTTATAGATCCTTTAGAAATTAATAGAGCCTTTAGAGATTACTATGAAAAATTATATGATACCAAAAATGAACCTGATTTAACAAAACTAAATGGGTTTTTGAACGAACTATCTATACCGTGTATTCCAAATGAAAACAGGGAGATATTGGAGTCTAAAATTAGTCAAGAAGAAGTTGGGCTAGCCATTGATAATATGAAATCAGGAAAAAGTGCAGGACCAGATGGTCTTCCAGTTGACCTTTATAAAAAATTTAAGAATAAATTAATAAAACCTTTTTTGGAAATGGTTTTAGAAGCATTTCAAAATAATAATTTACCATCATACATAAATAATGCCTTAATTATACTGCTGCCAAAACCAGGTAAGCCCTCTAATAAATGTGAAAATATGAGACCAATAAGCCTATTAAACGCCGACCTTAAGATAATCTGTAAAATTTTAGCAAGACGAATACAAGAAATTTTACCAAATATTATTAATCGAGATCAGAATGGCTTTATAAAGGGTAGACAAGGCTTCCATAATGTAAGAAGACTATTTAATATTATTTATTTTAATAAAGAAGCACCGGATACAGCTCTCCTATCATTGGACGCCGAAAAGGCCTTTGATAGAGTTGAATGGCCCTTTCTTTTTGAAGTCCTACAAAGGTTTGGACTTGGAAATAATTTCATAAAATGGGTTCAAATAATATACAATAATGCTACAGCAGAAATCCTAACAAATAACAATATTTCAAAACCAATAAAAATCAATAGAGGATGTCGACAAGGCTGTCCACTTTCACCTTTACTGTTTACTATGGCAATTGAACCTTTAGCGATAGCGATACGTTTACATTCACAAATATATGGAATTAAAGTTGGACCAACAGAACATAAAATCTCCCTGTACGCCGATGATATAATTTTGTTTATGTCGAATCTAAAAAAATCAATTCCAACCTTGTTGAATTTAATAAAGAATTTGGGGGAAATATCAGGATATAAAATAAATAAAACTAAATCTTCAATATTAATGCTAAATGAGACCCAGAGAAATTACCCAGCCCCTGAGGCAAATCAATTCAATGTTGTAAATCAGTTTAAATATTTAGGAATCCAAATTATGCCTAAGCTAGAATCAGTCGCCAGCGTCAACTATGAAGCCTTAATGTCAGATATCAATGAGTTAACTCAGAGATGGATGTCACTACCAATGTCGATGATCGGGAGAATCAATATACTTAAAAGTAATATTTTACCTAAAATACTTTATTTATTTCAATACATTCCCTTATCACCACCTTTAGATCTATTCTCAAGAATAAAAAAAAAGTTAGTGGAATTTATATGGAACAACAGGAGGGCTAGATTACGTCTGTCTTTATTATATTTACCATTTATTGATCGTGGAGGTCTGAAATGTCCAAATTTTATGTTGTATTATTGGTCGGCACAACTGAGGTCTATGACATATTATTTTTCATCAAATGATCTCCCTCACTGGACTGAAATGGAATCATACAATTTACCTTTACCTCTTCCCATATTCATATACTCAGATTCGGCAAAAAAATTACAAAAACAAGTTAAAAATCCATTTGTAAAGCATATGATCAAAATATGGTGTGAAGCTAAAAACTATTTAAAAGAACCACAGTTATTGTCACAATTTAGTCCAATATGGGGTAATCAATATTTTAAACCAGGGAGAGCGGACGCTGTATTTAAAGTATGGAATTTAAAAGGGATACAAAAGATTCAGGATTTATATTTGCCATGTGCAGACAACATAATGTCTTTTGAAGAGCTGAGGATCAAATTTAATCTCAATAGAACACATTTTTTTAAATATCTTCAACTTAGAAACTTTATTCGATCAAATCAAAATAAAGCTCTCACTCGACCTATTTATTCATCCTTGGAAAAAATGATGATGAAAGATAGTAAAAGAAAGGGTATTATTTCAGAGTTTTATAACTCATTGACACTATCTTCAAGTGAAAATTCACTGAAAAGATTAAACTACTGGAAAGAAGATCTGCAAATTGAAATTTCGGAGGAACAATGGGAATTGGCTTGTACAGAAGCTCAAACCAAATCAATAAATGCACGCCTTAAATTGATACATTTCAAATGGTTAATGCGGATGTATGTTACACCGGAGGAGTTAAATAGATATAACAAAAATATACCAGATACATGCACAAAATGCATGGAAAGTAAAGGAACCCTATTTCATTGTTTATGGGAATGTAGATTAATAAGAATGTTTTGGGAAGAGGTGAGGGTAACAATTGAAAAAATAATCTCAAAACAAATCATACTGAATCCTAAACTGTTTTTGTTGGGTCTGTACCCAGAAAAGCATAATTTTAATAAAAGTGAAAGAACATTCATAGACCTCAGTTTGCTTAATGCCAAAAAATGTATTGCACTATTATGGAAAAAGACTCATAGACCAGATGTGACTCAGTGGTTAAGACAGATGTTAACAAACCTTCCATTAGAAAGAATAACATATATACTGAAATCAAAGGAAATTGTGTTTGAGAATATATGGAGACCTTTTATTGATTATGTAAAAAATTTAAACATAACTCTTGAAGAAGAAGGTGAATGATGTGTGTGGACCTTGTAAATTCCAAACTGGTGAACATAATATGTATACTTATGTATTGGATTGTCTAGACTAAACAGAGGAGCATTGTTGAAGACTTGATTTTGTTGGTGGTTGTTGGTGTTTTTAGTGCATTTTTTTTTTTTTGTAGTACTTTAGCGTTAGTGTTTGATTGTTTGTATCATGTTTGTTAAAAAAAAAAAAAAGGTTCAATAAAGATATTGTGGAAAAAAAGAAATGTTGGCCAACTAAAAGTGTTTCCATGCACACACTCAATACTTGGTCAGGGCTCCTTTTGCATGAATTAATACTGCATCACTGTGGCATGGCATGAAGGTGATCAGCCTGTGTTACTGCTGAGGTGTTATGAAGGCCCAGCTTGCTTTGATAGTGGCCTTCAGCTCATCTGCATTGTTGGATCTGGTGTCTCTCATCTCCCTGTTGATGATACTTCATAGATTCTGTATGGGGTTTAGGTCAGGAGAGTTTGCTGGCCAGTAAAATATGGTGATACCATGGTTATTAAACCAGGCTTTGGTACTTTTGACAGCAGTGTGGGCAGGTGCCAAGTCCTGCTGGAAAATGAAATCGGCATCTCCATAAAGCTTGTCAGCAGAGGGAAGCATGAAGTGCTCTAAAATGTCCTGGTAGACAGCTGCATTGACTTTGGACTTGATAAAACACAGTGGACTAACACCAGCAGATGACATGGCTCCCCAACTCAGGTGCCAAGTCCTGTCACTTGGAAATCAAGGTCCCGAAGTCTGGAGGAAGAGTGAACAGGCACGGAATCCAAGTTGCTTGAGGTACAGTGTGAAGTTTCCACAGCCAATGATGATATGTGGAGCCATGTCATCTGCTGGTGTTTTTCCACCATGTTTAACTAAGTCTAATATCAGTGCAGCCATCTAACAGGAAGTTTTAGAGCCCTTCATGCTTCCCTCTGCTGACAAACTTTATGGAGATGCTGATTTTATTTTACAGCAGGGCATGGCACCTGCCCACACTGCCAAAAGTACAGATACCTGGTTTAATGACCATAGTATCACTGTGCTTGATTAGCCAGCATACTCTGCTGACCTAAATCCCATAGAGAATCTATGGTGTATTGTCAAGAGGAAGATGAGAGACACCAGACCCAACAATGCAGACGAGCTGAAGGCCACTATCAAAGCAACCTGGGCTTCCATAACACCTCGGCAGTAACACAGGCTGATCGCCTCCATGCCATGCTGCATTGATGCAGTAATTATGCAAAAGGAGCCCCGACCAAGTATTGAGTGTGTACATGGACATACTTTTCAGTCGGCCAACATTTCTATTAAAAATCAATTTTTTAAATTAATTGTATGTAATATTCAAATTTTCTGAGAAACTGAATTTGGGATTTTCATTTGCTGCAAGCCGTAACCATCAAAATTAAAAGAAATAAACACTTGAAATATATCACTATGTGTGTAATGAATCTTCATAATATGAGTTTCACTTTTTGAATTGAATTATTGAAATAAATCAAGTTTTCGATGACATTCTAATTTACTGAGATGCACCTGTATAGATAGATGTACTTTATTGATCCCAAACTGTCTTCTTTTTTCTCTGTTGCAGCGATTGCATGAAAAGTTGTTGTTTTTTTAAACATTTATTAGCTTCAACTCCATCATAGTCTGCTCTTTTCTGTTGCTATGTAATAAAAACAGTGAACACATGTCACTCTAAACATATCAGCAGAAACCACTTCTGGCAATGCAATGACACATTCAAAGCAGTGCACAAGTAGAAGTTGCTGATGACTGCATTCGCCACGTGTGTTGTTCTTTGGTGTTGCCATGATGCAGGGACATAAATTGGGCTTTCATGTTCACAACATCTGTCTGAAGGTTTACTTCTCAGGTGACAGCTGCAGTGGCTCACAGTGGCCAGCAGGGGACAGTACAAGTCTGAGCAGGGAGTGGCGTAAAATGAGCATGTCACTATATTCAGACGGCTTTTCTCTTGACTGAACATGACAGGACCGAGCCCTGCTTACCTCACTCACCACAGAGATATTTTGCTGATGAGTCGTGACAGTCTTCACTTCTCATTTACCTTGTTGGTACCTCGCATGACGAGGGATGGGTGCTTGTTCTATTATGGCTGCTGGTGTTTTTGAGTTACTGTTGAAATTACTTTGCAAGTTGTAAGGTAAAGGTCTGACAGTTTTTAGAATGAGAAATGCCACAGTTGGGTGATGCCTTATCATACATAAAACATCTAAGCAGAACAATGTTCAGGGAGTTTTCGCCATCTGGCATGACCAACTATGGAAAGAGAAGAAGAATTTCGTGACAAAACAAAAACCGAAGGTAAATTTGAAACACTTGTGCCAGCAAAATTAGTTTGTTCATTTGTTTATGTCCACGTAGGTCAATGATAAAGTTGGGCAGATTTTGGGGTGATACGGATTTTTTATAGGACTTATCTGGAATGTACAGGATCTTTCCTGTAAAGAGATTATTTACACTGTTGTTATTGTAAATCAATTCAACTTTATTTATTTATTTATATAGCACCATTTCACAACAACAATCATCTCATAGCACTTTCAACTGTAGGGGAAACCCCCACAATTGCAGAAAGACCCCAGCAATCAGGCGATCCCCTGTGAGCAAGCGCTTTGTGACGGTAGAAAGGAAAAACTTCCTTTTAACAGGAAGAAACCTCCAGCAGAACCAGGCTCAGGCAGGGGCAGTCATCTGCTGCGACTGGCTGGGGGGTGAGGGGATAGAGAAGATGAAAAGAACAGACATGTAGAGAGCAAACAGCACGATGGGGACTCAATCTATGGGAGAGAACAAACAGATGTTAATGACCAGCAAAAAAAATATTTCATTGAGAGTGAAGAAAGGAGTGAAGCCCAGTACAATTATTGGAGGTCCCCCGGCTGTCTAAACCTAATAGCAGCATAACTAAGGGAGGGTTCAGAAACACATGATCCCTCCCTAATTGTAGGCTATATCAAAAAGGAAGGTTTTAACCCTATTCTTAAAAACAGAGATAGAGTCTGACTCCCGAATCCAGATTGGCAGCTGGTTCCACAAGAGAGGAGATTGATAACTGAAGGCTCTGCCCCCCATTGTACTTTTGGAGATTGTAGGTATTACAAGTAATCCAGCATTTTGGGAGCGTAGTGCTCTGTTAGGATAATAGGGTAATATCAGATCTTTTAAATAAAAAGGGGCCTGATTGTTTAGAGCTTTGAAAGTGAGAAGGATTTTAAACTTGATTCTGAACTCTATGGGAAGCCAGTGAAGGGAGGCCGGAACCGGAAAGATATGATCTCTCTTTCTCGGACCTGTTAAAACTCTTGCTGCAGCATTTTGGATCAACTGAAGACTTTTTAGAGATGTTTTAGGACAACCTGATAATAAAGAATTACAATAATCTAATCTAGAGCTAACAAAAGCGTGGATCAGTTTTTCAGCATCACTCTGAGACAAGATGCTCCTCATCTTGGCAATATTATGCAAATGATAGAAGGCAGTCTTAGAAACAAGACAGCAGTGGCTCAGGAGGTAGAGCAGGTCGTCCAATAACCACATGGTTGGCGGTTTGAATCCCGCTCTCCCCAGATATCCTGCCGTTGTGTCCCTGGGCAAGACACTTCACCCCAATTGCTCCTGGTGGGTCTGGAAGTGCCATGTTAGGCAGCATGCCACCATCAGTGTGTGAATGTGTGTGTGAATGGGGGGATAGCAGGATCTGTAAAGCGCTTTGGTCATCAAGAGATAATAGATAATAAAAGCGCTATATAAGTGAGTGCCATTTACCATTTTCCACAAATTTAATATGTGAATTGAAAAACAGATCTTGATCAAAAATAACTCCAAGGTTCCTCACAGAGCTATTAAGAGAAAGAGTAACTGCATCCAAACTAAAAGTTTGATTTGGAAAGGTATTTCTAAGGTTTTTTGGACCGACAAGAATGACTTCAGTCTTATCTGAATTTAATAGCAGGAAATTACAAGTCATCCAAGCTTTGATTTCCTTAAGACAGGCTTCTAACGGCTAATTGATGACTATCATCTGGCTTCATTGACAGGTATAATTGTGTCATCTGCATAACAATGAAAATGTATACAGTGCTTTCTAATGATGTTGCCTAATGGAACCGTATATAAACTAAAAAGAGTAGGGCCTAGCACAGATCCCTGTGGAACTCCATGACTGAGCTTTGAGTTGAAAGAAAACTTATTATTGACATGAGCAAACTGGAACCTATCAGATAAATAAGATCTAAACCACTGCAACCAAGTTCCATTAAGTCCAACATAGTGTTCTAATCTATCAAGTAGAATATTATGATCGATAATATCAAAAGCTGCACTAAGGTCTAAAAGGACAAGTACAGAAACAAGTCCATTATCAGATGCGATCAGGAGGTCATTAGTGACCTTCACTAAGGCTGTTTCAGTACTATGATGGATTCTAAACCCAGATTGAAACTCTTCAAATAGACCATTTCCCTACAAATGGTCAAATAATTGTGTAGCAACAACTCTTTCTAAGATTTTTGAAATGAAAGGGAGATTAGAGATTGGGCCTATAGTGAGCTAAAACTGCTGGATCCAGCGTTGGCTTTTTGAGTAAGGGTTTAATTACAGCCTTTTTAAAAGCCTGCGGTACATGGCCTAAAGTTAATGAAGAATTGATTATTTGAAGAATAAAGCTACCAATAAATGGGAAGACTTCTTTAAATAACCTGGCAGGAATAGAATCTAAAAGACAAGTTGAAGGCTTGGATGAGGAAACTATTTTGCCTAACTCTAAAGGGTCAATTGGAGTAAACCGATCCAAACAGATATCAATTGAAGGAGTTATAGTAGTTACTGTATTTAAGTTAACGGTGGGAAGAATCTGACTGATTTTATCTCTGATAGATGAAATCTTATTATTGAAAAAGTTCATAAAGTCCTGACTAGTAAGCTCTAAGGGAATGCTAGGATTGACAGAGTCCTGACTCTTTGTCAGCCTGGCTACAGTGCTGAAAAGAAACCTGGGATTATTCTTGTTCTCTTCTATTAATGCAGAATAATAGCTTGTTCTAGCTTTTCTCAGAGATTTTTTTATAAATTTAAAGATGATTTCTCCAAGCTAAATAGATTTCATCTAAATTAGTGGAGCGCCATTTTCTTTCTCATTGACGAGTCTTCTGTTTTAAGCTACGAGTTTCTGTGTTGAACCAAGGAGTTAGAAATCTCTGATTAGACTTTTTCTTTTTTAAAGGGGCCACCAAGTCTAGAGTCTGATGCGGAGAAGCTGTAACACTATCTACCATGCTATCAATTACAGAAGGAGCAAGCTGTCTATAGCTTATTTCCGTTGTGTTGACACATGACATAGAGGAAACAATCTGCATAAATTTGGTAACAACATCATCTGAGAGGCATCTACTGTAGTAATATTTTTCCTTAGGAGCCAAATAGTCAGAAATAGTAAAATCAAAGGTTAACAGACAGTGGTCTGACAGTACAGGGTTATGAGGAGACACTACCAGATTTTCTATTTCTATGCCATATGTCAGAACAAGGTCCAATGTATGGTAGAGATAATGGGTAGAATTTTCTACTTTCTGAGAAAGCCCCATCGAGTCTAATATTGAATTAAATGCCAAATTAAGGTAAATACTATCTACATCTACATGTATATTAAAGTCCCCTACTATAATTATTCTATCTGATTTCAGCACTAAATCAGCTAAGAATTCGGCAAATTCGGATAAAACTCTGAGTAGGTTGATGGAGGAAGATAAACTATGGTAAGTAAAATTGGGTTTAGCCTAAAACTGCTAAAATGCCCAATACTGAGGACCAGGCCCTCAAAGGAATTATAACGTGTTTTTTGCTTTACATTAACTAGTAATTTGGAATGGTAAATTGTTGCTACTCCTCCTCCACGACCAGAACTTCTGGGATTTTAACAGTTTAAATAACCAGAGGGAGTTGATTCATTTAAACCAACATAATCCTCTTGCCCTAGCCAAGTCTCTGTAAGGGATATTAAATCAATCTGATGATCAATTAACAGATCATGGACTAGCAGAGACTTGGAAATTAGAGACCTAATATTTAACAAACCACATTTAATTTTTAAATTATGAGGAGAAACAGAGGCCAAATCATAAAATTTAGAGGCTTTATGTTTGAGTTTTACCAACTTTTTGTTTAATCACTTTGGGATGCTTATACATAATATTTTTATTTACTTTGGAGGGAGCAGACAATGATTATTTGATGGGGAAGACAGGGGCTAAGTTGAGGGGTGGCGGATGAAGAGGAGCTGCAGAGAGGCGTGTAAGACTGTGACTCTGCTTCCTGGTCCCAACTCTGAGTTGTCAAGGTTTTGGAAATTTGGATAAAAATTATGCCAGATTGTTAGATAAATGAGACGCACCATCCAAAGTGGGATGGACACCGTCTCGTCTAATAAGACCAGGTTTTCCCCAAAATGAGCTCCAATTGTCAATGTAGCGCACGTTGTTTGCAGGACACCACGCAGACAGCCAGCGGTTGAAGGATGACAAGCGGCTAAACATGTCATCACTGGTCAGATTGGGGAGGGCCCCAGAGAACACTACAGAGGCAGACATTGTTTGGGCAAAGTCACACACCGATTCTACATCAAGTTTCATGACTTCCGACTGCCGGCGTCAGACGTCATTAATGCCGGCGTGGATAACAGTTGTGGAGTATTTACAGTTACTTTTAGCCAGCATTTTCAAATTTGACTCAATGTCGCCTGCTCTGGCCCCAGGAATGCATTTGACTATGGCCGCTGGAGTCTCTAGGTTCACGTTTCTGACTACAGAGTCGCCAGTGATCAGAGTTTTTTCCTCAGCGGGTGTGTCGCTGAGCGGGGAAAAGCGATTAGAAACATGAACAGGTTGGTGGATAACCAGGGCTTAGCGACTAGGCTTCCTTCTCACCGTCACCCACCCAGTCTCCTCGCTGCTGAGGAGGACCGGAGGACCGCTAGCAGGCCGCCCTAAGCTAGGGAGCTCCGCTGCAGCTAGGGGACGTCCGTCGTTATTAACTGGCGCAGACGGTGTTTCAGTGCAGCGGAGCCGGGATTCCAAATCAGACAGCCTCACCTCGAGCGCCTCAAAAAGACAACATTTATTACATTTACCGTTACCACTAAAAGAGGCAGAGGTGTAGCTAAACATCTGACAGAGAGACCACACCAGAGGAGGAGGGGAAGGAGAGCTAGTAGCCATAGCTAGTGGCTAACCCGAAGCTAACAAAAACACTGAACAGTAAACAGAAGGCTGAAACAGGTGAACAGAAGGCTAAAGAGGGTGATTAGATGATGCTGTGCACACAGGTGCAAGAGGCTTGACAAACAGAAGTGAGAGCTAACGGTAGAAGGAAAAAAGTGATTAAAATACAATTAAGGGCAAAATCCTCGGGAGAATGAGGAGAGCATTCACTTCCATAGGAAGTGACGATACGTTACCGCAGGCAGGGACATAAAAAAAAAAACTAAATATATTGTCAATTTTAGTGCTGGAAATTGATTACACTTTTTTTTAAAAACTGATTAATTGCACCCCCCACATACATTAGTAAGTTAACTGCAATTAGTTGCACACTTTCTTTACCTCAGAATAAGTTTTAGAAAATGCTCAGTCTGTTTACAGTGGCAATCAGCCTTGACCATACCTTGTAGAGCTGTGAGATATGACCAGAATTTCATATCACCACATACATTTTCTGTAAACTCTACAGTTTAGTCACATAAAAAGGAACATCTCTCTTTTTTTTTTACATGCACCTTTTTCCCTCATAATTAGCAGTGTTGTTATAAAATACTTGATTCTCATAAATTTGAAGTTTTTCCTCTAAATCATGTCATAAGGGCAGCTCGGTGGTGCAGTGGTTAGCACTGTGGCAGCACAGTAAGAAGGTCATGGGATCAATCCCACCCCCGACCATCAGTGACCCTTCTGTGTGGAGTTTGCATGTTCTCCCCGTGTCTGCATGGGTTTACCCCAGGCACTCAGGTTTCCTCCCACAGGCCAAAGACATGCAGGTTAGGTTATTTGGAGACTCTAAAGTGGCCCGAGGTGTGAATGGTGAAGAGATTGGCGCTGTACCGTGACTGCCTCATCCATCCAGGTGGATGCCTAAATTTCCCTCTGGGGATTAATAAAATATACAAAATACAAAAAAAAAAAAAAAAAAAAAATTCTGGCTGAGGGGGCAGATGCCTATTGAGTTCTGTAAAGGCCCTGAGGGGAAAAAAACAACAACCCTGTTCTACAGCCTGGTGGGGCAAGCCTTGTGAGTCCTGTAATGCCTGCCAGATGGTTGTAGGGAGAAAAGGTGGTGTGCAGGGTGTGTTCCATCCTGCAGAATACAGTTTAGTTGGCGGAGACAGCAGGTCCTGAAGATACAGTTAGGCCCAGAAATATTTGGACAGTGACACGAGTTTTGTTATTTTAGCTGTTTACGAAAACATATTCAGGATACAATTATATAATCAATATGGGCTTAAAGTGTAGACTCTCAGCTGTAATTTGAGAGTATTCACATCCAAATTGGAGCAAGGGTTTAGGAATTACAGCTCTTTAATACGTAGCCGCCTCTTTTTCAAGGGACCAAAAGTAATTGGACAATTGACTCAGAAGGCTGCAAAAAAAATAACAAGGCTGCATGGGCTCTTCCCTCATTAACCTGTCATCAATTAAGCAGTTAAAAGGTCTGGAGTTGATTCCAGGTGTGGTGTTTGCATTTGGAAGCTGTTGCTGTGAACACACAACATGCGGTCAAAGGAGCTCTCAATGGAGGTGAAACAGACCATCCTGAGGCTGAAAAGAAAAGAAGAAATCCATCAGAGAGATAGCAGAAATGTTAGAAGTGGCCAAATCAACAGTTTGGTGCATTCTGAGAAAAAAAGAGTGCACTGGTGAGCTTGGGAACTTAAAAAGGCCTGGACATCCACGGAAGACAACAGTGGTGGATGATCACAGAATCCTTTCCATGGTGAAGAACAACCCTTTCACAACATCCACTCAAGTGAAGAACACTCTCCAGGAAGTAGGTGTGTCAGTATCTAAGTCTACCATAAAGAGAAGACTTCATGAGAGTAAATACAAAGGATTCACCACAAGGTGCAAACCATTAACCAGCCTCAAAAATAGAAAGGCCAGAATTGACTTTGCCAAAAAACGCCTGAAGAAGCCAGCCCAGTTCTGGAACAGCATTCTTTGGACAGATGAGACTAAGATCAACCTGTACCAGAATGATGGGAAGAAGAAAGTTTGGAGGAGAATTGGAACTGCACATGATCCAAAGCACACCACATCTTCTGTAAAATGTGGTGGAGGCAGTGTGATGGCATGGGCATGCATGGCTTCCAATGGCACTGGGTCACTTGTGTTTATTGATGATGTGACAAAAGACAGAAGCAGCCGGATGAATTCTGAGGTCTATAGGGATATATTTTCTGCTCAGATTCAGCCAAATGCAGCAAAGTTGATTGGACAGCGCTTCACAGTACAGATGGACAATGATCCAAAACATACTGCAAAAGCAACCCAGGAGTTTTTTAAAGCAAAGAAGTGGAATATTCTGCAATGGCCGAGTCAATCACCAGATCTCAACCCAATCGAGCATGCATTTCACTTGCTCAAGACAAAACTTAAGGCAGAAAGACCCACAAACAAGCAACAACTGAAGACAGCTGCAGTAAAGGCCTGGCAAAGCATCACAAAGGAGGAAACCCAGCGTTTGGTGATGTCCATGGGTTCCAGACTTCAGGCAGTCATTGCCTGCAAAGGATTCTCAACAAAATATTGAAAAGTAACATTTTACTTATGGTTATGTTTATTTGTCCAATTACTTTTGAGCCCCTGAAATGAGGAGCGTTTGTATAAAAATAGCTACAATTCCTACATGTTTAATCATATATTTTTGTTCAACCCCTTGAATTAAACCTTAAAGTCTGCGCTTAAGATGAGCCTTTATTAGTCCCACAACGGGGAAATTCCAGGATTGCAACAGCACAGGGATAGCAACACTCAGAGCAACAATCAGAAGGCAAGAAAAAAAAAAAAAAGCAAGCAAGCAAGAGCAGCTAATATACATATGTACATATTACTATAAATATATATATATACACACAGACACACAGTGTAGAGCATTGTAGCTGGATGGGATAAATATATGAGTATATAAACACACAGTACGGAGCATTGCAGCTAGATGGAATAAATATGTAAATATATAAACACACAGTGCGGAGCAATGTAGCTAGATGGAATAATATGTAGATATATAAACACACAGTGCGGAGCATTGTAGCTAGATGGAATAAATATGTGAATGTATAAACACACACAGTGCAGAGCATTGTTGCTAGATGGGATGAAACAGCACAACCGTCTATTTAGTTATCCTACATGGTATGATTATGTGCCCATACATATTCTCACCCTCCGTAGCTACCGGTATTTTCCTAGTTGTATGCCAGAGGGGACCATTGTGTAAGTCTATTGCATCTTTTGCATTCAAAAAAACTATTGGGTTGTTACGTCTTTTTGCTATCTCTGCGAGCAGCCCTGCTTAGGTTGTACAGTCTGACAGCCGTTGGTAGGAAGGACCTGCGAAACCTCTCGGTTGTGCACCTGGGATGATGTACTCTGCTGCTAAATGAGCTCCTCAGTGCATTCAGTATGTCCTGCATAGGGTGGAACTCGGACTCCAGCAGAGAAGACAGTTTAGCCACCGTCCTTCTCTCTCCTATCTCCTCCACCGGATCAAGGCGCTGCCCCAGGACGGAGCTAGCTTTCTTGATCAGTTTGTTCAGTCTCTTCCTGTCGGCTGCAGTAATGCCACTGCCCCAGCAGACCACTCCAAAAGTGATGGCTGATGCCACCACCGTGTCATAGAATGTCTTCAGCAGCGCCCCTTGTACACCAAAAGACCTGAATCTCCTCAGTAGGAACAGCCTGCGCTGTCCCTTCTTGTAGAGTGCGTCGGTATTGTGTGACCAGTCTAGTTTATTGTTCAGATGAACACCCAGGTACTTGTAGGATGTCACCATCTCAATGTCTGTTCCCTGTATATTTACTGGTGCTGTGAGGGGTTGTCCTTGCCTGCGGCAGTCCACCACCAGCTCCTTAGTTTTCCTCGCGTTGATCTGGAGGCAGTTCCGATGACACCAGTCCACGAAGTCCTGGATAAGCCCTCTGTACTCAGCTTCAACTTCAATTCCGTTGTAGTTGTTTCATTTCAAATCCAATGTGGTGGCATGCAGAGCCCAAATCATGAAGATTGTGTCACTGTCCAAATATTTCTGGGTATCATCCAGCGAGGGCAGAGGGAGTCGAGTGATTTTTTTTTTTTTTTCAGCAGCTTTTATGACTCGTTTAAGAACTTTCCTGTTATACTGTGTGCAGTTGGCGTACCATGCTGTGATGCAGTAAGTTAAAACACCCTTGATGGAGCAGTGATAAAAAGGCCTTTAGCAGCCCAGCAGACAAGTTATTTTTCTCAGGTGTCCATAAAAAAATACAGCTGTTGATGTGCTTTTTTTTTTTTTACTTTTGCAGTTGTATTTTCTCCCCATTTGAGAGCCTCCCTCATATGGGTCCACAAAAAATGTAAAAGAGAGCGGTAGTAAAGGAAAAGGTATTAGTGAGTTGTATGAGGGGCTGGACACTAAGGAAGGATTGTATCAGTTGGCTAGACAGAGAGATTGAGCTGGAAAGGATGTGCAGCAGGTTAGGTTGACTAAGGACAGAAATGGTAATGCACTAACGGGTGAAGAGAGTGATGGATGGAGAAAATGAGAGATAGAGGTGGATGGATGAAGGAGAGGTGGTGAACAAGGAAGTTCCAAGGATTAGCAAGTAGGGCTGCAACTAACGATTATTTTTGTAGTCGACTAATCTAACAACTATTTTTTTGATTAGTCAACTAATCACAATTATTTCTGTCATGTCCACCATCTCAGCTTCCTGTTGGCATAGCTCCAGGTCATGTTTTACCTCACCCGTTTAAGCCTGCACACCTGTAAAAATCACTTTGTTGTCAATCTCTGCCCTAATATAACATAGCCTATTATAAAAAGTTCCCATAGCTAAATAAAATAACGACCCATGAAACAAGTTGCAAACTTTAACTTGGCAGCTTAATAAAAAGTGGTTGGAGCAACACAATTAAATAATAAAAACTAAAATGCAGTCTTTTAACATACAAAGTGAAAAAACTCAAATGAGCAGCTTCTGCTGCAGCATGGAAGGCTGTTGTAACTCTGCCTGTTCAAAACAAACTACAGTAACATGCAAATCCATAAATGTAAAAAAGAAAAAAAAAACAGTTCATCTTAATAAAAACCTTTCAGGGTTTGGAAGATTAAAAGTTCAATTAGGCTTCAGATGAAAATAAAAAGAACTTCTTTCAGTCCAAAATAACAGTTTGCAAATGTTTTAAGTTCACAGTGCAGGAATGTCAGCCTTCACTACACATACAGTGAAATATTTAAACTGGTTTAATTTATTTGTGATGATTATGGTTATGGTTTTTATAAATTAAATTACATATTGTAATTTCCTGATATTGCCAGGACAAAAAGAGGGAGGATAAGGGAGTAAGCCACTCCTGTAATTCACTAATTCAGTGCAGTGAACATGTTAGCCAGCAGAACTGAAACAGCTCAGCTGTCAGCAGCCATCATCCAAGAGAGATTATGGCCCGACAGGTAAGCTAACATAAGCAGCACATGCTAACAGTTTAATTAGTTTTCTAAAGCTGAGACAGTCGCTCATTGAAAATAAGAAGCGCCGGCTTTACTTGCTAAAATTTGCTAACCTGACCAGTGCAGTGTTTATAAGTGGCCCAACTTCATTCATCACCGGGACGGAGCACAGGGGAGACCTGCTGACAGGCGGCTGAGCTGGCGGACAGAGCGGAGGGAGGAGGGGGAGGAGGATGGACACATTGCTGTGCTGCTGTGATAATGACAACTCTGCTTTATAGAGTTGGTATTTAACTTGTTTTATTTGTTTATTTTCAGTAAAATGCTCCCATACTTTGGAAAGTTTTGGTCTCTTCTCTGGGATTTTCTGTCTTCTGTGTTGCCATGATGCGCTCCTCCTCTTCTTTGCTGGAACAATTAAACTGAACATTTCCACATCATGCATATAAACTAAAATTAAATGATTCGTCAACAGTAAAAGCTTGCATTGGCAAATTTTTATGATCAACGCTGTTGATGACGTCGACTTTAAAGTGCTGATGACACGTTTTTGACTTCCACTAGTTTTTCAACACATAATACAATATGACGAAATAGGTTGGTCTGTGCAGTTCTAAGTCAAACAGGCTTTTTTTCACGCGAATAGCCAACGTTTTCATGAGCGCCATGTCACCCATTGCGTCAGTGGCTGGAAAAACCCCTGGCCATGTTGTAACGTCATTGACGGAACACAGTGCTTGGCTGCCCTTTGTACACACAGGATGGAAGCGGTTGAAAACATTGACGATGGTTCCAGCACATGTAGTCTGGAATTGGTTTGTGTTGTCCAATCTTCAGGCGATTATAGTTCCGAAGAAGGGGATGACGATGAAGAATCTGGGGGAATCAAACCGTATAGGTTTGAGCCGTGCCAAGCGGGCATTGTGCCTAGCGAGTCAGACTCAGTGATAGTCAGCTGTTCATGTTTTGTGTGCATCATCTGCTGTGTTTTTTTTTTTTTTTGTTACTTAATTGTACCCGTAGGTAGACTTGGTTTGCAGTCTGGTGACAAGCCACCGGCTGCTGGTCGCTGCGTGCGCGAGCGCCCTAAACCTACATGTTTTTGGTGTGCGGGAGGAAACCGGAGAAATCCCGGAGTAAACCCGCGCAACACGGGGAGAACATGCAAACTCCACACAGCTCACTGTTGGTCGGGGGCTGGGATCGAACCCACGATCTCATGATCCCCTCGATCCCCCGGCCGAGGGTAAAACTGTGCTGCCACAGTGCTAAACCACTGCGCCACCGTGTTGTCAGCCAGCCAATATTGCCAACACTATCACGACGTGTTAGCCACTCCACACAGCCGTGGTTCTGTTGCACCCCTTGTAGTGATGTCGGCTCTGGGCGCAACCATGATTAACATGTCTCCTCTCCATGTTCGCTGGGCGATGTTGGCCCCGAACGCCTACTGTTTGTGTTTCTGTGTATTTTTGTAAGTCTTCACCTTTTGGGATCAGTCTTTATGTTCAATACATGTGCTGTGGTGAATCCTACGCGTAAATACTCGTTATTTATGCGTAAATCCTTCCTCTCCGTGCGCTGTTACGCAGGGTATGGAGAGGGAGCATGAAATAACGAGGATTTACGTGCAGGGTTCACCACAGCACATTTAATATAGAACGACAGACAATTCCCAAAAAGGTGAGGACGTACAAAAAACACAAACACATTTACTGATGGCGTTCAGGGGCCAGCATTGCCCAGAGAACAAATGAGAGGAGACGTGTTAGCCACAGGTGCGCCCCAGAGCCGACATTGCTTCAAGGACGCATGAGAACCACGGCAAACATGGAGTGACTAACGTCGTGAGAGTGCTGAAAATACGGGCAGACTAACAGTACAGATGACAATACTATGGACCAGCATTGTGTGACTGGCAAATGGCCGTTAATATGTACACGCACTGCTGGTGATGGTGTGATGAGAAGCACCTGGACGAGGACCGGGAAACATGATCAGCGGGAGTTTGAATCAGCTGGTGATAATGAGAGGGGGGACGTGGCCAGACCAGTGAGATGTCAGCATGGGATCACAGAAAGTAGGTCAAAGCTGCACATAAATCCATTAATCCTTCCCCTCCTTGTGCGTTCCTCCTGCCTAAAAGCGCATGAGAAGCACACGAGGAGGCTTATAACAGTTTGAGCTGAAGCGTGTGATGTGGTCTTTCATGGCTTGCTGTTTATCTGAGCCTGCAACACAACGCGAAGGCATAGCCGTAAAATTAAAACAAGAAACCAGAGAAACTGTGAGCTACAAAGCTGCTGTCATTCTAGTTAACACCGGATTCTGTTCTGTCGATTACATCATTGGGGTGCCGCCCTTAATTCAGTGGGCGGCACCACAGTCCAGTCAGCGGCTGTGGTTTTTTGATGGTAACTAGTTTATGCAGGCGCTGTGTAAATATTATATTGATCATAGACAATGACTTTTAGGTTTACACAACATGCTAAAAAATGTCAAAAACATGTCATCAGCACTTTAATCGTAGCCCTGTTAACAAGGCAGAAGTGAGGGCAGCTTTGGAGAGGATGAAGAATGGAAAGGCGGTTGGTCCAGATGACGTACCTGTGGAGGTATGGAGATGTTAAGGAGAGATGGCAGTGGACTTTTTAACCAGATTGTTTAGATTTTAGATTTTTTTTTTTAGATTTAGTATACTTTATTGATCCCCAGAGGGGAAATTGAGGGTCATCCACCACCTGGATGGATGAAGCAGCCACGATACGGCGCTATCCCTTAACCATTCACACACACATTCACACCTAGGGCCACTTTAGAGTCTCCAATTAACCTAACCTGCATGTTTTTGGCATGTGGGAGGAAACCGGAGAAATCCCGGGGTAAACCCACGCATACACGGGGAGAACATGCAAACTCCACACAGATCACTGTTGGTCGGGGGCTGGGATCGAACCCACGATCCCACGATCCCCTGGCCAAGGGTAAACTGTGCTGCTGCAGTGCTAACCACTGCGCCACCGTGCAGCCCACGAGATTAACACAATCTTGGAGAGTGAGAGGATGTCTGAGGAGTGGAGAAGAGGTGTTTTGGTACCAATTTTCAAGAACAAAGGTGATGCTCAGAGCTGTAGTAACTACAGAGGCATAAAGTTGATCAGATATGGGAAAGAGTTGTTGAGGCCAGGTCAAGAAGAAGTACTACAGATGCAATGTTCGTTTTAAGAGTATTGATGGGGAAATATAGAGAAGGTCAGAGGGAATTGGGCTGTCTTTTGTGACATTTGCACAATTAACTTTGTTTTCATCCAAAGAATGTCTGTGTTGCTTTTTTATGTATAGACTTCTGCACAATGCTTGGATTAAAAACTAGACATAAGGATACATGCTGTACAATATAGTGTACATAAACATGGTGGTTTATACTACACATGAAGAGTATTAACAGTGTTTTTGTGTCATGGACAGGCTTTGCAACAGAAAAATGTGGATGTTGCCAAAGTTTATGCAGAGAATGCCATCCGGAAAAAGAATGAAAGTCTCAATTTTCTGCGTATGGCATCTCGAATAGATGCAGTAGCCTCCAAAGTCCAGACAGCTGTTACCATGAAGGGCGTAAGTAGATCAGCTTGTATTAATACATGTTGAAAGTGTAGTGATATAAAGCAACTAGATCCACATGTCTGTATGCAGCACATATTGTTTTTTTTCTTCTTCAGGTAACCAAAAACATGGGTCAGGTGACAAAAGCACTGGACAAAGCTCTGAAGTCCATGGACCTCCAGAAGGTCTCTGCAGTCATGGATAAGTTTGAAAGCCAAGTCCAGAACCTGGATGTCCACACCTCAGTGAGTGACTTCAGTCTGTTATTTTTAATGATAGAGCATTTCTGCTGTAAAGGGGATGAGGTGGTGACATGTCAAACCTGAATCCAGACTCTGACCTGGCTTTTATTTTGTCCTGTCCCCACCTTTTTCCTGAACCAGGTGATGGAGGACTCCATGAGCTCAGCGATGACACTGACCACACCTCAGGAGCAGGTGGATGACCTGATCCACCAAATCGCAGAAGAGAATGGCCTGGAGGTGATGGACCAGCTCAGCCAGCTGCCTGCCGGGGCTGGCTCACTGGACCGAGAGAGCGGACGGACTCAGGAGAAGGAGGACCAGCTGTCACAACGGTGAGGACCACGGTCTATATTTATTTAAGTTTTTGTAAAGGGTATACACGTCATTACAGCATTGCTTTGTTTACATTTTCATCACGTTCCCTTTTTTTTGTTTTTTGACAACATTGGAAGAATAATTATTAACAACACCCCTTTTTTTACGTGAAAGAAAAAGAGAAATTAAAGAAAAAACAAAAAACAAAACAAGAAAAAAACAAACAAAAACAAAAAAATAAAAATAAAAATAAATAAATAAAAATAAAAGAGCATCTGAGTAGCGTTGGAACAAAGAGAGGTGCCATTATTGAAATGGTATTTGTCAAAGATTAGATCTAATGGAAGACACATAGGCGATCCAGGGTTGCCAAAAGTTCATGAACCCATCCATGTCCTGTCTCAGAGCGAATGTCAACTTTTCCATCGAGTAAATGTCTTGAATCACGTTAATCCAATCTTCAGGTGTAGGACAGTCCTTCAACATCCATTTTTTAGTTAGGGCTTTTTTACTTGCCAATATTAAAACAGTGAATAAGTATTTTTCTCCTCGTCTTTCCAGTGAGTCCGATAGTAAACCCAAATACAAAGTTACAAAAGAAAAGGGGACTGTTATTTTGAATATTTTCCCCAATATTGTCTGTACATTGGTCCAATATTGGTGGATAACTGGGCATGACCAAAACACATGAAAAGGATTTGCAGTCTTTTCACCACACAGGCGCCAACAATTCAACCCCTTACGAGTAAATTTGTTTTGTGCAGGTGTTCTGAAAAATCTTACCAAATTTTACCATCCAAATTCTCTCCACTGCAGGGATGAGGTACTTTTCCATTGTTGTTTATTTAGCTTTTCCCATATTTCCAGTTGTAAAGTGAAATTCCCCTCTTTTTCCCATCTCTCTTTTATATATGATGTGTTGTCTCCTTTTAAGTCTTGAAGACCTTGATATATTTTAGAAATGTATCTGATCCCTGGGATCCCTTTATATGCCATTAAGAAGACCTTCAGAACACCTGACTGGGCCCTTTCCAAATCCTCCTTTTTAAGTATTTTGTTTATGTGGTGTCTAAGCTGAAAGAACCTGTAAAGGTCTTGATTTATTAGACCTTGTTTTTTGAAATTTCCAAAACTTCTTAAAATTTGCCCTTTAAAAAAATCGTAATATTTTATCAGTCCGTTTCCACTTTTTAAATCTAGTGTCTGTTTTATTAGGAGTAAAGTCTTGATCATAGGCAATCCATTGCAGAAGTCGATAGGGTTCTTTAGTTTGATTCTCTCTGACTATCTTAAACCAAATTTTTAGTGGGGTCTCTATCCACGGGTTAGTGTTATTCAAAAGTTTAGGTAAGATATTGTTCCCTATTATCGCCTGTAGGGGGATGTCACTTGTTATTTGGCATTCGATCTCCTTCCATTGTGCAGAGTAGACTGGGTTACATAACTCTACTAAAGTTTTAATTTGTGTGGCTTTAAAATAGTCCCTGATATTTGGCAGCGCGAGCCCACCTTTGTCTTTGTTTAGCTGTAGGGTTCTATATCTGATTCTAGGTCTCTTGCCCTGCCATATGAATCTTGAGATCCTTCTGTCCAGTTCTTGCCATGTTTTTTTGGGAGGTTCTACCGGTATTGTTTGGAAAAGGTATAGAAGACGTGGAAGTATATTCATTTTGACTGCTTCAATTCTTTGTGCAGTACCCAAGAATGGTATCATATTCCATCTTGCTAGATCAGATTTTATTTTTGCCACCAGTGGATCATAGTTTAGTGTTATAATTTTGTTGAGTTGTTTCGGGATATTGACCCCCAGATATTTCATAGATTCCATCTCCCAGTTAGTTTTGAGTTTGCTTAGTAAATATTGATTTGGGTCATAGTTGAATGTTAAAACTTGGGTTTTATGCATGTTTAATTCATACCCTGATAAATCTCCATACTCTGAAAAAACTGAGATTAGTTCTGGAAAAGAGGTGTCCGGCTGCCCTAGGTATATTAAAATGTCATCAGCAAAGAGTGCTATTTTATGTTCCTTCTGACCAAGTGTAATACCTTGAATTTTTTGATTCTGTCTTATCCATTGGCTCAGAGGTTCTATGAAGATTGCAAAGAGCAGTGGAGACAAGGGGCAGCCCTGACGACATCCTCTTTCCAGCTCAAAAGATGATGATAATTTACCGTTAATCCTTATTTTAGCTGTTGGTTTTTTATATAATGCCTGGATAGTTCTAATGAAGTTGTTATGAAAATTGAAACTGGATAAGATTCTATATAGGAAAGACCAGTCAACCGAATCAAATGCTTTTTCAGCATCTAATCCCAATATGGCTACATTTAAGTTATATTTTTTTATATGATGAATTATGTGTAAAGTGCGTCTAATGTTGTCTTGTGTCTGTCTTTGTCTTATAAAACCTGTTTGGTCTAAATGAATTAAGTCTGTCAGTATATTTTCTAACCTTTTGGCAAGGATAGTGGTAAAAAGCTTATTGTCCTGATTTAACACACTGATTGGTCTGTAGTTGGAGCAGTCTAGTTTATCCTTTTCAGGTTTAGGTATGACTGCAATGACCCATTCTCTCCAGGAGGGGGGGAATTTCCCCTGTGTGGAGGACATAGTTAAATTTTTTCAGGAGGAGAGGAGATAGTTACTGTTTAAAGGTTTTGTACCACTCTGCTGTATAGCCATCAGCTCCTGGGGATTTGTTAGCTTTAAGTTTCATAATTGCTTTTTCTAATTCTTTAGGTTATATTTCTGACAGTAGTGTTTTATTTTGTGACTCAGTAAGTTGGGGAAGGTTTAATGTGTTTAGGAATGCTTCGGATGCGTTTTTATGTTTTTTGTGGGAGTACAAGTTCTTGTAGTAGTTCTCGAAGCTTTTAAGAATATCCTGAATTCTAAATTTTATTTCCTTTGATACTGGGTCTCTGATTTTGTAGATTGCTCTCTCCGTTTGTTGTTTCCTGAGTTTATAGGCTAGTAATTTTGCCGATTTGCTGCCTGCTTCATAGTATTTTTGTTTCAGAAATGTAAGTTTCTTCTGGATTTCTATTGTGTAGATCTCATTTATTTGTTTTTTAATTTCCTTAATTTTGAGCGAGTCATTAGAATGAGTGTTGTCTTTGTGCTCTTTTTCTAGGTTTTTAAGTTTTGACTCTAATGTGGTTAGTTTTTCTTGTCTCAGTTTCTTTTAGGTTGCCAGTTTTGCAATAATCTTTCCCCTTATTACAGCTTTGCACGCATCCCACAGTATTAAAGGGGATACTTCTCCATTATCATTTTCTTCCAAATATCTGAGAATATGTGATTCCAATTCATCTTTCAGTGGTCCTTTCAGGACATTTGAATTTAACCTCCAAGAAAATGTATTATTTGTGTATTTTTGGATATTTAAGTCCATATAGATCGGACTGTGGTCAGAGAGATCCATCAGTCCTATTTTACATGTTTTTACTCTTCCAATGTCTCTATTAAACATAAAAAAATAGTCAATCCTTGAGTATGATGAATGTGGTGCTGAGTAAAATGTATAATCTTTTACACTGGGGTTGAATTCCCTCCACACATCACAGATTCCCATTTCTTTTAGTAGCATCCGAGTTTTTCTACTTTGAGTGTTATTTTGATGTGGAGAATTACCTGATGCATCCCAGTATGGATTCAGTCTTAGATTGAAGTCTCCACCACATATCACTAAACCTTGGGCTTTAGTTATCATTAGGTCAAATACATTTTTATAAAATTTCCAGTTAGCCCCTGGAGGTGCATATACATTCAGCAGGGTGATATCTTCTCCCTCTAGCCGCCCAATTACCAAACTGTATCTCCCTTCTTTATCTTTGTGTTCTGATTTTTTTTCAAATGTAATTTTGGTTGAGATCAATGTCGCTACTCCCCTCCTCCTCCCTGACTTATATGAAGATGAAGAGATCATTTTAAACCCTTGTCTATTGAGTTTAGTGTGCTCCACGACTGTTAGGTGGGTTTCTTGTAAAAATATTATTCCTGCTTTGTCTTTTTTCATTTTGCCTAGAATCTTGGATCTTTTAACTGGATTCAGGATCCCTTTTACATTATATGAGATTATTTTGGTTACACCCTGTTTCTCCATTGTGTTGTCTTATTTAGTATAACAGTGTGGTGGCCCTCTTTTATGCTACTCAGAAACTGAAAGAACATTAAGAACATAAAAAACATTAAGAACATAGTGTATAAAACTTTAAAACAAAAAACTGACAAAGGAACTTCCTGAGCTGAGGTCTTTTTAGTGACCTTAGAAAAGCCTTGATGGTGTGTAGGCTCTGAGGGAGATTCCTCAGATTCCGTTTCGTGCTGAGGGCCCTCTCTTACCCCTGTAAGTTGTCCCATGTTTTTAATGTGAAAGCTGCTATCACCATGGTGTCCAGACCGGAAGTCCACGGTCTATATTTAGCATGTGACAGGTCACAGTAAAGGTGGGCAATATGACAGGATAGTGTAGAGTTTTATTTTTATTCCTCTTTATTAAAACAGACCTATGATGAAATTTCTATTTTTTCCAGTGAGTATTTAGAGAAGCTGCCAGTGGGAAATCTTAAAAAGACAACCTTGTCACTTTGTTAGGATCTGCCTTGGTCTCCCATGTTTTGAGCCGCTCGGATTTGCTTTGGGTTCTTCCATAAGAACCAGAGTTCACTGGAACAATACTGTGCCTCCATCTTTAGCTCCACTAGGGCTGTACAATATATCCAGATTTTATCAAGATCCTGCTATTAACCTGTGCAATATGCATATTGCAAGAGACAGCTTGAACAGCGTATGCTTATGGATTCCATCCATCCATCTTCTTCCGCTTAATCCTTTTTGGGTCGCAATTTGGAACAAGGTTTACACAGCCTCCATGTTATTACACCCCAACGAAGTAGGTGGCAGTAATGCATGATAAAGCAGAAGAAAAGCCATTGTGTGGATGCCAACCATAGAAGAAGAAGTTACACCACAGGGAGTGTGGTGATCATCATGATGGGTGAAGGGACGGAGACGGGGGGAGAATGTGGATGAAGAGCTCGCGGCTATAGCAGAGAGACACTAAAGCTGCTTTCAAACTACAACTGGTGAGCCACAGGCACGGGTTCCATCACCTCAGCAACCCTCAGTGCCTTTTTTCAGACTTCAAGGAGATGTGGGTCTGATCTCCTGCAGGTAGCAGCGTATTTCTCTGGGGTGTGGTGTTTCATGCCCTTACATTGCTGATCTCCCACAAACATGCCTGTCAACCCAGAAGCTGGTGATGCTGGTCGTTAACATAGATGTGGAAAAAAAAAACTTGGTGCTGCCTTGGCTATTTCTGTTCATTGGAATGAATGAATGAATGCCACCATCTTGGTAAGGGGTAGTCAGTCCTATTTAATGCATGAACGTCATTCCTTCATCATTCCATGGTCTACCCAGGATTAAATCACCATGTTAGGTTAATTGGCATCAAACTGGGGATTCTAAATTGTCCTTAGGTGTGACTGTGTGAGTGAATGGTTGTCTGTCTCTCTGTGTTGGCCCTGCGATGGACTGGTGATCTGTCCAGGGTGTACCCTGCCTCTCGCCCAAAGATGCTGGGATAGGCTCCAGCCCCCCCGCGACCCGAAAAGGATTAAGCGGAAGAAGATGAATGAATGAATGAAAAATAACCAAATTTACAAGCGTTTTTTTTTTTTTTTTAACTTCTTGGTTCACTACAAATGTCAGACATGTATTTACAATCAAGTCATGAATAAAATTAAAGAGAAAGCATTTTATGTTAATATTGCCTACTTCCTACCTGCTGCTGTCAGACTTTACAATCAGCATTGCTCATAGAGGCTGCTCATAACACCTCTTCTTTGCACTAATAAGGAACATTCCTTTTCAGATCCACTGTAATATAATTATTATTCCAACAACAGTGTGTACTTAATCAACTGTGAAATGTACTGCTCAATAATTTAACTGCTTACTAGTACTGTAAATACTATTTTACCTATTTTATGGTTGGCACTTCCTCATCTGTTGGTTAAAAAAAAAACTAATGATGTCATTAAAAGTGCACGTAACATCTCCTGTCAGCGGCAAAATGAAAGGTGGTGGTGGTGCTCAAAAGAAAAGGAAAAGAGAAGGAGCGAACTAAAAGGAGAAAAGCTCTTAACGCAGATGCAGCAAATGTGATAAAATCACTGAAACAGCCCCTGGGTCTTCTTAGAGAGCATCTGTACCAAGCAAACAGTTAAAGGAGCCACATTTTCATATTTAAACCCTTACATATTTACGGTATTTATTTATTAAACCCAGCCACAGGGGCTGCACAAGCCAGTGTACTCCTAGTGCCAGTCCTAAGCTCAGGTAAAAGGGGGGGGGGGGGTGTCAGGAAAGGCATCCGACGTAAAACCTTTGCCAAATCAAACATGTGCATCATGACGAATGAGACTTTGATCCCGGATTGGTCGAGGCCCAGGTTAACAACGGCCACCGCCGGTGCTGTTAACTGACAGGAATGCTGGTGGAAATTGGGCTACTGTTGGCTGAAGATCAAGAAGGAGGAGAGGGGGAAGGTGTGTTAGGAAGGAGAGAAAGAAAAGGAAAAGTAGAAGTGTGGAGGTGAGAGTAGGGACGTTAAATGTAGGGACTATGACTGGTAAAGGCAGAGAGTTTGCTGATATGATGGAGAGAAGAAAGGTAGATACAGTGGGGAAAAAAGTATTTAGTCAGCCACCAATTGTGCATGTTCTCCCACTTAAAAGATGAGAGAGGTCTCCAATTTTCATCATAGGTATACCTCAACTATGAGAGACAAAATGAGAAAAAAAAAATCCAGAAAATCACATTGAAGGATTTTTAATTAATTAATTGGTAAATTCCTCGGTAAAATAAGTATTTGGTCAATAACAAAAGTTCATCTCAATACTTTGTTATATACCCTTTGTTGGCAATGACAGAGGTCAAACGTTTTCTGTAAGTCTTCACAAGGTTTTCACACACTGTTGCTGGTATTTTGGCCCATTTCTCCATGCGGATCTCCTCTAGAGCAGTGATGTTTTGGGGCTGTCGCTGGGCAACACGAACTTTCAGCTCCCTCCAAAGATTTTCTATGGGGTTGAGATCTGGAGACTGGCTAGGCCACTCCAGGACCTTGAAATGCTTCTTACGAAGCCACTCCTTCGTTGCCCGGGTGGTGTGTTTGGGATCATTGTCATGCTGAAAGACCCAGCCACGTTTCATCTTAAGTGCCCTTGCTGATGGAGGGAGGTTTTCACTCAAAATCTCACGATACATGGCCCCATTCATTCTTCCTTTACACGGATCAGTCGTCCTGGTCCCTTTGCAGAAAAACAGCCCCAAAGTATAACGTTTTCACCCCCATGCTTCACAGTAGGTATGGTGTTCTTTCTCCTCCAAACACGACAAGTTGAGTTTTTACCAAAAAGTTCTATTTTGGTTTCATCTGACCATATGACATTCTCCCAATCCTCTTCTGGATCATCCAAATGCTCTCTAGCAAACTTCAGACGGGCCTGGACATGTACTGGCTTAAGCAAGGGGACACGTCTGGCACTGCAGGATTTGAGTCCCTGGTGGCGTAGTGTGTTACTGATGTAGCCTTTGTTACTTTGGTCCCAGCTCTCTGCAGGTCATTCACTAGGTCCCCCCGTGTGGTTCTGGGATTTTTGCTCACCGTTGTCGTGATCATTTTGACCCCACGGTGTGAGATCTTGCGTGGAGCCCCAGATCGAGGGAGATTATCAGTGGTCTTGTATGTCTTCCATTTTCTAATAATTGCTCCCACAGTTGATTTCTTCACACCAAGCTGCTTACCTATTGCAGATTCAGTCTTCCCAGCCTGGTGCAGGTCTACAATTTTGTTTCTGGTGTCCTTTGACAGCTCTTTGGTCTTGGCCATAGTGGAGTTTGGAGTCTGACTGTTTGAGGTTGTGGACAGGTGTCTTTTATACTGATAATGAGTTCAAACAGGTGCCATTAATACAGGTAACGAGTGGAGGACAGAGGAGCCTCTTAAAGAAGAAGTTAGAGGTCTGTGAGAGCCAGAAATCTTGCTTGTTTGTAGGTGACTAAATACTTATTTTACCAAGGAATTTACCAATTAATTCATTAAAAATCCTTCAATGTGATTTTCTGGATTTTTTTTCTCATTTTGTCTCTCATAGTTGAGGTATACCTATGATGAAAATTGGAGGCCTCTCTCGTCTTTTAAGTGGGAGAACTTGCATAATTGGTGGCTGACTAAATACTTTTTTCCCCACTGTATACTGTGTGTTCAAGAAACCAGATGGAAGAGAAGCAAGGCTAGGAGCATTGCAGGTGGATTTAAACTGTTCTACCATGGTGTAGATAGGAAGAGAAATGCAGTCAGAGTAATCTTGAAGGAAGAGTATGTGAAGAATGTTAAGGAGGTAAAGAGGGAGTCAGACAGAATCATGAGTTTGAAGCTAGAAGTCAAAGGTGTGATGTTAAATGTTGTCAGTGTGTATGCCCCACAAGTTTGATGTCAGGTAGAAGAGAAAGAGGAATTCTGGAGTAAGTTGGGTGAAGTGGTAGCAGGTGTTCCCAGGGTGTAGAGAGTGGTGATTGGAGCGGACTTTAATGGACATGTAGGTGAGGGGAACAGAGGTAATGAGGAGGTCCTGGGTAGGTATGGTCTTAAGGAGAGAAATGTGGAAGGACAGATGGTTGTGGATTTTGCTAAAAGGATGGAAATGGCTGTGGTGAACACATACTTCAAGAAGAGAGAGGGACATAGGGTGACTTACAAGAGTGGAGGAAGGTGCACAGAGGTGGACTACATCTTATGCGGAAGGAGAAATCTGAAAGAGATAGGAGACTGCAAGGTGGTGGCAGGGGAGAATGTAGCTAGACAGCATCAGATGGTAGTCTGTAGGATGACTTTGGAAAGCAAGAAGAGGAAGAGAGTGAAGGGAGAGCCAAAGATTGGGGGGGGGGGGGGGGTTACAGAAGGAAGAAGGTCACACAGAGTTCAGGAAGGAGGTGATACAGGCTCTGGGTGGTAGGGAAGAATTACCAGATGACTGGGAAAGTACAGCAAAAGTATTGAGGGAAACTGGTAGAAAGGTATGTGGTGTATCCAGTGGACAGAGGAAGGAAGACAAGGAGACTTGGTGGTTGAATGAGGAGGTACAGGAAAGTATTCAAAGGAAAAGGTTAGCAAAGAAAATGTGGGTTAATCAGGGAGATGAAGAAAGTAGACCGGAGTATTTCGAATGTAGGTGCATAGCAAAGAGAGAGGGGGCAAATGAAAAAGCATATAGTGAGTTGTATGAGAGGCTAAACACTAAGGAAGAAGAAAAGGACTTGTATTTATTGGCTAGACAGAGACTGATTAGGCCTCGTGCCTAATGTTAGGCTGATTCAGGACAGAAATGGTAATGTACTAACAAATGACGAGAGCGTGTTGAGAAGGTGGAAGGAGTACTCTGAAGAGCTGATGAATAAAGAAAATGAGTGAGAGAAGAGGATGGATGAAGGAAAGATGGTGAACAAGGAAGTCCCGAGGACTAGCAAGGCAGAAGTGAGGGCAGCTTTGAAGAGGATGAAGAATGGAAAGGCAGTTGGTCCAGATGACATACCTGTGGAGGTATGGAGATGTTTAGGAGAGATGGCAGTGGACTTTTTAACCAGATTGTTTTAACACAATCTTTGAGAGTGCGAGTATGCCTGAGGAGTGGAGAAGTAGTATTTTGGTACCAATTTTCAAGAACAAAGGTGATTCTCAGAGCTGTAGTAACTACAGTGGCATAAAGTTGATCAGCCACACTATATGAAGATAGGGGAAAGAGTTGTTGAAGCCAGGTTAAGAGGAGCGGTGACAATCAGTGAGCAGCAGTACGGTTCCATGCCAAGAAAGAGTACTACAGATGCAATGTTTGCTCTTCGTGTTGATGGAGAAGTATAGAGAAGGTCAGAAGGAGTTGCACTGTATCTTTGTGGAGCTAGAGAAAGCAGATGATAGGGTGCCAAGAGAGGAAGTGTGGTACTGTATGAGAAAGTCAGGAGTGGCAGAGAAGTATGTGAGGGTGGTGCAGGACATGTATGAGGACAGCTAGACGGTGGTGAGGTGCGCTGTAGGAGTGACAGATGGGTTCAAGGTGGGGGTGGGGTTACGTCAGGGATCGGCTCTGAGCCCCTTCTTGTTTGCCATGGTGATGGACAGGCTGACAGACGAGGTCAGGCAGGAGTCTGCATGGACCATGATATTCGCAGATGACATTGTGATCTGCAGTGAGAGTAGGGAGCAGGTGGAAGAGAACCTGGAGAGGTGGAGGTATGCTCTGGAAAAAAAAAGGAAGTCATTTGAAGCAAGACAGAATACATGAGTGTGAATGAGAGGGAGGCTGGTGTAATGGTGAAGATGGAAGGAGTCGCAGTAGTGAAAGTAGAGGAGTTTAAATACCAGGGGTCAACCATCCAAAGGAATGGAAAATGCACAAGAGAGGTGAAGAAGAGAGTGCAAGCAGTTTTTTTTACCTTTTGTTCTTATTAAAGACAAAAATAGAAAGGAGATGTCTTTACCTTCTTAACATGTAACAGCAACCCTCTTCGTGATGAGGGCTGCAGTGCACAGTTGAAACATGTTAAGAAGGTAAAGACATCTCCTTTCTATTTTTGTCTTTAATAAGAACAAAAGGTAAATAATTAAAAGAAGACAAAATGAACCTACTTGAGCTATTAGAGTGCAAGCAGGGTGGAGTGGGTGATTTGTGACAGAAAGATAGCAGCAAGAGTGAAAGGGAAGATTTACAAGACTGTAGTGAGACCTGCTATGATGTATGGTTTGGAGACTGGCGCAGACAGGAGGTGGAGCTGGAGGGGGCAGCGTTGAAGATGCTTAGATTTTCATTGGGAGTGACTAGGAGGGGCAGGATTAGAAATGAGTATAATTGGCATTAAAACTGGGGATTTTAAATTGTCCTTGGGTATGACTGTGAGAGTGAATGGTTGTCTGTCTCTCTGTCTTGGCCCTGCAATGGACTGGCGATCTGTCCAGGGTGTACCCTGCCTCTCGCCCTAAGATGCTGGGATAGGCTTCAGCCCCCCTGGGACCCGAGAAGGATTAAGCGGAAGAAGACGAATGAATGAATATCAGAGGGGCAGCTCAGGATGAGTGGTTTGGAGACAAAGTAAGAGAGACAAGGCTGAGATGGTTTGGACATGTGCAGAGGAGGGATAGTGGATATATTGGACAAAGGATGTTGAAGATGGAGCTGCCAAGCAGGAGGAAAAGAGGACAACCACAGAGAAGATTCATGGATGTAGTGAAGGAGGACATGGAGAGGGTTGGTGTTACAGAGGAAGATGAAGGGATAGGGTGAGATGGAGACAGTTGATCAGCTGTGGAGACCTTTAAAGGCCAAATGTCACGTAACAGGGTACTTTAAATATCTTGAAACTAGATATAAAAGGGAACCGATCCGTTCGGGTCTTGGTGCATATGCTTCAGTAACAACGGAATATTCGTTAATTTAAAACTGCCGCGCTTGGCCTGACACGGCCCCTGGAATCGCCTGGGGAAGAAGGCGGAAGTGACGAAATCGATTGTACCCGAGTTTGATGCTTGGGGTATTTCAATTGATTGTTTATATGGAGACTGGAAGGTTGAAGTGAGCAACAAGAAAGAAAAAATTGGATATTTCACCCATACCTTAAAACGGGACTATCAGGGACAGCTGGGTAATAAGGGACACTTCTCTGGGAAATGTTTTCATACCCGTCAAGTGAGACGTTTTCGCCGTACTTCAACACCGTAAAAAGCGGCTATAAGGGACGGCGGAGCAACAAGGGACACCTCTCTGTGAAATGCCCCAAATGCAACTCGTGTTGTTATTGTCAATTATTTTAAGGATTCATGGATATTTGACAATAACAACACAACTCAGCGTCCGGCGCAAAATAAAAAAAAAAAGCAGAATTCTGTATTTGTAAGGCGATCTCTCTGTTCCTCAACCGCTGCCCAGCTGAACGTGTTAAACCATTGTCCTAATGACTTCTCATTGTAGTGAGAACAGCTCAAGCTGAGCGATCAGCCCGCCCAGACAATCAAACTAATGAGTGACTCCACACTTCTCATTGTAGTGAGAATAGCTCACGCTGAGCGATCTGCCAGCACCAGCTGTGGGGGATCACAGACAGGATGTGTTCCTCAACACACTCAATTTTTTTTCCAGTATATTTTTCTTTTGGGCGTACAGAAATGGCAATACGCCCGTTTTTGCTAAAATTGCATTTTCCCCGTATTTTCCTTAAAATATTTGACAATAACAACACGAACTACATTTAAAACATTTCCCAGAAAAGTGTCCCACACCACTCCGCCGTCCCCCACAGCCGCGCTTGGCACCAAAATACGGCGAAAACGTCTCACTTGACAGGTATGCGCCTCCATTTTCATATTGATCTGGTCAATTTCTTGACAGCAGCGGCTCTCCTCCACTGTAATAATAATGGCTTCCGAAAAATCAATATTTATGGGGCACCCTCGACAGACCTCCTTCGGCTTCGCAATTCTGGAGGCGATTAATGTCCAGTTCAATGACATTTTCCACTGGTTCTGCTCTCTGGTCATCGTTGGAACTGTTGTCATCAGACAAAGCATCTGATTCCGTCTCGGACGGCTCGAACCGGTAAGGTTCAATGCCTCTGTCACTGTCTGAACCACTGACAAAAAAAAAGACAAAACTAAACTAATTTGTTCACAATCGCTGTCACTTTCCGTCATGATTGTCCAATGTTGATAAGTGTGAATGTGGATAGGCAGGGCAGCCAGGGTACAACTGGTGATGTCAAAAACATGGGCGTGGTCTGGACTGGTTGTCACAAGCCAGCAAGCAAGGTGGGGCCTTCACCTGGTGTATTTTGTGCAATTATGTAAATACAGGTGGGTGATATGGTCTCCGGTATGAATATTTGGTTTAAGCTATGTGTATTTTATCTAAATTCGTTGTCATTTAGAAAAAAAAATTACGTGTCATTTGGCCTTTAAAGGGAGCAGCCAGAAGAAGAAGAAGACATATTTACTGTATTTCAGAGTATTTTTACCATGGTAAAATCTCACCAATGAAAGCTCACCTATGAAATGTTACACCTTGTTCTTTAGTTTTCTTTGTCCACCGGAGTGGTGGCCTAGAGGTAGAGTATCCGCCCCACAACCAGGGGGCCGGAGTTCAAATCCCCTGCCGGGTTGCAAATCCAAGCCGGGTCATGGCCAAAAGGTCATGTGAAAGTGGAACTTTCTGCCATCCAGCTTGGTGCTCAGCAATAATGGAATGGAGGAGGGAAAACTTTGGTTACCCTGCGCCCGACTCAAGCCCGGATAAAAATGGGCAGGGTTGCGTCAGAAAGGGCATCCAGCATAAAAATTCATCTTCAAAATATGACTCCAACCTACGCAACGTAGAAAAGGGAGGTTAAATGATCAGTAAGTAAGCAAGTACAGTATTTGTTACAGCAGCCATCAGCAACACAAAAGTTCAGCATCTTTGTTGATCTTAACAGCCAGTTTGAGCTTGGAACCCCATACTGATATGGCAGCAGTATTGATGCATGCCGAGAATCCAGATGCAACATCTAGTGTTCATATCTGTGGGCCCCTATTAGTTAAATCACTGGCATTTTTACAAATCTTTTAATTTTGTCACTACATGTCAAACTCGGTTCAGATCAACTCGGTGGATATAGCAGTACACAATTGAGCTATATAGTTCAATGGTTGCTACTTTTTATCCTCCGTTATAATGGAGAGAAATGTAAAATGCACCCCATATTTTACAGAATTACCATCACTTTTTCTCCATATCGGCACTGAATACAGGGTTTCCTCTGGTAACATTTCTTGGTGGTGGCCCGCCACACCAGAAAATTTACAACCGCACCAAGAAGGAGATATGAATTTAAGAAAAATACATGAAGCAATGACTTTGTGCAAGCGCGCACACGAACAACGTGCGTGGCCGTCATCCGTGTGGAGTTTAGAAGCGCCCCACCCATGCGAGCTTTCCAGTCAGTCAGCAGGCAGTGTCTCGCTAGTGGCAGCATCATCTTCGTGAAAAAGGAGTGAAAACCGGTAAGTCACATAGCAAAAATGGACTCTATATTTGAAGAGAAACTTTGTGAAGAAGGCTGCCATTTCTTCGTTGATGAAAATCCTGGCGCGTCAGCACCTTGGCGCTACCTGTTGGGTGGGAGTGAAACTACAAATGATGGCTGTGTGCATGCGTCAACCACTTGGCCTGGGTAGATGAAAAAAGTGAGCATGTACAGTGCCGCGTGCATGCCGGGCTCGTCCAAAGCGTACGCGGACTAGAGGGGGAATGCAGCATGAATAAGGCTTGACTGTCCAACAAAAACATGAGTTTATTAAAGTACTTTAAACGCGGAAAAAAAATCAGAAGAGGTATGTAAGCACTGGAGGCATTTGCCATGGTTTTAACCCGCTGGAAACGGGAGCAATAATGGAAGAGTTGCTTAGCTAAGAGACATGGTTAGAATTCATATTCAGCCAGCTTCATATGAAGGGAAAGGCAAGTGGGACTACTGAATTGTTGAGGATCTATTTCACCAGCCACTACAATATTAAGTTTTGTTCCCAGTTATGTATCTGGCAAGTTAAGATGACCGAAATTCACGAAGTCAATGACTTGAATCCGTCAGCAGCCTTCAGACAAACTGAACGTGCCAGCATTTGGATTTCAAAATAATAATTTCTTGGCGGTGAGGAGATTTCTTAAAAAACTATAAATAGAAATATTATAACAGAAATAAAGGCATCCTTGGTCATTTAAGTTAATTTGAATCATTAAATACAATTTTATTAATATTTTTTTCTTTGTAATGAGAGTTAAATTATTCTGTTCTGACTGCAAAGTTATGGTCAAAAATATAAATTGTTATAAGGAAAAAGTAAAAAAAAAAATACCACAGTCTGTTTCAAATTTATTTAAAAAACAGTAATTTTATTTTAAAAACAGACAAAAATAAGCCATAAAATAATCCACAAATTTATAATAAAGTCTCAAATGTACAAGAAAAGTAAATTTTACAAGAGGAAATTACAAATTTGAGGAAAATGGTTTCAAATTTAGATTAATTTACAGAAAAAAATAGAAAACTATAAGAAAATTGTTATAAATTTTGGAGAAAAACTTCAAACCTTCAAGACTGAAGTCATTACTCAAGTTTTAAGTAGATGCTCTTTGTACCCTTAACTAGAAATTTTTGGTTGTCTCCTTTAATTTACATGGCACTTGACATTTTCTAACCTGTTTGTATACCACCATAGACAGAGAGAGCAGCTGAATTAGACAGAGCTCAGAGAGGACGAGAGGAAAGTGTTCAGGCAGAGGGTCCAGGAGAGGTGATAGCAGAGGAAAGAGAGAAGGATGGCACCAGTAAAAAGTCCAAATACAGGACGTCTGGTTGGGACCCCAAATGGCCCAATAATCCAACATTCAAGCCTCGGTTGTACAGTACTTCAAATTGTAAGTTCCATATGCACGGCAGTGGCTCAGGAGGTAGAGCGGGTCGTCCAATAACCAGATGGTTGGCGGTTCGAATCCCGCCCTCCCCAGATGTCCTGCCGTTGTGTCCCTGGGCAAGACACTTTACCCACCTTGCCTTCAGTGTCCATAACATTGGGTATGAATGTGTATAAGTGTTTGATGGTGGGTGGAGAGGCCGTTGGCCCGGATTGGCAGCCACGTTTCCATCAGCCTGCCCCAGGGCAGCTGTGGCTACAGTAGTAGCTTGCCACTACCATTGTCTGTCTGGAGTGAATGAATATTGTATCTGTAAAAAGCATCTTTGAGTGTCTATGATAAAGCGCTATATAAATCTGATGCATTAATAATGCATCAGATGCAATATATGCAAAGTTACTGTCCAAAATTAAAAAAAAGAAATAAATAGTATAAAATTAACATATTCATACATATGTGTGTTTCTCCCCCCCCCAAAAAAAAATATGTTGCCACCGCCCCACGGGCTTTAAGCCAGAGGAAACACTGGAATAGTTTTCATATTTACAAGACTGTGCGTGTATATGTGTCTGTGGTGTTTTGTTTCCAGTGCCACACAAGGCAGAATAAGTTGGGGGGGTTTTCTGAGGGGGCTGTCACGGAGGACAAAAAAGATGAGCAGAAGTTAAGTTAATGTGTGGTGAACCGGGCGCAGAGGGGAACTGAACAGGAAGACTGCCCCTTGCCGAGCCAATGCAGGCTGGTATCGACTCCACAGCAGCCAGAGACAGTGTGAGCTGCAGGAGGCTTAAAAGAAACCTCTCACTCTCAGCTGCTGTGATATTTGTGTAATTGTGGCACACACAGTTGTCTGCTGCAGCTTCAAAATTATAATAATCTGTCAGAATAATGACAGACAGCCTTCACATTAATTTTCACTCTGTCGCTGTGCTGTGATGTGGTGACGGTGACACTTTGTTGACAAGTCTGGAAGGTTATACAGATTATTTTAACAAATGAAATTTTTATATGCTGTTTGAGTTCCATTTTAATAAAGGTGGAGCTAGCCCTGAGAGTTACTTTTATATAACTGAAAGTGCAAGAGAGCCGCAGGGAATCTGGTTTGAAAAGTGCTTGGCTGAATACATTTTTATATTTACTTTTATATTGTTTATACAGTGTGTCAAGTGTTGTGTGCTCACAAAAATGAACATGCTTTTGAGCTGATTGTCAACATGGTTGTACCAGGATGTGGGGGCCTCCCCCACCTTCCTGCCTTCCAAGGTGATGAGAAACGTCTCAAAGGGGAAAACTGATGATAGTGAAAGTTGGAGATCATCAACATTGTCGCACATTTATCCGTGTTTCCTATTCAAATGTCCGCCAAGCTGAGGTGAGGTGGCCGACAACCCACATCGATTTAGCCCATGTTGAATCGCACAAGTAATCTGTTCAGACAACAGAGGAAATCCACTCCATACTGGGATTTTCTGGATTACCAGGGTACTCTGAAGAGGGCTTAACATGGTGTATTTTGGGATATGTTTAGATATTGCAAGTCATATTGTTCTTGCAATATTCAGCAACAACACTGCATATCAAATATTTTTCTCATATAATATCTCCACTCATTTTAATGACAATGGTGCGGGGGTAGATGTGTCTCCACAAGCTTCTGAAATGAGACACCGATAGCACAGCAGTTTGTTCTGTTTTATTAATCCTAGAGGGAAATTCAGGGGCATCCACCTGGATGAGACAGCCACTTTAGAGTCTCCAATTAAACTAATCATTAACTCTGCATGCATCTATATAAAAGTTTACTTTTCTTAACTGTGTCATATTGGTTCCTTCGTATATTGTCAGCTTGTAGAGCAAAGCCGTCCAACACCATTATGTACTCCGTATAAATGATGAAATGCTTGTATACACCATGTTCCTTCTGAAAGAGTACTGTCAAAAATACGGTGATATACTGTGAAACTGTCACAGTCTCAAAACCTACCATGATATTCATTTTTGGTCATACCACCTAGCACTACTCTTAACCTCGCTAACTTCCTCCACTCCTTCCTCACAGGTTGGCTGCTCTCAGGGATTGAGGGCTGCCGCATGACTGGGGCGACGAGGCCGACAGCTGCACGGGAGCACGCAGGTCCAACAGCAGCAACAACGGGAGCTCTGTGTGTGTGTGTGTGTGTGTCTGGGTTTCTGTTGAACTGTTCTACCGGGAGGACTTAATGAGCATATCTATTTCCTAAAGTCCCTCTCACCTCCCCTGTCTGCTCTATTAATACATACACACAAACACACAGGAGCCAGGAAAAACCATCTGAGAAGGGACAAGTGCGTCTCTCTGGTTCACCTTCCCGTTTGAAGCCATCTCCCCCGCGATAATTCCCAGTTGGATCTCATTTTACCTCCACTTTCTCCCTCCCCTTCATCGCTCCTCTCAAATCATAGGCTTTTGGATGTAATTTGTACAAAAATCAAATGGATTTTACAAAGAGACTATAAGTTTTAATGAGCAGGTAGAGTGATTATTGGGGAGTTGGGTGTCTCTGGCTGTATCATGGTGCATTTGTGGGTTGATTTTTTATTTTTTGTGTTCTATTTTTATTCATATACAGGGTTTAAGCTGGCAACTCCAGATAACCAGAGGTGGGGAGTAACTAGTTAGTTACTCAAGTACATGTTAATACATTTTTTCCCCTAAACTTGTGCTTGCTTAATAGTTTGATTACAGGATACTGTTTACTCTTGAGTACTCTTTTTGAAGAAAAACGTTTACTTCTACTCAAGTAACTTTGCTCCTAGTCTTTGAATTACTCTAAACTGAATGGGAGTCGTGGTTTCCTTCCCATCAGATTTGATTTTTTTTTTCCCATTCTGACATTTTGATTTATTATTGATGAAGGTAAAGTTGCAAATTTACAGGAAGGTTAGTTGAAAATGTAAAAGGGAAAAACAGAAACTTTCCAGAAGTTCAAAATATATTAATTTTATAAAAATTTACAATTAAAGTTTCATGTTATGATGAGGCATGTTAACAGATTCTGTTAGAAGATAAATTATCCCAGAAATGATCAAGATAAGCAATAGTATTGTTGATGTCAAGAAGAATATTTTGCTCCACTGATATACAGTGGTGTGAAAAAGTGTTTGCCCCATTCCTGATTTCTCATTTTTTTGTATGCTTGTCACACTTAAATGTTTCAGTTCATCAAACAAATTTAAGTATTAGACAAAGATAACACAAGTAAACACAAAATGCTAAAATTCCTTCACAGCGCTGTAAAAGACTCACTGCCAGTTATCGCGAACGCTTGATTGCAGTTGTTGCTGCTCAGGGTGGCCCAACCAGTTATTAGGTTTGGGGGCAATCACTTTTTCACACACGACCATGAAGGTTTGGATTTTTTTCCCCTTAATAATAAACACCTTCATTTAAAATCTACATTTTGTGTTTACTTGTGTTATCTTTGTTTAATATTTAAATTTGTTTGATGATCTGAAATGTTTAAGTGTGACAAACATACAAAAAATGAAAAATCAAAAAGGGGGCAAACACTTTTTCACACCACTGTATATCAGTGGAGTAAAATATTCTTCTTGACATCAACAATACTATTGCTTATCTTGATCATTTCTGTACATGATGATCACTGACCTGTGTTTCATCAACATTATTCAACAGTAGCTGTTCATATGCCCACACAGTAGATGGCACCACACTGAAGAAGAAGAGGAAGAAAATGAAGGCAGCTCATTTCGTTATAAACAGTGGTGTACAATAAGTATCAAAATGAGCTCAATTTTTATGTGAAAAGTCCTCAGAGTAACTGTCATGATAGGTCTGTTTATGATCAAATCTTGTAAATTTGTTTGGAAAAGCTGTTAAATTCATTACAAAAAAGCTGCAAGTTTATAAGAAAAAGTAGTTTTGGGGAAAAAAGTCACATTTTTTATGAGGGGAAAAATTAGAAATTTATCCTAAAATCTGCATAGATTTTAGAAGAAATTAAATTAAAGTATGTGAGGGGAAAGAAGAAAAAAAGTCACAAATTTTTGAGGAAAAAAAATTAACAAAAAATTAGGGTAAATTTGCATGTAAAAGTGTCAAGTTTATGAGTAAAACCTCACAGATTTGAAAGAAAAAATGGTAATTTACAAGACAAAGTCAAATCTATTAGAAAATGGTAGTAAATTTATACATTTTGATGAGGTAATGTCACTTTTACTTGATTACGTTTGTGGTTGCTCTCCCCACCTCTGCACATAACTGTTGTCACGTCTCCTTTCTTCACTTCATGGAGCTGGCCATCTTGACTGTGACAAACTGTAAACAACAAAGGACAATCCTTTTTTGGTTTCTGCAGTGGTGAAGCTCTTGTTTTTATTTTCCACACCTATTTTCAGCCCTTTTTTTTTTTTTGCTTTGAACGCCTTATCTGGGATGCTCGCATAGCTGCCTCCCTCTTCAGTGCCTGAAGGACGGTCACTAGTTTAGGACTTTTGGGTGACAGGGAGTTTTCTTTTCTCTTCCTGCCACACAAGCCTGAGATGCTTCAGTCCACCGACCGACCGCAGTGGGCTCCGGTTGCTGTTAAGCTGGACGTTTACTGTCTCCCATCTCTGTAGCCCAATCTCTCTTTTGTGGTTTGGGGGCATTTGATTTGAGCCGCACTGAGAACTCAGTCAGATATTTTTGGACACTTCTCTGTCCCCACCTGTGTCTGTTCAGCCTTGAATGATTTCAGCAGAGGAAGCGTGTCGGAGCAGGAGAGATAGAGAAGATGCTGGGTCCTAATTACAGTGATCTACAAAAATTTGGCCATCTTTGACAAACACAAGGATTTTTGTTTTTTTTTGTGTGAAAACACACAAAGTCCATGTAGGGTATAGAAAAAGTTCCCATATTAACAACTAACCTTAATGCAGTGGTACTCAAGCCATCCAGAAATGCCCCTTTCCTCCCTAAAACCATTATGCTTTTGATAATGTGGAAGGATTGAAAGCCTAGCATAATGACTGTGATTAGTCAGCCAGTGCTGAGAGCTGGCTCCTACTCCTTCTCATGGTATTGTTCTGACTATTAATCTGGAGTTATGTACCTGCCATGACACAGGTGGACGATGCCGTTATCAACAATTTTTTTCTTGTGCACTTGTTTAAATGTGTTGTGTTGCCAAAATGGGTTTCTGCTGATGTGCAGAATGACTTGTGTTTGTCTGGTGGCTTTGTTTGTTGAATAGCGATGGACAAGAGCAGAATGTGATGGAGTTGGAGCTGATAAATGTTAAAAAAGCAGCTTTTCATACAATTACATCAAAATTGTCTATAATTTTTTTTCATCAGTGACAGAAAACTAACATGTTGACAGATTACACTCAGGGTGATCTAATTAAAATCATTTAAAATGACGGGTAATAATAGAATATAACAGAATTTTTACCACCCTGTCTATCAAAGTGACGGATAAGAAAAACAGTCTAGGGCGAGTCATACAAATGTCCTGTATCTGGGAATTCCTCAGTATTCTTGTGAATTCGGACCGTTGTTTATTCAACTAGCTTTGGAACTGTTGCAGCAGTGAACAAGCAGAGACAAGAACCAGGAAATGTGAAGGAGGAGACAAAGCGGACCAATCACAGCTCTTGCAGTCTGCGTCGCTGCTGCATCGGGCCCACGTTGATGCCGTTGCCACTGCATGAATCCGACACAGGGGCATAAATCCAGCTTCAGGGTGTGCTGACACTGCTTGTTCCATACTGACCAAGGTTTGACCCTGAAAGTCTGGAACACTTGATAAGTGTGATCGCTTCCTACTCCTCTGTAGAACGGAACATTTTCCCAGCTTTGGAACAGGCAGTCCTTAAGGAAACCTGGGAACTGTGCTAAACAAAAACAGTGTGAGTGTGGGCTGGGGGAGGGAGGGGTCATTTTTGTTTGTGCGTAACAAGTCACCAGTGAGAGAACACCCTGCTCACTTTTCTAGTGCCCTCCCTTTTGAAAATGTTTGCCTGTTGCTCGGCAACATGACATCATGCTCCATTGCATCTCAGTCTTACTAGAACAAGATGCCAGATGCAGCCTGCATATTTATTCAAGTAATTTAACATTTATGCAGTCCAAATAACACTGCATGGGCTTTAATGAATCACCCCAAAGCATATCTGACTCCCAGTGGTTATGTGCTTATTTTATTATTAACTTATGTGGGCAGTGTCCCTGGGTTCTTGCTGGAACTGCAGTTCGCTTTGCTTCTCTGAAATTCGCAGAGAACCCTCAGCTTTCACTCAGCGGCCCACCGAGAGCGCCTCATCATTAGTGTCTGTGGATGAGGAGACTGTGAAGCCCTTTCCTGTGTGGCTCATTCAGTGGAGAAAAAGACTAACCACAGATGAGGAAGTGCACTCTGTGTGCAGCGTCCCTTGGCTGATGTTGTTAGCATAGCTAGCTTAGCATAGCAGCGTGTTATTTCTTTCTCTCTGAATAAATATTTACCCATTCTAAATAACACTGAACAGGCTCCAATGAACCTGTGAATCACATGAAACATATCTTACTCTCAATTGCTAATTTACTTATTTTGCTATTGATGTACGTCCCTCTGTTATTGCTGCTAGCATTACTGTTAGCAGGGAGCTCCATTGTTTGTCCCTTTCCCAGCCTTCGCTGTCTTCTGTCCCAGCTCAGAGGTCTCCCAAGGTGCTGTTCCCAAGAGCATTGGGAGAGTCTTGACCAGCGTAAGGCAACAAAAATGCATGAGAAGCCTGCGAGCCTCACGGGGAAATACGTTACCAGCGTTTAGCTAGTTGCTAATATTAGACAAAGAATTAGAAGGTGGTGGGTGGGTTGTGGCCGCTGGTGTTTGAAGGTGTGGCCTAACTACAGCTTTGGTTTTGGCTTGAGATGAAGAGTAGTGGACAAAATTCCCAACTTTTTTTTTTCTCCTCAGTGCATGCAGGTTAAGTGCCACTGCATTAATGAGTCATTACTTTTTATTAGTTCATAAATTGAACAAAATAATAAATCAGTATATAAATACAGGATTATGAAAGTGCAAAACTCTGGGCACCCGACACGATTAAGAACAGCAGGAGCAAAAAAATCACCGTAACATACTGTTTGTGAGTGGAGCCCGGAGTTTTGCACACCACTCTGTGTAGTGGAGATAGCTTTATGAAGAGCAGCTGATTATAAAACACGACAGAAACAAAAATGTAAGTGTCGTGGCAGGCAGGGAGAAGCCACCCATGACCGAGCAACTTCACTATCCGGCTCATGTTCTGTTTCTTGTCCATTTTAACACAGGAAGGGTTTATTTATAATCAAGCTCCAGAGACCCCACAGCACTTTTGTTTTTGTGTATTTATCATATGAAAATAAAATTGTACCCTGAGACACCGTCCATTTATTTGATATTGATGGTGTTTGTGCTGAGTGCGTAGAACCACCTCACGTTTAAAGCAGCAGAAGATGGCAACTGAAGTGAGGAAATGTGCAACTTTATCAAATAAAAGGAAATGTAAATTTGTGGAAAAGAGTGACGACTTTAATATAAAAGCTGTACACAGATATTTGATCATCCTGATATTCATTCATTGCGCTGATATTCAGGTGTCAGATCTGGTATTTGGATACTCTACCCCCAAAACTAATCAAATTTAAGGAAGGTCAATTAGTGATTGGCCTTTAGCAATTTAACCAAAAACATCGCCTGCACATTTAGAAGATTTCACAAATTTACAAAAAGTAGCAACTTAATAATAAAGTCAAAATGTAACGCCACCCCCCCTCCAAAAAAATCCCCAAACAAAACAAAATCACAAATTTGCAAACATAGTGCTTTGACAATGCTGCCCCAATCTCAGAGTTGACTTCCACTCCCGCTTCGTAGACCTGTACTATGTGGACGACGTGGTGCTTTTCGCCACGCAGATAGACATAATCGCTGAGGCACTGGAACTGCTTGCGGAGGAAGCATCACCATCAGCTGGTCAAAGACAAAGATCCAGTCACTGTCAGGCTTCTTGCCACCACCATCAAAAATGAGCCAGTTGAGACTGTCAATGACTTGGTCTATCTTGGATCGAAGATCACCAGCTCCTGCTCATCAGACCCAGAGATTATTCACCACCTGCTGCTGTCTCACAGCGCTTTCGGCCACCTCCAGAGAGTCTGGCGGAGCGGGAAGATCCCTGTGACCACAAAGTTGCGAATCTTTAATACCTGTGTGATCCCCCGCCTCCTTTATGGGTCAGAGACTTGGACCCTCTCCACCACAACCACCCATCATCTGGATACATTCCATTGGACCTGCCTCCATAACATCCTCGGCATTCAATGGTTCCACCACGCCACAAACGATGAGGTTTACAGGAGGGCAGGCTGTCCTATCCAATTCAATTCAATTCAACTTTATTTATATAGCGCCATTTCACAACAACAGTCATCTCATAGCACTATCAACTGTAGGGGGAACCCCCACAGTTGCAGAAAGACCCCAGCAATCAGGCGATCCCCTGTGAGCAAGCACTTGGCGACGGTGGAGAGGAAAAAGAGCAATCCCCAGTCCACAGCAATCAGGCGATCCCCATCTCCACCATCATCAGAAGAGGGAGGCTGCAGCTCCTGGGCCACGTGGCCAGGCTGGAAGACGAGACAGCGGCCAAGCAGGCCCTCACCGCCAGTGCCCCCCCCCCCCCCCCGAGGTTGGCCCAGACTGTCCTGGACAGATTGTAATGATAAGACCTCTGGCTGACCTCATTGCCCTAGCCCAAGATCACCCAGCCTTCAGACGATTGGCCGCAACGGTCACTTAAGTGTCCAGGCAAGGATTAAGTGCTTTGAGAAAATATTCACCCCCTTCATGATTTCTTATATTTTTGCATATTTGTCACACTTAAATGTTTCAGATCATAAAACAAACTTAAATATTAGACAAAGGTAACCCAAGTAAATACAAAATGCAGTTTTTAAATGATGATTTCATTTAAGGGGAAAAAACTATCCAGACCTACCAGGCCCTCTGTGAAAAAGTCATTGCCCCCTAAACCTAATAACTGGTTGTACCACAACTGCAATCAAGCGTTTGTGATAACTGGCAATGAGTCTTTTCCATCACTTTTGAGGAATTTTGGCCCACTCTTCTCTGCAGAATTGTTTTAATTCAGCCACAATGGAGGGTTGAACTTGAGGTCATGAACTGATGGCCAGACATTCTCCTTCAGGATTTTCTGGTAGAGAGCAGAATTCATGGTTCCATCAATTACAGCAAGTCGTCCAGGTCCTGAAGCAGTAAAGCAGCCCCAGACCATCACAGTACCACCACCATGTTTGACTGTTGGTATGATGTTCTTTTTATGAAATACTGTTATTTTTATATCAGAGGTAACAGGATGCACGCCTTCCAAAAAGTTCATCTTTTGTCTCATCAGTCCAAAGAATATTTTCTTGGCGATCACCAAGATGTTTTTCTGACAAATGTGAGACAAGGATTTGTGTTCTTTTTGTTCAGCAGTGGTTTTGGCCTTAGAACTCTCCCATGGATGTCATTTTTACCCAGTCTTTCTTTTCATTGAATCATGGACCAGTGTCCAAGCTGAAGCAAGTGAGGCCTGCAGTTCTTCAGATGTTGATCTAGGTTTTTGTTTCTCATGTCTTCTTGAGTTTCTTTGAACCATGGCATGATGTGTTGATTTTTGAGATCTTTTTAGATCTCAAATCTTCTACTTTGCCAGACAGGTTCTGTTTAAAGTGATGCTCCGCCAAAAATCTTTTTTTTTTCTTGTTAACATGTCTGTAACACGTTTTTTATTTACTTCCAAAACATAGCAAGACTGAAATCACTCAAGTGTGTCATGTCTGTGGTTTTTTACTGTGAAATTTCAGTTAAGCTCCTCCCCTTGGAAAAAGGCGAGTTTAGACTGAGTGTTTTTGGTGACCTAACTATTAACAGGTCTGTAGTGTTGAGCCAACCAGGATGTAAGAACTGTCTCTGGCCAGACTGAAGTTAGCCTCCAGGGCCAGTTAGCATTTTTGGACAGCTGCTTTGAAAACTTGACCCACATTAAGATAGGTTTTATCATTAAACTGCTTTTAAGGACCAATGCAGTTTCAGCTATTATCCTGGACCACCGTGCATACAACTGGGCATGTCCTTCAACTGGTATGTCTTTTTATTACAGGATTTATTCTGTTTAAGGTAGTGCTAGTCACCATTAACCTTGTGGAATGTTGGTGGGCCTATTCACAGATCCTGGTGTTTGAAGGAGGAGGAAAAGGGCAGTGCAGTGGTTAGCACTGTGGCAGCACAGCAACTCACCTTTGGCCATGGGATCCTGGCTTTGATCCCAGCCCCTGACCAACAGTGATCTGTGTGGAGTTTGCATGTTCTCCCCGTGTCTGCGTGGGTTTACTCCGGGATTTCTCCAGTTTCCTCCCACAGGCTAAAACATGCAGGTTAGGTTAATTGGAGACTCTAAAGTGGCCCTAGGTGTGAATGTGTGTGAATGGTTAAGGGATGGCGCCGTACCGTGGCTGCTTCATCCATCCAGGTGGATGCCCTGAATTTCCCCTCTGGGGATCAATAAAGTATACAAAATCAAAAAAAAAAAAAAAAAGGTGAAAAAATTTTGGCTGATACTATTAAGACAAGGAAGTTTTTTTTGTTTGTTTTTTTTTTGAGGAAGAAAGTGCATAAGATATCCTTCTAGACGATGTAGATCTGAGTGTGTCTTTAAGGTATTTCTTGATTCAACAGGTCTGGCAGGAATCAGGCCTGGGTGTGGCTAGTGAAACTGAACTTGGCTTTCCAAAAATTGTGGTTAATTAGTTAATTCATGATGTAACAAGGGGGCAATGACTTTTTCACATAGGGCCAGGTAGGTCTGGATAGCTTTTCCCTGTAATAAAAGAAATCATCGTTTAAAAACTGTTTTTTGTGTTTCCTCTGGTTATTTTTGTCTAATATTAAAATGTGATGATCTGAAACGTTTCAGTGACAAATATGCAAACACATAAGAAATAAGGCAAGTGGCATATACTTTTTCACAGCACTGTAAGTACAAATATTTTTGTGACAAAAATAAATGTATAAAAAGTTTTAAAATGGCATATTTGTAGGGAAAATGTCGTCCATTAAGACTGCACTATTACAGTAATGGAGGCCCCCAAACACAGTCGTGAATGGGGCTCCCAGAAAGCTGGAAATGGGCCTGAGCTTACAAAACATGAAGTGTTGGGAGTGAGTACAAACTCTTGGCTGCATGCCATTGCTGCGAGACTTGACTACTGTGCTTCCCTGTGCTGATGTGGCACTTCAAGACAGTGCTTTTGGATTGGTCATCAGAGCTACTCATGCACTCTATTTGCATCACAAGGCAGATCACAGTTGGCTTGTGAATATTCACATGGTGTGCAAATACAAGCTGCTGCGTAAACACATGAACGCTCATCACGAATGGCAAACAATCCTGCTTTTCTCTCATCGTACCCCGTCTCCTTTTTTATGAAATCAGTCAGAAAGTAGTCAGGAATTAGATCGCCCTAGGAGGACTGGCAGGGAGGAAATGTGCCTGCCTGGAAGCTTTACAATAAACTGGCCGTCGCTCCCATGAAATGTCAGAGAAGGGACTGCAGTGATCACCCAGCAGGTCGTCTTGGCCTGCGCTGCGCGTTTCCACCGAGGACTCCCCCACCTTTTTTCTTTTTTTTTTTTTAGGAAGTCTTGACTTAGCCATGGTGACAGAAGGACGCCCAGCTCAGGAAAACACCACAGATGATGAACGCCAGCAGTGGCTCAACCACAGGCCTCCCGTGACCTCGATAAGCCTCTGCTGGAGAACAGAAATAAAATGTTACGACTTGAACATGGCGTTTAAATATGTACATGACTTCCAGTGGGAGCCGGTTACTATAAAAAGCAACTCCAACAGAGTTATGTTGATGGAGTTCCCTTTTAATGCCACAGCAATCGGTGTCGGGTTCCCCAGTCGTGTCTCCTGCTTGTGTATGACGAATAAGCAGAAGCCTAGTTGGCAGGGAGTTCTGTATAAGCATAATGGCTCACCATCGCCGGAAAAGGAAACTGTGAGGAGTAGAACGATACGCATGTTCACAGCAGACAATGAGAAACCCAGAGGGACGGTCGGTGGTGAGACGTGTTGAACGTACATTGAGCAGGGGTCGTGATGGCTGGAGTGTCACAGCTGTGGGCACTGTGACGTTGGTCAAATGAATCTCCACTGTGACAACTGAACAAGAAAATGGACAATAAACCATGTTATACAGGTGCATCTCAATACATTAGAAAAGGGGTTCTCAAAGTTTTGATGGGTGAGGGCCAATTTGGGAATCCAAAGTTGAACCGAGGGCCACCAAAGGGACGGAGGCAAAAAAAAAAAAAAGACTGAAAATTCAATTCCATTTGTAATCCTTTTAATTATCAGATTTAATTAGTTTGGGTAAAGTCATATTAACAGTAAGAAATTGGGACTGATGAAAATACAATTTTAGTTTGTCAAGTACAGTATGAGTGTGTGTGTGTGTGTGTGTGTGTGTTATGTGGCAGCTTTTGTGAATGAATGTCCAAGACAAATTTCCTCAGGACCATTTCCCTTGAAATCCTGACAGAGAAAAAGAGGGGGTGGGGTGGAGAGAGGAGAAAAGATAAGCTTAGCGAATAGTTATCATTCATATTTACCATTGCTTGTCATTAAGTCACACACAGTATGTGTTACTTGGTCAACATACCTTTTAACTGCAGTGTGATTTGTGGTGCTATTTTCGGTTGGCCACGAGTCCTCTGAAGTCTGGCTCCATCTCCGTCATCGCGATGCGAAGGACTGCATATAGGTGGGCATCTGTCATCCTGGATCTCAGCTTAGATTTGTTGATGGCCATGGTGGAGAAGGTCTTTTCACAGATGTAGGTGCTTCCGAATAAAGACGCCATTCTGACAGCATGTTGACGAAGAGCAGGGAATGTGGATGGGGAAAGTCCTTTGTAGAACTCGATCAGACTCTTGTCACGATATACAGCTCTGGCCTCGGAGCTTTCCTGTAGGTCGATGAGCTCAAACTGCATGTCTGCAGGCACTGCCTCGGGCACACATGAGAAGGGATTTTGGAAAAGGTTGAAATCATCATGGATCCTGGACTACCTCACGAACCGGCCTCAGTTTGTGAGAACCCGGGACTGTGTGTCCGACACGATCATCAGTAGCACGGGGGCCCCCCAGGGAACGGTGCTGGCTCCCTTCCTGTTCACTCTTTATACTGCGGACTTCTCACACAACACAACACACTGCCATCTACAGAAGTTCTCTGATGACTCTGCGATCGTTGGCCTCATCTCCAATGGAGATGAAGCTGAGTACAGAGGGCTTATCCAGGACTTCGTGGACTGGTGCCATCGGAACTGCCTCCAGATCAACGCGAGGAAAACTAAGGAGCTGGTGGTGGACTGCCGCAGGCATGGGCAGCCCCTCACAGTACCAGTAAATATACAGGGAACAGACATCGAGATGGTGACATCCTATAAGTACCTGGGTATTCATCTGAACAATAAACTAGACTGGTCACACAATACTGATGCACTCTACAAGAAGGGACAGCACAGGCTGTTCCTGCTGAGGAGACTCAGGTCTTTTGGTGTACAAGGGGCGCTGCTGAAGTCATTCTATGACACGGTGGTGGCATCAGCCATCACTTTTGGAGTGGTCTGCTGGGGCAGTGGCATTACTGCAGCCGATAGGAAGAGACTGAACAAACTGATTAAGAAAGCTAGCTCTGTCCTGGGGCAGCGCCTTGATCCGATGGAGGAGATAGGAGAGAGAAGGACGGTGGCTAAACTGTCATCTCTGCTGGAGTCCGAGTTCCACCCTATGCAGGACATACTGAATGCACTGAGGAGCTCATTTAGCAGCAGACTACATCATCCCAGGTGCACAACCGAGAGGTTTCGTAGGTCCTTCCTACCAACGGCTGTCAGACTGTACAACCTAAGCAGGGCTGCTCGCAGAGATAGCAAAAAAGACGTAACAAACTAATAGTTTTTTGAATGCAGAAGATGCAATAGACTTACACAGTGGTCCTCTCCGGCATACAACTAGGAGCATGCCGGTCGCTATGGAGGGTGAGAGTGTGTATGGGCACATAATCATACCATGCAGGATAGCTGGGTAGACGGTTATGCTGTTTCATTCCATCTAGCGGCAATGCTCTGCACTGTGTGTGTTTATATATTTGCATATTTGTTCCGTCTAGCTGCAATGCTCCGTACTGTGGGTGTTTATATATTTATATATCTACATGTTATTCCATCTAGCTACATTGCTCCGCACTGTGTGTGTTTATATACTTGCATATTTATTCCACCTAGCTGCAATGCTCCGTACTGTGGGTGTTTATATATTTACATATTTATTCCATCTAGCTACAATGCTCTGCACTGTGTGTTCATATATTCATATATTATTCCATCCAGCTACAATGCTCTGCACTGTGTGTCTGTGTGTGTGTGTATATATATATATTTTATAGTAATACGTACATATGTTTATTAGCTGCTCTTGCTTGCTTGTTTTTTTTTTCTTGCCTTCTGATTGTTGCTCTGAGTGTTGCTATCCCTGTGCTGTTGCAATCCTGGAATTTCCCCGTTGTGGGACTAATAAAGGCTTATCTTATCTTAAATCACCCTCGTGGTCCCTGAAGTCAGAGAATCGGTGGTCGAACTCGTCTCGAAGCTTTTCGATGAGGCCATGGTTCTTCTCTGAACGCAGGTGACGCAAAACTTCACTCCCGTCCGTGTCTGGGTCATCTACCAGCGCCCTGCAGGCAGGGAAATGAGCGAGATCTCCTTCTCTGAGCTGTCCCTGGAGCAGTTGGAGTTTTCGCTGGAAAGCTTTCATGTTGTCAAAAAGTGTGGAAATGAGTTTTCCATGGCCTTGCAGCTTCAGATTGAGATCGCTCAGACAATTATTCAGGTCGGCGAGGAAGGCTAGGTCACAGAGCCATTTGCTGTCCGTTAACTCAGTCACGTCTTGTCCTTTTGCCTGCATGAACTCGCAAATTTCTTTTCTCAGGTTAAAAAAACGTTTCAGTGTGGCACCTCTGCTCAGCCACCGGACGGCAGTGAAGTAAATGACGTCTCCAAAATCTGCCTCTGACTGCGCCAAAAAGGTTTTAAATTGGCGATGGTTCAGACCTCTGGACTTCAGGTAATTAACTGTCTTCACAACTACGGCCATGACGTGTTTCATTTCTAGCGTCTGAGCAGCGAGGGCTTCTTGGTGAATTATGCAGTGGTAGCTGACTGGTTTCTTACCACCGCTGTTCACCACTTTCTCAGCCAGCAGCGACACTGCACCTGTCCTACTCCCAATCATTGCTGGTGCTCCGTCTGTCGTGACACCGACCAAGGATGCCAGGTTAACATTGTGTGTGTCCAGACTGCGATACACTGCTTCGCAAATATCCACTCCCTTCGTTGTGTCTTTCATACTCTCCATACTCAGTAGCTCCTCGCCGACGTCAAAATTCTCAGTGACAGTTCGGATGAAAATCAACAGTTGGGCAGTGTTGGAAATATCCGTGCTTTCATCCAGTGCGATGGAAAACGCTCCCTTTTCTAGCCCCTCCACACGTATCGCCAGTTGGTCCTTCAAATCATTTGCCAGATCTTCGATTCGTCTTGTGACTGTGTCATTTGACAAACTTACGTCACGGAACTTTGTTTTTTGGTCTGGGCATACACGCTCTGCCACTTTTAGCATACAGTCTCGAACAAATTCTCCGTCACTAAACGGCTTGCCCCGTTTAGCTATTTCATGAGCTACCACATAGCTAGCCTCTGTTACTGCTTCGCTGGTTTTTGAAAATTGCGTGAAGACTGACTGTTGTGCTGTGTAGCCCCTTTTAAGTTGTTCCATCTTTGTGGTGCGATCCTTGCCACTGAATTTTTCATAATTTTTGTGTTTTGTTTCGTAATGGCGCCTGATGTTAAAGTCTTTTCGCACTGCGATTACCTGTCTGCAGATGAGGCATACAACTTTATCTGACCCGTGAGGTTCAACGAAGTAGTCCAAAGTCCATTTTCCCTGAAACTGCCTTTTTTCCTCGCTGACAGTTCTCGGTTTCCTTGAGTGAGCGGTCTCCATCTCTGCCTCTTTCTCTCGCTGATCCATCTTTATTTCCACACTTCGACTTCCACAAGCACTAATATTTATTTCTTATTCTTCTTCTGACTCAAAATGGTGCTCCAAAACCGTTGCCAACCAACACTTCTGCACTGTGCGCTGAACGTTCCATCTCCCATAATACAATTGGACTAGCTGCTGCAATGAAGTGATCGCAAGGTCGACAACACATGTAATTACGGCTTGTGCCTACAGATGGCGCCAAAGACCACTAAACGTAGATGTGTATCGGAATTTTTCCAAAGCAATTAGTTCAGATCATATATTGGTTAAGACGTTAACAGATTGGCCGCGGGCCGCCAGAAATGTTTTCGCGGGCCGCCATTGGCACGGGGGCCGCACTTTGAGAAACATTGCATTAGAATGTCATGGAGAAGTTGATTTCAGTAAATCGATTCAAAAAAATGAAACTCCATTATATAGATTCATTACACACAGACTGATATATTTCGTGTTTATTTCTCTTAATTCTGACAGTTGTGGCTTATTGCTAATGAAAACCCCAAATTCAGTTTCTCAAAAAATTAGAATGTTACATGAAATTAAAAGGGAAGCATGAAGTGCTCTAAAATTTCCTGGTAGACAGCTATGCTGACTTTGGAGTTGCTAAAACACAGTGGACCAACACCAGCAGATGACATGGCTCTCCAAACCATCACTGACTGGAACCTTCACACTGGACCTTGAGCAGCTTGGATTCTGTGCCTCTCCACTCTTCCTCCACATTCTGGGAGCTTGATTTTCAAATGAAATGCAAAATTCACTTTCATCTGAAAAGAGGTCATCTGCTGGTGTTGGCCCACTGAAGTCCGAAGTACACACAGCGGTCTACCAAGAAATTTTAGAGCACTTCATTCTTCCCTCTGCTAATAAGCTTTATGGAGATGCTGATTTCTTTTTCCAGCAGGACTTGGCACCCCCCACACTGCCAAAAGTAGCAAGACCTGGTTTAATGACCATGGCATCACTGTGTTTGACTGGGCAGCAAACTGTCCTGACCTAAACCCCATAGAGAATCTATGGAGGATTGTCAAGAGGAAGATGAGAGACACCAGACCCAACAATGCAGACGAGCTGAAGGCCGCTGTCAAAGCAACCTGGGCCTCCATAACACCTCAGCAGTGCCACAGGCTGATCACCTCCATGACACGCCGCACTGGACCGCAGCCCTCTTGATTTATGGCTGTTAAATGAGATGGTCTAGTCTTTGGAGGACATATGTTTGTGTGAGCACGCACTACCCTGTTGCCTAGCAACCATGACAGCGTCAGTTGAGGGTTTTTGTTTTTTTTTTGCTGACATTTTTTGACAGAGATAGAACTTTATTTTTATCTTTATTATTGAATTTTCTTTACCTTTTACTTGAGAATCTTCAGACAGGAAGAGGACCATGACAGATAAAATAAGACTTTAAGTCATGTTAAAGTCAGCAGGTAAAATGAAGGTAAATTAAAATCACAAAATAGATAAAATAATTATTACTTTAAATATGTAGGCTATACCAGTTAGATTGAACTCAAAAATATATTCTTAATTACATGACCAGTAGAAAATATAGTGGTTTACTGTTACCATTTCTGACCATTATGTCGCTAAATAATTAGATGTCCTGCTTTGTATTATTTAGTTCTAATGTTCTGCAGCAGACCACAGTCCTGTAGGATGATGACCCTCAATGACGTTCAGTAGCAGGAGAACAGGTTCCATCTTCAGCTTCATCTCAGTCAATTAGAAAATCAGGATTTGTCATTTTAAAAATCATCAATATTAAATCAGGTTTAAAATGTTTCACTCTGTGTGTAATAAATGTATCAAAGTCTTTTTTTAGAATTATCTTGCAAAAAAATCATCTTTTTCAAAAAACTACTTCATTAAAATGCAGTTTTTTCTAACTATTAACAGTATCCATCCATCCATCTTCTTCCGCTTAATCCTTTTCGGGTCGGGGGTGTGTGTGGCTGGAGCCTATCCCAGCATTTGGGTGAGAGGCAGGGTCCAGCCTGGACAGATCGCCAGTCCATCGCAGGGCCAACACAGAGAGACAGACAACCATTCACTCTCAAAGTCATATCTGAGGACAGTTTAGAATCCCCAGTTGATGACAGTTAACCTGCATGTTTTTGACATGTGGGAGGAAACTGGAGAAATCCCGGAGTAAACCCACGCAGACACGGGGAGAACATGCAAACTCCACACAGATCACTGTTGGTCGGGGGCTGGGATCGAACCCAGGAACCCCCGGCCAAGGGTGAGTTGCTGTGCTGCTGCAGTGCTAACCACTCCACCATTGCGCCACCCACTATTAACAGTAACTACTTACTGTTACTTTGCAAACTCAAACAAGCTAAATACAAATACTGTATGTTTACTGTTAACAGTAAACATACAATATTTGTATATAGCTTGTTTGAGCTTTCAAAGTAAACTGCTAAAAAATCACAATCAGTAAAACAATTAATCACATCTTTTTTTATTGTGGTTAGTTCAGTCAAATCTCAGTTTTATAAATCTTCAGTCCAGCCCGTTCTCTCCACAGCGGACCCTCAGTTCCTGCAGGTTCTCCACCGTGGACCTCAGAAATAAACCAGAAAAAAAGGGGAAAAATCAGAGAAATCTGATTATCACTTCAGATGTGATGGACATTTTTAAGATGAGCATAATTATTAGATGTCATGTCCCTCCTCAGCTTCACAAACTGCTCCGTTTTCTCTAAAAACAACCTTATGTAGAGGAGCTTGAAATAACGAGGCGATGTGATTCATAAACCAAAGTTTATTATCAGCTCCTCTAACAAGTCTCATCTAGGTGCAGCAGCAGAAGAAGTGAGAGAGCGAACACCTTCGGCTCTACGAACTTATACTCGCACATAACAAAAGACATGCATATCAAAAGCTGACATCCCTCACTATCTTAATCCCCTCTTTTGTCTTCGTACTCCTCCACCTGGCCCTGGGGGGTCAGGGCAACCCATCCGATCTCCACCGCAGTGCCTCGGATGCTCTTTGATCTTCGCTGGCGGTTGAGACCCTTTGTCCTGTTCTGAGGTGTGAAGTCGCTTTACATATGTAATCACTAAACACTCTCACATGCTTAAACATATGTAGGTTATGGGATATATGATTAATATAGACCACAGCCCCCCCCCCCCAAACGACAAAGAAAAGGACAATAGAAAAATTCACAGTTTAAGATAATTATTATGACATACTAACTGCTACACCTCTTGACACAGAAGAAACTTTCCAGCAGCCATGCTCCTAAGAGAGTTCAGTGGTAATCATAACAGCATAGTAAAATCACAAGTCAGTCCTAAACTGTTGCAGCACAATTAGTGAACAACTGTTGAGTAGTTTGCATCAGTCCCTGTGCCGTCTGGGTTTTAATCTTCTCCCGAATCTGCTGTGGGTCCGCTTGGGCGTCCTGGTGGGACCTTCCTGTAAGGAATCTGCAGCTTGGGGAGGAGAGTGATTAATTGTTCCCTGCAGGGGGGCTGAGTCTTTTCTCTTGGGGGGTCTATCCCGCCGAGGTGCTCTCGCCAACCGTGCAGGCTCGTCTCTCAACAAGAAGGCAGGTTTAAGTCTGTCAATGCTGACTGTTTCTTTTCTATCCCCAAAATCAAGCACAAAATGCTTATCACCAGGTTCCAGCACTCTGAATGGTCCATCGTATGGTGGGCGGAAAGTTGGTTTTAAAGCTTCATGCCTAACAAAAACGAATTCAGCATTTTTTAAAGCTTGGGGGACAAAAACCCGTGGAAAAGAGTGATGTGCCGGTCCGGGGAGAGAGTCCGGTCCGTTGCTGCCTAAAAACCTCGGGGCTGGAAGATGCCCTGGCTCTGGGTTCTCTGGTAAAAATTCACCTGGGAGCCTGAGAGGTTGTGCAAAAACTAATTCTGCTGGGGCGGCGTCTAGATCCTCTTTAGGTGTAGCACGCAACCCCAATAAAACCCAAGGAAGTTTATTTACCCAATTTTTGAATGAATGAATGAATTTTTTGAATGAATGAATTTATTTATTTCGGATAGTACATTACAGGTTAAAAGAAACTGTATAATATAACAAGGTCAAATTAGACAAAGACTCCTTCTACTATACAATTCCACGTGAGTTATCCGAAATGGGTGATGGCTGAAGCCGCAGCTTATATTGCCCACCCATATTCCATCCAAGAATTCAAAGGAGAAAAAAGAGAAAACAAGACAAGAGCGATTACAATTTAAAACAAGGCTAAGACAAAATATGACTGAGAGAAAAAGAAAACTGAGCTAGTCTAAGTTAAGCGGTTACTATTCAAAAACAAATCTAAGACATAGTGTCACAGAGAAAAAAGAAAAACTAAGCTATAACACAACACAGGCTGGAAATGTCAATCCTTATGTGAGTTTACATGTCGTCTTGTAAATATGTTTGGAGTATTTCTTCCTTTAGTTTTTGTTTAAATTGTCCAAGCTTTGTACATGATTTTAATTCAGGTCCAAAATCGTTCCATAATCTGACACCTTGCACTGAAATACAGTGTTGCTTGGTGGTTGTTCTCACTGTAGGCTTTTGAAATATACATGTTCCTCTGAAGTGATATCGTTTCTCCCTTGTTTGGAACAACTTTTGGATATTTGCGGGCAGTGATAGATTCTTCACTTTGAACATTATTATTGCGGTTTTAAAGTCGATCAGATCTTTCAACTTGAGAGTTTTTTGTTTAAGAAAAAGTGGGTTTGTTGGTTCCCTGTAAGCTGCTTTGTTGATTATTCTAATAGCTCTCTTTTGAAGCATAAAGAGTGGATATATGTTTGTTTTATATGTATTTCCCCATACTTCATTACAATATGTCATGTATGGGAGTATTAATGAATGATACAAGGTGTATAGTGTGGGTTGATTCAGCAAATTTTTCACTCTGTGTAATATTGCAATTGATTTGGATACTTTACCTTTTATATAATTAATATGTGGCTTCCAACACAGTTTGTTATCAATTATTACTCCAAGGAATTTAGTTTCGGATACCCTTTCAATCTCTACATCATTTACACTGAGTTTGGGTACTGGGTAGTTGTGATGGTTGTTAAAGACTATAAATTTTGTCTTGCTTAAATTTGTATCCGTTAGTGAGGCTCTGAGGGCGGCCTTTAAAGATCTGTGAAAACGCTCGCATAACCCATTAGCCTGAGGGTGATAAGCGGTGGTGCGGTGAATTGTCGCCCCTAAGCTGCTGGCCATGGCTGACCAAAGCTCCGAGACAAATTGAGGCCCCCTATCGGACGTGATGTCCGATGGGACGCCGAAACGTGCCACCCAGTTTGTCAAAAAAAAACGCGAGCAACTTCCTCCGCTGTGGTTGACGCCAGAGGGACTGCCTCTGGCCAGCGCGTGGTGCGGTCTATCATTGTTAACAGGTGTGTGAAACCTTGGGAGGAAGGTAGTGGCCCCACGAGGTCGACATGAACGTGGTCGAACCTTCTAGCAGGGATTCGAAAAGGCTCCAGAGGGGCTTTTGTGTGTTTGTGTACTTTGGCGCGCTGACAAGAAATGCAAGTCTTTGCCCATTCTTTTACGTTTTTGCGCAGGCCAGGCCACACAAACTTTTCGGCGACCATTTTAACCGAAGCGCGCACACCTGGGTGCGCGAGGGAGTGAATCGAGTCAAAAATACGGCGGCGCCATGCAGCTGGGACTAACGGGCGAGGTCGGCCGGTTGAGATGTCACATATTAGGGGGGGCACACCGTCGCATAAAACCCTTTCCTCCAGCCTTAACCCTGTTGGTCCAGACAGGAGTGCGCGCACGTCCGCGTCACTACTTTGCTCCTCTGCCATGGCTGCATAATCTATCCCTGCATGGATTGGTGCTGCGTATGTGTCCGCGTTGGCGAAAAGTTCAGCGGCTGAGGTAGTATAATCTGTCTCCTCGCGCTCTGGCGATGTCACAGCGCGAGAGAGGCAGTCTGCTACCACGTTAAGTTTGCCTGCCACATGTCGAATGTCTGTGGTGAACTCGGAAATCGCAGCCAGCTGTCTTTGTTGCCTGCCTGACCACGGTTCGGAAATTTTAGCCATCGCAAAGGTGAGCGGTTTGTGGTCTACAAAAGCCGTGAAACGCCGGCCTTCCAACCAGAACTGGAAGTGGCGGATGGATAAATGAAGCGCTAGCAGCTCTCTGTCAAAAGTGCTGTATTTACGCTCAGTTTGGTTTAGCGATTTGCTGAAGAATGCCAAAGGTTGCCAGATTCCGCTGACGTGTTGTTCTACAACTGCCCCTATGGCCAGGTCTGAAGCGTCTGTGGTTAGCGCAATGCGGGCCGAGGGATCGGGGTGAACCAACAATGTGGCATTAGCTAGGGCACTTTTTACTTCCGCGAAGGCGCGTTCACGCTCCGGGGTCCATTCGACCGCGTTGGAAGGTTTTTGTTTTCTGAGTGCGTCATACAGGGGCTGCATGAGCTGAGCTGCGTGGGGGAGGAACAAGCGCCCAACAAGTTAAAACTCACCGCCGCTACAACAAATGTCCATCTGTAGTTGCGGCCGTGGATGCAGAGGGGCAGGCTCTTTTCGCCAAAAGTGTTGATGATGGAGCCGTTGGCTGCCACCGCTCCATTGCCCCGGGGGCCCATGGCCCGGTCTGCTTGGGAGGGCATGACAAAACTTAGTTGAGCTCCCGTGTCGATAAGGAACTGCTTGCCGGTGTGTCCGTCCGTCACATATAAAAGCTTGCTTTTTTCGCCGAGAACCGCCGCTGTTAACGGCTCTCGGCTTCGGCGTTTTCCCGAAATCGTGAATTTGCAGGGGGGAACGCATTTGTAAGCCTTCTCGGCGAAGCGGCGGTGGTGATAACAAACGTCGCTCCGTCTGTTGCGTCCTGGCTGTGTCGGTGTCACCGCGGGCTGATTCTGCTCGGTGATTTGTGGCTCCTCGTGGCTCCGGACATCAGCGTTGAGGTCTGCGGATGCTGCTGTGGGTGTCTGCTCCTTGCAGGCGTTGACGAGCCGTTGAGCTTCGTGAGCCAGCGTGCGGAAGTCTTGCTGGGTGCTGCATCGCATGTTGGCAAGCGTCCCTCTCATGTGTGGCGGCAGCGTACTGAGGAATATGAAATGGAAGAGGAAGTTGTCATTGTCCTCTTCTTTACGTTGCAGCAAGTCCTCCATGAGGGCCTTGGGTCTGCCTCCTCTGTGGCCGTAGACCGCCAGGATCCTCTCGGCTCTCTCCTCGGCTGAGGGGATGTAATTTGCCACGATGGTCGCTTTCAGTTCTTTATATTTGTCCTGGGCCGGTGGCCGCTGGATTATGCTCCGCGCACATCTCGAAGTGGCGGCGTCGAGTTTGGTGACGATGTGATAGAACTTTGTATCGTCAGCCGTGATGCCCGCAAGTGCAAACTGGGCTTCAGCTTGCAGAAACCACGAGGCGGGGTCTTCCTGCCAGAAGTCCGGCAGCTTGACGGTGACGGCGTTTGTGTGGACCGTCACTGATGTGTCCGCAGGGTGAGAGTGCCTTGCTTCGGCTCTCTCCGCGGCGCTGGTGCTCGGTTGAGCCCTCTCTATCACTTCTGCCGTGGGGGAACGTCGTCCATCTGTTCCCCTGACTGCATGGGCGCTGGCGTCTGCCTGGGTCGCCACAGATGAGTCGATCGCGGGGGAACGCCTCTGGTCCATTCTCGCGTCAGGGTCACCAGTGTAGAGGAGCTTGAAATAACGAGGCGATGTGATTCATAAACCAAAGTTTATTATCAGCTCCTCTAACAAGTCTCATCTAGGTGCAGCAGCAGAAGAAGTGAGAGAGCGAACACCTTCGGCTCTACGAACTTATACTCGCACATAACAAAAGACATGCATATCAAAAGCTGACATCCCTCACTATCTTAATCCCCTCTTTTGTCTTCGTACTCCTCCACCTGGCCCTGGGGGGTCAGGGCAACCCATCCGATCTCCACCGCAGTGCCTCGGATGCTCTTTGATCTTCGCTGGCGGTTGAGACCCTTTGTCCTGTTCTGAGGTGTGAAGTCGCTTTACATATGTAATCACTAAACACTCTCACATGCTTAAACATATGTAGGTTATGGGATATATGATTAATATAGACCACACCTTAGGTGTTTTGTTTTTTTTACAGCACCACATAAACAAATAACATCAACTTCCCGTTGTCGCTACAGGACTTTAAAAGTTATCTCAAAGCAAGTTATTTTAACCACGTCATATTGTATTTTTATATTACTGATATTAATTAATAAACTGACATTAATGGGGGAAAAAAGGTTTGACTTCAGAAAAAATAACAGTCCAACATGTTTAATACATTAAGCGAAGTATACAGCACATCAGAAAAAAGTAATGTCACGTAACATGAGCTTAAATAATCAGATGTTGCTCTTTTTTGGATTATTGGTGTTTTCACGTTCAAACTGCTGCATAATTCAAGCAAAAAAAACTTACTTTGAACTGTTTCTGACTTCGTTCTGCTTCTGCCTGAGCCAAGAAAAAAAAAAAAAGCGAGGCTGAGCCACGCGCTGCATGCTGGGATATGCTAAGGCCATAAGGATCCGCTCATATATCCTTGGTTTTCGGGGTTTTGAAGGCTGAATTTCTCAACTGCATGTGAAGGAGCCCATGGAAGGGGACAGCCTTGGGCGCAGGACAGTGGCGTATCTGGCCTAGAAATGTGCACTTGGAGGACGCAGAACCTGAACTGAGACACAGCCACTGATGCAGCCATTCATGCAGAAGGAGCCCTAACCAACTATTGAGTGTGTACATAGACATACTTTTCAGTAGACCAACATTATGTAATATTGTAATTTGCTGAGAAACTGAATTTGGGGTTTTCATTAGCTGTGAGCCATAACCATCAAAGTTAAAGAAATAAAGACTTGAAATATCACTCTGTGTAATGAAGCTACAGTATGAGTTTCATTTTTTGAATTAGTGAAATAAATCAACTTTTCAATGACATTCTAATTTACTGAGATACACCTGTAAGAATCCACTCATAGTTTTTATAATTAGAAGATTATTTTTAAAAAAAAGCAAAAAAAAACAAACAGTTGAAGCAGAGTGATCCATATTTGGTGAAATGACCTAATGTGATTATTGGGAAATATAGTCACTTTTTAAATCGCTATTGTCCAATCAGATTGCCTAGCTGGAACTAAGTGATGTATCATCTGTTCCATATTAGGACTTCATCAGTTATTGTTTTACTGTCTTTATTACTTATTGTATTAGTGCTTATTAGTGTAACTGTTAGCGGAACATTGTGTGTTTTATCACAGAGCTTATGCTTTTCGTCTGGTGTCAGTCATGAAGGCCCAGTACTGTGCCGTGGGGGATGCCCTGCTCACTTCTCTGCTCGCAGCCCACCCTGGAGAACATCCGGCCTTCGTCATTGTGCTGCTCGCCAGCATGAAGACGATCCCGCCATTTTAATTCCTCAGGCAGTGAACTGATTGCCGCGTCTGTTGCGTGGGTAATCCCCTTCTGCCGCTCCTGGATGAAGTCACGGTGTTTCCTCTGCCCACGTGACCGCCCCTCTTATTTCTGGGCGGGCGGGGCGGGGGGGAGAAAATCCACGATCTGCTCTCATTGGCCTAATGAGGAGCTGCGTCAAAGAGGCACCGACAGACAGGAAGCTGCGGCATTATTCCTTCATAATAAGATGTCAAAGGGCGACCCTCGTGTTCTGAGCCTGCAGCCAGCCATCTGTTTTCCACAGGCACTTGACCTGTTTTCAACTTGTTTTCTCATAAATTTGATATTTTTTTTGTAAATTTGTGACTTTTTTCCCATAAATTTGGGATATTTCTCTTGTAAGTTTGGGCAACCTTTTTTTTTTACTGAAAACGTTTTTCTAATATGTGACTTTTTTCCTGCAAATTTGCTAGTTTTTTCTTGTAAGTTTCTAACTCATTTCAAGTATTTCAACGGTATTTTCTTATACATTTTCTTTTCTTGTAAAAGTGACTTCTGGCAAATTTGCCAACCTTTTCTTGTAATTTGGAACATTCTCGTAACTTTGCTACTTTTTAACTGGAATCTTGTAACTTTTTCTGATGAATTTGTTAATTTTTTCCTTGTAAATTTGCCTTTTTTTTTGTGAATTTGTGAGTTTTCCCCATAAATTTGAGACAATTTTCTTGTAAATTTGGAACCTTTTTTTAATGAAAACTTTGAAGCGTGATCACGTCGGGGTCACCAGTGTGGAGCGTGTAAATAATGAGGCGGATTTGGTTCAGGCGGTTTATTACACGACTCACACAAAGAGCATAGACAGAATGGCATACAAGTAGGAACTCTTCCCTTAAATAACATGACATCCTTCTAGACTCTTCTCACACACAAAAGATAATCTCCCCATCTGACTGCAGTCAGTCCATTCATCCTTGACACCTCCCTGTTATCTTACTAGGGCATCTAGAAACTTCTCACACACAAAAGGTTAACTTCGCGTCCTTTGTTCCTGTCTAAGGTGGTAAACCATTATGCACTCCCCAGGTTGCCACACCTTTCCCATAAATTTGTAACTTTTTTCCCATAAAGTTTTAGTCTATTTACTCATGTATTTGCTTCTTTTTTGTTAATTAGCATTTTTTCTGTTTCCCTCACTTGGAAAGTGCTCAGAAACGTGACAACGTTCCAACATCAGAGCCGTTTTAGCAGAGGAGGCGGATGCAATGGGCCCTCTCAGCCACTAGGGGGCTCCCAAGCTGAAGCTTCGGTGATTTGCCCTCATATTTATTTACCATCAAAACTGAAAAATGCTTTTCTGGTTAATGACAACACTGTGCATTGTTTTTACTGTAATGACTTTCTTAACAGAAATGACTGCAACTTTAGATATTTTCATGAATTTATTGATTCATTTTATTGAAATCAGAGCTGAAATCAACTGTTCTTCTGTTCTTGCTCAGGAAATATTTCTTTATATGGTATGATTGAGATTATACCAGAGGTTATATGAGCATAGTTCATCTTTTGTTTGCATCAGACTAAAGGGATCTTAGAGAAAACCTCCCAAAGGGAGGGGAAGTAAATTTATGAGAAAATGGATGCAAAATTACACATAAAAAGTTGAAAATTAATGCTGAAAGTTTATGAAACAGATTTATGTTGGAAAAAAGTGGGAATTCATAAAAACTCATAAATTTACAAGAAAAAATGGAAACATTTATGAAAAAAACCCAACAGATTTATAAGAGAAATGGCAAATATGAATAATATGTCACATTTGTGATTTTTGGTTTGGATACACTTAAAAACATGATGTTAATGTATGGTTCTGTGGCCCAATGCCAACCTTTGCTGGGACAATTTGTCATGGAACAAAATTTATTATGCTTACAGCCATATTAATATACATGATAGGAGCAGTAGTTATAATAATAATAAAACACTACAGAGTTTACAGTACTTTTATTTTGTAATATCGTAACCGGAAGTTTAGCTCATTCTGTGGTTAGCTTGTCTGAGGTTCGCAACAAACAAACGGAAAATAGAAGCGGAGCCAGGATGCTTGTAATTTATATCACCGGGGAGGACAGCATTAATATCAGCGGTAAACGAGGGCGGGCGGCTGTGTTCTACCGTGACGGACTCCCCAGCACCGACTAGACCCACGGAGACCTGTGTGAGTGCGTTTTTTTCCGCCGTGGAGCTGGGCGGGGTGATGTTCACAGTCGGTTATAAAGGCAGCATGAAAATGGGAACCAGACGAGAGGCGGAGCCGGCGGAAACGGCTGTGCGTTTATACCGGAGACTAGAATGAGAAGCTGGCCGTGGTGGTGTGTCAGGGCGGCGGTTTAACCGTCCCGGGGGAGGCTGCTGGCGGGAGAGAAGGAGCGGCCGCGGCGCCCGTGCCCGTTAATATGACGAGGACGCTGTTTACGCTCTGCTGCCTCTTCCTGATTGCCGGGGCGGACCGGGCGTGGGCCGCCGCCGCCAACCTGACGACCGACAGCAGCAACGTGACGGCGGATAGCAGCGGCTACATCAGCATCGGGGACGGGTCGGCGCAGGAATTCGAGTTCCCCGAGTACAGCAACGGCGTGATCGTGATCTCCAGCCGGTACCGGAGCCCCGCCGCCAGCAGCAGGAAGGGCCGCCACAGCCGGAAGCAGACGGTGGTGGTCCAGTCCCTGGACCCGGAGGTCCTCTCCATCCTCAACGTGACTGACGGCGGCCACGCGGGACCGGCCACAAGCTACGTCATCAGCATCCGCTCTGGGTTTCCCGGAACGGCCCAGCTGCTCATCCAGCTGCTGGACCTTGACCAGGACGAGGACTCTGTGCCGGTGGTGGTTGAGGAGAGGAGCGACTACTCCATCAGGGTGGCACCTGGCGCCGACGACCTGGCCACTCAGCTCATCCAGTCGGGTGGCCTGGCGCACTTCACGGAGAACCCGGTGCTGTTTGCCTTGCTGCCCCTCATCTTTGTCAACAAATGTGCCTTTGGGTGTAAGGTGGAGGTAGAGGTGCTGCGGGGGCTGCTGAAGAGCCCCGTGCCACTGCTGCTGGGGGTGCTGGCTCAGTTCCTGGTCATGCCCCTGTATGCCTACTGCATGTCCCGGCTGGTCGCCTTGCCCACGGCGCTCTCCCTGGGTCTGGTCATCACCTGTTCGGCCCCAGGAGGCGGCGGCGGTTACCTGTACAGCCTGCTGCTCGGCGGCGACGTCACCCTGGCCATCTCCATGACGCTGGTGTCCACCGTTGTGGCGGCGGCGGCCATGCCCCTGTCGTCGGCAGTATATGGCCGTCTGCTGGGCGTGCACGCCGCCCTGCATGTACCATTTGTCAAAATCCTGGGTACCCTCCTCTTCATCGCCATCCCCATCTCGCTGGGCATGCTGGTCAAACTGCGGCTGCCGGCGCTCACCCGCGTCCTCCTGGCACTCATACGCCCCTTCAGCTTCGTGCTCATCGTGGGTGGTATCTTCATGGCGTACCAGATGGGCGCGTCCATCCTGGCCGACGTGCAGCCGAAGATTGTGGCCGTCGGGATCACGGTGCCTTTGCTGGGCCTGGCGGTGGGGGCCGTCCTGGCCAAGCTGGCGGGCCTGCCCCTGCCACAGAGGAAGACGGTCAGCATCGAGGTGGGCGTGCAGAACAGCCTGCTGGCCCTGGCCGTTATGCAGCTGTCCTTCCGGCGGCTGGAAGCGGACTTCGCGTCACAGGCGCCCTTCATCGTGGCACTGAGCAGCACCTCGGAGATGCTCCTCATGGTCCTGGTCTACGTCGCCCAGCGGAGGCTGTGCAGCACCGCTGTCCCCAGGAGTGACGCCTGATTGTAGCTCAACTCTTTCTGAAGAATGAACCCTTAGAGACCTGTGGAATATTCTCCAATCTGGTCGTCACAGGGGGGGGCAAAGAACGGATTCTTTTGTGACTCTTTTTGTGTCATTTTTTGGTATCTTTAATAAAAAAAAAAAAACCAAAGGCCTTTTAACCCCCTCAGAGACCATTTTTGTGTTTATTTTACACTGATGTACCTTTTCCAGATCAGATTATACTGTGTAATGTGATTATTGCTAAAACAGAAACTCCTATCAAAGCAAAGCTATTTTTCTACCAGATTACTTTTCTTTTGTAATCCCAAAAGCAAAGACTGATTCGTACCTTGTTTACAAAGCAGTCCACGTGTCTTAGCCTCTGTGTGTGTGTGTGTGTGTGTGTGTGTGTGTGTGTGTGTGTGTGTGTGTGTGTGTGTGGTGGTGGGGGGGGGGGTCAAACGCAGTGAAATGATGGTGATGATTTTTGAACATATTTGCCACTGATTGTGTTTCCTGGATCTTTAAATCCACGTACTTGAACATTTGACATGAGATATGATGAAAAATGTTAATAAATGTTCTTATCCAAGCAGACGTTGGTTTGCTGTGTGTGTGTGTGTGTGTGTGTCCCCCACCGTGAGAAACAGACCCTTAAAATGTCTGAAATTCTTTATCCAAAATTAAAGCCTTCATAATCTTTAAAAAATGACTGCACCTTTTGCCTACTAAATTTAGATTTGATTTTTTTTTTTTTTACATGTGTAAATTTGCTAAATTTTCCTTGTAATTTCCGTGAGATTTTTATTTTGTACATTAGTGATTTTTTTCATGTTAATTTGCCACCATTTTTCCTTTTAAATTTGCAACATTTTTCTCACAAATGTGCAACTCTTCCCCCTATAAATTTGAAACTTCAATTTGTGCATTATTTAGTGTAACTTTAAATCTTTTTAACAACTGCCTTTTACAATTTTTTTTGTATATTTGTACTATTGTGGATTTGTGACATTTTTCTAAAAAAAAGGCAAATATTCCATTACAAATTTGCAACTTTTTTCCTTCTTATTTTTGTAAATTTGCAACATTTTTCTCGTAAATCTGCATTTTCTGGTAAATTTGCCGTTTTGTTTTTTTGCTGGCGTCTCTGTTCCAGGTGCTGCACTGTAGTAACATAGAGGTGTGCTGTGAACATGGATGCTGGCCGAGTCCAGACTTCGTCAGAGATGCAGAAACTGGAGTCCTGTGATGTTGGGCGGAGTATGAAGCCGACTGGTTTATTTCACTTTCACATGCGAAACTAACCGCAGTGTTTAGAAGGGGAAATTTGTTCCCTTCATCTAACATGACTAAAAAAAAGAAGGATGTATTTTTAGTGCTTTTTCCCACCAAAAGCCCAGCCAGTGCTCCTCGTCAGTTTTAAACGTGCGCGGTGTTCAGGACTGAAAACATCACTTTCCCTCCAAGTCTTCTGCAGTTTGCACACAGTTGCTGCCTTGCTTGTAAAAGGATTCCCGTTGAATTTCTCCATGCTGTGCTATCTAACAACAGCTGACGTGAACATGACAGTGCACGCAGACTGCCCTCGTGCCATGTGGCGTGACACCGAGCTGAGGCCTCTTGATACGACTGCAGCCCTGGATGAAGTCTTGTGGCTTTTATTTCACTGACGTTTCTTTATTACTACATTTTTGTCCTCGTATTTCTGCAACATTTTTTTGTAAATTTTCAACATTTTTTTCTCAGAAATTGTCAAGTTTTTTTCCTTTCAAAATGAAATTTTCTCCTAGGTGTTTTTTCCTCAATAATTAGCTGCTCCTTTTCATGTTATTTTCCCCCTCATAAGTTAGGATTTTTTTCCCATTAATTTGCCATTTTTTAAAGTCTACCCCTTAATATATTTGCATTTTTTTCTTCTAAATTTGCAAAAAAAAATTTAGTAAATATGGGATTTTTTTAAAAAAAAACTTTTTTCCCAATCATTTGCAGCTTATTTCTTCGTGCATTTTTTGTCCCCCATTGGTTGAAGAGCAAAGTGGGATGATGTTACAGTGACGTCTGTCCCGCCTGTTCAGTGAAATCGACACCTCCCACAGTTTTGTTCCAGATGTTTTGAAACTGAGTGCCAGGGCTTGATATACACCGATGATGCACAGATTGCAGGTGGGTCTGCATCCACGTTGTGCTCAGGGTCGGAGGTCAGGAGAGCTAGGCACTGAGGTGATTTCATGAAAATTTGCCGCTCCTCCGAGGCAACTGCCCCACAGCAGTCACTCGACTCACTCACAAGGACCCTCAGGTGGGTCTGCTTCCAGGTTGTGCACAAGGTTAAGAGATCTGGGCGCTTACACACTGTCATTTTAGAAAAATCACTTCTCCCAGGCAATTACCTCAATTTTTCACCAGATTCACTCACAATGATCTTCAGGTAGGTCTGCAACCGGGTTGAGGTCAAGGTCATTGTCAAAGGTCAGGAGAGCTGGGCATTTATGATTTCACAAAAAAACATGACTGCTCCTAGGCCAGGGGTGTCCAATCATGTGCCATGGAGGGCCAAGACCCTGCAGGTCCTCTCTTTAGTCTCTTCAGCAGGTGTTTTCACTCATCAGCAAACAGTGAGTAGCAGTTCAGTGGGATCTGCTGTTGAAGACACTGGTTGGAGGTAAAGCCTGCAGGGTCTTGGTCCTCCATGGCACATGATTGGACACCCCTGGCCTAGGCCACTGACCTTAAGGACATCCCAGATGGGTCTGTGTTTAGACTGTGCTTAAGGCTAACTTTAATATTGAGATGCAGGATGTTAAAAGGGAGTTCCGCGCTGTAAAAGTGAACAAAAGTCAGGGCCCTGATAATATATGTGGACGCCTGGTAAAGTCCTGTGCACATGAACTGAGTCCTATATTTCATTACATTTTCAATAAGTCCTTACAGACACAACATGTGCCTAAGATCTGGAAAGAAGCCGTGGTTGTTCCCGTTCCAAAATCCAGCTGTCCTAAAACGGTAAATGACTTTAGACCAGTTGCTTTGACTTCAATTTTAATGAAAATTTTTGAAAAACTGGTCAGATGTGAGGTCCTAAGGCAGACTGAACATGCATTGGATCCTCTGCAGTTTGCCTATAGGCCTCACAGAGGAGTGGAGGATGCCACTGTCACTCTGTTTAACTTGCTTTTCAAACATCTGGATTTTAATGGGACACACGCCAGGCTTTTATTTGTGGACTTTTCTTCTGCCTTTAATACAATCCAACCTCATATTTTAGTTGAAAGGCTCCTGCAACAATTTGATTTAAGCAATAATCTGGTGGGTTGGATTCTGGATTTCTTAACCAACAGGACGCAGAGAGTAAGGGTCAATGGCACATTGTCTGACCTAAAGTGCTCTTCTACTGGCTCTCCTCAGGGGTGTGTGTTGTCACCACTACTCTTCATCCTGTACACAAACATGTGTCGGAGCAGACATGACAACAGACACATTATAAAGTATGCTGATGACTCAGTTATTGTCAGTCTCCTCCAGGATGGTGAGAGTGGCCACGGCCCAGTAGTTGATGACTCTGTTCACTGGTGTGAGGATTCCTACCTGCAGCTGAATACAACAGAAACGAAAGATATGATTATTGACTTTAGGAGGAAAACTCCCAGGCGCAAAGTCACCATACTAAAAGGCCAGACCACCGAATGTGTACAATCGTACAAATATCTTGGGACGATTATTGATAGTGGATTGAACTTTGAGGTGAACTGTGAAAGGGTGTGCAAAAAGGGTCAGCAAAATTTGCATTGTTTGAGGAAACTTGCACGCTTCCAAATTGACCGAACCATAATGACTATGTTTTATCGGGCTTTTATTGAATCTGTTTTATCCTTTTCTTTAATGTCATGGTTTGGTCAGATAAAACTGAAACAGAGGAAATCCTTGGATCAGGTAGTCAGATGGTCCAGTCGTTTGCTTGGTGAGTCACAGCTGAGCCTGACATCCCTGTGCACCAGACAAGTACAGAGGATGGCCGACTCGATTTTAAATGATGACTCCCACCCTTTGCACTGCAACTTTCAGCTTCTTCCCTCCAGACGGAGGTTTGCTGTCCCAAAAAGTAGAACCCAGCGCTACAAAAACAGCTTTGTCCCTGCTGCTGTCAAAGAGTTGAACAAGCTATAAAAATTATATTGTACATATTTTATATTTACCTATTTTGTAAGATGTGTGCCTGTGTTTGTGTCTATGTTGAATGTAATAAGTGGCTTGTAAATATGGATGTCACCAACTGCAAAACAAATCTACCTACGGGTACAAATAAAGTAACCTGAAGGTCAACAACCAGGAGATCTGAGCACTCGGGATGATTTTGTCAGGCCAGAATGGGCTACTCCATCATTAACGGTCTGCTTCCAAGTGTTTTGAAACTTGGTACCAAGGTTTGCTATACACTGATGATGTGCATAGAAAAGTTGAAAACTCCTTCAGTAAGACATTGGGCTCTTCAAAGAAAAGAGGTGGGGGATATTGTTCTCATCAGAGTGCTCTTGTTTCCTTGTAAATCTGCAATTTTTTTTCCAAGTAAATTAACACTTTTTCTTGTTAAACTGCTTCTTATGGTTGTGGTGGTAGGGTCTAGTAGTTTCAAGCATTTTACTCAAATAACTTAAACTAGAATTGCACTCAACAGAGATGCAGACCCACACCCTGGAGCTCTATCCTCACTGGAGTGGAAGTCGATGATAAATTCTCAGTCTCTGACTGCTAATGGAAATGTCTAAATTAACTAGAATCAGAGCCAACCAGTCTTCATGGTCAAAGGCAGGGTAAAGGTCATTTTGTATTTGGATGTTGTCTGCTAGCACTAAACCTGATAATAAAGGCACCATAAGGCATGTTTAAAGAAAATGAGCAAGAATGTACATTTGAAACTTGGTGGCCTAATGACTTAACTTCAGACTCTATTGATCCCCAAGGTCATTTGACATTTGTCATGTGCCAAAATTGATTTTGATCTTTTGTGACCCTGTGATCTTGTGACCCCAAAAGCACTTCAACACATGCTAAGCCTGAGGTTCACCTGTATACCAAGTTTGGAGACCCTAACTTCATTCCTCCTCAAGTCACGGTCCGGACAGAAAACAGACAGATGGAGGCGGCCGTCCTACCCACGCCTCCACTCAGGTGTGGGTAATAACAACAACATGGATCCTGGGGAAGTTCAAATTTATTGTCAGCTATTATACAATTTGGCATTTGAAATGTCCAGACTAAGTGAACCCTGGAAAGGATCGACGACAGAGTTAAGTTGGATTCAAATTGTCCATTTACTCCCCTGGATATTCTCTCACGTGAATCCAAGAGTGATACTCATAAATATTTATCAGGTCCTGTCTTGGCTCATTCGAACTCAGGAAAGTTCGAAAATTGGCTGCAAGGTGGCGCAGTGGTTAGCACTGCGGCAGCACAGTTTACCCTTGGCCGGGGGATTGTGGGGATCGTGGGATCGTGGGTTCGATCCCAGCCCCCGACCAACAGTGATCTGTGTGGAGTTTGCATGTTCTCCCCGTGTTGCGTGGGTTTACTCCGGGATTTCTCCGGTTTCCTCCCACATGCCAAAAACATGCATGTTAGGTTAATTGGCTGTTCTAAATTGTCCCTAGATATCTGTTTCCTATAGGCCCTTAGAATAGAGGGTTAGTATTAATGAAAGCGCTTTGAGTGGTCTTTGTGACTAGAAAAGCGCTATATAAGTGCAGGTTAGTTAGTAGTTAGTTAGAAAGAAGTTTCTAATATGTGTGGAATGTTTTTTTTTTTTTTGTGGAATCTTACACTTGAAACAGTCATATTCCTCTATGGTACAATCTGTAATTCTGTAATTTCCCAGTTTGGGATCAATAAAGTACATTATCTAATCTGGATATACAGATTGGGAAAACTTGTGTATTTTGGAAGCAATGGAAAAGGGTTCCTTCATACAACAGGTGATCTGTATACTAACGGAGAGTTTATATCGTTTTCTGATTTTGTGCAAAAGTGTAATCTGGAAAGTGAAATGAATTTTTAAAATACTTACGAATCAGGAAATGCACTGAGGCCCAGGTTATTGAACATAAGAACCCAGTGATGGAAGTTTTGGATTTATCTCGTAAAACACATAAAGCAGCTTTGTTTTATAAAACTTAATAGATAGATAGCAAACAAACATTTTTAAAAATCCGAGGATCATTTGTCAGAAAGAATTAGGATATGATTTTAGTGATGAGGAATGGTTAAAAATATTATCAAACAGGGAAATTCATAAGAGGTCAGGGGAAAATGTATCCAGTAGATAATAATGCATATGTTTTATTTCACAATTTCCAGACTTTATAGAATGGGGTTGTTGACTAGTCATTGGTGTTGGAAATGTTGGACAGTAGTGGAAATATTTTTACATGCTACTTAGGAATGTAAATTAACTTTGAGGAACAGTCAGTCCTAATACACCTTGTTATGTCCACAAACCTGGAATGAAGACGGCTGAGGATGCTGTGCTAGAAGTCGAACCTGATTACACAGCTGGTTATAGAATACACTGTACTTTGACACTCAGCTCCCTGAGATGTCCTGAGGACGAGTCGCCGAACAAGAGACCATGAGATGGCCAACTGTCCCCTTTAGATGTCAGTGTGATGACGTCACCGGCCGGTTACGCCATCATGCTGTTCCTGCCATGAAATCCCTTCACAACATTCTACCCCCTTGCAAAAACACACAACACTTCTAATAAGACCCTCCCCAATTTGACATACATAAGCACTCGAACGTAAGAACTAGGGTCAGCAGGTGGACCACTGCTGGACCCGATGTGGCTGAGTGGGTTATTCTGCCACTTTGCCAGCCGCACTCCTAACCAGTCATTTTTCATTTTTACAGTCTTCCATGGGGAAAGCAGTTCTGCTGGAGGGGCCTTGTAGTGGGCCCGTGGCGGACGTGCCCCTGGAGGTGCTGGGCCCCCGGGACCAGGACCAGTCTTCATAATGTTGGGGCCCGGGTCCCACACTGCATCAGCTGACTCCCGTGAAGCCTCGCCACCTGGAGCAGCCACCTGGACACGCCGGAGTTGGTTTGCGTGCCGAACCGAACCATCCGTCAGTCAAAAGCACGCTGATCCCAGAAATGCCACGATCCTCAGCGGCATCCGCGGTCCCGTTGGCTGTGATTTGGTCAGCTGCTGTCCCGGTTTCTCATCGGTGTGGACTCGAACCCAGTCCATGACTTTGAGAGGTGCCTTGCTTGGCCTCATATGTCCCTGTGATCGCAGTGGCGCTGCGTCCTCGTCCGTCTTAAAGTGTCTGTGGTGTTGTAACAGTTCTGTCGTTACCATATTCATCATAAACCCTTCACCCAACTTCATCATTATTTTCATGGTCCAAAGCTGGTCGTGGGTACTGAAGGTGTCTGGTGTCTCTCTCGTGTCATTCGCTGTTGCGGACTCTTCACCCATCAGCTCGGTCATAACCCTCATAGACTGACACTGAACATGGGTACTGAAGCAGTCCGGTTTTTCTTCTCCCTCGTCTGATGTGCTTTGTTGTTGTTGTTAATGTGCTGTGCCGTAGATAGTGTCCGTGCCCGGTTGTTGTGTCCAGAGGTCCTCTATGTGCATGGGCTCCCTCTCCTGCAACTCCGCAGCGGCTTCCATAATCTCTGGCTGGGCGAGGATCTGAGGCGAGTCCGGCTGCTGCCCCCCCCTCTAGGCAGCTCTCCTCCTGTGCACACAAGACGGTTGGTTTGGTGTCGATCTCACGCTTTATACTCTTGTCCTACACCACGTCATCGTCGTAATTGTCTGCCATGTCCCAGTTGTTATAACTGGACCATGTGAACCGGGTGCTGTCACAGATAGTGAAGCCCAGTCTGTAGAAGAGGTCACAACCCATAATGTTGTCGCCGTGCATAGACACTTGGAACTGGAAGTCATAAACAAGCTTCGATTTGTAGTAGACTGTCAGCTCAACTGTCCCTCCATGCTGAGTCTGTGACCGCCCTATCCCTACAGCTCCACTGGGTTCTTATTTTGTGGTTGAGGAAAAATTTCTTCACCATGACCCAATTCAGCATCGACCTAACCGTAGTGTCAAGCAGCAGCGGTACAGTCACGCCGTCTAATTCAACCATGCGGTATGCGTATGCATTAATTTCTGGGCTTACCATGTGAATGGTGGTTGTTGGCAGGTGGTTTTGCTTACTTGGCGGCACCGACGGTGTTGGCGACCGGCACACTTTGGTGAAAAGATTGTGATGTCCACACTTGTTGCAACGCTGTCCTCTCGCCGGGCAGACATGTGCTCTCATGGTACGTCGGGGAACCACAGTTACCACACGCGGGGCCTCTTGGAGCGGTTCTCCAGTTATCGGCGTTCGCCTGGTACTTGTCAACCATGTCTTCATATTCCTCCTTGCCCACCGCGTTGGCTAACATCGTCTGTCCTGGTTGCTTCTGTTGTTGGCTCACGCCTAGCTCTGATGCTAACCTATCTGTTGACTCAAGCTGGAATGCTAGTTCTATCGTGCTAGCTAGTGTCATGTCGTTTTGGCACAATTAGCATCTTAGCCTTTAGCTTTGGATTACTCGTGTGCTCAGCCAACTGGTCCCACACCATCTCATCCTCCAACAGTCCAAAGTGGCACATGCTAGCCAGATGTCTTAAGTCGGCAACAAATTGCTGGGTGGACTCACCAATTCCCTGTCGGCCTCTGGTGGAATCGAATTTGTCATGCTAGTACGTTGTCCAGTGTAGCAAAGTAGCTAGCAAGTAGCGCCACAGCATCCATATACAAGTCTGTTGGACCAAGCATGTGGAAAATCCTCTGACCTTCTATGCCCAGGTTGTGGACAAGCAGCACCAGCACATTTTATATTTTATTTTATCCAGCTTTCCCTGGTCCAATGCTGCAACATAGGTCTGAAATGCATCCAGCCATCATGGCCACAGGACGTCCGGTTCGCCTGGGGACTTGAGGAAAGGCCTCAGCGGTCTTAGGCACGCTTCCATGGTTCATACATTCTCATTGCCAAATGTTATGTTGTGGAGAGTGTGGGAAATGATGAGGCCAGTTTACGAACAGACGAAGTTTATTAACACTCTCTCATCAGTCATACACAGAAAAGCATGAAACAGCCAAGCACGGTTTCTCCTTATAAACCCAACAGATCATCTCACATCTGCATGACATTTCACATCACCCTGCATGACATCTAACGCCACAATACATTTACCCTTAAACCCCCGGCTTCTTCTTCCTGCCAACTCCCCATGACGTCCCTGACTATTGTCCTCCAAATGTTTAACCACTGCCTCCTGACTGAGACGCTGTCTGCTGACTCACCTGAGCCTCTGCAATATGCATTGCTACACCCCCCCCCCCCCCCAGACAGAGTTTCAGTCCCCACGTCTTTTGGGCTTCAGTCTCCTCCCATATCTGCTGTAACGGAGGTCTCTGTGCCTGCGGGGGGCTGCTGGACGTGTGTCTGACTGCAGGTGGGCCAAGGCGGGGGGGGGGGGGAATTTGCTTTGCCCGTGTGGCTGTCCTGGTGAATCGTTTGCCTGGGGAGTTCTCAGTGGGGGTCTTCCACGCCGAGGGGCCCGAGCCAGCAGCACTTGCTCGTCTGCCACTACAAAGGCGGGCTTAAGTCTGTCTATGCATATTTTCTCCTGACGCCCCCCCAAGTCTAACAAAAAAATGCTTGTCCCCTGTTTCCAGCACTCTGAACGGGCCATCATAGGGTGGGCGCAATGGAGGGCAGTGGGCATCGTGTCTGATGAACACAAACTCCGCGTTCTTCAAAGAACAAATGTGAGCCATTGTGAGTGCGGTGTACAATGGCTGCATGAGTTGAGCTGCACGGGGGAGGAAACGGTTATAAAAGTTAACCATCCCCAAAAATTCTTGCAGTGCCCCGACCATCTGAGGCCGGGGAAAGTTCGCCACAGCGCGCCCTTTGTCGGGCAAAGGTATCGCTCCCTCCAGTGAGACGCGGTGCCCCAAAAAAATCAATCCCCGTCACGCCGAACTGGCACTTCGCCGGGTTGATTATTAACCCATGCTCCTCCAACCTCTGGAAAACCGTCCTGAGGTGGGTTACGTGTTCGTCTTCGGATGCACTGGCTACCAGGATATCATCCAGGTAGACGAACACAAACGGGAGATCGCGCAGCACCGCGTCCATCATGCGCTGGAACGTCTGTGCCACTCCTTTTAATCCGAATGGCATGCGTAGAAATTCGAACAAGCTGAACGGAGTTATTACCGCCGTTCTGGGTATGTCCTCCGCGCGCACTGGGACCTGGTGGTAACCGCGGACCAGGTCTATTTTAGAAAAAATGCGTGCTCCGGAGAGGTGAACGGAAAAATCCTGAATGTGGGGAATCGGGTAGTGGCCGAGGTCGTGCGAAAACGGGCGGCCCGGTGGTGGTGATAAAGTGCTCCATCCCGTGTTTAAAAACGTCGGGACCGTGAGTGCTGGGAACTGAGTGAGCAGTGTGTGGAACTTACCACCTGGAGCTGTGACGTTGGCTTGTGTTACAGGCCCGGCCCCTCGAGCTGTACAGGGGAGAGAGAGTCAAAAGACAGTGCATTAACCAGGCGCCTGTTAGCAATATCAACTAGTAAACCATGCGCACGCAGAAAATCAGCTCCCAGGATTGGGAAACTCAGTGCTGCTAAGACAAAAGTCCACTCATATGTACAGCCGTGTAGAGATAAAGCCAGTGTTCTCTCACCAAAGGTCTTAATGTCCGAGCCGTTTATTGCCACCAGCCCGGGGCCGCTAGGTCCTGCCAGCCGGTCGGTGTAGGTCGGCAGGATGATGCTCTTCTGGGCTCTGGTGTCTACGAGGAAACGCCTCCCTGAGCGCGAGTCCGTCACGTAGAGCAGCTTGTTCTCTTCGCCGGCGGTCGCAGCTGCTACCGACTGCCGGCCTTGGCGTTTCCCGAGCGCCTGAATTGGCACGGTGGCGCACATCTGCGTGCGTTCTCTCCAAAGCGGCCCCCGCTGCCGCTACCGTAGGTGGCTCCTCACCTCCTCTGGTCGTCTCGCTGGGCTCCGACGCCGCCGCGTTCACTGTGAGCGCTCTGGTGGTGAGGATGATCCGGTCTGCCTCCTGGGCTAGCGCACGGTAGTCACGCGCGGCCAGCAACGGGGAATTTGCCAGAACCGCTCTCGCCTCTGTTGGAAGGTTCTGGAGGAAAAGGTGGGCAAACAGAAAATGCCTGTCATCCGTGCCCATTAATGCCAACATCATCTCCATCAGATCGACAGCCGAACCATCTCCTAACTCGGAACGCCTCAGGAGCCTCTCTGCTCTCTCACAGTCCGAGAGCGTGTAGCGCCAGGTCAGCGCAGCTTTGAGAGCCTCGTATCTGTCGTGGGCTGGAGGCTGGTCGAGCAAGCTCGCTACCTGCTGAGCTGTGCAAGCGTCCAGCGCTGCAACCACATAGTAAAACTTGGTGTCGTCTGCCGTTATTCCCCGGAGGACGAACTGGGCCTCGGTGTGGTGGAACCAAGAGCGCAGGTTGTGCTGCCAAAAGTCCGGTAGCTTGACTGAAACAGCGCACGCGTTGCTGGGGGTTCCCATCTGGGCTGTCTGTGGGATGCTTGCCGCGTTGCTGGGGCTTCCCGTCCGGGCCGACTCCGAGGTTCTTGCCTCGTGTTCCATAATACGTCCAGGGTCACCAGTGTGGAGAGTGTGGGAAATGATGAGGCAGGTTTACAAACAGACGAAGTTTATTAACACTCTCTCATCAGTCATACACAGAAAAGCATGAAACAGCCAAGCACGGTTTCTCCTTATAAACCCAACAGATCATCTCACATCTGCATGATATTTCACATCATCCTGTATGACATCTAACACCACAATACATTCACCCTTAAACCCCCGGCTTCTTCTTCCTGCCAACTCTCCATGACGTCCCTGACTATTGTCCTCCTAATGTTTAACCACTGCATCCTGACTGAGACGCTGTCTGCTGACTCACCCGAGCCTCTGCAATATGCATTGCTACAATGTTCACAAACCTGGAATAAAGACGTACGAGGATGCTGTGCTAGAACTCAAACATAATTACACAACCGGTTATAAAATACACTGTAATTTGACATTCAGCTCCCTGACATGCCCTGAGGACAAGTCGCCGAATAAGAGGCCGTGAGATGGCTGACTCTCTCCTATATAGGTCGGCGTGATTACGTCACCGGCTGTCTACACCATCATGCCATTCCTGTCATGAAATCCCTTCACAACACACCTGAGCAAATGGTTGGACTTAGTGATACCTAAATCACCAAAGCTTTGTCTTTTGGGGATCAAACTGAATTATCACATCTTTCAAAAGATGATTTAGTTGTCAGAAATATTGGTCACTGTTGCTTGAATGATCCTCACTTTATGGAAACGTGTATCCCACCAGATTTCAAAAAATGGGTAGAATTCATGTTGTCTTATGAACAAATGTGAGCTAGAATCAGTGATGAAGTTGAAAACTTTAAGCAATCAGGGGATCGTTTTTTTTACTTGCAGTATGAGAGGCTTATCATGCTGATATATGAATATTACTGTGGTTGCTGAATCACCAGTTTGGTTTGGCAATGTGTATATGTATACTTCAGACATTTATGAAATGGCACTGTCTGGTTTGTGTAATTATTGAAAGAAAAATAACTTGAATTACAAAATTTATTGTCAGCCAAACTGATCCCAAATTTTCTGTAATTTCAGTTCCATTAAATAACTGGACAAGGCTAGTTGTAATTTGGTTGTGGACATTTTTCTGTATTACAGATATGAAGTCTTAAATTTAGTCAAGTAGTCTTAAAAACTCTAAAATGTAACTTCGCTATAGCTGCAGATACCCTGTTAATAGATCTGACTGGTGTTAAAGTTTTATGAAGTTAAAGTAAATTCAAACGGAAGTTTTAAACACACTGCAGTTCCTCAACTGCTAAATACTAGGAAGAGCCATAAAAATGCTTGTCATGCTCAGATGAGTCACAACACTGCAAATATGTGGATGTCAAAACATGAGTGGCAAGAGTTTACAACTGTGACACGTAAGAACAAATGTTTGACCCATTTCTGCTATTTAATCACTTCAGGGTGTCCATGGATGCTAGGAAAGTCTTAAAAAGCCTTAAAGTGACACTGACAAAAATCTAGTTTTTACATGTCTAACATTTTTTATGACTTCTAAGACATATCAAGAACAAAATCACGCAAGTGTCTCATGTGTCTGTTTTTTTTTCTTTAAAGTTTCACTTAATCACTTGCGCTCCGTTGTTCCGCGGGCGGGCAAGTCTCTGCGTCCTATGACGAGTATCACGAGCGCGCTCTCGTGCGCCCTCGTGCGCCCTCGTGCGCATGACGCATGATGGTGGTGATGGTGATGTAGTAGCGTCCAAGCGCCACTCAAAAAAAAACTGCAGACAGCCGCGAACAGATTAGTTCATCTGATTGACCTCTCATTCGACTAATAAGAGCCTTGAATTGGGTTTCTGAAACCTTGAAGAACCAATGAATGAAAATCTAGGAAGGAGGACCCGCCTACTGTGAACGCAGGAGCCAATTGGAGCACAGAAATTCTGGCTGGGTGAAGAGAGATTTACTGTTGCAACAGATGAAAACAAAGGACGCTGTACGAATCTACTACAGACCCACACAAGTGGGACCTGCACTCATTCCAGCAGAATAGACGGAGGCCGACGACAAAAGTCGTAAATCATTCGCCAAAACGGCAATAATGGAATTATGTTGATCGGGATCCACGAGCGGAGTAGCGTCGCGTTCGTCTGACAATGGGGGAAGAGCTGTTCGCCGCGACTCTGCTGCTTTGAAGAGGTAAGGTGTTATAAGCTAAATTATTATTTATCCCTGAAAACTGTAATCCAAAAATGACTTTTGACCGATCGGTAAATTACAACTGTACTGCGCACGAAGTACGTGCGCCGCGATAAACGGTTCATTTGCCGTGTTCGGACCATGAACGCCCCCCCCCCCCCCCGCTGCAGAAGAGGAGCGGGGGGGGGCCACGGTCCGAACGCCCCCCGGTCCGTGGGAGGAAGCATATCAGTCTATTCCATCATGTAGCGATGGCCCTCTTCTGTAGCGAGGGGGGGGGGCGTTCACGGTCCGTTCACGGTTCCCCCCCCCACACACACACACAGTAGCGAGGGGGGGGGGGAGCCGCTGTGAAAGCATGCAAGGAGTGTAATCCGTCATGTAGAGGGCCGAATTTGATCCTTGGTAGCGGGGGGGGGGGGGAACGACCCCCCCGCCCACACACACACACACAGACACAGCCCTGAGTGTGACCTTTCATTAGAGCCTAAAATGAAGATTCTACATTGAATTATTCAAAAGTTACAGACGTTTTTCCAAACTGTGCCATTTGGCACAATTTGGCACAGTTCCAAAACGCCTGGGAACAGCCTGAGAACAAAGCTGTGTAAAATATTCATTTTTTGTGGTATTGTTACCAAATTTGGATCTCAGCTGGATAACACTTGGTTCTACATTTCTGTTGCATTTTCCAGCCGGATCGGACAGCTGTGTGTTATTTACAAGCATTTGTATCCAAAAAAACACTGTGTCCAATTTTTTTTTCTTCAAGTTCAGTATGTTTAGATGACTGTAACTCAGTGGCCGGAGCACGTAGAGAGATTATGTTTTTTTTGCCAAAAAATTCAAAGTGTTTTCTTTTAAATGAGACCAACCCCATGAAGATGCTGCAAAGGGTTGAATAACAGCTTTCGATTTACTTTGGGCACGTTATTTTTGGGCATTTTTAGGAAAACTGCCCGGAGTGCAAGTGGTTAAGCCCCACCCCTTGACAAAAGGAGAGTTTATACAGACATTTTTGTGATGTCGCAACCACTGGTACGCGAGTAGTGTTGAGCCAATCAGGACTCTCTGTCCAGACTGAAGTCAGCCTCCAGGGCCAGTTAGCATTTTTGGACAGCTTCTCTGAAAACTTGACCCAATTAAGATGGGTTTTATCATTAAGCTGCTTTTATGGACTGATGCAGTTTCAGTCATTGTCCTGGGCCACCGTGCATACAACTGGGCATGTCCTTCAACCGGTAAGTCTTTTTAGATTCAAGATTCAAGGATTTTATTTGTCAATACTACTATACGTACAGGACATACGGGAGAATTGAAATGGCATTTCTCTGTCTCTTCAGTGGTGTGCACAATATAAAAAAGAAAAAGAAATAAGGCTGGAAAAACAACAACAGCAGTCTACGTACAGCAATGCTACCCATAGTGCAAATGGCAACAAAAGATAGACCCAGACCTCCCATAGTGCAAATAGAGATAAACAATAAACGATGATGAAACCCAGCAATCCTATATACAGAAAAGTAGAGCTGCAATACCCGTAGTTGCAAGTTCAATGTGGTAGTGTAGGAGCAGACAGTGGCAGACAGGACTGCATATGATCAGTATTGCAATGACAGACAGCAGCAGACATGGCATTTGTGCAAATGGTTGCAATAAAGTGCAGAAACATACACCAGCAAATGCATTACTGTTGGTGTACCAGTCTTTCTGTGCCAACAGCTGAGGTAGATATTGTGCAAGTGAGTGCGTTACGGTCTTGGGGGGGGGGGGGCAGAGATCAGGGTGCTGATGGCCTGGTGAACAAAGCTGTTTTGCAGGCTTGTGGAGTGGACCCAGAGGCTCCGGTACCTTTTCCTCAAGGGCTGGGGGCTGAAGAGGGAGTGTGAGGGGTGGGAGGTGTCGCCTGCAATGTTGATGGCTCTGCGGGTGAGGTAGATGTCGGGGGGGGGGGCAGAGGGGCACCAGTGATCTTGCTGGCTTGCTTGCTGGCTGCTTTCACTGTGCGTTGTAGTGTCTTCCAGCAGGAGGCAGTGCAGCTTCCATACCACACCGTGATACAGCTGGTGAGGATGCTTTCAATGATGTCCTGGTAGAATGAGCACATAATGGGGGGGTGGAACTTGTGCTCTACTCAGTTTGTGGAGGAAATGGAGGCGAGTTTGAGCCTTCTTGGCCAGTGATGTGGTGTTGTTGAACCAGGAGAGACCCTCAGAGATGTGCATCCCCAGGAACTTGGTGCTGCTCACCCTCTCCACAGCTGCTCCATCGAGGATCAGAGGGGGGTGTTGTGTGTTTCCCTTCCTGAAATCGACCACAATCTCCTTGGTTTTTTCCATGTTCAAGAAGAGGTTGTTGTCTTTACACCAGTGGATCAGTTGGCTCACCTCATTTCTGTAGTTGGGCCTCCTCGTTGTTGGTGATGAGGCCCACCACCATCGTGTCATCCGCAAACTTGATGATGTGGTTGGTGTTGTAGGCTGGTATGCAGTCATGGGTCAGCAAGGTGAAGAGCAGCGGTCTGAGCACGCACCCTTGTGAAGCCCCTGTGCTCAGTTTGATGGCCTGGGAGGTGTTGCTGCCAACGCACACATTCTGTGGCCTCCCTGTGAGAAAGTCCAGCACCCAGTTACAGAGAGAGGTTTTGAGTCCCAAGTGTCTGAGTTTTTGTATTAGATGCTGGGGGATGATTGTGTTGAATGTTGAACTGAAGTCCAAGAACAGCATTAGCACATAGGAGTTCTTTGAGTCCAGGTGGGTGAGGGCTGGATGGTGAGCAACAGCGATGGCATCTTCTGTGGATCTGTTTGACTTGTATGCAGACTGAAATGGGTCGTGGGAGGGAGGGAGGATGGACTTGATGTTCTGCATGACCAGCCGCTCGAAGCACTTCATTATGATGGGGGTCAGCGCTACGGGCCAGTAATCGTTGTAGCTGGATGGGACGGGCTTCTTTGGGACTGGTATTATGGTAGCAGTTTTGAAACATGTAGGGACAACAGCTTGACTCAGGGAGATGTTGAAGATGTCGGCCAGGACATTCTTGAGCTCCTCTGCACAGTCCTACAAAATGCAACGTGGTATGGTGTCTGGTCCAGCTGCCTTGCGTGGGTTGATCCTGGAGAGGGTCCTCTTCATGCTAGCCGGATCTAGGCTAATGGCCTGCTCGTCTGGAGGAGGAGTGGTCTTCTGTGCTGATGTGCTGTTTTGTGCTTCAAAGCGGCTGAAGAAGTCATTTAGGTTGTTAAGCAATATGATGTCACTCGCACAGGTCTGAGGTGGAGGTTTGTAGTTGGTGAGGGTCTGTATGCCATGCCAGAAAGAACGTGCATCTCTGGTGTTGCTGAAGTGGCTGGATATTTTCTTGCTGTACTGTCATATGGAACAGAATGACAGTACAACAAGAAAATATCCTTTTAGCACAGGATTTATTCTGTTTAATGTAGCACTGACCACTATTAGCCTTGGGGGGGGGGATTTTGACACAAAACTGTAAGACAATGAAAGGTTTTGCTTGTAGATAAAAGGACATAAGATACAATTTTAGACAATGTAGATTTGTTTTTATAAAGGATTTATAGCCACCAGAGTGCATCTTTAAATTGGCCTTAATTGTCCTTAAACATGTCAAATAGTCCTAAATTCTGCATTTCAAAGGTCTTAAAAATATGATTTTCATGTGTTTAGGGGATAAAAATAAAAAGAAGAATTTGTGGCATTTTTCTCATTAACTTTTTTCTTGTAAATTTATCTTTCTCTCGTGAATTTGCAACATTTTTCTTGTAAACTATGGAGCTGCCTTATACATTTATGACTTTTTTCATGTAAATTTGTGATAGATGCCTGTTAATGCAACACCTAAAATACCATCAGCATTTGAGCAGCTGAATGTCGCTTCCCCTCTGAATCACCCGCAGCAGCACCATGTAAGGATCCCTTCACTCTGGATGAACACTGCGCTCTCCACCACCTACCCCACCAATTAGAATGTGGCTGAATCGTGGAAAAATTGGAAATTCCCTGATATTTTCCACATCTCCAAGATGCTCTCTTGTGCTTCCACCACACTGTATATGTCAGCAGCATGTTCTACCACGATCACGCCACACTCCAGACACACCCTGGCATGACCCCTCCTTGGACCATGTCGGGTCTAAAGGTCATGTCAGGCATGATGTATTGCCACGTTTATTAGCGTGGCCGGTGCTGCTCCAAATTCTTCATGACCAAGCCATGCTATGGGCCCACGACTTTGATACGACACCACTGCTGTCGCTACACTCCGCCCAAGACCCTGATAGGATGCCACCATGGTCACTCACTGCCACGGTCTCACTACAGAAGTTTTGTGCATTCTCAAAACTCTCCACACTCTTATCACGTGAAATGGAGATCCAACGATGGTCTTAACCCAGACAGCAGGTCCAGTGAGCCCCACTGTAGGTTAAATTGGGCTGCCTCATGTGGGTTTGTCTGTGGGGTTCATCTTTGCCCACATGGACCTTTCCTGTGGTGCAGGTAATCTGTTTACTCACGTCAAACCCATCTGGGCCCCACATGGATCTCACGCTGGTGAGCAGCTTTCAGCAACACTTGTGCCATAAAAATTATGCAAAAAAAAAAAATCACAAATTTATGAGAAAAAATGTGAAAATTTATATGACAAAAGAAGTGACAAATTTACAAAAAAAAATGTAGCGTTTATGAGAAAAAGGTCACGAATTCATGAGAAAAAGTGAAAATTTGAAAAAGTGAAAAATTTTTTTCTAGTCTTTGTGACTAGAAAAGCGCTATATAAGTGCAGGTTAGTTAGTTAGTTAGTTAGAAAAAAGTTGTAAATTTATCAGAAAGTTTAAAATTTTCAAGAAAAAATGATCAGATTAGGGGGAGAAGACAAATTTATGAGAAAATAAGTTGAGACTAGGTAAACAGGTAAAGTTCATGTGGGCAAACACAGATGGGGCCAACATGGAAGCCACGGCCAAACCCACATGGACCCATAAGACAGCCCAGGTTTACCTGCGGTGGGGCCCACATGGACATGTTGGGTGGGTAATACGCTCTTGGAGACCTTAAGACCCTTGAAAGACCGTCCCCGCTGTGGCTGATTTTTTAGGTGGCAGCATGGTCTTCACCCAGTGGAGGGGGTTAAACTTAGTGAAACACCTCTCTGTTTAACTGCTCGGAACATGGAAAAGACTACCACTGACACGTCTTCAGTGGGAGTGCCAGGAGCCAATCACAGGGTGCTTTGTTTGTTGGTGGTTAAATTAATGGGACTGTAAATGTGCCAGTGTCATCTGCATTCACACGTAGCACAATGACAGTGGAATGTGTGTCGTGTTTTGGTTTGAGCTTTTGGTGCTGACACTGTTGGAACCCGAAACAGTGGCGCTTCATGGAGGCTGGTCTGAATAAAGATCTGATGAGAAGTGTGGGATCTGCAAGTACTTTTTAGACAAGATGTCCCTCAACTTTGTCCTAATCCAAAAGACAGTCAGCAGTTTGCGACAGAAGTGTTTGTGTGCAGCACTGTTTAAAGTTCAGAGTGTACTCTAGTGATTATTGACTCTGAAAGACAGGTTGCTCTGCCGGTTAGAAAACAAACAACTTTTGACTTCCACAGCAAGTTGACTGCACATGGACTATATGATTTTTTTTAAATTCTGCTGTAAGTTGTTTTAATATTTTGTCTGTTTTGTGCTTTAGTGGATGAGGTACGGATCATTTGCTTGAGTAAACCTACAAATATGAGATGGTGTCATGGCCTCTGTGATATCTAGGGTTTCTGTTAATGTACAAACCCCAGTTCCAGTGAAGTGGGGATGTTGTGTAAAATGTAAATAAAAACAGAATACAACAATTTACAGTGGTTTCCTTTTCAGCCTGTTTTCAACTGAATACAAAGACAAGATATTTTGATGGGCGGCGCGGTGGAGGGGTGGTTAGCACTGCGGCAGCACAGCAACTCACCCTTGGCCGGGGGATCCTGGGTTCGATCCCAGCCCCCGACCAACAGTGATCTGTGTGGAGTTTGCATGTTCTCCCCGTGTCTGCGTGGGTTTACTCCGGGATTTCTCCGGTTTCCTCCCACATGCCAAAAACATGCAAGTTAGGTTAATTGGCATCAAACTGGGGATTCTAAATTGTCCTTAGGTATGACTGTGAGAGTGAATGGTTGTCTGTCTCTCTGTGTTGCCCTGCGATGGACTGGCGATCTGTCCAGGGTGTACCCTGCCTCTCGCCCAAAGATGCTGGGATAGGCTCCAGCCCCCCCGCGACCCGAAAAGGATTAAGCGGAAGAAGATGAATGAATGAATGAAAACTGATGAACGTTTTTCCTCAAATATTCACTCATTCTGAATTTGATTCCCACAACATGTTCCAAAAATGTGGGATGGGGCAAGAAAAGACTGGGAAAGTTTAGGAATGCTCAAAAAACTCCTTTTTGAAACATTCCATGGGTTAACTGGAAACAGGTCAGTGTCATGATTGGGTAGAAAAGGTGTATCCCCAAAAGGCTCAGTCGTTCACAAGCAAAGGTGGGGTGAGGTTCACCACTTTGTCAACACCTGTGTGGGCAAATACTGCAGCAGTTTAAAGAACGTTTCTCAGTGTACAACTGCAAGGAATTTAGGGATTTAACTGACAATAGTTCTCTGAAGTGTTCCTGAAACCAGGTGGTAATATCCTTTGCAGAATGATGTCAGTTTTTAATGCAGTGCTGGTTGGTGGATCAGCTGTCACAGGTATTCAGTGTTGGGTTTCAGCCTTGCTGTTTACGTGCAGAAATTTCTCCAGATTTGATGAATCTTTTGATGATATTATCAACTGTAGATGATTAACACAGTTTGTTGCTACATCTACAAGTACAAGTTAAAACTCTGCCATGCAAAGTCATATATCAACAATACCCAGAAACACTACTGGTTGCTCTGGACCCAAGCTCATCTGAGATGGACTGACACAGAGTAGAGAAGTGTGCTGTGATCTGACGAGTCCACATTTTAAATGGGTTTTGGAAATCATGGACGCCGTGTCCTCCAGGCTAAAGAGTAAGAAGACCATCCAGACTGTTATCAGCATTAAGTTAAAAAGCCAGCATCTGTGATGCTATGGGGGGGTGTTGGTGCCCATGGCATGGCTAACTTTCATATTTACCATTAATGCTGAATGGTGCATACAGGTTTTGGAGCAACAAATGCTGTCATCCAAGCAACGTCTTTTTTAGGGACATCACTGCTTATTTCAGACAATGCCAAGAGACATTCTGCACGTTACAACAGTGTGGCTGCATAGGAAGAGTTCAGGCACTAGACTGGCCTGCCTTCAGTCCAGACCTGTCTCCCATTGAAAATGTGTGACACATTGTTATGAAATGTAAACTATGACAATGGAGACTCCTCACTGTTGATCAACTGAAGTCACACATCAAGCAAGAATGGGAAAGACTTTCACCTACAAAGCTTCAACGACAAGTGGCCTCAGTTCAAAAATGTTTATTGAGTGTTGTTAAAAGGAAAGGTGATGTAACACAGTGGTAAACTTGACCCTGTCCCAGCTTTATTGGAATTGGGGTTTGTACAAGAATTTCCATTTTCCATCACATTAGCGTCCAAAGTCAATAGGAGCTAATGTGATGATGTGGCACTCATCATTTATCTGTCCACATTTCACAGGAATTGCTACTCCTCCTATGCAGTTGTCCCAGTGGTCACCAAACTCATTCCCAAGGATCCTCAGGTAGGTCTACATCCAGGTTGTGCTCAAGGTCAAAGGTCAGGAGATCTAGACACTGTGACAGAAAATTATATCATTATTACACTTTGTCCGCTCATTCTGTCCCCCATAGTTTATCAACGTAAGGTCAGCACTTTTCCTCCCAATTATGTTACGAGACACTGAGGCTGCAGCTGATTAGACCTAGCTCTGAGAGACTGAGTTTCAATGTTGTCACTCAGTGTTGTCAAAGCAAATTCTTACCTTGTTTGTATTGCTGAAGAACCCCTGTGCTCTGCTGTAACCCTGAACATTTCGCTGGACTACCTGCGTGTAGTGCTGGTGACATCTTCCTCTTGATCAAGCCGCAATAAAACCCACAAAACAGACATCATTGACTCCAGTGCTCTTATTCATTCACCAGATCTACAAGGAGACTTGTTAATTAAGACAATCCATGACAGCACTTACATAATTTTAGAAAAATCATTACTCCTAGGCAATCACCTCACATTGATACTCAGCTGGGTCTGTATCCAGGTGGAGGTCAAGGTCATTGTCAAAGGTCTTGAGATCTAAGCATTTATGATTTCACCAAAAAACATTACTCCTCCTAGGCCACTGACCCTGACCTTAAGCATCCTAGATGGGTCTGTATCTAGGCTGTAGTCAAGGTTAAAGGTCAGGAGATCTGAGCACTCCTGGGTGATTTCATCAGGCCACACTGAGCTACTCCGTCACTGATGGTCTGGCTAATCAGTTGCATTTTGAAGATAAAGTCAAAATGTCAAGAATAAAGTCAAATATTATTTTGAAAACAAAGTTACTAGGCTAAAAGTAGAATTTTAAAAAAGTTTGCATTTTGAGAACAAACACTGAAAATTTTGTCTTTATTCTCAAAATGCAAAACTTTTTTTACTTTTAATTTTGGTCTTTTGTACTCATTCCTTTTTTCCCAGTTTTTTTTTTTTTTTTGAGGATGACTCTTCATTCTTGCCTTTGTTTTGACCTCACACCAGTTATTGTGTTAATGTCACATGTGCGTTATTATCCCCTCCCCCTAGTGTGTGTGTGTGTGCTTTTATTAACAGTGCTGTGAAAATGGGTTTGCCCCCCTTCTGATTTATATTTTTGCATATTTGTCGCATTTAAATGTTTCAGATCATAAAACAAATTCCAGTATTAGACAAAGATAACCTGAATAAATAAAAAAAATGCAGTTTTTAAATGATGATTTCATTTATTAATGGAAAAAAACTATTCAAACCTACCTGGCCCGTGTGAAAAAGTAATTGCCCCCTAAACGTAATAACTGGTTGTACCACCCTTGGTGGCAACAACTGCATACAAGCATTTGTGATAACTGGCAATGAGTTTTTTCCATCACTGTTGAGGAATTGTCAATTCAGCCACAATGGAGGGTTGTGCCTGAGGTCATGAACTGATGGCTGGACATTCTCCTTCAGGATTCTCTGGTAGAGAGCAGAATTCATGGTTTCATCAATTACAGCAAGTCGTCCAGGTCCTGAAGCAGTAAAGCAGCCCCAGACCATTACAGTACCACCACCATGTTTGACTGTTGGGATGATGTTCGTTTTATAAAATGCTGTGTTAGTTTTACACAGATGTAACAGGACACACACCTTCCAAAAAGTTAAACTTTCATCTCCTAAGTCCACAGAATATCCATCCAACCTCTACTGCTTAACCCTTTTCAGGTGGTGGTGGTGGTGGTGGTGGTGGTGGTCGGGGGGGGGGGGGGGCTGGAGCCTTTCCTGGCATCTTTGGGCAAGAGGCAGGGTACACCCTGGACAGATCTCCAGTCCATCGGAGGGCCAGCACAGACAGACAACCATTCACTCTCACATTCATACCGAAGGACCATTTAGAATCCCCAGTTGAAGCCACTTAACCTAACCTGCATGTCTTTGGCCTATGGGAGGAAACCGAAGTACCCAGAGAAAACCCACACAGACATGGGGAGAACATGCAAACTCCACACAGAAGGGTCACCGATGGCCAGGGGTGGGATCAAACCTGTAACATTCTTACTGTGCTGCCACGGTGCTAACCACTCTGCCACCAAGCTGCCTAAGTCCACGGAATATTTTACCAAAATTCTTGTTAATTATCAAGATGTTTTTTTGGCAAATGTGAGATGAAGCTTTGTGTTCTTTTTGATTAGCAGGGGTTTTCACCTTGGAGCACTGCCATGGATTATATTTTTGCCCAGTCCCTTTCTTATTGTTGACTTATGAACCAGTGTCCTAACTGAAGTATCTGAGACCTGCAGTTCTTTAGATGTTCTTCAGGGTTTTTGTTTCTCATCAGTTCTTGAGTTTCATTAGAGCGCAGCATGACGTGTTGCTTTCTGAGATCCACTAGTCTACTTCACTTTGTCAGACAGGTTCTATTTAAATGATTTCTTGATTCAACAGGCCTGGCAGTAATCAGGCTTGGGTGTGGCTAGTGAAATTGAACTCAGCTTTCCCCAAAATGTAGTTAATCACAGTTAATTCATGAATTCATGATGTAACAAGGAGGGGAATTATTTTTTCACATAGGGCCAGGTAGGTTTGGATAGCTGTTTTCCCTTAATGAATTAAATCAGGGGTGTCCAACCATGTGCCATGGAGAGCCAAGACCCTGCAGGTTTTCTCTTCTACCCAGTCTCTTCAGCAGGTGTTTTCACTTATCAGCAATCAGTGGGAAGAAGTTCACAGAAATCTGCTGTTGAAGACACTGGTTGGAGGTAAAACCTGCAGGGTCTTGGCTCTCCATGGCACATGGTTGGACACCCCTGAATTAAATCATCATTTAAAAACTGCATTATTTGTTAACTCAGGTTATCTTTGTCTAATATAAGAATTTGTTTGATGGTCTGAAACTTGGTGGCACCACCTCTGGCAAGCCAGACCTGGGCCGCCAAAGGGCCATCATTTTCTGAGGCAGGTGGACCAAGTGTAAGTGCATTGGGCCAGTCCAATTTGCAATGTGCGTTGACGCACTATGATATGCCTCTTCACTGAGGCATGATAATTAAATGACAGTGTTAAATTAGTCACTATTAAGCTGGCACTATAAACTGTATAGCTAGATAAAAATGAAGGAAAAAAACATCTGTCTTTTAAAGAGGAGCTAAAGGCTGCTTGTCCCCATCCATTCAGAATCGACCATTGTCAGTAGCAAGCACTTGTCTTTTCAGGTTTGAGTTGATGTGTTTTGTCCTGTATTCTTATTTGCCATTATGTTTTGGTATTTGCTGTTGTGATTTTTCGTTTGGGGTTGTTCTCTCCATTCCTCTGCTGTAATGAGTAGATTTAATCTTAGTTTCTACTAGTTACTGAACTTATATATTATTTGTGCTGTTTACTAAATAGTTCAGCTGTGCATACGTATTTCATTCATTAAATGCTTTTTTTTTTTTAATTAACTGAAGCATGTTTTTAAACATATTTTTTCTGTGAGGTAAACACCCAGCCAGCAGGACCAGTGGGTCCCACCAAAGGTTAAACTGGGCTATGGGCCCCATCTGCGTTTGCCCACATGGACTTTACTTGTGGGACAAGTGATTTGTTTACACGCTTTAAACCCATCTGGGCCCCACCTGGGTTTAAAATGGCTGGGCAGGTTTCGGTAACACTAATGCCATAGGCAAAATTCTGCAAAACAATTCATACACTTTTATTTTTTTCTCATAAATTTGTAACGAAAAAAATGACAAATTCACAAAAAATTGTGGAAAATTTATGAGGAAAAACATCACAAATTTACTAGAAAAAAGTTGCAAATTTATGACAAAGTTAAAATTTAGGAGAACAAAGTTGCAAATTTACAATAAAAATGCAGGAAATTTACAAGGAAAAAGACATATTTTTGAGGAAAAAATTAGAAAAGTTGCAAATTAACAAAAAAGTAGCAAATATATGAGTACATAAACTCAAAATGTTTGTGAAAAAAAGTCCCAAATTTATGAGGAAAAGTAAGTTTGTGGCGGGTTGATTCAACCCCCCCACAACACACAGGACACTCAGCTCTCTTCTCTCGGTTTTTCCCGCTGCACTACTGAGATGTAATGTGCCATTCATGTATAGTGTTCATGCGTCCTGTCCTTACTGTGACCTAGGGACTGAGATCAATATGTCTCTCAAATGCAAATGTCTCATACCTGTTCTGTTATCTCTTTGATCATACCAACTGCTGGGGTATGCCCTTTGATGTATTGTTGTAGTTGGGTATATATGCTGCAACTCTGTAACGCAAACCCACTCTCACTCTCACTTCTGCAACTGCTGCTGCTGGACACAGACATTGTGTCCTCCTTCTCTGAGAGCAGTAGGCTCGCTCCCGGCGCACATGCACGGCGCCGGGAGCGGAGCTCGTGACGGCGGTATGATATAATAAAACTTCCTTAAAACTACCAGATCGCTGCTTATATTTTTTATCATCCGCCGCACTGGTGACCCGAAGACGCACACGTTTTGTGCGACGCAGCCTTCTGGTCTGGGCATCCCCGCTGAACCGCCCGAGGGACACAAGACGTCTCCTCCCTCTCGCCGCCCCAACGCACCATGACCTGAAGGCAGAAGCGAACACAGCAGCCTGATGCAAATGAGCTGCTCTCCCTTCTGCTTCAGGGAGACCTCGACGCGGAGCCAACACAGGCGAGCTGTTCTCCGGACATCACCCATGACCAGGAAAATTGCAGAAAACGTCATGGCGCGACCCTCGCCTGAGATCGGGACGTCCACGCTGGACCAGCCGAGGGACACAGAACGTTTTCTCCCTCTCACCGCTACTCCTCCCTCTCAGCGATCCTACTCATCTACCCGAGCCTGAGGAACAAAGATTGTCTATTCCCTCCCACCGCCCCAACGCATCTGCACGAGCCTGAGGGACAAAAGATCGTCTATTTCCTCTCACCGCTCCAACGCACCATGGCCAATCTGCAGCCACAGCTCAACCTAGATTTTATCGGCGCCGTCTGCGCCGATCTCCGCCAAGATTCTGCACCCTGACTCGCCACTCCAGCGGCCCACCCAAGCACGGAACCCCCGCGCACGCACCAGGGAGTTACGAGGACGGCACACTACGCACGGGGCAATAAAGGCTACAGAGACCGCCATCGTCCTCCGCCGCTGCACATGCCCGAGAAAAATGGCCGATCGCCACCCTCGGAACCTTCAGGGCTGCTCGTTCACCTGAAGCAAGCACGCAGCTCGCCACTGGATTTTCTAATGGTCTCAGCCACGGCACAAAGGGATTTCAGCCGTCAGCTGTTCCCGGGGGGCTTTGGGGTTGCTCCTGCACCTAAAGTCAACACGCCAGTCCCTCTGCTTTTATTTTTTTTTCTTACAGCCGCTCCTGCTTTTCTTCATGGCCACGAGAGGAGTCAGAAACAAATTTTTCTTCTTGTGATCTCCGCACGCGCAACGGGACAGCCCCTCAACGTCGCGGAGCAGCAAGCAATTTTTGCGCAGCTCGGACGATTTCACCGCCCCTGCCGGCACTTACTACCCCTCCCCTCCCTCCCCCTCCGCCTGCAGCGAGCTTCTCCCACAGCTCGCTCCCATAGATGGATTATCGAGGTCTCGGCCCCCTGCCGTGCCCTCTGGGGGGGAGCGTGTGGCGGGTTGATTCAACCCCCTCACAACACATAGGACACTCAGCTCTCTTCTCTTGGTTTTTCCCGCTGCACTACTGAGATGTAATGTGCCATTCATGTATTGTGATGTAATGTGCCATTCATGTATAGTGTTCATGCGTCCTGTCCTTACTGTGACCTAGAGGCTGAGATCAATATGTAGATGTGCTTTGGTGTAAACCCCCACAAACAGACTGGTCAGACACAGCGCTCGGCTAGAGCAATTAACAGAACAGTGAAATGTGTATTAATGTCTACAGACAGACTCGTTTCTTCTGGCTCACTTCTGTGATGTTAATGTTGCCTTTCATGAATTGTGTTCATGCGTCCTGTCCTTACTGTGACCTAGGGACTGAGATCAATATGTCTCTCAAATGCAAATGTCTCATACCTGTTCTGTTATCTCTTTGATCATACCAACTGCTGGGGAATGCCCTTTGATGTATTGTTGTAGTTATGCTGCAACTCTGTAACGCAAACCCTCTCTCATTCTTCCACTTCACCTGCTTGTGGACTGGAGGCACAGGGCTCGCTCCAGCGCGCGCTCACAGCGCAGGGGTGAGTTTCGCCCTGCCTTATTTTTTATCATTCGCTGCTTATTATTTTTTATCATCCGCTGCAAGTTTACATTAAAAAAAAAGTTGAAAATTTTTGACAAAGTTCCAAATTTACAAGAAAAATCTCTCTAATTGATAGGAACAACTCACAAATTTACAAGGAAAAAGTAACAAATTTATGAGGAAAAAGTTGCAAGACTACAGTAAAAAAGTGGCAAATTTATGAGAAAGTTCCAAAATTACAAGAAAAAGTTAGCAATTTTGCAAGAAAAAAGTCTCAATTTTACAAAAACTAGAAAATTTATTAGGAAAAAAAAAAGCTGCAAATTTACAAAAAAAAAAAATCACAAATTTATAAGAAAAATGTCGTATTATTATTCATACAAATAACTCTGGAGACAGACTCGGTTCTTCTTCACATTTATTCCGCTAACCTCTCAACGTACAAGGTATGTTCCGATCACCCAATAGTGTACTCTGAAGTGGACAGTACAGGGTATCCACCATATTAACTGAGATTCCAAATCGAAGGGAGCGAACGGTCTTCAGTTCAAAGGGAACTAAGAACTGAGCAGGGAAGAAGTGAACAATGGTACATCACTTCATTGGAAGTTGACAAGAAGATTACCCATAAGCCATTGCGCCTCAAATACAGGTAAAACAAACTATTGTTGCTAATGTTATTAACAAGCGAAACTGATGTTGGTTATTGTTTATATCAACTGATTGTAATAAAAATATATTTGTATTAATATTTTATTTAAGAAATATTAATTATCCACCATAGTATCAGTACATGTCTATGGTTACTGTGGTAATGCACGGAAGAGGGAACTGACGGTTACAGGGTGTTTCAAATGGAGAAATTTTGTGAAGGGCAGTTAACTTACTGATATTCCCTGAGAACGGAGCAGGGAGTAGGGAATACAGTTGAAGTACACTGTGGATCAGAACATAGCTACAGTCATCCTCTCATGCCCTGCATTCCCTACAGAAGACCTCCTAGTACACACTGCTCAAAATGCGACCACAAAGGACCATGCATTCACAATTCCACCACATCTCCCCTTTCTAGAGAACAAAGGGTAGACTACCTTTGTCTCATCAGGCCTTGGAGGATTATTCTGCCTCTTTTGTTGAAAGGTCTGTCCCTATCTAAATGCTGCAACAAAGAACTCTGTTATTAGAGACATCAGGAAATCCATTCTAACACTTTGTTACCAAGCTATACTCTAATTCCAAACATTCGAATAATTACTCTTCAAGTGCTTGAACAAATAATCATTTCCACTCTGTCATCCAGTCAAGTAATCTCTGAAAAATAAACTTTGGTTCTCTTATCTATAGAACTCATAAGAACACACAATCTTTTCTTTTACAGTTACATTCACCATTTTCTTTTCTTTTTGCATCTTACAGATTAAGCCTACAGGGTTTAACAATGACTCTCCCAGACCTAGTTCTGAGAGTAGGAGTTTGTATTTGTGGAACAGGATGCACAACAGTCAGTGATGCTGGAACCTGCTCACATGATGGTTCTGGTGTTTGTTGCTGTGGTGGAGCACCACTGCCTTGTGTGCGTGAAAGGGAATCAAATGATGACGGTTGCACCTCACTACACCTGGTGGGCCCTCCACCAAGTAGGAACGTGGAGTATAACATCTCTGCAACACAGTTCCTGGTGATTTTGTGTCTTACCCACACTCTTTCTCCTGGTGACAGAGCCCCAAGAGCTCTGGTATGATGATGAGTGTTGTAGATCTTAGCCTCCAGCATCTTTCTCTCCTTCTCCTTCTGAGCGAAAGCAACATTGTCTGGAAGCTTAGGATCAAGTTGAGAAGAAACAGTTGGAACTGTAGTGCAAAAATGCTGGCCCATTAGTAGCTGAGTTAGGCTATACCCACTTTGCAGGGGTGTATCTCTATAAGCAAGGAGTGCGAGACACAGGTCTACAGCTTTCTTTAGTAGATTCTTCACTGTTTGCACAGCTCTCTCAGCTTCCCCATTACTCTGAGGTCACCTTGGACTGCTGGTTATGTGCTGAAAGCCATACGTGCTTGCAAAAGAAGCAAAGTTTTGTCCACTGTACTGAGGTCCATTATCAGTCATCAGGGCTTCAGGAATCCCATGACAGGCAAACATGGATTTCAGATGATTCATAACATCAGTTGACATAGTTTGAGACAGCTGAGCTAACTTGATATACCTAGAAAAACAGTCAAAAACAAGCAGGTAGGTTTTCCCACCCAGAACAAACAAGTCCGATCCAAGTTTTTGCCATGCCCTCTCAGGAGACTCAAACTGTAGAAGTGATTTGTTGCCGTTGTGTCTCTCTTGTACACATGTTTTACAGTTGACAGCAAGGTTATTCAACTGCTGAGTCCAGGCCACCACACAGATTGACATGTGCATTTTTGCTAGCACATCGTTTCTCATTGCAGAAGGTATTACAAGACAACTACCTTTCAACAAAAGTCCGTCCTGCAGAATGAGTGTAGCTCTTTCAGGCCAGTAGTTTCTCAGTACAGCCTTTTTTCTTGCATGAGCTGGCCATCCTTCTGTGCACAGCATCATGACCTTAGAGCAAACACTGTCTGATCGCAGCTGTTCTGAGTTGCTCCATATATGTGGGGCTGGTTGGAAGATTTTCCATTACACAGTCCCCATAAATGTTTGTGCTCTCCATCAGCTCTTTTTCATCCGCTGACATGCTTGTTGTCACTGGGGAACATGACAAAGTATCTGCTGTCTAGAAAGATTTTCCCAGCACATACTACATGATGGAGTAAGAATAATGCATGAGTCTCATTCTGAATCGCTGGATTCTTGGTGGCAGTAGATCCAGTGCCTGCAAACCTAGAAGGCTAATAAGCAGTTTGTGATCAGTCTTTAACCCCTTGCACTCTGGTCAATTTCCCTAAAAACACCTAAAAATAACATACCCAAAGTAAATCAAAAGCTGTTCTTCAACCCTTTGCAGCATCTTCATGGGGTTGGTCTCATTTAAAAGAAAACACTTTGAATTTTTTGGCAAAACAGTCATAATCTCTCTAAGTGCTCCTGCCACTGAGTAACAGTCATCTAAACATACTGAACTTGAAGAAAATAAAGTTTTCCTGGGTGTTTTTTTTAGATACAAATGCTTGCAAATAACACACAGCTGTCAGATACTGGCTGGAAAATGCAACAGAAATGTAGAACCAAGTGTTATCAAGCTGAGGTCAAAATTTTGTAACACAAATTTTGTAACACAAAATTTTGTAACACAAATTTTGTAATTTGTGCCAAATGGCACAGTTTGGAAAAATGTCTATAACTTTTGAATGATTCAACATAGAAGCTTGATCTTGGGCTCGAATGAAAGGTGACACTCAGGGCTGTGTGTGTGTGTGTGTGTGTGTGTGTGTGTGTGTGGGGTTGTTTATTCATTCATGAATGAATGAATGAACAAACAAGCCCCCCACACACAAAGAAGCATGCCACGTAAAAAATGTGTGGCCTTTTTTTACAAGAAAAAATAACCTACAGTGCAATAAAAATTATACTAAAATATCTGCAATGTAGAGGATAACAACTCCCCCCCCCCCCCCGCTACAGAGGAGCTTGGCGCACAAAAAACGGTCCGTCAACGGTCCGTCATGTGGCGATGACGCACCGTTGTAATTACCGATCGGTCAAAAGTCATTTTTATTACTATTTTCAGTGATAAAGAATAATTTAGCTTATAACACTTACCTGTCCATAACAGCAGTGTCGTTGGCAAACATCTGTTCCTCATTGTCAGACGAACATGAAGCTGGTCCGCTTGTTATGACTCGTGGTTCTGGTCACGCAACCCGGTCAAACCATGATTCCATGATTGCGGTTTTGCGCTTCCATGATTGCAGTTTTGGCGAACGATTTTTCAAAACAAATAAGAACAGTAGTAATAAAAAAAGACTGGCGAACGCTACCATTACACACAGCGGCTTACACAAAACGGATTTTACGCACGGGACGCACGCGTTTCAATCGTCGAACTTCTCTGCTTCAATTGGCTCGTTGTATTCGCAGTCGTTGGTAGGCAGGTCTTTCTTGCTAGGTTTTCAGTCATTGGTTCTTCAAGGTTTCAGAAACCCAATTCAAGGCTCTTATTAGTCGAATGAGAGGTCAATCAAATCTAAACCAATCAAAACACTCCTTTGGCTTTCTGTTCGCGGCTGTGTCTGTACTGGAAGAACGAAAATGCAGCTTTTTTTTTTTTCAGTGCGCACTGAGACGCACAGTGCGCACTGAGACACACTAGGACGCAGAGATGTGACCGCCCGCGGTATCCCGGAGTGCAAGAGGTTAAACAAAAATGTTTCCCAATCAGGTAATCCTGGAAACGTTTACATGCCCAGGTCAGACCTAGTGCTTCTTTTTCCACTTGTGCATACCTCTGTTCAGTTGAGGTGAGTGATCGAGAGGCATATGCCAAGGGCTTCCATTCCTCCTCCCACTCCTGGAGAAGAACTCCACCCAGGCCGTATGATGATGCATCAGCGGACACTTGGGTATCTCTGTTAGGATCATACACAGTTAACACAGGAGGTGACGACAATGCTCTTTTCAAAACCTCAAATGCAGCTCTCCAGTCTGCATCCCACACCCAACAGTTTTTCTTTGAGAGAAGATCTCTGAGTGGCTTGTCGATTTCAGCCAGTTTTGGGATGAACTTTCCCATCTGGCTTACCATGCCAAGAAAACTTCTTAGCTCACTCATGTTTGTGGGCTCCTCCTACATGTCCGTAATTGCCTCTGTTTTTCTGGGGTCAGGGCGGATACCCTGCGCAGAAATGACATGACCCAGAAAGGATACCTCACTTCTGGAGAAGTGAGAATCCAGATTTTTCTAGTCTTTGCAGCACAACATGGTCTGTCGTCATGCTCCTGTTGATCTCACCCCCACATTAGTATATCGATGATGTGGCAGACAGCACCATCTAGTCCTTCTATAACAGGTGTGTCCAATTGTGCCATGGAGGGCCAAGACCCTGCAGATTTTCTCTTCTACCCAGGTCTCTTCAGCAGGTGTTTTCACTGATCAGCAATAAGTGGGAAGAAGTTCAATGAAATTTGCTGTTGAAGACACTGATTGGAGGTAAAGCCTGCAGGGTCTTGGCCCTCCATGGCACATGATTGAACACTCCTGTTCTATAACCTCTGCTATCCTGCGTTGGAAGTGCTCTAGCACCGAGGCTAACCCAAAAGGAAGACGGTTGAAGTGGTATCATCCTGAAAGGTGTAATGAATGTTGTGTACTTAACTGATTCTTCTGTTAGTGGGATCTGCCAAAATCCCATGTTGGCATCCAGTTTGCTAAACAGCACAGCTCCTGCCAGTCTGCCAAGACTCTGTTCAGCTGAAGGCAGGATGAACTTTTCACGGCACATATATTAATTTAAGTATGTTAAGTCCACACATAGGCATACCTTTATGGAGTCTTTCTTTGGCATGACCACCATGCCTGTGCACCAGTCAGTTGGCCCCCCCCACTCTGCTAATGACACCCATACTCTCCATTCGCTGTAGCTCTTCGTTCACCTTGTCCACCAAGAGTAACAGAATCTTTCTTGGCGCTTTAAGGGAAAAAAGCACAGCATTTAGTTTGAGCTTAATGACATAAGGTTTTTGAACCTCACCTAGGCCACTGCACAGTTTGGGATATGTAATTTTGAACATCTCTGTGTCAATACTGTAAACACGGATGAGCAACCTCCAGGGCTTCGATAGCCGGCTTTCCAAGCAGGGGCATGCTGAGGTCTTTCACCACATAAACCTTCTCTGTAGCTTGTTTTGCCCCTGCTCTCAGCTCCAGTTTTGTAAAGCCCAGTATATCCAGTGGAATTTGTCCTGGACCAAACAGGGGTCTTTCTGCTGTCTGGAGGACAGGGCGCTGCTCTTTGGTGAATAACCTGTTGAAGAGGGCTTGAGAAATTATTGTTACATCTGCTCCACTATCAAGTTTGAATGTCACACATCTGTCCATGATGTTAATATCCACAGTCCATGGGTCACCTTGAGCTGTCACAGAGCCCATAAACAACATTTCTTCCTCCTCTTCTATACCAAGCACAGCTTTACGTGCATGGCACACATGCTGGTAATGACCAGTTTTCCCACATGTTCTGCATTTAGCATTATTTGCTGGGCACTCATGCTCAGGATGTGGCATTCCACCACATTTGTAGCATTGTGAGCTTTTTTGACTTTTATTTTGTTCTCTAGCTCCTTTTGTCATCAGCTTGTTAAATTTAGGTTTTCTCTTTTGCAGTTCACCTTTGTACACTCTGAACAGCACTCCCGTCCATCAGTTTGATACCACTGACATCACTCCTCAGTGTAGTCTGCTGTTTTTGATTTCCTCAGATTGCCTTGCCATATTTACGGCTTTTTCCAAACTCAAATCTATCATTTGCATGCCTTTAGATAGCCTTGTGTCAGCAAGTCCCACATCTATCTTGTCACATATGAGCTAATCATGTAACTGCCTGTAGTTACAATGTTCTAACGCACACAAAGCAGTAACAAAAGCGTTGACGGTTTCGTAAGGCTCTTGCCTCCTCATGTTGAATCTTGCACATTCATACACAATATTCTTTTTCATGATGAAAAAAGGACTGGAAAGTATCTTTTACTCGAGTATACTGCGGCTGCTCTGTCTCCGTTTGTCATGAACCCCTGTGCACCATTACACGGCACACCAGAGAGAGAATGAAAACCCAATCGCAGGAGTAGAGAGTGCCGTGTTTATTAAAGTTCACCAAACAACCAGTTCATTAATCACCAATGCAGTTCAGTCTACCACACAATATATGGAAGGGTGTAATGACAGTATTGGCCACAAAACACACAGGGCGCCTGCCGAAATGCTCAACAGCCTGGTGAATATAAAGCCTGGCGCTGCAGGGCTGCGTTACGCATAAAACAGGAAAGGCAAGCAGCCTAATGCTGCAGGCCTGCTAGCATGGGCGAAAAGGCCAAGACACACTTACAGGGCTGGAGCCAATTCGGGGCACGTCGTGCAGTCAGGAGGCAGAGACAGAGGAGCGGACCAGCCGTAACACCAAGGTATGGATCGTCTTGAAGTGTCTGGCTGGGTAAAGCGCTGGCAGTGAATGAACATACGCAGAGGAACATGTTGCCGTGTATGAAGGGGAATATCCCGACAATCTCCTTCCTCAGCGGTCACCAGCAAATACTCCAAACGCTAATGAGGAAAGTGATTGCCGGTGTGAATGCGTGGGCAGAACTGATTGGGAACAGGTGTGTGAGAGCGCATGTGAATGAGAGTGAATGGAGCGTGTGTGTGTGTGTGTGTGTGTGTGTGTGTGTGTGTGTGTGTGTGTGTGTGAGACCCAGTGAGTACAGCTGACGGAGCTTGACAGGAGGAATCCTCTCAAAACATCATCCGCTTCATCTCCCATGCAATAATAGATCAAGGGGTTTACCTGATTTTCCTCGGAGCTTGCGATGAAGTTAGTTGCTTGGCGGAATCTCTCAAATCTCTGTATCCATTTTGTCCACTCTAGCAGTTTGGAAAAGTCAGAGGGCTTCTTCTTCTTCTTCTTTTAGATTTGATTGGCGGTCGGCAACCAGCTTACAGGTGCATTACCACCACGTACTTCACTCTGGCGGTTGGACACTAATAAAGCTGGATTCATGCTGCACCTCTGTTGTCCATGTATGTACAACCGGAAGGCTTGTGTGATGAAATTTACATCATATCCTCCAGTCCGCTAGTGGCCACAGAGCTCCTCTGGACAACTGCGTGCAGCCCAAATTTTCTGACCACGTTGACTGCACATGCACAAAATTGAACATTCCATTCACGAGGTGGCGCTACCAACACAGCATACAAAGTCAAAGTAGACGAAGAAGTCCAAGAGGAAGCGGAAGACGAGAATAAACATACATGAATGCTGCAGCAGAGAAGAGCATTGAAAGACGGTAATTCTTCCTTTTCCTTGAAACAATGCCATTGCTGTTGCTACAAAAAAATGTGTGTTGCTCTCTCGTTTATAGCCAGTGGACAAACTGGTGTGTTAGTGCATTTATGCTACCCATAGGGCTGGGGAAAAACTACAAATAACAGTTGTGCTTATGCGTCAACCGCTTGGCCCGGTAGATGACAAAAGTGAGCATGTACAGCACCACGGGCGCACCAGGCTCGTCCAAAGTACACGTGGACCAAAGCAGTCCAGAGGGGAAATGCAGCATGAATCCAGCTTAAACGCAGCAGCGGGTGTGTTAGCCACTCTGCTAACTTCAGCTCCGTTCTGCTCGTTGTTGCTCATTTTTACCGCTCAGCCTTCCTTTCTCTTTCCCTTCAAGGTAGACCTCAACACAGAACGAAGTCACAATGCTAATGTCACCATGTCGTGTTATTACTCATACAAATAACCCTGGAGACAGACTCAGTTCTTCTTCACATGTATTCCACCAACCTCTCAAAATGCAGTCTTCCTCTCGTGCCCTGCAATTCCCTACGGAAGCCCTCTTAGTCCATTCTACTCAAAATGTGACCACATAGGACCATACATTCACAGTTACACCACAAAAAAGTTGCAAGTTTACAAGAAAATAGCAAATTTATGAGAACATAAGTTGAAAATAGTTAAACAGGTAAAGTCCATCTGGGCAAACACAGATGGGGCCAACATGGATATGCTGGCTGGTGAGTACAGTAAGTTTTTGTTTGGCAACAGAAAAAGAGAAAAGACAGATTTGTGCATGTGAAAGGCTAACCCTGTAAAGTACCTGTATATGTGCAAAAAGTCCTCAGTTTATCAGCCTGTTTAGACCAGAGGACAAAGGTTTCATTTTTACCAGCTCACTCTTCCTGATTGCAGTTGTGAGTAGAGTTAAAAAAAAAAAAACCTGAAGTGTCCAAAGTGGCATTTTACATAACAGTTCCAGTAAGCAATGAGGAACATGTGGGTGTGTTTAATCAGCATTTCCTGATTATGCAGACTTTTTATGTGCATTCATTAGCACATCTTTTGAGGGTGTTTTGTAGTGGAAAAAAAAATGTTCAGACCTGCTGTTTTGGCCCCCAGATTTGACATGAGAGCTCAGGAATGTGGCACCGCTGTAATACTGCACGGTGGCGCAGTGGTTAGCACTGCGGCAGCACAGTTTACCCTTGGCCGGGGGATTGTGGGGATCGTGGGATCGTGGGTTCGATCCCAGCCCCCGACCAACAGTGATCTGTGTGGAGTTTGCATGTTCTCCCCGTGTTGCGTGGGTTTACTCCGGGATTTCTCCGGTTTCCTCCCACATGCCAAAGACATGCATGTTAGGTTAATTGGCTGTTCTAAATTGTCCCTAGATATCTGTTTCCTATAGGCCCTTAGAATAGAGGGTTAGTATTAATGAAAGCGCTTTGAGTGGTCTTTGTGACTAGAAAAGCGCTATATAAGTGCAGGTTAGTTAGTTAGTTAGTTAATAACCTCCAGCGCTCTAAAAGTCTCTCTGCTTTGCATGCAGAGGAGGAGAGCTAAATTTCTGTCACAGCAGAAGAGAAACAAAAGAAGAACTTGATACCTCTGAGTCATAACTGCTCCTTTTATGATGATGCATGTTGAGTTTATAAGATCATGGTATAGGTTACAAGTGTTTGTCATATTCTGGCCCCTTCGGGGCAGTGAGGACAAATCCATGCACTGAATGGTGTTGTGCATTTAATTAACAAAAAGAACATAAAGTTCCAAAATAGTGCAATACATACAAAAATATATAAACAAGAGAAAACTTACTGCTGGCGTCCCTGGGCTGGCATCGCCCAGCGGACGCAGGCGTTTAACAGGAGAACAAACAGACAAGCGAACAGGTTGACATACAATGTAACGTCAAGGAGCGAGAGAACAGACAGAGCTTTAAGTAGTGAGTCAATAACATCATAAGTGAAAACAGGTGTGGGATCACCTCAGCAGGGGAAGGAAATAAGAATAATCATTGGAATCAGCTTGGATGTAATGAGAGGGAAGAGTGGCTCACAGCTGACAGGCAGCACAACACAACCCCGGAAATGCGCCTGACCGCTGCCAGCCCACAGAATAAACATAAACAAAACCAAATGCAGACTAGAGAATAACTACAAATGAAGCAAGAGATAATCAAAACCACCTGAAACATAAACAGACAAATGGAAGGCAGGAGCAACTCGAAAAGGGCACCAAAAATACAACAGATAAATATAAATACAGAGAAAAGCCATGAAACTGAGTTTGGGAGAAAGTCCAAACTCAGTTCATGACATGCTTAATGGTGAGGATGAGAACAGACCGGTTTAGAAGACATTATCTGTCAGCTACATAAGGTTAACATTTATTAAATCAAAGTGATTTTTCCCAGTATTTACATATTAATATTTTTTGTGTCTCTAATCAAACTTTTAAATAGTTTAATGACTATACAGTTCTGTGCTAAAGTTTAAGGTGCCCCTTCATTTTTTTAAATATATTTTTTTTTAGAAAAATGGGAAATATGTGCAGTGATTTATTAAAAAAAATGTGAAAACATGAATAGAAATACAGTATACAAGGCAAGAACAGAGTTTGTACAAGTCTTACAATCTTGAAAGTCAATATGGGCAGCTTGGTGGTGCAGTGGTTAGCTGTCATGATTCGCCCGTCTGGGGCAGAGAGGAAAGACCCAGGCGCTGAACTGCAGTTTGTGGCATTTATTAAAGGAAACACAAAATTCATAAAGTGCACAAAAAATAAACTTACAATGAGCAGTCAGCGGAATAAGCATAGGAAAACACATCAGGACAGGGAGAGAGTCCTGACAGGAGTAGGTAGATGTGGGATGAGACTGACAAGGAGTGAATGCAAAAACCAGTCTTAAATAAGGCAGGAAATCAATCATATCAAATGATACCAGGTGTGGATCACGTGAGCGGACAGGAGGTGACAGTAATTACAAAATAGGGATCAGCTGAGGGTCATGACAGGAGAGGAGATGGGACTGACAGCTTGACAGGAGCACCACCCACTACAGAACAAAACCCGTAAGTGCCCCTAACAGCTGCAACCCCAGAGAGAGAGAGAGAGAGAGAGAACGCAAAAGTGCAAATATAAAGCGAGAAGACAAATAAAGACTGGAGGATAGATACAAGTAAATACCAAATATATAAATAACAAGACTGTGATAAACATAACATGAGAATGAGTAGAACTACAAAACAATACAAGATATATGAAAACCAACCAAGGATAAAATGACATGAAACTAGGAACTCAAAAATACAACAAATATACAAATATGGAAAAAGACATGATACTGAGCATGGCAGAACCCCCCATGCTCAGATCATGACATTAGCACTGTGGCAGCACAGTAAGAAGGTCACGGGCAGGGCCAGATTAAGGAGGTTGTGGGCCCCTGGGCTAGAGCAATTTTTGGGTCCTCCCACATATTTATGGAAGTATGATATGCAAAATGGCCATGTTTACATGCACGGTAGTAAACCATTTATAATTTGATTTCTGGAGTTATCTGATTATTAACGTAGTCATGTAAAAACAATAATCAGATAAAAGGCAATTGTGTTACATAAAGTGAAATTACATTAACACACATAGTTTGTTGTCCTTCAGATTCTACATGCATATGGTATTGCAGAGAAGGTGGTCAGAGCAATTGGTGCAACCTATGCTAGAACTTGAGCTAAGGTCTGCTCACCCGATGGAGAGACTGACTATTTTGAAATTTCATCAGGGGTTTTACTGGGAGACACACTTGCGCCCTTTCTGTTTGTTGTGACCCTTGACTATGCACTGAGGATGGCCATTGCAGACAGGGAAGAGGAGCTTGGCTTCACAGTGGTGCCTCATTGAAGCCGTCATGTAGGACTGGTAATGATTAGTGACTTGGGCTTTGCTGAAGATATTGCCTTGATTTCTGACACATTAGAAAAACTTATTCCCATGCCAATGGCGTAGGGTGGCGCCTGTCTCCGTTTCATGACCCTAGGCCACACAGCTACTGTAAGTAGTGAAAGCTACAGTGGGGGGGGGGGGGGGGTCAGTCCTCTAGTAGCTCTGTGTGTTAAATTTCCTTTCCCCGTTCTATTATGCTGAGCACCAAGCTAGAAGGCGGAACGTACCATTTTCACCTGGTCTTTGGTATGACCCAGCAGGGATTTGAACCCCGGCCTCACGGTTGTGGGGTGGATGCTTTACCAACTAGGCCACCACTCCGGTCTTCACGTGCATAGGTCCAGTATAACCCTGCCCCCCCCCCAAAAAAAAAATAACATTACAGAAGTGGACTGGAACAATGGAACTGATGGATTTCACTCTTTTGCCCCCCCAAACATTTTTTTGACCCACTTTTCAGCAGAAAAAGCCAACAATCTACTACAGGCTGTAGAGAGAGAATGCAAGAAGATTGGACTGCAACTAAATACAAACAAGACAGGTCATGGGCCTATAACACAGATGCAGCTAATATCCAGACCCTTACCGGTGAAACACTTGAGGTCAAATCAGACTTCAGATATCTTGGATCCTGGATTGCTTTTACTAAGAAAGACATAAAGACCAGGCAAGCATTACCTTGGAAAGCACTACACAGGACGACAAAACTATGGAAGTCCAATCTCAAAGTTAGCCTGAAGTGTCAGCTGTTTACGGCAACAGCTGAGTCTGTACTGTTGTATGGAGCAGAGACCTGGACATTGACCTCACAGTAGGAAAGGGCCTTCAATGGTACCTACACCAGAATGCTTAGGGTTGCTCTAAATGTCTCTTGGAGAGATCACATGAGGAATGTGGATCTTTATGCTGACCTACCTAGGGTGTCCCCAGAAATCCGAGAAAGAAGGCTGAAGCTGGCTGGACATTGTGCAAGACATGATGATATGGCAGTCAACCCACTTATTCTTTGGGAACCCACACAGGGTAATAAAAGGAGGGGTGGAAAACAGGCCAATTACATAACAACACTGTTTCGAGACGCAGGCCTACATAACACTCAAGAAGATAGGACTGCACTGCTGGATAGGGAGATCTGGAAACATATTTATCATGGGACCCGAGAAGGCATTGGCTAACATTGTGTTGCTGCTGTGTCCTCACACTAGTAGTAGTAGTAGTAGTAGTAGTGTTGTCCAATAATCCATTTATTCAGTGCATGTAAACATGTCAAATCTGATTACTATTATCTGATTATTCCTAGTTATCAGATTATTGTGACCATGTAGCCGGGGTCACTGATGGATCAGCTTGACCTTTAAGGTCCTAAATTGCTAAGGCAGTGGCTATGGATACGGAATGGAACTGAATTCTTGTTACAGATACGGCTCAAATTCAGTTCAATTCAATTCAATTTAAGTTTATTTATATAGCGCCATATCACAACAAAAGTCATCTCATAGCACTTTCAAGTGTAGGGGAAACCCCACAATTGCAGAAAGACCCCAGCAATCAGGCGATCCCCTGTGAGCAAGTACTAGACGACGGTGGAGAGGAAAAACTCCCTTTTAACAGGAAGAAACCTCCAGCAGAACCAGGCTTAGGGAGGGGCAGTCAACTGCTTTGACTAATTCTAAATCAAAACTAAATCTGATTGGCCAGTACGTTCTATTAATGTGTATCTTAAAAGCAGCATGCTACAGGTACAGAAATCTGAGGCATTTATTTATTTCAAAATTTTAATCAATTGTCATGTGTCTGAGCTCATGTTTTGACTGTGCTCAGAACCCTCACTTTATCCCTAAGTATTGTATGTCTGATTAGTTTGATTTTGTTAGTTTCCTGTATATATTTTTGGGTTTGTTACCATCTGGGCCTCCCCTTTTCCCAGACACTCCCTCTAACTGCTCATAGTCTGCTCCCTTCTCAGCTCAGCTGTGAGCAGTTGGTCTAATTAGGTTACCTGTTCACTCAGTGACTCACACCTGCAGCTCATTCTCTTCTGTGTATTTAAGCACTGCCTTTTCACTGTGTTAGTGTGGCAATATTGGATCAACTACTAATCATTCTACTTCTCTCAGCCTCTGAGGTGTCTTTAACGTCTCCAGAGTGCTCCCTGCTCTGAGGCTCATTCTTATTACAAGTTATTCTTGTTTGGCATTTTTTGTATTTATTGCACTGTTTCTGGACTTTATGTTCTTTTTAGTTAATAAATGTCACAAACTCAATTCAGTGCCTGGGTCTGCCTTCCTGCCCCATAGGGGTGTTCAGGACAGAATATTGCTGCCAGTTAAAAGATCCAGCTGTTGAGTTTGTGCATTTTTTTTCATTTTTTTTCTCTCACTCACCTGTTGTCTGATGCAATCATGGATTCAGCAGGTAGATGTGCCTACCCAATGCATCTGGGGTAGGAGTGCTGCTGAGCTCTGATAGAAATAGACGGACTAATCTCTACGGCATGCACGTATTCCATCCCAGAGGACACATTGTGGTATTTGGATCTCACGGAGGCAGCAGCTCACCAGTTCCCTCAGCTCTTGGAGCACGCTGAGGGAGTTGAGAGGATTTTGCTTGTGGTGGCGCTGCGCCATGAGCACAGCAGGATGTGAGAGACTCTCCAGGGAAGCCTGGGTCTGCGCTGAGGAAGAGGCGCTCCCCAGTCCCTGCGGTTTCCGCTCCTCACCAGTCCGTGACACCCGTTCCCACTCCCGCCAAGCCAACTCCACAACAACAGCGTCATCCTGCACCGGACCTCCGGAGGAAGCCTTCCCCCTCTTCAGCAGCCATTCCCCTGATGTCGAGCCCAACAATTCCCACGGCAGAGCCCCTCTTCTCTTTTCCTACGCCAGCTGTCCCGCCAGGCTGGGCCCTCTCTGCTGCTGCCGTAACTTCGTCTCCTCGACGGATCCTCCTGCTGCCGAGATGTCCTCCAGGTTTTTCCCGGCTACGCCCACTTCTGTTTCAACAGGGGTGGCTCTTCCACAATCCACAGAGGGGCCCAGGTTCACCATAGATACAGAGAGGGATGACTGTGCACCTCCTGCAGCAGAAAACATTGCACACCGGGATGACAGGCAAGTGCCATTTATTTCTTCTTCAATTTATGATGCTATGCTTTGCCTGACTCCCGGTAGGGAGACTCAGGAAATGCAGTCCCCTGAGCTTTCCTCACCTGCTGCAGTAAAGTATTCCTCACCTGCCCTCTCCGTGTCTCCTCCATCTATCCCTGAGTGTCCGCCGGTCCTCGAACTGAGCCGCTGGACGATGGAGGAGCCTGTGGCCCTGGAGGACCCGATTGCAGTGCCAGCGTGGAGCCAACCCCTAGCTTCCACGCCATAAGAGCCACCAGCATGAGTTATGTCACCTGGGGAGACGAGGACTGCAACCACCATCATGCCTGCTGCGGAGGCCACCGCAGCAGAGTTCAAGGTCGAGCTGGACCTCCAGAGGGCTGAGCCCAAGAAACATCATCACCTGGATCGACGGAGTCCTGGACAACGGTGGAGCTTGAGCTCAGGCAAGTGTTCTCTTTTGTCTTCCTCTTATCTATTTTAGAGCAATCTTGCCTGGCTCTTGGTGAGGAGAGCCAGGTGCAGCCGCCCACTGCACCTGAGCTCACCTCGCCGGGCTCCGCCGCTGTCAGTAACCCTGAACCCCCTTCTCTATGTGTGTCTGAACTTTCTTCCAGGGTCACCAGGGATGATCCAGCATAGCCAGAAGTCTCCGTGGGTCCAGACTCACCGCCCAAGGTTGCCAGGGGTCCATCTCCCCCAGCGGAGGTCATCACGGGTGCTCCGTCCCAGCCAGGGACCTCCATGGATGCAGCTCCTCCTCTGCCTGAGGCCGTCGTCTGGGTTCCTCCTCGGTCCGAGTCCCCGTGGGTGCTGCATTCCGGTTGGGGATCCTCTTACAGTTTACAGTCTTCATTAATCCTATGTGGGTGCTACGCTCCAGCTTGGGTCCACCACGGGTGCTACACCCCAGCCCGGGGTCCACCGAGGGTGCTGCATTTGTCCAGCCCGGGTCCACCGAGGGTGCAGCGTTGGCCCAGCCCAGAGCCACTGTAGGTACTGCAAAGCTCCAGCCCAGAGCCAACGCGGGTACTGCAGAGCTCCAGCCCAGAGCCAACGCGGGTGCTGCAGAGCTCCAGCCCAGAGCCACTGCGGGTGCTGCCATGCTCCAGCCCGGAGCCACTGCTGGTGCTGCCATGCTCCAGCCTGGAGCCACCGCGGGTGCAACATTGTCTCAATCCGAGACCACCGAGTGTGCTGCTGGCCAGCCTGAGGATGCTGAAGCCTTTCCTCTCCTGTCAGGCACTGTCATGGTCCCCCTTCCTCCTCTACCAGATGCCGTCATGGTCCCCCATCCTCCTCCACCACCAGACGTAGTGGTGGTCCCCCTCCTCCAGCCCTGCTTCCCATCACTGGGCCTTCCGGTCGGGGAGCCACCTCCTGGATCACCCCTCCAGTCCTGGTGGCTAAAGAACTCTGGCCAGCCGCCCGAAAGACTGTGCCGCTGTGTTGGGTGGCCTATATTCTCCAGCAGGCCGCCCGACTTATACCACCTGGCCGTCCAGCTGGTCTGGGGCTTCGGTTGGCCACCCGAACTGTTTGGTTCTCTTGTCTAGAGGGGCCCAGGGGCCTTTTTTCCCAGGACGCATACGCACACAGCGACCGACAGTGGGTGAAAAGTTTAGCGTCTTAGTCTCTGTTTTTATGCACTTTAATGTATTTTAACGTAATTCTCTGTGCCTTTTTTGTCCTTGAATGTTTGTGGACTATGTAACGAAGAGGTCTTTGGTTCCATCAGTATGGATTTTCTTCTTGTTATTGCACTATGGCTCCTTTCTTACCGGCTTTTTGCCTGGGATGTCAGCACTGTCACGCTGGTAAGAATGCAGTATTCCAGAGACATGTTACTGCAGCTAAACATGGATAATCCAGCATCTGTGACTGAGGTTGTGCCGCAACTGCCGGACTTTATTTTAAGAGACTTTCATGGACACAGCAATGAAAAGAGAGACAAGAGGAGGAAACGCGGAAAGCGTGGAGGTGTAAGATTAAACCTGAGGAGACATCAAGTTAATCGCATTCCTCTTCCTTCCATTATTATGGGGAACGTACAATCCCTGAGAAATAAAGTGGATGAAATTCAAGGAAATGTCCGATATCAGAAGGATTTCAAGAACTGCTGTGTCATGGCTTTCATGGAGACGCGGCTTACAGATCATGACCAGGACCTGGACCTGTGTATTGATGGCTTTGGAGCCCCACTTCGCTTGGATCAGCAGGAAGCGGTAACGGGGAAACATCAGGGAGGTGGCATATGTTTGTATATTAATAAACAGTACTGTACATCTGTCACGGTCAGAGAGTGTATCTGTACGCCAGATGTGGAGCTTCTGTCCGTATCGCTACACCCCTTTTATCTGAATCGCGAGTTCCCCCAACTTTTCATAACGACTGTGTACTTTCACCCGAGGGCGAATGCTGCCTCCGCCTCCAGCACCGTCTTTGATGTTGTACAGCGGTTGCAGTCGATTTCCCCAAAGGCTCCAAATTTTATCCTTGGGGATTTTAACCATGTGTCTTTAAAGGAGACACTTAAAAACTTTTATCAGTATGTCTCCTGCCCAACTAGGCGAGAAGACATTGGACCTGTGCTACGGATCTATAGAGGGGGCCTATAAATCTCTTCCCCTTCCTCCTTTAGGATCCTCAGATCACAACTGTGTACATTTGCTGCCCACATATAAAACTGCTCTCAAAAGAAAGAAGACAAAGACCAGGGACATAAACATTTGGACAGATGATTCAGTGCTCTGCCTCCAGGAATGTTTTAACTGTTCGGACTAGGAGGTGTTCACACTGTCCTGCGGGGATGATTTGGACTCTTTGGTGGACGTGACATGCTATTACATAGCTTTTTGCAGGGATATGATCGTTCCACGTAAACGTGTCAAAATATATCCCAACAATAAGCCATGGGTTACTAAATCAGTTAAATCCTGCTTACAGAGGAGAGCACTTGCCTTTAAACAGGGGTTGTTTCTGAGCTGCAGGTTGCCGCAAAAGAGCTGAAATCTGAAATTTTAAGAGCAAAACAGAATTATAAATCAGAATTGGAAAGCAAGATGGCAGCAAAGAAGCTTGGTTCAGCCTGGGCTAGTATGAAAACTATTGCAGGCCTTCAGAGCACAGTAATCGTGTGTTTTTAGATGGTTTTAATTCAGACACAGAGCTGGCAAACACTCTTGTTTTTATGGTCGTTTTGATTTCTTTGATTTTAGCACAGAAACCCAAGATTTGAAACAGAAACTCAAAGACAATCGGCACTTTAATATTGAGGTGCAGGATATTAAAAGGGAGTTCTGCGCTGTAAAAGTGAACAAAAGTCAGGGCCCTGATAATATATGTGGGCGCTTGGTAAAGTCCTGTGCACATGAACTGAGTCCTGTATTTCATTACATCTTCAATAAGTCCTTACAGACACAACATGTGCCCAAGATCTGGAAAGATGCCGTGGTTGTTCCCATTCCAAAATCCAGCTGTCCTAAAACGATAAACGACTTTAGACCAGTTGCTTTGACTTCAATTTTAATGAAAATTTTTGAAAAACTGGTCAGATGTGAGGTCCTAAAGCAGACTGAACATCCATTGGATCCTTTGCAGTTTGCCTATAGGCCTCACAGAGGAGTGGAGGATGCCACTGTCACTCTGCTTAACATGCTTTTTAAACATCTGGATTTTAATGGGACACATGCCAGGCTTTTATTTGTGGACTTTTCCTCCACCTTTAATACAATCCAACCTCATATTTTAGTTGAAAGGCTCCTGCAACATTTTCATTTGAGCAATAATCTGGTGGGTTGGATTCTGTATTTCTTAACCAACAGGACGCAGAGAGTAAGGGTCAATGGTACATTGTCTGACCTAAAGTGCTCTTCTACTGGCTCTCCTCAGGGGTGTGTGTTGTCACCACTACTCTTCATCCTGTACACAAACATGTGTCGGAGCAGACATGACAACAGACACATTATAAAGTATGCTGACAATTCAGTTATTGTCAGTTTCCTCCAGGATGGTGAGAGTGGCCACGGCCCAGTAGTTGATGATTTAGTTCACTGGTGTGAGGATTCCTACCTGCAACTGAATACGACAAAAACTAAAGATATGATTATTGACTTTAGGAGGAAAACTCCCAGGCACAAAGTCACTGTACTAAAAGGTCAGACCACTGAATGTGTACAATCCTACAAATATCTTGGGACGATTATTGATAGTAATTTAAACTTTGAAGAGAACTGTGAAAGGGTGTGCAAAAAGGGTCAGCAACATTTGCATTGTTTGAGGAAACTTGCATGCTTCCAAATTGACCGAACCATAATGACAATGTTCTATCAGGCTTTTATTGAATCTGTTTTATCCTTTTCTTTAGTGTCATGGTTTGGTCAGATAAAACTGAAACAGAGGAAATCCTTGGATCAGGTAGTTAGATGGTCCAGTCGTTTGCTTGGTGAGTCACAGCTGAGCCTGACATCCTTGTACACCAGACAGGTACAGAGGATTGCTACCTCCATTTTAAATGATGACTCCCACCCTTTGCACTGCAACTTTCAGCTTCTTCCCTCAAGACGGAGGTTTGCTGTCCCAAAAAGTAAAACCCAGCGCTACAAAAACAGCATTGTTCCTGCTGCTGTCAAAGAGCTGAACAAATTGTAACAATATATTGCACATAATTAAGGTACCTATTTATTAGCTCCATTTTATATTTACTTATTTTCGTAGAATTTTATTTGGGTTCTAAATCTTTTATTGGGTTTTAGACCTTTGAGTTTTTAACCTCTTTGACTAGTCTTTAACTTTTTAATATGACCCTTCTCTCTTCTCTCTGGTTTATCTCTCATCTCTTTGTCTTTATATCCTGATTGATGGAGCCTTGAGTATTTTTTTATCATGTTTATAGTCAGCTTCATGTGTGCCCGTGTTTGTGTTTATGTTGAATGTAATTGTGGCTTGTAAATCTGGATGTCACCAGACTGCAAAACAAATCTACCTACGGGTACAAATAAAGGAACCTGAACCTGAACCTGAATTTATCACATCCTTTTTCATGTAAATTAGAAACATTCTTTTGTAAATGTGAGGATTTTTCACATAAATTTGCAGGATTTTCCTGCAGAGTTAGTCATCTTACTCAGAAATGTGCAGCTTCTTACTTGAAAATTTGCAGCTTTTTATTATTCATAATTTTGCAGCTTTTTCTTCATGAATTTAGAACTTTTCTTACTCTTGAATTTGCAGTTTTAAAAAAAAGCTTAAACTTGCAGCATTTTACTCAGATCTTATATTTGCAATATCTTAGGTCGTAAACAATTGGAAATTTACACCCTTTTTTGTCTTTTTGCTAAAGTTGCAACTTCTTACTCATAAAATTCCTCTTTTTTTGGTCAGAAATTGGCAGCTTTTAAGTGAGACTTATATCCCCCTTTTTTCTTTTTCTTTTTCTTTTTTTTTCTTTCTTTTTTTTTTTTTTTTTTATCAGGTCAGACATTGGCTTGCTTGCTACTGGATAACCATGAAAACCGGTACTACCTGTCTCATGGGTCGGGCCATCGGCCACTCAACCAGCATCCCTGCCCTTCTGAGGGTGTGGAGGGTGAAACAGGGCATCCTGGCAGAACTAAAAACAATATCTGCCACAGGTCTGTGGTAGACCACTCCCAGTTACACGGGGTGAGACTGGACATCCTGGCAGATAAACACATCTGTCGCAAGGTCTGTGGTGGACTGTGTCAGTTGGTGCATTGTGACGTGCACTACACAAAGAGCAGAGATAAACAAACCAATCATCTGGTCAGTCACTGCAACAGATACTGGAGTCAGTTTGTCTTGGCTTGTCCTTGCCACTGATAATACCTCTATCTGCCAAGAATGTGCTGCTAGTCCAACAAAAGCTAGCAGTACTCAAATACTTTGCAAGCAGTTTCATGAAATGGTCAATCAGAAAGCAACTCATACTGGCTCGGACATCGCCCAGGCTTACAAGGTCCGCGCTGATCTGTTCACACTCCGACAGGCAGCGAAAAGTAAGCTAGGAGCAGGAAGACAAAAGAAGAGGAAAACAGCAGCCTTGTGTGTAGCAGAATGGAATATACACACTCTGTTGGACAGAACAACATCACAGCGCCCAAAAAGACAGACCACACTTGTGGCCCTGGAAATGAACAGGTACAATGTAGACATAGCTGCACTTAATGAAACAAGATTGCCTGGATACGAAAGCTTGGAAGACCATGGGTACATCTTCTTTTGGAGTGGGAGATCAACTCAAGAAAGGAGAGAAGCAGGAGTGGGCTTTGCAGTTAGAAAGGAGATAGCAGCAATGTTTGATGAGGAACTGGTGCCAATCAACGACAGGATAATGACTATGAGACTCCCACTACAGCGGAAGATGTATGCCACACTCATCAGTGTATATGCCCCAACAATGACCAACACAGAGGAAGTGAAGGAAGAGTTCTACAGTGATTTACGTGAGACTATCAGGCGTGTACCGACTGATAGTGTACCGACGGACTGTGGTACTGATCATGTTATGCTGAGATCTAGATTAATGATTTGCAGACAAAAACAGCACAGCAGGACTGGTGCGAAGCCACCACAGAAGCTAAACACTAGTGCACTGAAAGGCCAAAAGAAACAGGAAGAACTTACACAGGAAATGAATAAAAACTTGAAAGACTGGGACAGCAACAACTCAGAGAATGACATAGAAGAGAAATGTTTATGAGAAATGAATATTTAAATTTAAAATTTAAATGGGCAACACTGAAGGATACAGTGTATCAGACTGCGAGTGATGTATTAGGCCACCCTGAGAGGAAACATCACGATTGGTTTGATGAGCATGATGAACACCTGAAGAAACTACTAGAAGCGAGGAATACATCTAGGCAGGAAAACCTACAGTGTAACACAAGGTCGAAGAAGAAGAAATATTCACAGGCTCAGAGTGAGCTACAGAAGTACACCAGAGAGATGAAGTCCAACTGGTGGGATGAAAAAGCGGAGGAACTTCAAACTGCAGCAAACAGAAAGGACATGAAAACATTCTTCACAGGTTTGAGAGAAATCTACGGCCCTAAACCAAGAGGATTGATCCAACTAAAGGCTATGGATGGTGAAATGGTTTTGCAGGAGAAAGACAAGATCCTGGACAGATTTGCAGACCACTTTGACCAACTACTAAACAACCCTGGAGATCTCACTGAAGAGGCTAAAGAAGTCCTAGTGCAGTGACCAACTGTATCAAGTCTGGATGAACCACCAAATTTTGATGAACTAATGGCAGCTATCAGGACAACACAGGATGGTAAAGCTCCAGGAAGGGATGGAATTCCAGCAGAAGTGTGGAAATTTTGTGGTGTTCAGCTGACCAACTGCCTGTACAAGCTCATCCAAGAGATATGGGATGCTCAGAAAGTACCTCAAGACTCGAAGGATGCAAGTATTGTGCCTTTGTTCAAGAAAGGTGACAGGAAAGACTGTGGAAATTACCGAGGTATATCACTGCTAGCCACTGTTGGTAAGATTCTCTCATGTGTACTACTGAACAGACTCAATGAACACATCTCGCACAATGTACTACCAGAAACCCACTGCAGCTTTAGAAGTGGAAGAAGCACAATGGACATGATTTTCTGCTTGAAACAGGTTCAAGAAAAGTGTATCAAACAGAACATGCCGCTTTATGTAGTCTTCATAGACTTCAGTAAAGCCTTCAATACTGTTTCGCGACAAGGACTTTGGCAGATACTCAAGAAATATGGCTGTACAGAGAAGTCTGTCAACCTGATCAAGGCACTCCATACAGGTATGCAAGCAAACGTGGCAATGAGTGGTTCAGTATCTAAAGACTTTTCAGTAAGCAATGGGGTGAAGCAAGGGTGTGTGCTGGCACCTACACTCTTCTCGCTATATCTGGCAGCCATGCTTGAGGTGGCCTTCAAAGACACTTCAGAAGGAGTATACATTCAAACAAGGAAAGAAGCAGACTTGTTCAATGTGGCACAGTTTAAAGCCAAGAGTAAGACATCGATAAAGGTAGTAAGAGAAATGCTCTTTGCCAACGACAGTGCTCTAGTTGCACACAGCGTGGAAGATATGCAATCTTTAGTGGAGAAATTTGCAAGAGCAGCTAGCTAATTCAGCCTCCAAATCAACATCAAGAAGACAGAGTGCCTTTATCAACCAAAAAACTTCCAATTATCAACATCACTACCAGAAGAGATCAGCATTGGTACAGAGCCACTAGTCAAGTGCAAGACTTTCAAGTACCTAGGTAGCACTGTTTCAGAGAATGCTAGGCTGGAGGATGAACTATCTCTCAGAATGGGAAGAGCGAACGCTGTGTTTGGAAACTTGAGGGAGAACAATCGACATGTGTCTATCCGTGTGAAATGCAAAGTGTACAGAGCGACAGTACTGGCTACTCTATTGTACGGTGCTGAAACTTGGACTGTCTACAGAGTGCAGGTGAAGAAACTTCATGCATACATGATAAGACACTTTCGAGCCATAATGAAAATCTCATGGAAAGACAAGATAACCAACATAGAAGTGTTGAAACGAGCTGGTCTACCATCAGTGGAGGACATGCTAATACAGACGAACCTGAGATGGCTCGGACATGTTGAGAGGATGGACCACCAGCGTCTCCCTCGGCAGTTACTCTACTCACAGTTATGCGAGGGCAAACACAATCAGGGTAGACCAAAGCTCAGATTTAAAGACACTGTAAAAAGAAACTTGAAGAAGTTGAATATAGACAGGAGCTCCTGGCAGCGGAAGGCTAAGGACAGAGCTGCATGGAGGAATCTGATCAGATCTAAATGAAACAGTCATTGTCGCCCACGACAGACTGCTATGATAATTTCTGGTGTGTACGAATCTTTAACACTTTCAACGGGTGTTTTACAACTTCGATGACCTGGAGCTTCTGCCTGCTGTGATTGATGGATCTTCAGACAGTGACTCTGCCAGTGCATCCCATGTTATCATTTGTAATGCTAGCAGTTTGACAAACATCTTGTTGTGACTGTAAAGTTGACACTGTCTGGCTGTATCGCAACTTAAAAATGACATGTTTCAGAAAAACCAAAGCGCAGACACAGAGTCAATTTACAACAATGATCTTTATTAAAGTAGTGAGAGTGAGTGTGAGTATGTGAGTGAGTGGATGTGTGGGCCAAAGCGTGCAGAGCATGACGAGCCTGGCAACCCTGTGAAGAGAGAGCAGGACAGGAATATTAGGTCTCAGCATCTAATGGCAGAATAACCAGTGAGAGCCAAGTCTTACAGTGAATGAAGAGTAATTAATGCATTGAAGAGTAGCCTGTTCTTCACCAGTTTCCAGGGTCCCGCTGATGTGTAGTCGTGCTTGTGCAGGTAATTTACAGTGCAGGGTGTCCATGTTGAGGAGAGAGTTCAGTCTAGCAATTGAGTACTTCTGCAGTAGAGGTGAATGGAGCCCACAGCTTATGGATCATCTGGTCCGCTGCCAGGAGCATGAGGAGGTCTGCCAAAAGGTAGGTCCACCTGGAAAAGGGAGAGAGAGAAGCAGGTGCAGAGGATGATTAAATCCAGACAGTTGCTTGCAGTTGAGTTGGGGAGGCGAAACTCCCATGCGTAGAAATGCTGAAGCGTGAGGAGAGAGGAAGGCGAAACTTCCTGTTGAAGGAGAGGGAAGACTCTAGCACAGAGAACTTCATCCTGGAGGAACGTTGATGTCTCCATGCAGATTGCAGGGCAGCACTCCTTATAAAGGCTGCTTGATTGGGAGGAGCAGGTGTGCGTGCAGCTGTGGAAATAATTAGGTGCAGAGAACACACAGCGCGGATCACCACAAAAAAACCCTTATCAATTTAGGAGTCTTTTTTAAAACCTCCTTCTCATGTTCCTGTCTTTCTTTCTTCTTTTTTCTCTTTTGGACATCACTGTTGTACAATTCATTCATTCATTTGTCCACAGATTCACTACTGGCTCATGTCCAACCTTAATCAGGTCAAATGTCAACTCTTAACCAATTAAACTGAGCAGGCAGGACAGATGTACACCTCAACAAATAAAAAGTTGATATGCCAAAATAAACCCTCCAATAAACATTGGGCATGACAGAATTAGCAAAAAACAGGAACAAAACAAAGTTTCTTTTGGGGCCCCAAACAAGCCAGGGCTCCTGCCCCTGTAAGCCCTCTTGATAATCCGGGCCAGGTTACGGGATCAATTCCATGCCTGACCACCGTGGGTTTGATCCCACCCCCTGACCATCAGTGACCCTTCTGTGTGGAGTTTGAATGTTCTCCCTGTGTCTGTGTGGGCTTACTCCAGGTGCTCCGGTTTCCTCCCACAGGCTAAAAACATGCAGGTTCAGTTAATTGGAGACTCTAAAGTGGCCCTAGGTGTGAATGTGTGTGTGAATGGTGAAGGGATTGGCACCGCACTGTGACTGCCTCATCCATGCAGGTGGATGCCCTGTAATTTCCCCACTGTGGGACTAATAAAGGATTATTAAAAAAATATATATATTATAAAATTTTTGTCTGATCATCTTTATTCAACTTTTTCTCAAGATGATCCCACATTTCAAATTTGAATTCATCACTCCATAGAACTTGTTTCCACTGATTTTCAGCCCAGTTTTAGTGTAGTTTGGCATACCTCAGCCTTTTCTTCCCTTTTCCCTTCCTAAAGAATGAGTTCCCGACAGCCACCCTTCCATGGAGACAGTTCTGATGGTGCTTCCATCAGTACTTGATAGATCAACTTGAAGGGCCAGGTGCACCTCTTATGTTCCATTTCAAGACTTTGCTGAAATTTTTCAGAAGGACATTAATTTCAGGTACTTTTTATCTCCCGCAGATGGTTTTCTCAGACCTGACAGTTCTTCATTTGTCCAGTTTTCCCAAAAAAATCAAATAAACAGTGTTCAGGTAAAAGGACTAGACTGAAATGTCTAAAGAAAAATCAATGTCCAAAGAAAGACTATGAAAGACCTTCAGAAAGCCTGGAGAACTGTAACTCAAGACCACTTTGAAAATTACAAGTCTGGGTCCCTGTCAGCAGTCTGTAAGTGCCTAGGGTCCCAGCCAGCATGTCCATGTGGGCCCCACCAAAGGTTAAACCTGGGCTGTCTTATGGGTCCCTTGTGGGTTTGTCCACAGGTCCCATGTTGGCCCCATCTGAGTTTGCCCACTGGGACTTCACCTGCAGCTCGGGTGAGCAGGGAATCTGTTTACAAGCTTGAAAGCCACTGGGCCCCAGTGTGAGTGAGCAGGTTTCAGTAACACTAGCGCCACAGGCAAAATCACAACAAAAAAAGTCACAAATTTACGAGAGAAAATGTGAAAAATTATGAAAAAAGTCTCAAATTGATGAGAAAAAAATATAAAAAAATTACAAAAAAATAATAGCAAATTTATGAAAAAAAAACAAATTTATGAGAAAAAAATGTGAAAATTTAAGAAAAAAGTTAGAAATAAAAAAATACTTGAAAAAAATTAAAAATTACAAGAAAAAATTTGCACATTTAAAAGAAAAAGTCACAAATTTATGATAAAAAAAATTAGAAAAAGTTGCAAATTAACAAAACAATAGCAAATATGACAAAATAAATTGAACATTTATAAGAAAAAAGTTGCAAATTTATGAGGAAAAAGTCACAAATGCATGAGAAAAATTGTAAATGTACAACAAAAAACAGAATTTTTTTTAGAAAGTTCCAAATTTACAAGAAAAATGTCACAAATTTATGGGAAAAAGTCACATATTTACAAGAAAGTAACAAATTTGCAAGGAAAAAAAAATAACACATTTCTGAGACAAAGTTGCAGGATTATAGTAAAAAAGTGGCAAATCTATGAGAAAGTTCCAAAATTACAATAAAAAGTTAGCAAATATGCAAGAAAAAAAAATCACAAATCTATGAAAGTTTCAATTTTTCAAGAAACTGTATCAAATTTATGAGAAAAAGTCACAAACTTACAAGAAAATAGCACATTTATGAGAGCCAAAGCAGTAATTTGTATACAGATATATACACAGTGCAGGAGCATTGTAGCTAGGTGGAATAAGCAGCATTATGGTTTGTTAAGTTGCCATGCAGAATATGAATATGTACCCAGACAGTATATTTCACATTTGAGTCAACAGTGTTGTTGCTACCCTCAATAATAATTGTTATTGTCCTACTTGTGATTTGCAGGGGACGATCTCAATTGTGTAGAGTTGTTACGTTTAGTACATTTAATACAACCTCTACAAGCAGCACCGGTTAGGTTATAAAGTCTGACAGCCGTAGGCAGGAAGGACCTGCAGAACCTCTCCCTCAAGCACTTAGGATGGCACAGCCTACCACTAAATTAACTCCTCAGTGCGTTCATTGTGTCCTGCATGGGGTGGAACTCGGACTCCAGCAGAGATGACAGCTTAGCCACCATCCTCCTCTCTTTCTCCTCCACTGGGTCGAGGCATCGCCCCAGAACAGAGCTAGCTTTTTTGATCAGTCTGTTCAGTCTCTTCCTGTCGGCTGCCGTGATAGCACTGCCCCAGCAGACCACTCCAAATGTGATGGCTGATGCCATCACTGAATCATAGAAGGTCTTCAGGAGTGCCCCTTGCACACCAAAAGACCTGAGTCTCCTCAGGAGGTACAGCCTGCATTGCCCCTTCCTGTAGAGCGCGTTGGTGTTGTATGACCAGTCCAGTTTATTGTTCAGGTGAACACCCAGGTACTTGTAAGATGCCACCATCTCAATGGGTTTTCCTTGCATTGATCTGGAGGCAGCTCCGTTGGCACCAGACCACAAAGTCCTGGATAAGTCCTCTGTACTCTGCGTCATCTCCATCAGAGATGAGGCCAACCATCGCAGAGTCATCAGAGAACTTCTGTAGATGGCAGTGTGGTGCGTTGTGTGAAAAATCAGCAGTGTAGAGGGTGAACAGGAAGGGAGCCAGAACTGTTCCCTGGGAGGCCCCGTACTGCAGATGATGGTGTCAGACACATGGTCCTGGGTTCTCACAAGCTGTGGTCAGTTTGTGAGGTAGTCCAGGATCCACGATGACAGGTGCTGGTCCACCCCTGCACACAGCAGCTTGTCCCTCAGGATCACTGGTTGGATGGTGTTGAAAGCACTGGGAGAAATCAAAGAACATGATCCTCACAATGTTCCCAGGCTTCTCCAGGTGGGGCAGGGAACGATGTAGGAGGAAGATCACTGTATCCTCCACCCCGATGCCATGCCGGTAGGCAAACTGAAGTGGATCCATTGCTGGTCCCACCAGGGGGCAGAGGCGGGCAAGGAGCAGCCTCTCCAGGGTCTTCATTAGATGTGATGTGAGGGCCACTGGTCTGTAGCTGTTCAGGTCCTTGGGGTGCGGAGTCTTCGGTATGGGTAACACACAGGATGTTTTCCACAGCTGTGGTACCCTCCCCAGCTTCAGGCTCAGACTGAAGATGTGCTCCACGATCCCGCAGAGGCTGGTCTGCGCAGGCCTTGAGGAGCCTCGAGCTGATGCCATCCGGACCTGCAGCCTTCCTCACCTTGATCTTCTTCAGCTCAGCTATCACCTGGTTCTTAGTGAGAGTCAGGTTGGGGCAGGGGGGCTGTGTGCTGGGAGGGGGGGGATGTTGGGTCTGCGAGGGGAAAAACAGTGGGGGATGTACAAGGGGCGATGGGGGAGGGCCGTGGACAGCAGGACTAGATGAAGGTAGAGGCAGCAGTGGTTGGTGGGCAGGCGGACAAGAGGACGGTTGGTCAACCTGTTATACAGGTTCAGGTATTTCACCCACTCCCTAACCCCCATGGCCTGGGAGGAGGTATTCTGGTGCTCAGCGATGGTTCTGAGGCTTCTCCAGACACAGCTCACATCACTTTGTTGCAGCTTGTCCTCCATCTTCTTCCTGTAGCTGTCTTTCCCCTCTCTGATCTTCCTCCTTAGTTCCCTCTGTACGGACTTCAGCCCCTCCTTGTTTTTTGACCTGAAGAGTCTTTTCTTCTCCTTCAGCAGTAACTTTATCTCAGGGTTGATCCAGGCTTTGTTGTTTGAGAAACACCGTATGGTCTTGGTGGGTACAGTGTTCTCTGCACAAAAGTTGATGTAGTCTGTGATGGTGTGTGTCATGCCATCGATGTCCTCACCATGTGGATCACAGAGCTGCTCCCAGGCAGTGGATTCAAAACAGTCTTTCAGAGCATCCTCCGCCTCCTCAGACCATATCTTCACCGTGCGGGTAACAGGAGGTTGTCTGTGTACCAGGGGATTGTACACAGGCAGGAGGTGAACCAAGTTGTGGTAAGATCTTCCAAGGGGAGTGGGGAGAGTGTGATGAGGTGTAAGCCTCCTTGGTGTTTGCATAAAATAAGTCCAGTGTTTTACTGTCTCTGGTGTGGCACGTGACATACTGGGTGAAAGTGGGCAGAATGGAGGATAGGGAAGGATGGTTAAAATCACCAGAGATGAGCTGGAGAGCATTTGGGTGCTGCATCTGCAGCCTGCTGGTGACTGAGTGGATGATGTCACACGCTGTCTCAGCGCTCACAGAGTGGGTACATAAATAACAATCACGATGACATGTGAAAACTCTCTGGGAAGATATGCTGGTCGCATGCTAACAGCTAGCAACTCAATGTCCTTGCTACAGTGTTGTTCTTTAATCATGATATGTCCAGGATTACACCATCTGCTGTTTACAGACATTATCAGCCCTCCACCTCTGCTCTTCCCGCTATCTGGTGTCTGATCTGCCCGTATTAAGTGGAAACCCTTCAGTCCAATCTTAGCATCTGTTGCTAGCTCTGTTAGCCACGTTTCAGTAAACAAAATGATGCTAATCTCTCTGAAGATGCTCTCGTACTGGGACATAGCCGCCAGTTTGTCCGTCTTGTTAAGCAGCGACCTCACATTTCCCATAATAACGGATGATAGGATGGGTTTGTACAAAGCAGACAAGCTGAAGGTCACTACCAAAGCAACCTAGGCCTCCATAACACCCTGGCAGTAACACAGGCTGATCGCCTCCATGCCACGCCACAATGATACAGTAATTAATCAAAAAGGAGCCCTGACCAAGTACTGAGTGTGCACATGGACATACTTTTCAGTCGGCCACCATTTCTATTAAAAAAACAATTTTTTACAATTAATTTTATGTAATATTCTAATTTTTTGAGAAACTGAATTTGGGGTTTTCATGGGCTGTAAGCCATAATCACCAAAATTAAAATAAATAAACACTGGAAATATTTCACTCTCTGTGTAATGAATCTATATATATGGGTTTCACTTTCTGAACCGAGTGACCGAAAATATTGAACTTTTTCATGATATTCTAATTTTTTGAGATGTTGTGGAGAGAGGAATGACCAGGCCAAGCATTCAGAGCAGATGAACTTTATTCCCTCTCTCACATCTCTCAGAATCAGAAAACATTAACATTCTGTAGCAGGGGCTCTCTTTTATATTACCACACTCACACGCCCCTGCTGCCTGAGGTCCTGCATCACAATTCATTCTCCCATCACAATCCCTTTTGTCCTCCAGCCCCTTAATCCCCATGCTCTTCCGGCAGAGGAAATTACTGCATCTCCCTTCCTTCCAGTCTGAGATGAATACCACAGCATGGGTCCCCTGTAATATACCTGTATTTATTCCGAGTCTGAGTCTGCTTCTGGGTTTTATCAAACATGTCACTATAGTCATGAGCTTTGGGTAATGAATGCGATCACAGATACAAGCAGCTGAAATAAGCTTTCTCCGTAGGATTGCTGGACTCACCCTTGGAGATAGGGTGGGGACTCAGTCATCTGGGAGAAGCTCAGAGTAGAACTGCTGCTCCTCCACATAGGTTCAGGTTCAGGTTCAGGTTACTTTATTTGTACCCGTAGGTAGATTTGTTTTGCAGTCTGGTGACATCCATATTTACAAGCCACTAATTACATTCAACATAGACACAAACACAGGCACACATGAAAGAGAATAGAAAGTAGTCAGTTGAGATGGTTTGGGCATCTGATCAGGATGCCTCATGGACGCCTCCCTCTGAGGGTTTTGGCACGTCCTTCTGGGAGGAGACCCTGGGCAGACCCAGGACTCGCTGAGAGAGACTACATCTCTCAGTTAGTCTGGGAACGCCTTGGTATCCTCTCTGAAGAGCTGGAGCAGGTGGCTGGGGAGAGGGAAGTCTGGGCCTCTCTGCTTGAACTGCTGCCTCTGCGACCCGGACCTCCGGAAAAGCGGTAGAAGATGGATGGATGGATGTTTCTTTATTACTCAGTTGTTTATTATCCAAATGGCATGAACTTTTCTAAGATCCTTGATGGTATATTATGAACCAGTTCACTCTTGAGGCAGTGTGGTTACCACAGCATTACTCTGTGTGTGAGTGTGTGTGTGTGTGTGTGTGTGTGTGTGTGTGTGCGCGCGCGTGCATGTGTGAAACCTTTGGTTACCCTTTGCTCCAGTGTTCAATGCTCAATTGCACTCTTGATCAGTTTTATGACTGAAATAGAGCAAAAAGATTCTAAAGGGGTTATGCCGCACCTGTGACTGTCTTGTTTTTATGCTGTCAGTCTCATCAGGTCATTCTCACCATCATGTGATTCTTCATAATGCATACCCACACAAAGAATCACGCTGAGCTCCTTGATCCAGTCATTCCTCAAACTTGCTTACCTTCAACCTGTGTTTGAATCAGAGGTGTGCTGTTAACCGCTGTGCTTGCATGTCTGTCCATGTGTGTCATCTGTGATGATGCATTTGTGTTCACTTTCACACTATGAATTGGCTTCTTATAATGGTCAGAAATAAGTGTGCTTGCAAATATTTCATAATAAAATGACACTCCGGTCAAAATCAAGTTTTCTTTCTTGTTAAGATGTCTGTAACATGTTTTTTTTATGACTTACAAGACATATCAAGAGCTAAATCACTCTTATGTGGCATGTCTGTGTTTTTTTGCTTTGAAAGTTCAATTAAACTCTTCCCTTTGAAAAGAGTCAAATTTAGACAGACCATTTTTGTGATGTCACTACAACAGGTGAACCAATCAGGTCTAAGCACTGGCTATGGGCCTATGGGCGATGGGTAGGCCTACTTAGAATATTCATAAATCCTGGGGTTTGAAGGAGGAGGAAAAGATTTTTACAAGCAACTGTAAAACCATGAAAGCTTTTTTATGTGGAGAAAAGGGCATAAGATACTGTTTTAGAGTTTACTTTAACAGCATAATTCAGTTAGACTACTTTAGAAGGGTGAATGCAAATTGCTAATAGGTGAGTTACGCCGGGCAACTCAAATAATGATAAGCAAGTCACTGTCAAAGCAAATATAGTGCTCATGCAAATAAATTAGTAGTGGTTAAATTAATGCGTTATTGTGTGATAATGCAACACTCCATAAATTGCAATAATAAAATCCCCCCCCGTTTAACAGCGACGTTTAAAAAAAAAAAAATCACAATTAATTGCAGCAGGATGAAAAAGCGGAATTCTTGAAGTGCAGGTACTGTTTCCAGTCAGACAGTTTATGGTGAGACTCAAAATAGACATAAAGCTCAATTCATGGAACAAACTCCTCATTTTGTTTAATTCTGGGTGTTCAAATCTGTTTGTTGGAGTATTGTTGTTAGAATATGCGGACATATGGACTGTATCCTACTTTTTGGTCAGCTCGGTGGTGCAGTGGTTAGCACAGTGGCAGCACAGTAAGAAGGTCACGGGATCAATTCCACCCCTAACCATCATGGGTTTGATCCCACCCCCTCGCCATCAGTGACCCTTCTGTGTGGAGTATGCATGTTCTTCCCGTGTCTGCATGGGTTTACCCCCGGTACTCTAGTTTCCTCCCACAGGCCAAAAACACGCAGGTTAGGTTAATTGGAGACTCTAAAGTGGCCCTAGGTGTGAATATGTGTGTGAATGGTGAAGGGATTGGCGCCGTACCGTGGCTGCCTCATCCATCCAGGTGGATGCCCTGTAAGTTCCTTCTGGAAGATTCATAGAGTATTCAAAATAAAAATATATAAAAATAAATAAATAATAAAATAATATCCACGCCACAATCCACTCTTGAACGTGAGTACTGTTACCGATCAGTCAGGTCTATGGCGTGCCTCAAAACAGACACGCGTGAAGCCCGTCAGGGCACGCTTCCTTGTCTACTGCTGAAGCTCACATAAAGGGGAAGTGAGGATGACAGCTGTTGTGTGCAGGTGGTGAAGTGGTTTTCCGCATTATAACCAGTATTTCTGTAGTACTTATGAGGATTTTTTTGGGAGATGCTTTGGATGATGTCTCACTTCCGCCTCCCAAAGAGAGCAGACGCTTTTTTCTTCTCTCCAGCTCTGACTTTTCATCTCCTTCCTCCTCTAACTAACTGGATCCCAGCTTGATATCGTCTGTCTGCGTGTCTCTACTGCTGATTATCGAATGAAATTATGGATTTAATAAGCTGGGCTTTGAACGCAATTGACACTATTTTTTCAATGAGGAAAATTGCCCCGGGGGAGGTTGTTTGCCCCGCAGGAACGGCTGCTGCGGGCTATTTGAGGGACACAAGTAATTGGAAACTCTTGTGCCTGTCTGATCTTTCCATCGAAGATGTCGAAGATTTGTACGTCTTCGTAGTAATGGTCATCGGGATCGTTCTGATTGGATCTGGGATTGTCCTGGTGTACCGTAAATTGATGAAGATGGACATAGCCTATCAAAATGCTGGCCAGGCGAGGCTTAACCATCAAATTGAAAAAATGGAGAGGACTCTGACAGCGGCAAATGGAGAACTGTCTAGGAAAATGGATTACATCATGATCACGCTGAGAGCCGTCCATGAAGGATTCAACGTCCAGCACTGAAGGATTAAAGTACTGAATCTTTAAGAGAATATAAAGTTTCTTTCTCTGGGATCAGTACTATTTGACTAATCTGACCCCCTCACACAAGTCCTCCAGATTATCTGCAGTTTTTTGTTTCCAAAACATTTGAGCTGCATTGACTCTACAGACAGTCAGCTGCATAGGCTCAAGACAAAATGCCAGCAGCTAAGACAAAACATCTCCTGCCAAGAGACTTTGTTGTTCTTAACTGATACAACACCCTACACTCAACACTACACCCCCACTGACTCAAAAACTGATGAAAAGATCACTCACTCACTGCTCTCTTTGTGTCCTTGTGTACATTCTTGTCTGCTAACTGTGCATTGAGGGCTTTTTTTTCTTGTTAATCATAATATTGATCATAATGACCGGTATTCTGACAATCAATGGTTTTTTGCTCTTTCCTATTGTGTTATCCTTTTCCTCCCTATGCATCCTGTACCCATCTGATGACAGGCGCGTTTTTCAAACGCTGCCGCGTCACCGGAAATGCAGGTCGTTTTCTGTGTCAAGTCAAATCCCTCGTATGTTATCAGTTGTTTACTGTTAATGTACTTGGCAATAAATCTTTTCTGAGTTCTGAGTTGTGATTTTTGTCGTTTTTGATAAAATGACAATTAAAACGTTCTGCTGTTTGTGTTTGTATTTTGTTTGATAAATGACTACCTTGTTCCGTATTCCTGCCTGCATGTGAGTCCTATTCCTACCTACTGTGGTGTATGAATATGTGTGTCTGGGATGCCGTGCCCACCCACAGGGTGACATCAGGTGGGCACGGCCCACTCTGTATATAAACAATGTCCTGTGTAATAAAGTTGGAGTTGTTTGCTGCATGAAGACTCACCTCATTCTCCTTTATTCTCAGACATAACATTTGGCGGTGAGGAGTTTAATGGAGGCGTGCTGGTTGCCTCGGCCGTTGGCGCAGTTTCTGGAGCAGAAGGGGGAGCCTGCAATCCTTTGGCCGGAGTGGAGAGCCTCGTTTGAGGAGTATATTGGGGAGCTGGGCCTACACAGGCTGGACGGGAGACATCGACAGGCGCTCCTGGCCCACAATCTCGGCGCGGACGGCCGAAGGATCCTCGGTGCTCTGGGTGGAGCGGACCTCTATGAGGATGCTGTCGAGCGGCTAGCCAGTCACTTCGACGGTCAGACGAGGGCCGTGAAGCTGCGCTTGATGGAGATTTTGGCACCAGGAACTGATAGGCTAAATGCACACCAAGATGAGGCTGAGGGCACCAAGCTGGGCCTTGAGGCGGGACCAGGACCGCAAGTTGAAGAGTCCCCGGTCGCCGAGGTCAGCGAGCCAGCCATAGAGCCCAGCTTGACCTGGGACCATGGTGCAGGCGGGTCGGACGGCGTGGTTGCGAGAACGGCGGAGAGGTGGTGCAGCAGGATGCAGAGGCAACGCAGCAGGAGTTGCCCCGCTGTTGGAAGCTGTACAGCGGGCGAGTGGGACCGTGCAGGCCGAGGACTTCGTGGAAGAGCTGCAGCCGGGCATGATGACGGCGCAGTACAGCACCAACACTGAGAGCACGGGATGCAGCGGTGAGGAGCCCAGGTTGGTGAGCGGGCCCGACGAGGGTGATGGTGCGTGTCCCGAGGAGGAGCAGTGGCCACAGGACACGGTGACAGTGCAGCGGAGCAACAGGACTGAGAGCACTGGATGCAGTGGCGAGGAGCCCGGGTTGGTGAGCGAGCCCAGCGAAGGTGATGGTGCAGGCTCCGGAGGTGAGCAACAGCAGCCGCAGGACACGGTGGCAGCGAGCAGCGCCGACGAGCAGGTTTTGGCGGTCCCCAGAGCACGACCATGGGGGGTTGGAGTGTTCGGGGCCAAGAGAAAAGAGAGCGGAGTGGGACAATTTGGCGCGGTTCTGCAGATCGCCAAACACCATCGTCGACGTGAGAGATTGGATCGGGTTGGCAGGACAACACGACGCAGAAGGGAGGTTCGAAGACGAAGTGGCGGGCACAGGAGACGGAGTCGGGTTTCCCTGCGGGTCGACGGCGGGGTTCAGCCCAGAAAGAAAAAAACAGCCTGGAAAGGTGGAGACAAGCTGGCCAGAGAGGGGTGTTTCGACAAGAAAGATTAGGAGCATCTTGTAAGATTATGAGCATCTTGTCTCAGAGTGATGCTGAGAAACTGATCCACGCTTTTGTTAGCTCGAGATTAGATTATTGTAATTCTTTATTATCAGGTTGTCCTAAAACATCTTTAAAAAGTCTTCAGCCGATCCAAAATGCTGCAGCAAGAGTTTTAACAGGTACTAGAAAGAGAGATCATATCTCTCCGGTTCTGGCCTCCCTTCATTGGTTTCCCATAGAGTTTAGAATTAAGTTTAAAATCCTTCTTCTTACTTACAAAGCTCTAAACAATCAGGCCCCTTTTTATTTAAAAGATCTGATACTACCGTATTATCCTAACAGAGCACTATGCTCCCAAAATGCAGGATTACTTGTAATACCTAGAATCTCCAAAAGTACAATGGGTGGCAGAGCCTTCAGTTATCAAGCTCCTCTCCTGTGGAACCAGCTGCCAGTCTGGATTCAGGAGTCAGACTCGATCTCTGTTTTTAAGAATAGGGTTAAAACCTTCCTTTTTGATATAGCCTACAATTAGGGAGGGATCATGTGTTTCTGAACCCTCCCTTAGTTATGCTGCTTAGTTAGGTTTAGTCAGCCGGGGGACCTCCAACAATGCACTGGGCCACACTCCTTTCTTCACTCTCAATGAAATATTTTTTTTTTTGCTGGTCATTAACATCTGTTTGTTCTCTCCCATAGATTGAGTCCCCATCGTGCTGTTTGCTCTCTACATGTCTGTTCTTTTCATCTTCTCTGTCCCCTCACCCCCCAGCCAGTCGCAGCAGATGGCTGCCCCTCCTTGAGCCTGGTTCTGCTGGAGGTTTCTTCCTGTTAAAAGGGAGTTTTTCCTCTCCACCATCGCCAAGTGCTTGCTCATAGGGGATCGCCTGATTGCTGGGGTCTTTCTGCAACTGTGGGGGTTCCCCCTACAGTTGAAAGTGCTATGAGATGACTGTTGTTGTGAAATGGCGCTATATAAATAAAGTTGAATTGAATTGAATTGAATTTCGACCCTGGGGGGCGGCCGCAGCCGGACATGAGAATGCCGTGGGGATGCCCAGGCCCTCTGAGGCTGTTATGTGAATGGCGGCTGCCCAGAGATATGGCTGTTCCCTGAGTTTTTTTTTTTCCTTTGTGTCAAGTGATTGTGTGTATATTTGATGCTGGTGTGCATGTGAAGTGAGTGCGACTATGGGATTAATATTTACTTTTCAGACACAAAGTCCAGGTTTGGTTGTTTTGTGTAATTGTGATCGGTGTCTTCATTACTATATGTACCCTCCTTGTTCTTAGTGTGTGAGTCGGTCTTACGATCTGGGTGGGTTTCCTGTATGCTTGATTTTTTTGGGGGGTGTGGGGGTGTAGTGTATGAATATGTGTGTCTGGGATACTGTGCCCACCCACAGGGTGACATCAGGCGGGCACGGCCCACTCTGTATATAAACCATGTTCTATGTAATAAAGTTGGAGCTGTTTGCTGCATGAAGACTCGTCTCATTCTCAGTTATTCTCAGACATAACACCTACTATGATAGAATGACTCCACCAGAAAAGGACCCAGCTGGTAGCAAAAGGTACCCCATGAGCATGGGGTGGGAGCTGTGCTGTGTGGCTATTGAACTCGACCAGCTAATTTCTGGGGCTCTCTCAGTTCTCACACCAAAGTCCGCTCTGTGGTACCTGGAGCTTGCAGAGATGGTGACCCGCCTTCATCCTCGGCTTGAGGAGCACCCTAAGGGGAGGAAGCTGCTTACCTCGGTGGCCAACCTGCAGCGCAAGTTCCGCGGGATGGTGAGGAGTTCGACGACGAAGCTGAAGCCTGTGCTGACGAAGAAGCGTCCCCTGGCTCCGCCACCCCCTGCTCCTCACCATTCATCGGCTGCAGCCCCATCTCTATCTCCCAAATAGCAGCCTGCTACACCATGGGCACCTTGGGAGATATCCGCCACTGAGAGGGAGCAGTTTTGGAGATCTAGATTAGCGTTTGGCAGTCCCGAGTGGAAGGAAGGCTCCAGGAGACACTGCTCTTCTTGACACCCAGTACTAAAGCCCAGCTCCGGCTACTCTCCAGAAAGGTCCCCAGCTGTCCCCTGGGTGTGCGCACCACAGCTTCAGCTTTCTCCATGGTGCACACATCAGCTCCTGCCTCACAGTGTTTGTCTGAATGGTTCTCTTCACCGTGTTCTTCTGAGCAGTCCGCTTCACCGCGTTCATCCAAGCAGTTCGCTCACCCCCCTCACTTCCTGCAGCTCATCCTGAGGTGGTCACCCCAGCAGCAGTGGACCAGGAGCTATAGGCAAGTTCTTTCTTTACATTTTTAACATCAATATTATAAAAGACTTGCCTTGCTTCTGGTAATTTCGGTATCACCTCACTCAATCCCTGCCTTTCTCCCTCATCTGAGGTGACCGCATGAAGGGTGGCTCTCCAGGCATCTGGGCCAGACGCCCTTGCACCTCTGTCGCCTTTTCCTGAGTTTGGCACACCTCAGTCATCAGCTCTGGAGGTCAGTGTGCTCCAATCATCATAAGCTCCTGAGGCTGGTGTGCCTCAGTCCTCCACTCTGGAGGTTGGTGCACCTCCGCTGTGTGTTCCGGAGGCCGATGCGCCTCTACCGACTGTTTCTGAGGTTGGTGCGACTCCACAATTTGTTCCTGAAGCCGGTGAGCCTCCATTGTTTGTTCCTGAGGCCGATACACCTCCATCACCTGTTCCCGAGGCTGGTGCACCTCTGTCGTGTGTTCCAGAGGCTGGTGTGCTTTCACCGTTTGTTCCCGAGGCCGGTGTACGTCCATCATGTGTTCCCGAGGCCAGTGCGCCTCCATAATGTGTTCCAGAGGCCGGTGTGCCCCTATTATTTGTTCCAGAGGCCGGTGAGCCTCCGCTATCTGCTGCAGAGGCCGGTGCCCCTCCACCTGCTGTTCCTAAGGCCAGTGCGCCTCAGTCATCGCATCAAGGGGTCGGCGCACCTCCATCGCCTGCTGCTGAGGCTGGTACACCGCCACCTGCCGTTCCAGAGGCTGGTGCACCTCCATCTGCTTTTCCTGAGGGGCTGGTTGCACCTCAGTCATCTCACTAGGGGCTGGCAGCCGGCCCCCTACTGCATGTTGTTGAGGTGGTGCGCCTCTGTTGTTTATACCTGCGGCTGCGTGCACTTCCACCATCTGCTCTGGACCGGGGCGCCTTTGCCATCTGTCCTGAGGCCGGTGCACTTCCACAGTTGTTGTTCCCTGAGGCCGGTATGCCTTACTGTCGTCCTATTCCTGAGGCTCGCTGCGCCTCCACCACATCATCTTTCCTGCGGGCGGCGCCACCTCCAATCATTCCATGCAGCAACCTTGATTGTTCATCTGGGTGGTCCGTGGCATCTGGCCAACTCCCCGACTCCCCTTGTCCTCTGGTCCTGGGGGCCCATGAACTTTGGGAGGCCCCCCCTGACCCACCTTGTTTTTACGATCCGGTGGCCTGGGACACTGGGAGGCCACCGGATCCACCCTGCACTTCGGTCTTGGTGCCTATGGACTGGAGTCGGCCCCCTGACCCACCTTGTTCTCCAGTCAGTGGGCCTGTAAATTTTGAGAGACCACCTGTATGGATATTTTTGGGTTATTTGTTTTTGTGAGATTCCTGTATTTTGTTTCTTCCCCACCATGCCTTGTCCCCCTCCTCCCGCCTGTTTTGGTAGTTTCTATGTATTTTTTAGGGGTGTCTGGAATCACTCTTTAAAGTGGGGACTGTGTTAGGATCTGGACAATTGGTCTGCAGATCATGCTCATGTTCTGAGTCTGTGTTTGTGATTCTCTGTGTTTAGTATGAGTATTATCCTGATTTGTTTTTGTATTATTTATCTCTGCCTTGCCTGTTGTCTTGCATATTCATTGTCATCATGTCTCATGTGTATCCTCTGTTCGTGTTTACCCTTTTGATTCAGCCCCTCATGTTTTCTGTACCTGTAGCCATTTCCTGCTGTCTCCATCTGCTCTTGATTGTTCCTACCTGTCCTGTGTTGTCTTGATTACCCCTTGTGTATATATTTCTGTGTTCAGTCTCAGTCTGGTGTGGCATCATTAATGTTCCTGCTGTGATCCATGTCCTTATTCCTTATGAGTTATCGTGCCTAGCTTTGCTTCATGTTGTATACCTAGTCTAGCTTTGTTTTCAGCCCACATGCTGCTGTCTGTTTGTGTTTGTATTTTGTTTAATAAATGACCACCTTGCTCCATATTCCTGCCATATTCCTGCACGTGAATCCTGTTCCTACCCACTCTAACAGCTTTACTGGCAAAAAAACCTGCAAACTGCCAGCAGTAAATTCTCAAATAAATAAAATATTCTCAAATAAACAAAATAAAAATTAAATAAATAAATTCTCTTTTTAGGAAATGAAAGATGCAGACAAGTGCAACAACAGAAGTTTGAACAGCCTATTATAAAAAGTTCACATACTGTAGCTAACTAAAATAATGACCCATAAAACATGAGTTGGAAACTTGAACTTGACAGAGTGTTTGTAGCAACCCAATTAAATAACAGACATTAAAGTTTGGTCTTTCTACCCAAAAATAAAGAAATAAAACTCAAATATCACCTTCTGCTGCAGCTGCTGTTGTAACTCTATTCATCATCATCATCATCATAGCAGTGTGTCGTGGGCGACAATGACTGTATCATTTAGGTCTGATCAGATTCCTCCACACAGTTCTGTCCTTAGCCTTCCGCTGCCAGGAACTCCTGTCTATATCCAACTTCTTCAAGTTTTCTTTTTACAGTGTCTTTAAATCTGAGCCTTGGTCTACCCTGATTGCATTTGCCCTCGCATAACTGTGAGTAGAGTAACTGCCGAGGGAGACGCGGGTGGTCCATCCTCTCAACATGTCCGAGCCATCTCAGGTTCGTCTGTATTAGCATGTCTTCCATTGATGATAGACCAGCTCATTTCAACACTTCTATGTTGGTTATCTTGTCTTTCCATGAGATGTTCATTATGGCTCAAAGGTGTCTCATCATGTACGCGTGGAGTTTCTTTACCTGCACTCTAAGTAGACAGTCCAAGTTTCAGCACCGTACAATAGAGCAGCCAGTACTGTCGCTCTGTACATTTTGCATTTCACACGGATAGACACATGTCGATTATTCCACAGTCTCTCCCTCAAGTTTCCAAACACAGCGTTCACTCTTCCCATTCTGAGAGATAGTTCATCCTCCAGCCTAGCATTCTCTGAAACAGTACTCCCTAGATACTTGAAAGTCTTGCACTTGACTAGTGGCTCTGTACCAATGCTGATCTCTTCTGGTAGTGATGTTGATAATTGGAAGTTTTTTGGTTGATAAAGGCACTCTGTCTTCTTGATGCTGATTTTGAGGCTGAATTGGCTAGCTGCTCTTGCAAATTTCTCCACTAAAGATTGCATATCTTCCACACTGTGTGCAACTAGAGCACTGTTGTCGACAAAGAGCATTTTTCTTACTACCTTTATCGATGTCTTACTCTTGGCTTTAAACTGTGCCACATTGAACAAATCTGCTTCTTTCCTTGTTTGAATGTACACTACCGTTCAAAAGTTTGGGGTCACCCAGACAATTATTTTGTGTTTTCCATGAAAAGTCACACTTCTTTACCACCAAGAGTTGTAAAATGAATAGAAAATATAGTCAAGACATTGACAAGATTAGAAATAATGATTTGTATTTGAAATAATAATTTTTTTCCTTCAAACTTTGTTTTCATCAAAGAATCCTCCATTTGCAGCAATTACAGAATTGCAGACCTAACATGATTGCACAAGGGTTTTCTAATCATCCATTAGCCTTCTGACACAATGAGCAAACACACTGTACCATTAGAACTCTGGAGTGATAGTTGCTGGAAATGGGCCTCTATACACCTATCTAGATATTGCACCAAAAACCAGACATTTGCAGCTAGAATAGTCATTTACCACATTAGCAATGTATAGAATGTATTTCTGATTAGTTTAAAGTTATCTTCATTGAAAAAAGTACTTTTCTTTCAAAAATAAGAAATTTCTAAGTGACCCCAAAACTTTTGGAACGGTAGGGTATACTCCTTCTGAAGTGTCTTTGAAGGCCACCTCAAGCATGGCTGCCAGATATAGCGAGAAGAGTGTAGGCGCCAGCACACACCCTTGTTTCACCCTGTTGCTTACTGAAAAGTCTTTAGATACTGAACCACTCATTGCCATGTTTGCTTACATACCTGTATGGAGTGCCTCGATCAGGCTGACAAACTTCTCTGTACAGCCATATTTCTTGAGTGCCTGCCAAAGTCCTTGTTGCGAAACAGTATTGAAGGCTTTACTGAAGTCTATGAAGACTACATAAAGCGGCATGTTCTGTTCGATACACTTTTCTTGAACCTGTTTCAAGCAGAAAATCATGTCCATTGTGCTTCTTCCACTTCTAAAGCTGCACTGGGTTTCTGGCAGTACATTCTGCGAGATGTGTTCATTGAGTCTGTCCAGTAGTACACGTGAGAGAATCTTACCAACAGTGGCTAGCAGTGATATACCTCGGTACTTTTCACGATCTTTCCTGTCACCTTTCTTGAACAAAGGCACAATACTTGCATCCTTCCAGTCTTGAGGTACTTTCTGGGCATCCCATATTTCTTGGATGAGCTTGTGTAGGCAGTTGGTCAGCTGAACACCACCAAATTTCCACACTTCTGCTGGAATTCCATCCCTTCCTGGAGCTTTACCATCCTGTGTTGTCCTGATAGCTGCCATTAGTTCATCAAAATTTGGTGGTTCATCCAGACTTGATACAGCTGGTCGCTGCACTAGAGCTTCTTTAGCCTCTTCAGTGAGATCTCCAGGGTTGTTTAGTAGTTGGTCAAAGTGGTCTGCAAATCTGTCCAGGATCTTGTCTTTCTCCTGCAAAACAATTTCACCATCCATAGCCTTTAGTTGGATCAGTCCTCTTGGTTTAGGGCCGTAGATTTCTCTCAAACCTGTGAAGAATGTTTTCATGTCCTTCCTGTCTGCTGCAGTTTGAAGTTCCTCTTCTTTTTCATCCCACCAGTTGGACTCATCTCTCTGGTGTACTTCTGTAGCTCACTCTGAGCCTTTGAATATTTCTTCTTCTTCGACCTTGTGCTACACTGTAGGTTTTCTTGCCTAGCTGTATTCCTCACTTCTAGTAGTTTCTTCAGGTGTTCATCATGCTCATCAAACCAGTCTTGATGTTTCCTCTCAGGGTGGCCTAATACATCACTCGCAGTCTGATACACCGTATCCTTCAGTGTTGCCCATTTCTCTTCTATGTCATTCTCTGAGTTGTTGCTGTCCCAGTCTTTCAAGTTTTTATCCATTTCCTGTGTAAGCTCTTCCTGCTTCTTTTGGCCTTTCAGTGCAGTAGTGTTTAGCTTCCGTGGTGGCTTCGCACCCGTCCTGCAGTGCTATTTTCGTCTGCAAATCCTTAATCTAGATCTCAGCATAACATGATCAGTACCACAGTCCGCGCCTCTCATTGCTCTGGTGTCCAATACATCCCTTATGTCTCTGCCTGACTATGATGTAGTCTAACAAGTGCCAGTGCTTGGATCTTGGGTGCATCCATGTCTTCTTGTGTGTGTCCTTGTGATTAAATAGAGTGTTGGTTATCACAAGGTTGTACTCTGAACATAGTGCAAGTAGAAGTTCTCCATTAACATTGCACTTGCCTACTCCATGACTGCCTAGCACTCCTTTCCATTTCTCAGTGTCCAAACGAACTCTGGCATTAAAATCTCCAATGACTATCAGCCTGTCATCAGTCGGTACACGCCTGATAGTCTCACATAAATCACTGTAGAACTCTTCCTTCACCTCCTCTGTGTTGGTCATTGTTGGGGCATATACACTGATGAGTGTGGCATACATCTTCCGCTGTAGTGGGAGTCTCATAGTCATTATCCTGTCATTGATTGGCACCAGTTCCTCATCAAGCATTGCTGCTATCTCCTTTCTAATTGCAAAGCCCACTCCTGCTTCTCTCCTTTCTTGAGTTGATCTCCCACTCCAAAAGAAGATGTACCCATGGTCTTCCGAGCTGTCATATCCAGGCAATCTTGTTTCACTAAGTGCAGCTATGTCTACATTGTACCTGTTCATTTCCAGGGCCACAAGCGCGGTCTGTCTTTCTGGGCGCTGTGATGTTGTTCTGTCCAACAGAGTGCGTACATTCCATTCTGCTACACACAAGGCTGCTGTTTTCCTCTTCTTTTGTCTTCCTGCTCCTAGCTTACTTTTCGCTGCCTGTCGGAGTGTGAACAGATCAGCGTGGACCTTGTAAGCCCGGGTGACGTCCGAGACGGTATGAGTTGCTTTCTGATTGACCATTTCATGAAACTGCTTGCAAAGTATTTGAGTACTGCTAGCTTTTGCTGGACTAGCAGCACATTCTTGGCTGCACACATTATTAGCAGCACATTCACATTATTATCAGTGGCAAGGACAAGCCAAGACAAACTGACTCCAGTATCTGTTGCAGTGACTGACCAGATGATTGGTTTGTTTATCTCTGCTCTTTGTGTAGTGCATGTCACGATGCACCGACTGGCAAAGTCCACCACAGACCTTGCGACAGATGTGTTTATCTGCCAGGATTTCCAGTCTCACCCCATGTAACTGGGAGTGGCCCACCACAGACCTATGGCAGATATTGTTTTTAGTTCTGCCAGGATGCCCTGTTTCACCCTCCATGCCCTCGGAAGGGAGGGGATGCTGGTTGAGTCACCGACGGCCCGACCCATGAGACAGCTAGTACTGGTTTTCATGGTTATCCGGTAGCAAGCAAGCCAATGCCTGACCAATGCCTGATTTGTAACTCTATTATTCAAAACAAATTGGAGTAATATGAATAATATTCAAATCCATTAAAGTCAAAAAGAAAATTAACTAGTCCATCCTGTTTGAAACCTTGCTGGGTCTAGACATTTAAAAGTTTAATTAGGCTTCAGATGAAAATTAAAGAAATATCAATTTACAAATGCTTTAATTTACAGTGCAGGAAGGTAAGCCTTCACTACACATACAGTGAAATATTTAAGCTGTTTTAATTTATTTGTGATAATTATGGTCATCAGCAACCATCATCCAAGAGTGAGTATTGTCTGACAGGTAATGTTAGCACATGCTAACAGCTGCGAAACTCACAAAATGTGGTAAAGTGACCCTCTTGCTCCACCTAGGTTTGGTGCCTGCCTCTGGCTTCAGCCCTCAACTGATACTTGTTCCTGATTGGGCTGGTGCTCTCCATGCTCCACCGATCGAGCCATGCCTCCAACAGGTCAAAAGTAACAAATGCCAGCTATATGGTTATTTAGCATGACTGTCATGTATTGTAAGCTATCCACCTTATGTGCCTTTGTATGCTTTTTAGCTGCAGCTCATTTTGTGTCTGAACTTGATCAAGTGACACTTGTGTGTGCTTGTCTATTATTGTGTGTACTTATTTGCTTGTAAAAAAAAAACCCAAACTATTAATTTGTTCTTGTTTTTTTTTTTTTTACACTGAAATATTTTTGTTTTCAAGTCTGTATTGGTTGAAAAAATGTCTAAAATTTCAGGTAAATTGTGGCTGGATACATTTAGGTTTAGAGGTGCTATTGTTTTCTAAGTTTGAGTGGACAGTAACAGGTAAACTAGAATAGCCTTTTGGTTTCTTAAGAGCATGTTTTATGTCGACAGCAGTAGTGAATTAATATGAAGAGAAATGGATCAAACAGGTTTTTTAAAATGGTCGTGTAGAACCACTTTTAAATCCTTTTTTCGGCAGTGTTTCAGTCCCTGGACAGCTGCCATGGTGAGTATTAGCATTTGACTGTCATGGCTGGACTGAAGGACTCAAAATACAGACACTAATTCAGGAGGCTGGTTCAAGGTAAAGTTAAAATATTTTAATGAAAACAGGCCATCTTCTGATGTGAAGAGGATAAGCAAAGCTTGACTAGGTTCTCTCTCTTTAGCCATCAGGCATATCTACATACAGTTAGGCCCAAAAATATTTGGACAGTGACACAAATTTTGTTATTTTAGCTGTTTACGAAAACATATTCAGGATACCATTATATAATCACTGTGGGCTTAAAGTGTAGACTCTCAGCTGTAATTTGAGAGTATTCACATCCAAATTGGAGCAAGGGTTTAGGAATTACAGCTCTTTAATACGTAGCCGCCTCTTTTTCAAGGGACCAAAAGTAATTGGACAATTGACTCAGAAGGCTGCAAAAAAAAAAAAATAACAAGGCTGCATGGGCTCTTCCCTCATTAACGTGTCATCAATTAAGCAGTTAAAAGGTATGGAGTTGATTCCAGGTGTGGCGTTTGCATTTGGAAGCTGTTGCTGTGAACACACAACATGCGGTCAAAGGAGCTCTCAATGGAGGTGAAACAGACCATCCTGAGGCTGAAAAAAAAAGAAGAAATCCATCAGAGAGATAGCAGAAATGTTAGGAGTGGCCAAATCAACAGTTTGGTACATTCTGAGAAAAAAAGAGTGCACTGGTGAGCTTGGGAACTCAAAAAGGCCTGGACGTCCACGGAAGACAACAGTGGTGGATGATCACAGAATCCTTTCCATGGTGAAGAACAACTCCTTCACAACATCCACTCAAGTGAAGAACACTCTCCAGGAAGTAGGTGTATCAGTATCTAAGTCTACCATAAAGAGAAGACTTCATGAGAGTAAATACAAAGGATTCACCACAAGGTGCAAACCATGAATCAGCCTCAAAAATAGAAAGGCCAGAATCGACTTTGCCAAAAAACACCTGAAGAAGGCAGCCCAGTTCTGGAACAGCATTCTTTGGACAGATGAGACTAAGATCAACCTGTATCAGAATGATGGGAAGAAGAAAGTTTGGAGAAGAATTGGAACAGCTCATGATCCAAAGCACTACATCTTCTGTAAAACATGGTGTAGGCAGTGTGATGGCATGGGCATGGATGGCTTCCAATGGCACTGGGTCACTTGTGTTTATTGATGATGTGACAAAAGACAGAAGCAGCCGGATGAATTCTGAAGTGTATAGGGATATACTTTCTGCTCAGATTCAGCCAAATGCAGCAAAGTTGATTGAACGGCGCTTCACCAATGATCCAAAACATACTGCAGAAGCAACCCAGGAGTTTTTTAAAGCAACAAAGTGGAATATTCTGCAATGGCCGAGTCAATCACCAGATCTCAACCCAATCGAGCATGCATTTCACTTGCTCAAGACAAAACTTAAGGCAGAAAGACCCACAAACAAGCAACAACTGAAGACAGCTGCAGTAAAGGCCTGGCAAAGCATCACAAAGGAGGAAACCCAGCGTTTGGTGATGTCCATGGGTTCCAGACTTCAGGCAGTCATTGCCTGCAAAGGATTCTCAACAAAATATTGAAAAGTAACATTTTACTTAGGGTTATGTTTATTTGTCCAATTACTTTTGAGCCCCTGAAATGAGGAGTGTTTGTATAAAAATAGCTACAATTCCTACATGTTTAATCATATATTTTTGTTCAACCCCTTGAATTAAACCTTGAAGTCTGCACTTCAATTCCGTTGTAGTTGTTTCATTTCAAATCCAATGTGGTGGCATGCAGAGCCCAAATCATGAAGATTGTGTCACTGTCCAAATATTTCTGGGCCTAACTGTATATGCCATAGATCATGTCAGCATCATACTCTGGTTGCTGTCTGTTCAGAGCTACACTCATGTCTGCTCCTCACAGTTCAGCTAAACACACAGAGTCCAAATAGAGCAGCCCAGATTGCCACCGAGTTCACATAACACCATGATCCCTCCTGCAGGTGGTGAGCCCACAGGAGGCCGGTCCCATGTGGCTCCTTTGGGTACACTGGGTCCTTGATGTAACTGTTTTACAGGGTATAATAGACCACTTTTAGTCTGGCCCTTCACCCAGGACCAGTTTGTCTTGGCAGACCCTACCGGGACAAGATGCCTCAACAACATAGCTCCTGGGGTCATGAGTGCACGCAAACCCCTCCACCATAATAAGGTAGCGATCCACCAGGGGGGTGTGCCATATCATTCTAGTTAATTTCAGATCCTACTCAAGGTCATGTATAACTGTTAATGTTGTGGTTTAAATGTTAGCTTGGATTAAGATCTGACTGAGATTTTGGCTTTAGTTAAGGTTCAATTCATGTCTTGGGTGAAGTTGAGTTTTGGTTGATGTGACTTCAATGTGCAACAATCACACACTGCAGCAGTTGTGTACGACACTCCTCGTTGCCTCACTGCTGAATCCTCACACATCAGGTCTCCTGTTTATATTTCTATTCCACATATTAGTGGCACAATAGGAAGAGTAGGCTCTTAAAAATTCATGAGGACACGCCATATTAAGTTTTCATGAGTTCCTTTCACCGGCTCCCATGAGATGCTTTTCCTGCTGTATGCACAGCTGCAGTAAAACTGGGAAGTGTGGAATAAGTGCTGCTGTGCCCAGGATGGATCTGCCCACTGAGAGCTTAATGGAGCCTGCTGGTGCACTTAGGGCCAGTCAAGGTGTGGCACACCTGAGTCAAAATCGTTTTTATTTAAGCACATATTTTATGCTTTCATATCCTGCAACAGCCCAGCCTCACAAAAATGCATACAGGCTGCAAGTTTACTCACTCTTAGCAAATGTTATATATGCACAGAAAAGTGGCTTTTTCTGTGTTTAGTAGACAGTAGCACACTCAGACTTGCACATACAATGGTGTGAAAAAGTGTTTGCCCTCTTCCTGATTTCTCATTTTTTTGTATGTTTGTCACACTTAAATGTTTCAGATCATCAAACAAATTTAAATATTAGACAAAGATAACACAAGTAAACACAAAATGCAGTTTTAAATGAAGGTGTTTATTATTAAGGGGAAAAAAATCCAAACCTACATGGCCCTGTGTGAAAAAGTGATTGCACACTAAACCTAATAACTGGTTGGGCCACCCTTAGCAGCAACAACTGCAATCAAGCATTTGCAATAACTGGCAATGAGTCTTTTACAGCTCTGTGGAGGAATTTTGGCCCACTCATCTTTGCAGGATTGTTGTAAGATAAGATAAGATAAGATAAGCCTTTATTAGTCCCACAACGGGGAAATTCCAGGATTGCAACAGCACAGGGATAGCAACACTCAGAGCAACAATCAGAAGGCAAGAAAAAAAAAACCAAGCAAGCAAGAGCAGCTAATATACATATGTACATATTACTATAAAATATATATATACACACACACAGACACACAGTGCAGAGCATTGTAGCTGGATGGAATAAATATATGAATATATAAACACACAGTGCAGAGCATTGTAGCTAGATGGAATAAATATGTAAATATATAAACACCCACAGTACGGAGCATTGCAGCTAGGTGGAATAAATATGTAAGTATATAAACACACACAGTGTGGAGCATTGTAGCTAGATGGAATAAATATATAGATATATAAAAACACAGTGCGGAGCATTGTAGCTAGATGGAATAAATATATAGATATATAAAAACACAGTGCGGAGCATTGTAGCTAGATGGAATAAATATATAGATATATAAAAACACAGTGCTGAGCATTGTAGCTAGATGGAATAAATATGTAAATATATAAACACACACAGTGCAGAGCATTGTTGCTAGATGGGATGAAACAGCATAACCCTCTACTTAGTTATCCTACATGGTATGATTATGTGCCCATACATATTCTCACCCTCCATAGCGACCGGTATTTTCCTAGTTGTATGCCGGAGGGGACCATTGTGTAAGTCTATTGCATCTTTTGCATTTAAAAACTATTAGTTTGTTACGTCTTTTTGCTATCTCTGCGAGCAGCCCTGCTTAGGTTGTACAGTCTGACAGCCGTTGGTAGGAAGGACCTACGAAACCTCTCGGTTGTGCACCTGGGATGATGTAGTCTGCTGCTAAATGAGCTCCTCAGTGCATTCAGTACGTCCTGCATAGGGTGGAACTCGGACTCCAGCAGAGATGACAGTTTAGCCACCGTCCTTCTCTCTCCTATCTCCTCCACCGGATCAAGGCGCTGCCCCAGGACAGAGCTAGCTTTCTTAATCACTTTGTTCAGTCTCTTCCTATCGGCTGCTGTAATGCCACTGCCCCAGCAGACCACTCCAAAAGTGATGGCTGATGCCACCACCGTGTCATAGAATGTCTTCAGCAGCGCCCCTTGTACACCAAAAGACCTGAGTCTCCTCAGCAGGAACAGCCTGCGCTGTCCCTTCTTGTAGAGTGCGTCAGTATTGTGTGACCAGTCTAGTTTATTGTTCAGATGAACACCCAGGTACTTATAGGATGTCACCATCTCGATGTAATTCAGCCACATTGGAAGGTTTTCAAGCATGAACTGCCTTTTTAAGGTCATGCCACAGCATCTCAATCAGACTCAGGTCAGGACTTTGACTAGGCCACTCCAAAGTCTTCATTTTGTTTTTCTTAAGCCATTCAGAGATGGATTTGCTGGTGTGTTTTGAATCATTGTCCTGCTGCAGAACCCAAGTGCGCTTCAGCTTGAGGTCACGAACAGATGGCTGGACATTCTTCTTCAGGATTTTTTGGTAGACAGCAGAATTCATGGTTCCATTTACCACAGCAAGTCTTCCAGGTCCTGAAGCAGCAAAACACCCTCAGACCATCACACTACTACCACCATATTTTACTGTTGGTAGTACAATGGGAGGCAGAGCCTTCAGTTATCAAGCTCCTCTCCTGTGGAATCAGCTGCCAATCTGGATTCGGGAGTCAGACTCGATCTCTGTTTTTAAGAATAGGGCTAAAACCTACCTTTTTGATATAGCCTACAATTAGGGAGGGATCATGTGTTTCTGAACCCTCCCTTAGTTATGCTGCTAATAGGTTTAGTCAGCCGGGGGACCTCCAGTAATGCACTGGGCCTCACTCCTTTCCTCACTCTCTATGAAATATTTTTTTTTTGCTGGTCATTAACATTTGTTTGTTCTCTCCCATAGATTGAGTCCCCATCGTGCTGTTTGCTCTCTACATGTCTGTTCTTTTCTTCTTCTCTATCCCCTCACCCCCCAGCCAGTTGCAGCAGATGACTGCCCCTCCCTGAGCCTGGTTCTGCTGGAGGTTTCTTCCTGTTAAAAGGGAGTTTTTCCTCTCCACCGTCGCCAAGTGCTTGCTCACAGGGGATCGCCTGATTGCTGGGTCGGGCTGCACGGTGGCGCAGTGGTTAGCACTGCGGCAGCACAGTTTACCCTCGGCTGGGGGATTGTGGGGATCGTGGGATCGTGGGTTCGATCCCAGCCCCCGACCAACAGTGATCTGTGTGGAGTTTGCATGTTCTCCCCGTGTTGCGTGGGTTTACTCCGGGATTTCTCCGGTTTCCTCCCACATGCCAAAGACATGCATGTTAGGTTAATTGGCTGTTCTAAATTGTCCCTAGATATCTGTTTCCTATAGGCCCTTAGAATAGAGGGTTAGTATTAATGAAAGCGCTTTGAGTGGTCTTTGTGACTAGAAAAGCGCTATATAAGTGCAGGTTAGTTAGTTAGTTAGTTAGTTAGTTAGTCTTTCTGCAACTGTGGGGGTCCCCCCTACAGTTGATAGTGTTATGAGATGACTGTTGTTGTGAAATGGCGCTATATAAATAAAGTTGAATTGAATTGAATTGAATTGAATTGTTACTTTTACACCAGATGTAATGGGACACACACCTTCCAAAAAGCTCAACTTTTGTCTTGTCAGTCCACAGAGTATTTTCCCAAAAGTCTTGGGGATCATCAAGATGTTTTCTGGCAAAACTGAGACGAGCCTTTATGTCCTTTTTGCTCAACAATGGTTTTCGTCTTGGAACTCTGCCATGCAGGCCATTTTTGCCCAGTCTCTTTCTTACAGTGGAGTCCCGAACACTGACCTAAACTTGAGGCAAGTGAGGCCTGCAGTTCTTTGGATGTTGTTATGGGGTCTTTTGTGACCTCTTGGATGGGTCGTTGCTGCGCTCTTGGGGTAATTTTGGTTGGCCGCCCACTCCTGGGAAGGTTCACCACAGTTCCATGTTTTTGCCATTTGTGGATAATGGCTCGCACTGTGGTTCGCTGGAGCCCCAAAGCTTTAGAAATGGCTTTATAATCTTTTCGAGTCTGATAGATCTCAATTACTTTATTTCTCATTTGTTCCTTAATTTCTTTGGATCACAGCATGACGTCTAGCTTTTGAGGATCGTTTGGTCTACTTCACTTTGTCAGGCAGGTCCTATTTAAGTGATTTCTTGATTGAGAACATGTGTGGCAGTAACCAGGCCTGGGTGTGGCTAGAGAAATTGAACTCAGCTTTCCAAAGATGTGATAAACCACAGTTAATTTATGCTTTAACGGGGGGGGGGGGTCACTTTTTCACACAGGGCCATGTAGGTTTGGATTTTTTTTTTACCCTTAATAATAAGCACCTTCATTTCAAAACTGAATTTTGTGTTTACTTGTGTTATCTTTGTCTAATATTTAAATTTGTTTGATGATCTGAAACATTTGCGTGTGACAAAATGAGAAATCAGGAAGGGGGCAAACACTTTTTCACACCACTGTATATCATTACAATACATACAACCAACGTTTGTAAAAAAACAGCAATTACATACCCAATACGGCGCTGCTGTTTACAGAGGAAATTTAAGCCATGGTTGGGTAATTTCTGGTTAGCTTATCAGACTTGCTTAAGATTCATTCCCCATGGTAGCTTGTTTCAGAGTACAATTAAATATAATTAATTCATTTATTCATTCATTATACCAGTGATGATCCAGAAAACCGATTTGAACACCCAGAATTAAATAAAATGATCAAGGACTACATGGACTGTAATGCGTGTCACATGAAAACTGTTCGGGCAGCAGAGTTTTGCGTGTTTCAAGTTCTGCTGTAACATAAAGTGCGTGTGGGGGCATTAATTCACGTTAATATTTTTTAATTCATTAATGGAACTACTGCAATTAATTACTTTAAAGACACACTTTGGTGGCTATAAATCCCCTACACAAACAAATCTACATTGTCTAAAATGGTATCTTATGCCCTTTTGTCTACAAACAAAACCTTTCATTGTCTTGCAGGTTCATGTCAAATTCTTTTCACCCTTCCCCCCCCAAAAAAACAACAAACACCAGAATCAATGACTAGACCCCACCCACATACCACAAATGGTAAATGGTGTTCACTTATATAGCACATTTTACTCATCTCTGGATGACCAAAATGTTATGTCGGTAATCAGAGACTGGAGTCGGTTTTATGCCATGCAGCAAACTCTCCTTTACTGAACACACACAACTATATATACAGGTGCTGCAGCCCGCCTGACGTCAGTACCCAGGGTGGGTACGGCAAGCCCCACGGGCCACACACACACACACACACACACCACACTGTCCACACAACATTCCCCTCCCCCTTTCAAAAGTCCAAAACACATACACACAATTCAGACCCACCCCAATTTACGACCCGAATCATGCACTAAGAAAATAATGGGGAAGAGTGCACTGTAATGGCCTAACACATTCACCCTAAAACAACTAATAACTAGGGGGGGGACTGTCATGATGGTCTGGGCGCCGATGTCATCCGTGCTCAGGCCATACACCTCCTCAGCCCGGCTTTTATTATGACAGCGTCTCAGCGGGCTTCCAGCTGTCAAGCTCCACGGGAGGGCTGGAGGCCAATTACTTCTCATCAGCTGAGGTGCTGTCAACCATCGTAAAAGGGAGCGGTCCTGATTGCTCAGGCCTGTGACCTCGCATATGATCCACGCTCATCCCTCAGTGTGGATTAGGCTGGAACCCCTACGTCCGGCTCCAGTCCTCTTCTCATCCCTCATCATCATTTGTAAGTGTATCTTTTGTATTGTTTGTGTTTTGCCCCACGAGGCTCTTTCCTTTGTTCCTTATCATTAATAAATGACGCAAACTCACCGGTTAGCCCTTGGCTCTTATTTATGGCTCGCCAGAGCCATACGTAACAGGGACAGGTGGATTGCCGTCCCACCCCAAAGCGGATTACTCTGCTGCTTGTACTAAATAAAACAGTCCATATAAAAAAACTAAAATACTGCCGTGTCTCTACACTAAACTATATATAAAATATTTATCTTTTGTTCTTATTAAAGACAAGAATAAAGACTGTACACTGCAGCCTTACTGCAGTGTACAGTTGAAACATGTTAAGAAGGTAAAGACATCTCCTTTCTATTCTTGTCTTTAATAAAAACAAAAGATAAATAATTAAAAGAAGACAAAATGAACCTACTTGACTTATATATAAAATAATCCCATATCACAACACACATTCACATACACATATGAACATTAACACCTATCATTTAACTATCATTAAAACATCATATAAACATATTTACATTGGAAAAATTACATTACACCACTGTCCACAAGCAGCCAAAGATAAAGCCAGCTCAGTGCCCAGGGCAGCCCCTTGGCATGCGCGCCCCTGGAAGCCACCTGCCCCCGGTGTTGAAGCCGACTCCACAGGCGAAAATGTCTCCTCCTCACCCACGACTGCTTCTTTCGTCTGGACCTGCCATCCGACACCTCCTTACGGACCCGAAGCCGGTCTGTAACTCTCAGGGGGGTCCCGCTCGACCTGCAGTGCTGCTGCCCGGAATGCAGTCCCTCCGTGCCTGTCGGTCCGCCCCCGACCATCTTCAAAGCTGCTGCAGTTGCCGCCATTGTAGCCCCAGACACTCCGGCCCCCTGTGGCCGAGCTCTGGGGAAAACTGTAGCCCGCATGTCGGTGTTGCACATCGACCCAGGTGCCTCACCGCTAAGCCCAGCACCCTCGTCCAAGGCGCTCCGCTGCACTGCCTCTGTGCCTGGCTGTCGCTGCTGTCTCGTGGGGCTCTCAGCATCACTCTTGTCGGCGTCACTCATCGACCCAGGTGCCTCGCCGCTACGCCCAGCACCTTTGTCCAAGGCACTCCACTGCGCTGCCTCTGTGCCCAACTGCTGCTGCTGTTACCCAGGGCTCTCAGCATGCTTGTGCCCCTCCTCCCGCTGCCCTGACTCCAGCTGTGGAGAAAACTCAGTTGAGTCCGGTCGCTCCTCTCCCTCCTTGCTGTCTCCACTCACCGCACTGTCTTCTTTGGTGACCGAGGCCACTTTTGGTGACCGGGGGCTCCGGTCCCCCCTCAATACCTAGCTGGTAGCTTGTAGCTTGGTTTTGGCACACACCTAGCTTCATGGCTAACCTTGCCATTGCCACAGACTGAGCCCTTAGCTTCTCTGAGCTAACTAGCTTAGCTCCTTTAGGCGTCAACAGCTTCACTACCCACAGCTTCTTGTCCCTTGTATGTTCGGCAAAATCTCCAGCCAGCTGCTCGACAGCATTCGCATAAGCCTCCGTCTCTCCTAACATGCGGAGAATTCTCCAACCCTCTACGCCGAAACGGCAGACCAGGAGCGTTCGTCCTCGGTTCCTGCCGAGTCTACCCAGGCCCATCTCAGCAACGTATCCCCCAAGCATGGCCACCCAATCTGGCCACAGGATCGCTGGCTCTCCCGGACACTCCAGAAACGGCGGTAGAGGTAGAGACACCGCCATGGTTTATTCTCGTCACCAAAATGTTATGTCAGTAATCAGAGACTTGAGTCAGTCTTATGCTATGCAGCAAACTCTCCTGTATTGAACACACACAACTATATATAGTGGTGCCGCACCTTGCCTGATGTCACTACCCAGGGTGGGTATGGCAAGCCCCACGGGCCACACACACACCATACTCTCCACATAACACAAAGCGCTTCACAGATCCTGCTATCCACACATTCACATACTGATGGTGGCAGAGCTGTCATGCACAGGTGCTGGCCTGACCCACCAGGAGCAACTGAGGGTTCAGTGTCTTGCTCAAGGACACTTCGACATGCAGACTGCAGACAGAGCAGGATTCAAACCCCTCACCCTCTGATCAGTAGTCGGCCACACTACACCTGTGCCACAGCCGCCCAAAGGCTAACAGTGGCTAGCGCTATGTTAAACAGAATAAATCCTGTGATAAAAAGACTTACTAGTGGAAGGACATGCCCAGTTGTATGCACCGTGGTCCACGATAATGACTGAAACTGCGTCAGTCCTTAAAAGTTGCTTAATGGTAAAACCCATCTTAATTTGGGTCGAGTTTTCAAAGGAGCTGTCCAAAAGTGCTAACTGGCCAGAAGCTAACTTCAGTTAGACCAGAGAGTCCTGACTGGTTCACCACTACGGACATGCCAGCGGAGCAGAGATTAGAAGAGGCATGTCAAAGATTAATACAAAAAAAGTGAGAGGCTATGGAAAGGAATCATCTTCACTGAAAGTACTAATTTAACCCATAAGAACCCAGACCCATTTTTCCTTAAAGGAAAATTATGTGGGATATACCACAGACCAAGTGGACCACATAGAACACATTTCTTCAAAGTGCTTGTTACACTGGTGTCACCGTGGGTTCTTATGGGTTCTTCAATTTTATCATTAACATTACACTTACTTTAAGTATACACTTAAAATTTGTCTTCATATTGTTCCATCATACTTATTATAACTTATAATGTTCCAGCTTACTTGTATTATAACAATAAATACAACAAACCATTATTTGAATAAACGCTATCACAATGCTGCAACAGCCGTCAACAGGACTGTATCCAATACTAATATGGCACCTAAATTTGTCATCAAAATGTTAGCCTTGAGCACTCTAGCCTATTTATCTCTGTGGGGAGGCTGACCCGTGACAACCATCTACAGATTCTCCTGTATTGGGCTCACAGTGGAGACCAACTCTGCCTTCCATGAGATGTTTATTTTGTGGCTGGTCTGGAAGAGAAAAAGTCAACGATGAACAGACATGCAGTGGGCAGCGCAAACAGGATCCTCCTCTCAGTGATCAGACCACTGGAGCAATATTGTCTGCAGCTGCACAAATGTGAGTTTTCTCAGAGAAAAAAGTGACCTCACTTTGATTAGTCATATATTGCTGTGAAGAACAAATGAAGCTTCTTCTGAGGTTAATTAAACTCTCTAAATACATAGGCTAGTTTTACAGTCTAGTTCAGGGGTGTCAAACATACAGCCTAGTTTGTATGAGTATGTATGAGTCTGTTCAGGGGTTAGGATTAAGATTGAGGACTGATGTGTATGTAAGTATGAATGTTGGTGATGATCTGAGAGTACATAGCTCCACCAAGGCTATATCTTCTCCCAATGTGTTAGCAAAATCACTCAAAAACTACTGGACAGAGTTTGATGAAATTTTCCACTGTGAGGGCATGGTGTGGGGATTCTCCACACAGAGAAGACAGCTGGGATAAGGGGGAACAATGGACCAGAGTGTGGGCTATATTAATCATATATTCCATAACCTACATATGTTGAAGCATGTGGGAATGTTTGGTGATTACATATGTAAGGCGACTTCACACCTCAGAAAGGACAAAGACTCTCAACCGCCAGTGAAGAACAAAGACGTTCCCAGACACTGCGGTGGAGACCGGAGGAGCTGCCCTCACCCCCCAGGGCCATGAGGAGGAGTACGGAGACAATGGGGGGATTAAGATAATGAGGGATGTCAGCCTTTGATATGCATGTCTTTTGTTATGTGCAAGTATAAGTTCACAGAGCCGGAGGTATTCGGTCTCTTTTCTTGCTTCTGCTTCTGCACTTAGATGAGACTTGTTAGAGGAGCTGATAATAAACTTTGGTTTATATATCACACCGCCTCGTTCTTCCAAGCTCTTCTACACTGGTGACCCCTGACACGAGTATGGACCTGAGGCGTTCCCCCGTGATCGACTCATCTGTGGCGACCCAGGCAGACGCCGGCGCCCACGCAGACAGGGGAACAGATGGACGACGTTCCCCCCCGGCAGAAGTGATAGAGAGGGCTCAACCGAGCACCAGCGCCGCTGAGAGAGCCGAGGCAAGGCATTCTCACCCTGCGGACATAGCAGTGATGGTCTACACAAACGCCGTCGCTGTCAAGCTGCCGGACTTCTGGCAGGAAGACCCCGCCTCGTGGTTTCAACAAGCTGAAGCCGAGTTTACACTGGCGGGCATCACGGCCGACGATACGAAGTTCTATCACATCGTCGCCAAACTCGATGCCGCCACTTCGAGGTGTGTGCGGAGCATAATCCGGCGGCCGCCGGCCCAAGACAAATATGAAATACTGAAAGCAACCATCGTGGCAAATTATGTCCCCTCAGCCGAAGAGAGAGCCGAGAGGATCCTGGCGGTCTACGGCCACAGAGGATGCAGACCTAAAGCCCTCATGGAGGACTTGCTGCAGCTTAAAGAGGAGGACAATGACAACTTCCTCTTCCAATTCGTATTCCTCAGCACGCTGCCGCCACACATGAGAGGGACGCTCGCCAACTTGCGATGCAACACCCAGCAAGACTTCCGCGTGCTGGCCAACGAAGCTCAACGACTCGTCAACGCCTGCAGGGAACAGACACCCACAGCAGCATCCACAGACCTCAACGCTGATGCCCAGAGCCACGGCGAGCCTCAACCCACGGAGCAGATCCAGCCCGCGGTGACAGCGACACGGCCAAAACGTAACAGACGGAGCAATGTTTGTTATTACCACCACCGCTTTGCCGAGAAGGCTCACAAATGTGTTCCCCCCTGCAAATTTAAACGCCAAAGCCGAGAGCCGTTAACGGCAGCGGTTCTCGGCGAGAAGAGTAAGCTGTTATATGTGACGGATGGATACACCTGCAAGCAGTTCCTTATTGACACAGGAGCTCAACTGAGTTTCGTCATGCCCTCCCAAGCAGATCGAGCCATGGACACCCGGGGCAATGGAGCGGTGGCAGCCAACGGCTCCAGCATTAACACTTTAGGTGAAAAGAGCCTGCACCTCTGCATCCACGGCCGCAACTACAGATGGACATTTGTTGTAGCGGCAGTGAGTTTTTACTTGTTGGGCGCAGACTTTTTGTGTGCACACGGGTTATTAGTTGATCTAGTGAATAGACGCTTGGTTAATGCACTGTCCTTTGCTTCTATTCCCTGCTCAGCCCGAGTTTCTCCACCACCTGTGCAGGCTAGCGTCACCATGGCAGGAGGTAAGTTTGAGCAACTCGTCACCCAATTTCCAGCACTCACAATTCCCAAATTCTCAGCCACTGTGGCTAAACACGGGGTTGAACACTTTATTCCCACAACGGGCCCACCCGTATTTGCCAAAGCTCGCCGCTTAGACGCGGCCAAACTCACCATAGCTCGGGACGAGTTTACTACCCTTGAAAAATTAGGCATTGTTAGACGCTCGAAGAGCCCCTGGGCCTCGCCACTTCACATGGTTCCGAAATCCGACGGTTCTTGGAGACCGTGCGGAGATTACCGCAGATTAAACAATGCGACAGCGCATGACCGCTACCCAATTCCTCACATTCAGGATTTTTCACTGCATCTGGCAGGTGCGCGCATTTTTTCAAAAATAGACCTGGTCCGCGGTTATCATCAAGTCCCAGTTCGAGCAGAGGACATTCCTAAAACAGCGGTAATAACCCCTTTCGGCCTTTTTGAATTTTTGCGGATGCCTTTCGGCCTCAAAGGCGCTGCTCAAACTTTTCAGCGGACGATGGACGCAGTATTACGCGACCTTCCTTTTGTTTTCGTCTACCTCGACGACATGCTGGTAGCCAGCTCGTCTGAGGAAGAACACGAGTAGCACCTCACTATGGTTTTTCAGAGGCTAGAAGAGCACGGGTTAATAATCAATCCAGCCAAATGCAAATTCGGCGTGTCGCAAATTGATTTTTTAGGACACAGAGTTTCTCCGAAAGGGGCAGTCCCACTTCCAGACAAAGTTCACGCGATAAAAAGTTTCCCACGGCCACAAACGGTCAAATCGCTGCAAGAATTTTTAGGAATGGTTAATTTTTACAACCGTTTCCTCCCTCACGCAGCTCAGCTCATGCAGCCCTTATATGACGCGCTCAGAAAACAGAAAGCTTCCAACGCGGTCGAATGGACCCCGGAGGGCGAACGCGCCTTCGCGGAAGTAAAGAGCGCTCTAGCTAATGCCACATTGTTAGTTCACACCGATCCCTCGGCCCGCATTGCACTAACCACAGACGCTTCGGACCTAGCTATAGGGGCAGTTGTAGAACAACATGTCAGCGGGATCTAGCAACTGACATAACGCACGGCTCAGGAGACACGCACACACAGGCTTAGAGTAGTTCAAATAGTTTATTAACAGCAGGGGTGAATGAGTGTGTGTCTGCGGGATGCAGTTATGTTGGTGGTGGTGTCTGCTTCAGGCACAGAGGCAGATGACCGTTCGGCCGAGCAACCCTATGGAGAGAGCACAGGGAGAGGGTGACGGGCATACACCAACACAGGATGAATTATGGCAAGAGAAGATCTTACTTGAGTTGTCAGGATAGCTGGCACAGCAAGGGGAACGTAGCCCGGGAGACAGCCACCTGGAGAGCTCCGTGCAGCAGCGAAGGATGGGCGATGGAACGGAGACGTCCGCCGCCGGGAAATCCACCTGTGCACAGGGGAGCAGACTGGAAAAGGAGGTAAGGGTTCTTACCCAGAATAGCGATGCTGAAGAAAGGAATGCTCACGGCGGTGAGGGAACGAAGTCTGACGGCTTCAGGCCGAGCCTCCGGGCGAGGCGGCTTTTATCCTTCGCCGCTGATGAGGATCAGGTGTGTGAGCAGGTGGCGCCGCTGATGAACGGCGCGGCGTGACAGTACTCCCCCCTCTAGCAGCGCCTCCTGGCGATGGCTTATCCGGGTGCGCTCGGTGGAAGTCCGCGATGAGCGATGGGTCCAACACAAACGACGGGGGCACCCATTGTCGATGCTCGGGCCCATAGCCCTCCCAGTCCACCAAGTATTGCAACCCACGACCCCGGCGCCGGGAGTCCAGGATGGAGGAGACGGACCAGGCCGGGTGGCCACCAATCATCCGGGGCGCGGGTTGCGCTGCAGGAGGAGGGCAAAGGGGGTTGGTGACTGCCAGCTTCACCTTTGATACGTGGAAGGTGGGATGGATGCGGAGGGAGGGGGGAATAGCCACGCGCACAGCCACCGGGTTGATGATCCGGGTGATGGGGAAGGGACCCATGAAGCGCTGTGCCAGCTTTCTCCTCTCGCCTTTTAGGGTGACGTCCTGGGTGGAAACGTAGACAAGTTGCCCAACTCTGTACGCCGGGGCAGGTCTTCTACGTCGGTCCGCCACGGTCTTGTTGCACTCCGCTGTGCGTAAAAGCGCATGACGCGCGGCGGCCCAGGTGGAGCGGAACTGCCTCACGTGCGCCCTAACTGACGGAACAGTTACCTCGCTCTCCTGCGCTGGAAGCAGCGGGGGGTCGTAACCCAGGGACGCCTTGAAGGGGAACATCCCCGTTGCAGAAGAGCGGGCGGTGTTGTGGGCATACTCCACCCAGGCGAGATGGTTGCTCCATGATGTCGGCTTGGATCTTGCAACACAGCGGAGCGCAGCCTCCAGCTCCTGATTGGTCCTCTCACACTGCCCGTTAGACTGGGGGTGATGGCCGGAGGAGAGGCTCACCTTGGCTCCGATGGCGTTGCAAAAGGATTTCCAAACCTCGGATGAAAATTGGGGGCCCCGGTCCGAGACCACGTCCACCGGGATCCCATGCAGCCTGACCACGTGTTGGACGAGGAAGCCCGCCGTCTCCAGGGCGGTAGGGAGACCTCGCAGGGGGATGAAGTGTGCCGCCTTGGAGAAACGGTCCACGACGGTCAGGATGGTGTCGAATGAGTTGGAAGCTGGGAGCCCGGTGACGAAATCCAGTGCGATGTGCGACCATGGCCTGCCAGGGACGGGCAGAGGCTGGAGCAGACCCGCTGGAGGGGCGTTTCCCGACTTGCTGGTGGCACAAATTGGACAAGCCCGGGCGTAGCGGGCTGCATCCCTCCGCAGGCCCGGCCACCAAAAGGACCGTTGGAGGAGGCTGATCATCCGAGAGGTGCCGGGATGACAGGTGAGCCGGGAGGTGTGGAGCCAGTGGATGACCTCTCCTCGGACCGCAGACGGAACGAATAGTCTTCCCTCCGGTCCGCCGCCAGGATCAGGTTCCACCTCCTGTGCCTTCCGGATCTTGTCCACAATGTCCCAAGAGATAGCTCCCACGACGCACGACCTGGGCAGGATAGTGTGGGGTGTCTCCTCAGCCCCCGCGGGGGTGAACTGGCTAGAGAGGGCGTCAGGCAGGCCGTTCTTGGAGCCTGGCCTGAAGGTGATAGAGAACCGGAACCTGGCGAAGAACAGAGACCAGCGCGCCTGGCGGGCATTCAGGCGCTTGGCAGATCGTAGATACTCTAAATTCTTATGGTCCGTCAAGACCACAAACGGCAGGTCCGCCCCCTCTAACCAGTGGCGCCACTCCTGTAGGGCGAGTTTAATGGCCAGGAGCTCTCTGTCCCCCACATCATAGTTCCTCTCCGCTGGGGACAGGCGCCGGGAGAAGAAGGCGCACGGTCGCTTGGCGCCATCGTCCGGTGATTGCTGGGATAACACTGCTCCCACTCCCGTGTCCGATGCGTCCACCTCCACAATGCACTGCAGCGCGGGGTCGACCTGGCGAAGGACCCGGGGGGAGGAGAACTCCGCCTTCAGCGCCTTAAAGGCAGCATCGACCTCTTCGGTCCACTGGAACGGGACCTTCGGGGACGTGAGACGGGTCAGTGGTCCGACGATCCAGCTGAAATTCGGGACAAAACGGCGGTAAAAATTGGCGAAGCCAACAAACTGTTGCACCTGCTTCCGAGATGCGGGAGTAGGCCACTCCACCACCGCCTTCACCTTCTCTGGGTCCGGGAGCACCTGGTCTTGGGCGATGATGAATCCCAGGAAGGATGTGGTCCTAGCGTAAAACTCGCACTTCTCAGCCTTCACGTACAAACGATTCTCCAGCAGTCTTTGAAGGACCCGCCTCACATGGATCCGGTGCTCGTCTCTGGACTGGGAGAAGATCAGAATGTCGTCCAGGTAGACGAACACGAAGAGGCCGATGAAATCCTGGAGGACGTCATTGATGAGGCGCTGAAAGACGGCAGGAGCGTTGGTCAGCCCGAACGGCATGACGAGATACTCAAAGTGGCCGTTCGGGGTACGGAAGGCTGTTTTCCATTCATCTCCCTCCCGGATCCGGACGAGGTGGTAAGCGCTGCGGAGGTCCAGCTTGGTAAACCAGGTCGCCCCCTGGAGGGAGTGGAAGGCAGTGTCCATGAGGGGCAGGGTGTAACGGTCCCTCTCAGTGATGTCATTAAGTGCTCGGTAGTCAATACAGGGACGGAGGGAACCGTCCTTCTTCCCTACAAAGAAAACCCCCGCCCCCACGGGTGATGACGATGGGCGGATAATCCCAGCGCTCAGTGATTCCTTCAGGTACGTATTCATAGTCTCCTTCTCCGGCGCCGACAGGCTGTAGAGCCGACCAGATGGCAGGGGGGCCCCCTGGCGGAGATTGATGGCACAGTCATATGGTCGATGCGGGGGAAGAGACATAGCTTTTGACTTGCTGAATACCATACCCAGGTCGTGAAAATCTGGGGGCACCAGTGACAGGTCCGGGGGTGCTGTATCCGCCACAGGAGGAGCCGCGGACGGGGAGCAGGCAGCGGACTGAAGGCAGGTGCCCATGCAGAAGGTACTCCACGCCGACACCCCAGCTGACCTCCAGTCTAGGACAGGATTGTGGAGGTGTAGCCAGGGATACCCCAGGATGACGGGCGACACAGAGTTGGGCAGGACGTAGAAAACCATTTCCTCCCGGTGGTTCCCTGAGATGATGACTGGGACAGGAATGGTTTGATGGGTAACTCTCCCAAGGGAGGCACGGGAGAGATGGACCAGGGAGATGGGGTGTTTGAGCGCCTGACAGCGGATGCCCAATCGGGTTGCCAGGCCTTGTGAAATGAAGCTGCCCTCTGCGCCCGAATCCACCAGTGCGTGGGTGAGGTGCCCAGTGGAATTGTGGCAAAAACGGATGGGCAGCTTTAATTGAGTGAGGGGACTTTGCCGATTGACGTCCGCGAGGCCCCCTACAGTGACTCGCGGACCCCACCGTTTGGCTTTTGTGGGCAAAGCTCTACCGTGTGTTGATTGTCTCCGCAATACATGCAGAGACCCAACTCACGGCGGCGCTGTCTCTCTGCCAAGGAGAGCTTTGCCCAGCCCGTCACCATCGGCTCCGACTCCTCGGGGCACGATGGTGGCGGCGTCGCCAGGGGGCGAGCTTGGGGCAGGCGTAGCGGAACTCCTCGAGGGCGAGAAGCAGACGGCTTCCGTCCTGAGGAGCGCTCGCGCAGCCTGTTGTCCAAGCTGATTGCTAATGAGGTTAGCTCCGCTAACGTTCCGGGGATATCCCGTCCAGCCAGTTCATCCCTCAGATCACTATTGAGGCTGCGGAGAAACAGGCCGCAGAGGGAGCGCTCCTCCCAGCCCAGTTCCTCCACCGCTACCCGGTATTCGATGGCATAGTCCGCGGCCGACCGGCTTCCCTGCTGGAGAGCGAGAAGCCTATCGACCTGGACCGCCTCGGAACGGGAGTGATCGAACACCTCCAGGAAGCGCCTCACGAACTCGGCATAGGTGAGGGTGGCATAACTGGGTCTCGCCATAATAGCGTAGGCCCAAGTTAAAGCACGCCCCTCCAGGAGGTTCCCTATGTAGCCGATCCGGCTGTGATCTGAGGGAAAGTCTCCGGGCACACGGTCAAACACGGACTCGCACTGCATCACAAACCCCCGCGCTCCGCCGAGCTTTCCGCTAAAGCGGGCGGGGGTCGGAATTGGTGTGAGTCGGGCTGGTGCCACTGGAGCTGGCTGGACGGCCACCGGAACAGCAGGAGCTGCGCCACCCTGAGGAGCCGGGGGGAACGGCTGCTGGGGGTCCAGGCGGTCCAATCGGCCAGTGATAGTTATCAATTGATTCAGGATAACCTGCTGTTGATAAGCAATTTGATCCACTCTAGCCTCGAGAGTGGTAAGCCGGTGTGCGAGCCCGCCGTCCGCCGAGCCGCTCTGCTGAAGCCGTACTGACATAACGCACGGCTCAGGAGACACGCACACACAGGCTTAGAGTAGTTCAAATAGTTTATTAACAGCAGGGGTGAATGAGTGTGTGTCTGCGGGATGCAGATGTGTTGGTGGTGGCGTCTGCTTCAGGCACAGAGGCAGATGACCGTTCGGCCGAGCAACCCTATGGAGAGAGCACAGGGAGAGGGTGACGGGCATACACCAACACAGGATGAATTATGGCAAGAGAAGATCTTACTTGAGTTGTCAGGATAGCTGGCACAGCAAGGGGAACGTAGCCCGGGAGACAGCCACCTGGAGAGCTCCGTGCAGCAGCGAAGGATGGGCGATGGAACGGAGACGTCCGCCGCCGGGAAATCCACCTGTGCACAGGGGAGCAGACTGGAAAAGGAGGTAAGGGTTCTTACCCAGAATAGCGATGCTGAAGAAAGGAATGCTCACGGCGGTGAGGGAACGAAGTCTGACGGCTTCAGGCCGAGCCTCCGGGCAAGGCGGCTTTTATCCTTCGCCGCTGATGAGGATCAGGTGTGTGAGCAGGTGGCGCCGCTGATGAACGGCGCGGCGTGACAGCAACCTTTGGCATTCTTCAGCAAAACGCTAAACCAAACTGAGCGTAAGTACAGCACTTTTGACAGGGAGCTGCTAGCGCTTCATTTATCCATCCGCCACTTCCAGTTCTGGTTAGAAGGGTGGAGTTTCACGGCTTTTGTAGACCACAATCCGCTCACCTTTGCGATGGCTAAACTTTCAGAACCATGGTCAGGCAGGCAACAAAGACAGCTGGCTGCGATTTCAGAGTTCACCACAGACATTCGACATGTGGCAGGCAAACTTAACGTGGTAGCAGACTGCCTCTCTCGCGCTGTGACATCGCCAGAGCACGAGGAGACAGATTATACTGCCTCAGCCGCAGAACTCTTCACTAACGCGGACACATACGCAGCACCTATCCATGCAGGGATAGATTATGCAGCCATGGCAGAGGAACAAAGCAGTGACGCGGACGTGCGCGCACTCCTGTCTGGACCAACAGGGTTAAGGCTGGAGGAAAGGGGTTTACGCGACGGCGTGCCCCCCCTAATATGCGATAATTCAACCGGCCGACCTCGCCCGTTAGTCCCAGCCACATGGCGCCGCCGTATTTTCGACTCAATTCACTCCCTCGCGCATCCAGGTGTGCGCGCCTCGGTTAAAATGGTCGCCGAAAAGTTTGTGTGGCAGGGCCTGCGCAAAAACGTAAAAGAATGGGCAAAAACTTGCATTTCTTGTCAGCGCGCCAAAATACACAAACACACAAAAGCCCCTCTGGAGCCTTTTCCAATCCCTGCTAGAAGGTTCGACCACATTCATTTCGACCTCGTGGGGCCACTACCTTCCTCCCAAGGTTTCACACACCTGTTAACAATGATAGACCGCACCACGCGCTGGCCAGAGGCAGTCCCTCTGGCGTCAACTACAGTGGAGGAAGTCGCTCACGTTTTTTTGACAAACTGGGTGGCACGTTTCGGCGTCCCATCGGACATCATGTCCGATAGAGGACCTCAATTTGTCTTGGAGCTTTGGTCAGCCATGTCCAGCAGCTTAGAGGCAACAATTCACCGCACCACCGCTTATCACCCTCAGGCTAATGGGTTATGCGAGCGTTTTCACAGGTCTTTAAAAGCCGCCCTCAGAGCCTCACTAACGGATACAAATTGGGTAAATAAACTTCCCTGGGTTTTATTGGGGTTGCGTGCTGCGCCTAAAGAGGATCTAGATGCCTCTCCAGCAGAATTAGTTTTTGCACAACCTCTCAGGCTCCCGGGTGAATTTTTACCAGAGAACCCAGAGCCAGGGCATCTTCCAGCCTCGAGGTTTTTAGGCAGCAACGGATCGGACTCTCTCCCCGGACCGGCACATCACTCTTTTCCACAGGTTTTTGTCCCCCAAGCTCTAAAAAAACGCTGAATTCGTTTTTGTTAGGCATGAAGCTTTAAAACCAACTTTCCGCCCAGCATACGATGGGCCATTCAGAGTGCTGGAACCTGGTGATAAACACTTTGTGCTTGATTTTGGGGATAGAAAAGAAACAGTCAGCATTGACAGACTTAAACCTGCCTTCTTGTTGAGAGACGAGCCTGCACAGTTGGCAAGAGCACCTCGGCGGGGTAGACCCCCCAAGAGAAAAGACTCAGCCCCCCTGCAGGGAACAAATAATCACTCTCCTCCCCAAGCTGCAGATTCCTTACAGGAAGGTCCCAGCAGGACGCCTAAGCGGACCCACAGCAGATTCGGGAGAAGATTAAAACCCAGACAGCACAGGGACTGATGCAAACTACTCAACAGTTGTTCACTAATTGTGCTGTAACAGTTTAGGACTGACTTGTGATTTTACTATGCTGTTATGATTACCACTGAACTCTCTTAGGAGCATGGCTGCTGGAAAGTTTCTTCTGTGGCAAGAGGTATAGCAGTTAGTATGTCATAGTAATTATCTTAAACTGTGAATTTTTCTATTGTCCTTTTCTTAGTCGTTTGGGGGGGGGGGGCTGTGGGCTATATTAATCATATATTCCATAACCTACATATGTTGAAGCATGTGGGAATGTTTGGTGATTACATATGTAAGGCGACTTCACACCTCAGAAAGGACAAAGACTCTCAACCGCCAGTGAAGAACAAAGACGTTCCCAGACACTGCGGTGGAGACCGGAGGAGCTGCCCTCACCCCCCAGGGCCATGAGGAGGAGTACGGAGACAATGGGGGGATTAAGATAATGAGGGATGTCAGCCTTTGATATGCATGTCTTTTGTTATGTGCAAGTATAAGTTCACAGAGCCGGAGGTATTCGGTCTCTTTTCTTGCTTCTGCTTCTGCACTTAGATGAGACTTGTTAGAGGAGCTGATAATAAACTTTGGTTTATATATCACACCGCCTCGTTCTTCCAAGCTCTTCTACACAGAGGAGGAAGTGCCACCGGGGGGTCTCAAACGGGACAGTATGGACTATGCACCCCCCGGGGAGAGGAGGAACTGCCGGAGCCACTGGAAGAGAGAAGGGTATGAGAGTGGCACCGGCGTTATGATGTTAATATGCCACACAGGTCTTTGTTCTAAATAACAATGTATTATGGTTGGAAGTTCCGGGTGTCAATGCATGGTATTAAAGATATAAAAGAGAAATGCACAGTGACCCAGGAGTTCTTTTGCTGTACTGTATGTTGGAGAAAGAATAAAGTTTCTGTGTCGTCCAGCTTGTTGCCTCGCCTGCTTCCTTTCTTCACATTGGTGACCCCAAGACATGCTATGGAAAGCGAGCCGAGCACAGCCCCGGAGACTACCTGGAGGGAGAGCATCAGCACCGCATGCGCTGGCTCAGTCAAGCTCCCAGACTTCTGGCTTCACAGCCCGACCGCATGGTTTTTGCACATAGAAGCCCAGTTCGCACTCCGCGGGATAACAATGGACGATACCAAGTATTACTACGTGGTCGCTGCGCTCGATGTGCACACTACGCAACAGCCGACGAGCCTGCTCCAGGAGCTGCCAGCCCAGGGAAAATATGAAGCGCTCAAGAGGATGCTACTCCAGCGCTATACCCTTTCTGACGTGAGAAGGCAGAGAGACTCCTAACGCGTTCGGAGTGTAGCATCATCTTGCTTTGGCTCATCAATAAAATAGACTTTGCATCTTAAAGACATTGTTTCACCCAGGAAAAGGCCAGTCAGGAACTGCTTTTTCATCCCAGGACCACAGCTGAACCAACATTCCTTTGTTAAGCAAACCTAAGGAATGCTTTCACTGGATTAACTCACATCATAAATAAACTGGGAACTTCCCCAACTAAGACAGGTTTATATTCAACAGGCATCCCATAAACTTTAAAGGCATTTCTTAAAGCCCTAAAATTATCCACAGCTCGACACTACCCCTGGTGGACGTCTCTGGAGCAGAGAAAGCTTTTGACTGTACAAGTTTTGAACTGAAATTAACTCTTTCTTCAAGTTTCATTTCTCAGGACAATTCTAAGGACACTATTTGTGGAAGATCACTGCCTCTGTGGGACTCTGATATTCTGTGGACAATCATATGGGTTTGAAAGAATATATTAATCCTTGATGTTAAATATGGGCATGTTAAAAATGTTTAAATGAATGTTTATTCTTGCATGTTAATTTAAAAACACTAGTTATAAAGTTGCATGCTCACTAAACCTAGCTTAGACTTCATACATAAGTATATTGTTGAATCTTCAGTATTAAAATTGGTGTCATCCTGTGAAAAGTACCAAGTCATATACTTGTTCCACCAATCACAGGTCAGCTTCTGCTTAGCGGCATATCATTGGTTGTTACAGACAAACGACTGTTTGTTCATTGGACTAAAGTTCATAAAACCCACCCATGAAGGAAGACTATTGGTTTGGGCTTCTGTCAATCCCCGGAAGTCCGCGAAAGTTTTCCGAAGTTAAAAAGAGGGGAGACACCCTCCTGGAGAACACTTCAGAGCAGAGAACATGGAGAGCAGTATGAGAGTATCAGAGAGTTAGTTTGCCATTGTTTTGTGCTGTGTAAATGTCTGTCTGTTTTAATGTTTTTCTCTAAACATCCGTATTTCTTATTCTTTGAGCTCAACTTGTTAAATGAAGTAAAACTTTATGCTTTACCAACGTTTCTGTTTTTCTAACTTTTTATACTGTTAAACTTTCTTTAAATCCACCGTGTGTTTTTCAGAGGACTGACTGACCACCGTCTCTCCATACTGGAAACTATTTCAGCCAACTCCACGTCATCAGAGTAACTTAGATTTTTGTGGCTTGAGGCTTTTATCTTGTCTCTTTGAATTTTGGTAGTCAGATCAGATCTGAATTATTTCTGAATTTATTTGGACTCTGGAACCCCACTGGTCCACGGAGAAGAGGAAACACCGTCGCCATCTTTGCTGAACCTCAGCCCAACTGTGATTGATACAGTCAAAATCTCATCTTGTGACTGTAGACCTTGGAAGCTGCTGTAACTTGTTCGAATATCTGCTGGCAAGATATTCTGGTTTTGGGTGCCATCTACAACTAAAGCTTCAGGAGAAGCCGCCACAAGAACTTCAACGCAAGGAGCCACGTGAGCCAATTCTCTTCGTTTCATCTGCTGAATGACTTGTCCAAAGTTTGGAAATAATTCAAAATCTGATCAGATACAAAATTAAAAGAGAAATAATATAATATTTTTTTATTAACACTCAATTTTTACTTTCTTAGAATAGCACAGAATTTTCCATATAATTAGTTAATTTTCCCTATAAATTTGCTTCCAGAATTATTCATAATTTTCATTTCAGCTCTTCCAAATTCATGCTGAAGTCCATGGTTTTATAGATGTGCTCACATTGTTACTCTATCCCAGTTACAATTACTGTGATGGTTAATGTTGATCATTTCATCTGTTTACAAGTTATTTGAATGTAAGATCATTTAATCAGAGTTCATTTAATAAATCTAAAAAATGAGAGAAGTTGTTGGGAATTTATTCCATTCTGAGTCTGGTTCTGAAGCCCCACTATCGAATTCACTAATATTTTGAGACTGATTATTAATTAATTTTTTGAGCGATTAAACAGGTATAAAGTGAAATTAATTAATAAATTGTTCACCGAGAAAGAGGTGAACTGGTGCCCCCAAACGAGTGTTTACTATCAACTTTTTCTGTGTGTGTGGACCTGGAGTAAACCTCAGGTCCCGAAACACTAATCCAAATTAAATAATCTTTATACCTGATCATAATTATAAATCAAATATTGCTACAGGAGTTAGGTGACAGATCAGCAGCGGAGCTCATGGAGAGCATGTTGGCGCTGAGGGGGAAGGACGATGAATCTTTCCTGTTCGCCCACTTGTTCCTCAGGAACCTACCAGCTACGGCGAGGGCGATCCTGGCCAACTCGCCGTGGCTGGTTGCCAAGAACTACCGTGCAAGCTCAGGAAGCGGACCGCATCATTTTGACGACTAGAACTCTCAGCGTGCAGTCAGTGGCACCAGCATCCATGAGGGACTCCAGTGAGGTCAAGGAGCCATTTGTAGTAGCCGGGACGGACACCAGGAGACGAAGGAATGGGACAATCTGTTTTTATCATCACCATTTCAGCTCGAATGCCCAACATTGCCTGTCGCCATGCCAATTCAAGATGCCGGGAAGCCGGCACGTTCGGCATTCAGTTGCAGCTGCAACCGCTGATGACAGGAACAGACTGCTTTATGTCACGGACACACGTTCGGGAAGACGGTTTTTGGTGGACTCTGGCTCCCAGAAGAGCCTCATCCTGCCGGTCAATGCAGACAGGATGGCAGGAGGCAGCGGTCCCAAGCTCACAGCCACCAATGGATCCACTATCAGGACATTTGGCGAGCGGACACACAATATGCTTACACAGATGCAACTTTCACTGGGACTTTGTGGTAGCTGCATGTTCCGCCCCCATTTTAGGCACAGATTTTTTATGTGCTTATGGGTTGTTAGTAGATGTTGCTAATAGGCGATTAGTGGATGCTGTCTCTTTTGCCTCACTGCCCTGTACAGCTCGGTTAGCTGGATCGACAACACTGGCTAACATTATAGCTCGAGGGGGTAAGTACCAACAGTTACTCGCACACTTCCCAGCACTCATGGTCCCGATTTTTTCGGCTACTATAACGAAACACGAGGTTGAACATTTCATAACTACAAAAGGCCCGCTGGTGTTCGCTTGACCTCGGCGCCTGGACGCAGCTAAACTGGACAGCGCATGCGAGGAGTTTGTCAACTTAGAGCAGTTGGACATCGTCAGGCGCTCCAACAGCCCATGGACATCCCCGCTACACATGGTGCCTAAAGCCGACGGGTCGTGGCGACCGTGCGGCGATTTCCAGCGCTTGAACAACGCCACAGAACACGATTGTTATTCCATAACGCACATCCAGGATTTTTCTGTGCACCTGGCCAGGGCGCGTGTTTTTCTAAAGTGGGTCTGGTCCGCGGATACCATCAGGTCCTGGTGTGCTCAGAAGATGTTCCGAAAACAGCGGTAATAACTCCTTTCAGCCTTTTCGAGTTTTTATGCATGCTGTTCGGATTAAAAGGTGTGGCGTGGACTTTCCAGAGGATGATGGACGTAGTGCTTCGTGACTTGTCCTTCATTTTCGTCTACTTAGACGACATTCTGGTGGATAACGTGTCCGAAGAAGAGCACATTACCCATCTCATGATGGTTTTCCAGAGGTTGGAAACGCACGGGCTGATAGTTAACCTGGCGAAGTGCCAGTTCGGTGTGCCAGTGATTGATTTTTTGGGCCACTGCATTTCGCCAGAGGGCGCGATTCTGTTACCAGATAAGGTGCACACTGTGTCGGACTTTCCGTGTCTGCCGACCGTGAGGGCACTACAGGAGTTTTTGGGAATGGTTAATTTTTATAACTGTTTCCTTCCCCGGGCAGCCCAGCTGATGCAGCCGTTGTATGCCACGCTTAAAAAAAAAGAAGCCCGCAGAAACCATCGACTGGACTCCCGAGTGAGTCCAGGCTTTCACAAGTGCCAAAACAGCGCTGGCGGATGCCACGTTGCTAGCGCACCCAGATCACTGCACGGATAGCGCTCACTACAGACGCGTCTGATGTTGCCATGGGGCAGTTGTGGAGCAGTACATCTCAGGTTCGTGGCAGCCGCTTGCATTTTTCAGTTGAACTTTGCCCCACAACGAATGCAAATACAGCACGTTCAACAGAAAATTGCTGGCTCTCCACCTGGCAACGTGCCATTTCCAATTTTGGCTATAGGGGCGCGAGTTCACCATGTTTGTGGACCATAAGCCACTGACGTACACGATATCCAAGGTCTCGGAACTGTGGTCGGCCCGGCAGCAACGCCATTTGGCCGTGATTTTGGAGTTTACTACCGACATTCAACACGTTGCCAGTAAGCTCGACTTCATGGCCGATTGCCTGTCGAGCGCGTTAGTCTTCTCGGTCTACATGGGAATAGATTTACCTGCCATGACTGTGGAGCAAGCCGGGGACACAGACATTTGCGCGCTCCAGTTGGCGCCCACTGGGTTAAGGCTGGAGATCAGGGTGGTGCAAGAAGGGTGTCCCCCCCTTGCTCTGCGACGTCTCCACCAGCCACCTGCACCCAGTGGTTCCGAGCTCTTGGCACTGTCACATTTCTGAGTCAGTCCACTCCCTTTCGCACCCGGGCATACACGCTTTGGCGAAGCAAGTGGGGGCAAAATTCGTCTAGCTGCGTTTGCACAAGGACATGAAAGAGTGGGCTGCAGCTTTCATTGCATGCCAGCAGGCCAAAGTGCACAAGCACACCAGAGCCCCTCTCGAGCCATTACAAATGCTGGCTAGGAGGTTCGACCACGTCCATGTGGATTTGGTGGGACCCCTCCCGCCGTCACAAGGTTTCATGCACCTTTTGACAATCGTGGACTGCACCACGCGCTGGCCTGAAGTGGTCCCACTGGCTTCTACCATGTCCGTGGAAGTGGCTTGTGCTTTTTTGTCGGCTTGGGTTGCACGTTTCAGACCCCCATCGGACATCACTTCCGACAGGGGTCCACAATTTGTTTCTGAACTCTGGTCTGTGATGGCCCAGAGCCTGTGGGTCAAAATTCACCATACTACCGTGTACAACCCCCAGGCTAACGGGTTATGCGAGCGTTTTCATAGGTCGCTTAAAACAGTGCTCAGAGCTTTGCTCACGGACACAAATTGGGTTGACCATCTGGCCTGGGTTCTTTTAGGGTTGCACTCTGCGCCTAAGGAGGATTTGGCAACCTCCCCGGCAGAACTCGTTTTTTTCTCAGCCACTGCAGATCCCCAGAGAGTTTTTACCGGAAAACCCCGTGACTGAGGCTGACCGAGGCCCCACGCAATTTTTGCACAGTACAGAGGCTTTTAACATACCTGGCCCGGCCCACCATTGTTTCCCCTGAATCTTCGTCCCAGAAAGCTTGCAGAATGCCAGTTTTTTGTTAGGCATGATGCGCACCGGACCCCGCTGTGCACACCATACGATAGACCATATGGATGGACCATGGGGGGGCATAGGGAGACCATCTGCATCGACAGGCTGAAGCCCGCTTTTGTGTTGGCAGACGAGTAGGTGGTGTTGGCCCAAGCTCTCCAGCACAGATGCCCACCGTTGGTGGCTCTGCAAGTTGGTGATCCCTCGGCAGGGATCACTTGCGAAGCTAATATGTCCCCCCCTCCCTTTTTCACTCCACAGACTGACGTGCCCTCCTGTACACCTCGCCAGCAGGGCGGTTCGACTGGATTGGCAACCCCCCGCTACAGCCACTATAGGCACCGGCCCAAGCCCAAAGGACGGGGGGGTTAGTGCCCTTTCTGGGTGTTTGGGGGGGGGCACCTACTCGTCGCATGGTGTGGGGATTCTCCACTCAGAGAAGACAGCTGGGATAAGGGGAACAATGGACCGGAGGAGGAAGTGCCACCGGGGGGTCTCAAACGGGGCAGTATGGACTATGCACCCCCCGGGGAGAGGAGGAACCGCCGGAGCCACTGGAAGGGAGAGGGGTATGAGAGCGGCGCCGGTGTTATGATGTCAATGTGCCACAAATGTCTTTGTTCTAAATAACAATGTATTATGGTCGGAAGTTCAGGGTCTCAATGCATGGTATTAAAGATATAAAAGAGGAATGCACAGACACCCGGGAGCTCTTTTGCTGTGCTGTATGTTGGAGAAAGAATAAAGTTTCTGTGTCATTCAGCTCGTTGTCTCGCCTGCTTCCTTTCTCCACACCACTAGAGGTGGCCCTTGGGCTACAGATGAACCCATGAACCCATTAGGTTTTGGAGGTGATCTGTGAGTGCATTCCTCCACCAAGGCTCAGTGTTATAAGATAAGATAAGATAAGATAAGCCTTTATTAGTCCCACAATGGGAAATTCCAGGATTACAACAGCAAAGGGTTAGCAGCACTCAGTGCAATAGTAAATAAGACAATAAGATAAGAACTGGTTAGCCAAAGCAGTAAATGAATATACTGTACATACGTACAAGTTACTGTATTTACACAGTGCAAGAACATTGCAGCTAGATGGAATAAACAGCATTACGGTTTGTTAAAGTAGAACTGAACTCACCTTTTTGCCAAAAAAGTAGAATAGCAGATTAATTCCTTATTACCTATTGTATTTTTCAACACATAAAAGGAATTTTTAGGCCGTGCGATGGCCAAGCTATAAGCCGATAAACTTTTGCCTCTGGCTGGCAGTGCCAAACAAACCGGAAGTAGTGCAGACGACGTCACGAGTGTGACCCTTATCAAAACAACAATGGCAGATGATAGCAGTTCCAGCAGTCAAGAACACCTGAGTTTTCAGAGTGAAGAGGCATTCAGGATCGGTGACAAGACAGAGGAGGATGCAGGAGTGTCAAGTGAACAGGAAGAGAGCGAGGGAGGCATCGAACCGTACAGATTAGAGCCAGAATTTTCGGGGGATTCCGGCACCGACTCAGACCGCAGCAATGATGGGGAGGAGAGTCGCTTATTGAATACAGAATGGTGAGTCTTTACTTTGGCATGTTTGGGGTGTCAGGATAAGGAAAATTAACAATAAAAAAGAAAGGGGAAAAAAAACCATCAGCATTTTTCCAACTTATTACAGTGATCTCTCACTTATCGCGTTTAATGGGGACCAGAACCGCCCCAAGGGCGTCACAAGCACTATTTTGAACAAAAAGGCACAAGAGAACAGCGAAAAGTGCCACTAAGCAACACGAGCGATAAAGAACAATGAATGCGGTCTTCCTTCGCTGGGTATAGGCGCTCGGCAGGGAGCGAAGCTGGGTAAAACGTCTCGGCCAATCAGCTTGCGAGGTAAAACGTCTCGGCCAATCAGCTTGCGAGATTCCCGAGCGGTGAAGAGGTGGGCGGAGAGGAGTGGAGCGGTGGTCAGAGAGGTAGATTTTCAGTTGTGCGGGCTCTCCGTGTTGATACCTGATGTTCTAATGTAGAAGGCAGGGAGACTACATTGGCCCAGACGTTTTACCTCGCAAGCTGATTGGCCGAGACGTTTTACCCAGCGAAGGAAGACCGCATTCATTGTTCTTTATCGCTCGTGTTGCTTAGTGGCATTTTTCGCTGTTCTCTTGTGCCTTTTTGTGCAAGATAGTGCTTGTGACGCCCTTGGGGTGGGGGGGTGGGGGTGACGCTACTTCGCGGTTTTTCACTTTTCGCGGTCGGTTCTGGTCCCCATTAAACGCGATAAGTGAGAGATCACTGTATATCTAGAAACGCATCGCTTCCCGGTCGCTTTTCCTCCCCCTTTCTTTTCTTTCGTCGCCATGACAGCTTTCCTTGGCCACTGAACAGATCTTCCCAGGTGTTGGAAGTGTTTTGTAGTCGACTATCACGACAAAATGCACCAAAAACAACCAGTGTCGACGTGCTCGCAATGGTAAACATGAGGACTGGGTCACACTCGTGACGTCACGCAGAACTCCGGCTGCACTTCGGCGGATTTGTCTGATTTTTCAGGGCGGGAAATTCAAAATCGCGATTTTCTCCAAGATTCCGGGATTTGTGGAGGGGGTGCCAATGATAAATTATCTTTATAATTGTATGTACTATCACCCAGTGCCGTTCAGTTCAGTTCTACTTTAAATTACCCCGCAGAATATGAATACTGTATGTACCAATACAGTATATTTCACATTTGAATCAACAGTGTTGTTGCCACCCTCAGTAATGATTGTTATTATCCTAGTTGTGTATTGGAGGGGACAATCTTTATTGTGCAAAGTTGTTACGTTTAGTACATTTAATGCGACCTCTACGAGCAGCCCTGGTTAGGTTATAAAGTCTGACACCCATAGGTAGGAAGGATCTGTGGAACCTCTCCGTCATGCACCTAGGATGGCCTACCGCTAAATGAGCTCCTCAGTGTGTTCAGCATGTTCTGCATGGGGTAGGACTCGGACTCCATCAGAGATGACAGTTTAGCCACCATCCTCCTCTCTCCTATCTCCTCCACTGGGTCAAGGCGTCACCCCAGAACAGAGCTAGCTTTTTCGATCAGCAAAAACTATTGGATGGATTTTGATGAAATGTTCAGAGGTGGCCCTTTGGCTAGAGCAGCACGGTGGCGGAGTGGTTAACACTGCGGCAGCACAGCAACTCACCCTTGGCTGGGGGATCCTGGGTTCGATCCCAGCCCCCGACCAACAGCGACCTTTCTTTTCCGGCTTTCAGAGAGAGCAGACGCATTTCTTCTCCTCTCCTCCTCCGCCTCCCTTGACTGATCCCAGCTTGCTGTGTCTTGTCTGTGTCTCGCTCTCCTTCTCGCTGATCTCAATCCAAACGGAAAATTATGGAATTGGAATTGAGCTGGGCTTTAAATGCAATTGACACCACTTTTTTAAACAGGAAACCGGGCCCGGGGGAGCCCAGGTATGTGAGAAACTCATGGGACATTTGGGAACTCATGCGTCTGTGTGATTCGATTGAGGATGTGGAAGACATCTACCTGTTTGGCATGATCACAGGATTTCTGCTGTTTGGCTTTGGAGTTTTCCTGGTGTATCGGAAATTAAAGAAGTTGAAAAGAGCTAATCAAAATGCGGACCCGGCGAAGCTCCTTCAACAATTCGACCAGATGGGGAGTGCACTGATAGCGGCAAATGGAATCAGAAGGTGGGAAACATCTCGGAGTCGCTGGGTGCTCTCCAGGGAATGATTTTAAAGCCTGTGAATGTAAATTGTGAAGCACAGAATTGCATGAGAGATGAAAATTTTATGCTGTAAGTGAACTGTGCTCATCAGACCTTGATTCGGCGTTCTTGGGTGATCTCATTCCTCCAGGAGAAGAGATAAAGCAGAAGGGAGTTTTGGCTTCTCTCTAACCCAAACAATTGCTGATGTGCAGCAATCTGAACTCTTCAAGGACAGCGTCATGTGACTAACATGGAATTTTACCATCTGGCATGAACTGAAGAGAGATGAACTCTGTGGACATGTTATCTATGTTTTAGTACACCAAGGACATAACATCTAGCCGTTGCCTGGGAGAGGATTTTTGTTGTCCACCAGTAACTGATACTTCACACACTGCATTCACACTGATATCACATGACTGACATACACGCACTGGTCTCTCTCTTGCTTTGTTAATGTGTGGATCTGTATTGTCTGCTAAGTGTGCAATTAGAGGTTTTTTTTTTCTATGTGATCACAATCTTGCTCACTCGAGCTATATTTTGAAAACTATGTTTTTTCTCTCTGCCTAATGTGTCACCCCGTCCCCCTCCCCCTCCCCCTCTTTACCCCCCACTGTATTAGGCGCCTGTATGGCTGCCGCGTCATTAGGGAGCGCTTAACACGAGTGCACCTTAGTGATAAGTAAAATTCCTTGTATGTGTAAGCATACTTGGCAATAAAGTTGATTCTGATTCTGATTCTGATCTGTGTGGAGTTTGCATGTTCTCCCCGTGTCTGCGTGGGTTTAAATCAGTTTCTCAGCATCACTCTGAGACAAGATGCTCCTAATCTTGGCAATATTACGCAAATGATAGAAGGCAGTCTTAGAAACAAATTTAATATGTGAATTGAAAGACAGATCTTGATCAAAAATAATTCCAAGGTTCCTCACAGAGCTATTAAGAGAAAGAGTAACCGCATCCAAACTGAAAGTTTGATTTGGAAAGGTATTTCTAAGGTTTTTTGGACCAACAAGAATGACTTCTGAATTTAATAGCAGAAAATTACAAGTCATCCAAGCTTTGATTTCCTTAAGACAGGCTTCCAACTTGGCTAATTGATGACTATCATCTGGCTTCATTGACAGATATAATTGTGTGTCATCTTCATAACAACGAAAATGTATACAGTGCTTTCTAATAATGTTGCCTAACGGAAGCATATATAAACTAAAAAGAGTACTGGGCCTAGCACAGATCCCTGTGGAACTCCATGGCTGAGCTTTGAGTTGAAAGAAAACTCATTATTGACATGAACAAACTGGAACCTATCAGATAAATAAGATCTAAACCACTGCAACCAAGTTCCATTAAGTCCAACATAGTGTTCTAATCTATCAAGTAGAATATTATGATCGATAGTATCAAAAGCTGCACTAAGGTCTAAAAGGACAAGTACAGAAACAAGTCCATTATCAGATGCGATGAGGAGGTCGTTAGTGACCTTCACTAAGGCTGTTTCAGTACTATGATGGATTCTAAACCCAGATTGAAACTCTTCAAGTAAACCATTTCCCTGCAGGTGGTCAAATAATTGCATAGCAACAACTCTAAGATTTTTGAAACGAAAGGGAGATTAGAGATTGGTCTATAGTTAGCTAAAGCGCCGGGATCTAGCGTTGGCTTTTTGAATAAGGGTTTAATTACAGCTGTTTTAAAAGCCTGCGGTACATGGCCTAAAGTTAAGGAAGAATTGATTATATGAAGAATAAAGCTACCAATAAGTGGGAAGACTTCTTTAAATAACCTGGTAGGAATAGGGTCTAAAAGACAAGTTAAAGGCTTGGATGAGGAAACTATTTTGTCTAACTCTAAAAGGTCAATTGGCGTAAACTCATCAAGACAGATATCAGTTGAAGGAATTGTAGTAGTTACTGTATTTAAGTTAACGGTGGGAAGAATCTGATTGATTTTATCTCTGATGGATGAAATTTTATTATTGAAAAAGTTTATAAGGTCCTGACTAGTAAGCTCTAAGGGAATGCTAGGATTGACAGAGTCCTGACTCTTTGTCAACCTGGCTACAGTACTGAAAAGAAACCTGAGATTATTCTTGTTCTCTTCTATTAATGTAGAATAATAACTCCTTCTAGCTTTTCTAAGAGATTTTTTATAAATTAAAAGATGATTTCTCCAAGCTAAATAGATTTCATCTAAATTAGTGGAGCGCCATTTTCTTTCTAATTGACGAGTCTTCTGTTTTAAGCTACGAGTTTCTGTGTTGAACCAAAGAGTTAGAAATCTCCGATTAGACTTTTTCTTTTTTAAGGGGGCCACCAAGTCTAGAGTCTGATGCAGAAAAGCTGTAACACTATCTACCATGCTATCAATTACAGAAGGAGCAAGCTGTCTATAGCTTATTTCCGTTGTGTTGACACATGGCATAGAGGAAACAATCTGCATAAATTTGGTAACAGCATTGTCTGAGAGGCGGGCAGCGCGGTGGCGGAGTGGTTAGCACTACGACAGCACAGCAACTCACCCTTGGCCGGGGGATCCTGGGTTCGATCCCAGCCTCCGACCAACAGTGATCTGTGTGGAGTTTGCATGTTCTCCCCGTGTCTGTGTGGGTTTACTCCGGGATTTCTCCGGTTTCCTCCCACATGCCAAAAAACATGCAAGTTAGGTTAACTGGCAACAAAACTGGGGATTCTAAATTGTCCTTAGGTATGACTGTGAGAGTGAATGGTTGTCTGTCTCTCTGTGTTGGCCCTGCGGTGGACTGGCGATCTGTTCAGGGTGTACCCTGTCTCTCGCCCAAAGATGCTGGGATAGGCTTCAGTCTCCCCGCGACCCAGAAAGGATTAAGCGGAAGAAGATGGATGGATGGATCATCTGAGAGGCATCTACTGTAGTAATATTTTTCTTTAGGAGCCAAATAGTCAGAAATAGTAAAATCAAAGGTTAACAGACAGTGGTCTGACAGTACAGGGTTATGAGGAGACACTACCAGATTTTCTATTTCTATGCCATATGTCAGAACAAGGTCCAACGTATGGTGGAGATAATGAGTAGAATTTCCTACTTTCTGAGAAAACCTAATTGAATCTCATATTGAATTAAATGCCACATTAAGGCAGTCACTATCTACATCTACATGTACATTAAAGTCCCCTACTATAAGTATTCTATCTGATTTCAGCACTAAATCAGCTAAGAATTTGGCAAATTCGGATAAAAATTCTGAGTAGGTTGATGGAGGACGATAAACTATGGCAAATAAAATTGGGTTTAGCCTAAAATTGCTAAAGTGCCCAATACTGAGGACCAGGCCCTTAAAGGAATTATAACATGTTTTTTGCTTTACATTAACTAGTAATTTGGAATGGTAAATTGTTGCTACTCCTCCTCCACGACCAGAACTTCTGGGATTTTGACAGTTTAAATAACCAGAGGGAGTTGATTCATTTAAACCAACATAATCCTCTTGTCCTAACCAAGTCTCTGTAAGGGATATTAAATCAATCTGATGATCAATTAACAGATCATGGACTAGCAGAGACTTGGGAGTCAGAGACCTAATATTTAACAAACCACATTTAATTTTTAAATTATGAGGAGGAACAGAGGCCAAATCATTCAATTTAGAGGCTTCATGTTTAATTTGAGTTTTACTAACTTTTTGTTTAATCACTTTGGGATACTTATACATAATATTTTTATTTGCTTTGGAGGGAGCAATGATTCTCTGATGGGGAAGACAGGGGCTAAGTTGAGGGGTGGCGGATGAAGAGGAGCTGCGGAGAGGCGTGTAAGACTGCAACTCTGCTTCCTGGTCCCAACTCTGAGTTGTCAAGATTTTGGATATTTGGATAAAAAAGATGCCAGATTGTTAGATAAATGAGACGCACCATCCAAAGTGGGATGGACGCTGTCTCGTCTAATGAGACCAGGTTTTCCCCAAAATGAGCTCCAATTGTCAATGTAGCCCACATTGTTTGCAGGACACCACACAGACAGACAGCGGTTGAAGGATGACGAGCAGCTAAACATGTCATCACTGGTCAGATTGGGTAGGGGCCCAGAGAATACTACAGTGGCAGACATTGTTTTGGCAAAGTCACACACCGATTCTACATTAAGTTTCGTGACTTCCGACTGCCGGAGACGGATGTCATTAATGCCAGCGTGAATAACAATTGTGGAGTATTTATAGTTACTTTTAGCCAGCATTTTCAAATTTGACTCGATGTCGCCTGCTCTGGCCCCAGGAATGCATTTGACTATGGCCGCTGGAGTCTCTAGGTTCACGTTTCTGACTACAGAGTCACCAATGATCAGAGTTTTTTCCTCAGCGGGTGTGTCGCTGAGCGGGGAAAACGATTAGAAACGTGAACAGGTTGGTGGTGAACCGGGGCTTTGTGGCTAGGCTTCCTTCTCACCGTCACCCATCCAGTCTCCTCGCTGCTGAGGAGGACCGCTAACAGGGCCTATGCTAGCGAGCTCCGCTGCAGCTAGGGGACGTCCGTCAAGAGTAACTGGCGCAGACGGTGTTTCAATGCAGCGGAGCTGGGATTCCAAATCAGACAACCTCGCCTCGAGCGCCTCAAAAAGACAACATTTATTACATTTACCGTTATCACTAAAAGAGGCAGAGGTGTAGCTAAACATCTGACAGAGTGAGCACACCAGAGGAGTAGAGGAAGGAGAGCTAGTAGCCATAGCTAGTGGCTAACCCGAAGCTAACAAAAACTAACTAACTAACTACTAACTAACCTGCACTTATATAGCGCTTTTCTAGTCACAAAGACCACTCAAAGCGCTTTCATTAATACTAACCCTCTATTCTAAGGGCCTATAGGAAACAGATATCTAGGGACAATTTAGAACAGCCAATTAACCTAACATGCATGTCTTTGGCATGTGGGAGGAAACCGGAGAAATCCCGGAGTAAACCCACGCAACACGGGGAGAACATGCAAACTCCACACAGATCACTGATGGTCGGGGGCTGGGATCGAACCCACGATCCCACGATCCCCACAATCCCCCGGCCAAGGGTAAACTGTGCTGCCGCAGTGCTAACCACTGCGCCACCGTGCAGCCCAGTGAAAAAACACTGATGAAAGGTGAACAGAAGGCTAAAGCGGGTGATTAGGTGACACTGAGTACGCACACAGGTGCAAGAGGCTTGATAAACAGAAATGAGAACTAACGGTAGATGGAAAAAAGTGATTAAAATACAATTAAAAGCAAAATCCTCAGGAGAGTGAGGACAGCTAACCACACGGACAGACAGCAATACAGGAAGTGACGATACGTTACCACAAGTGACGTTCACCAATCACAGATCTACAAATGCATGCACAGTTCCACAAATGCGTGTACTGATCCACAAAAATGTAAAAAAAAAAAATTTGCAAATGTGTACACGGATTCACAAATATGTAAAAAGATCGAGAAATGTGTAAAAAGATTTTATATTTGTGTACTTAGTTAAAAACAATATGAAAAGACCACAGCTGTGTCTCAGTTGGCTGTCAAAGTACATGTGACTTTTGCAACAGTTCTGGCATGTATCCGGATGTGCAAATGTGTAGACAGATCTACAAATGCCAATAAGCTGGGTTTTTATTACCCTGAGTTTAGCCTGACAGGCTGCCTGCAGGGTTTCGTTCCTTTCTGCCTTAGACTGAGCTCAGGAGCTAATTCTATCCTTTACCACTAGTCGGCAGTAGTACTCTTCGTCTACACAGGGGATGCATTGGAACAGAATTCTTGGCAGTCATAGAACAGTTACCATAGCAACACAGCACTGAGTGGCAATCACATGTGACAGCTTTATTTTGTATGCTGCAAAACATAAAAATCACACAAAATATTTAGTCACAGCACTGCACAGAGTACTTTTTTTAACTTTAGATGTTCAAACCACACCATTTACTTGACTGTAGTTATGTATGGGTCAAGACCAAGGAGCACATGGTAAGCAAAGAACTGATTCATAGCCTTTAATTCAGCAGTGTCCAATCATGTGCCATGGAGGACCAAGACCCTGCAGGTTTTCTCTTCTACCCAGTCTCTTCAGCAGGTGTTTTCACTTATCAGCAATCAGCAGGAAGAAATTCAGTGAAATCTGCTGTTGAAGACAGTGGCTGGAGGTAAAGCCTGCAGGATCTTGGCCCTCCATGGCACATGATTGGACACCCCTGCTTTATTTATTTAATAAATTTTTTGCCAATTAATCAAGATAGAATGATAAGATTAGCTCTCCACAAATCAAGCAGGTACTCTGTGTACTGCTGTGACTGAATATTGTGTGGTTTTTTTTGTCAGTCCCTCCAGGATTTTGTGATGTTGCGACTGCACCAATTCACGCAAAATCAGCCAATCAGCACAACTATTGCGCGACCTTGCAACTTTGCCCAATCACCACAACTTTCCCGCAATTTTGGCCAATCTTCGTCAACTTCCGCCAATTTCACCAATCAAATTTGTCTCTAACTGGCACTGAAACGCTCAGTCTAACCAATCAAATACATCGCTGCATTGCGTTCACTTCCGTATTTACAGTGAGTAGTGAATTTATAGTTTACAGTTCACACACATCTGCAAACAGAGTGTGTGATTTAAAAAAAAACCACTCACCCGCGAGGTTTTCACCGTCCCTTCCTCTGTCTCCCCCAGCCTGCCCGTGGACGCCTCAGCACATCTTTGTCCTGACCTTGTGTACGAAGCGCTGGGTTTGTGTTGAAAAACATGTGCCTGTCCAAAAGCACCCTGTCGCGGGAGCGCTCGTGAGGAGAGTACACTACACTACAGCCAGTGTTTGAACATTTATACATCTTTAGAGGTTAAAGCATGACTACATCTGGTCAATGAGCTTTAAAACTGTAAATCTCCAGTATGGACACCCCCCGCCATCCCGCTGTAAATGAAAGATGTGTGTGTGTGAAGACCGACATGCAGCAGACAGACAGGTAGACATGGAAAGACAGAGAATATTCTCTGTTTTTTTTTGTTTGTTTTTTTTTCAGAAAAACAGACTCCAATAGCCAATACAGTGCAACAGAATGAATTATTTTGAGTGGTTGGGAACCGTAGGGAGTTTTCAAATGAAGGTGCTGCTAATAATTTCCAAATCTCTACTCTTTAACATGCATTCAATGCAATTTAGCTGTTGTAAGGGTTATTGTTAATTAATGTTTGTATTTGCTGTTGCACAAGAGTTTTTTCTGCATAGCAGAAGTTTCTGCTTAATTTACAAATCACTACAACAGGAAATTTTTGACACTTCTGTTGTCATGGACTGGGCTGGACTTGCCAGCCCAGCTCCTTGGCACAGTGGCTGTTATGCCCTCAGGAGGGTGTTTTCCCCGTTACCTGTCTCTAGGCTCCTCCTGGGAGGCTCTGAGCTCTGCTCAGCTGTGACAGCTCAGCCACACCCCTCTCTCCTGCCAGTCCTTACCAGCTGTCTTCCTTTGGTTATTTTCGTCACTGCGCACACACCATCATCATCGGCGGTCACTCGAAGCGAGTATGACAGTCATTCCTCGTGGGAGCGTCTACTTGTGGGTCTTTGGGTGGGCGTAGAGGCCGATCCGTGACCCGCATATTTTGGTGCAATGTTGGCATGGGAAAATGGTAGTGGGTTGTGGTCGTGCTGGAGCCTTTTTCTGTCTTTCCTTGCGGAGCTGTCATTTTGTTTCTGCAACACAGTGGATTTCCTTCTCATAGTGTGCAGCACCTTCTTGCACCGCTTCCTTCCATCGGTGCCTGTTTAGAGCCATGTGATCCCAGTCAGGAGATATGATATTGAATTTTTTAAGGTTTGTTTTAATATTGTCCTTGAACCGTTTCTTTTGCTCTCCTGGAGCCCGCGAACCTCTCTCCAGTTCAGAATAAAGAATTTGTTTTGGGAGACGGGTGTCAGACATGCGAATGAGATGGCCAGTCCATCGTAGTTGGTGTTTTATTATTGTGGTGGAAATGCTGGGCATTTTGGCCTCTTCCAGAACGCTGACGTTTGTGCGTCGGTCCTCCCATTTAATCCTCAGAATCTTTCTCAAAGTTCTTTGGTGGAGCTGCTCCAGAGCTCTCAGGTGCCTGCTGTAGATGGTCCATGATTCTGCCCCGTACAGCAAGGTGGGGAGAACCACAGCCTTGTAGACTAAGAGCTTGGTATCGATCCTGAGATCTCGATCTTCAAAGACCTTCATCCTGACTCTGGCATATGCTCCATTGGCACAGCTCAGACGATGGTTGATCTCAGAGTCAATGTCCACTTTGGAGGAGAGAAGACTGCCGAGGTAGGGGAAGTGGTCAACATTTTCGAGAGGGGTGTTGTCCACTTTTATAATAGGAGAAATAAATGGCTGATTGGGTGGAGGTTGATGTAGCACCTGGGTGTTCTTGATGTTTAAGGTTAGACCCAGGGCTCTATATGCCTTGGCAAAGGCATTCAGGATACCCTGTAGGTCTTCTGCGGAGTGTGCTACTATGGCGTTGTCATCAGCCTACTGGAGCTCCATAATGGTGGTGTTTCTAACCTTGCTTTTGGCTTTGAACCTAGCAAGGTTAAAGAGCCTACCGTCGGTTCTGTACCGGATCGGAATTCCCTGTGGTAGGTCTTTGCCAATGAGGTGAAGTATGTCAGCAATAAAGATAGAAAACAGGGTGGGTGCAATGATGCATCCTGCATCATTGCACCCACATTCTCATCTTCTCCAGGTCCAGGGATGAACACCGGGTCCACGTGAGGCGGGTCCTGCAGAGACTGCTGGAGAACCGTCTGTACGTCAAGGCGGAAAAATGTGAATTCTACGCCAAAACAACTTCCTTCCTGGGGTTCGTCATCTCCCATGACCAGGTGCTTCCGGACCCAGCGAAGATCAAAGCAGTGGTGGATTGGCCCACACCAACTTCTCGAAAGCAAGTTCAGCAATTCATCGGGTTCGCCAATTTCTACCGCCGCTTTGTCCCGAACTTTGGAGCCATCGTCGGGCCCCTGACCCGCCTCACCTCTCCTAAGACCCCGTTCCGGTGGACTGAAGAGGCCGCTTCGGCCTTCCAGGCGCTGAAGACGGAGTTCTCCTCCTCCCGGGTCCTCAGCCAGGTCGATCCCGCGCTGCAGTGCATTGTGGAGGTGGACGCTTCGGACACGGGGGTGGGGGCGGTGTTGTCCCAGCGGCCCCCAGCCAATGGAGTCAAGCAACCCTGCGCCTTCTTCTCTCGGCGCCTGTCCGCGGCGGAACGAAATTACGACGTGGGGGACAGAGAGCTTCTTGCCATCAAGCTTGCCCTTCAAGAATGGCGTCACTGGCTGGAGGGGGCAGCCTTGCCTTTTGTGGTCCTCACTGACCACAAGAACCTGGAGTACCTGAGATCTGCCAAGCGTCTGAACACCCGCCAGGCGCGTTGGTCCCTGTTCTTTGCAAGGTTTAAGTTCAGCATCACATATAGGCCTGGCTCCAAGAACGGCCTGCCCGACACCCTCTCCAGGCAATTTGCCCCGGAGGCCGCAGAAGACGTTGCTCACACCATCTTGCCCAGGTTGTGCGTCGTGGGGGCTGTTACATGGGACATAGAAGACAAGATCCGGAGGGCGCAGGAGTCGGAACCGGACCCTGGCGGCGGACCGGAGGGGAGGCTCTTTGTGCCATCTGCCGTCCGGGGGGACGTTATACACTGGCTCCATACCTCCAAGCTCACTTGCCATCCTGGAGCTTCGCGGATGATTGACCTTCTCCAGCGATCCTTTTGGTGGCCAGGCCTGCGGAAGGATGCCGCCCGTTACGCCCGGGCCTGCCCTGTCTGTGCTGCCAATAAGTCAGGTAATGCTTCCCCTGCGGGTCTGCTCCAGCCTCTGCCCGTCCCTGGCAGGCCCTGGTCGCACATTGCTCTGGACTTCGTCACCGGGCTCCCTGTCTCCAACAACTTTGACACAGTTCTGACCATTGTTGACCGTTTTTCCAAGGCCGCCCACTTCGTGCCCCTACGTGGACTTCCCTCAGCCTTGGAGACGGTGGACCTCCTCATCCAGCACGTGGTCAGACTGCATGGAATCCCGGTCGACGTGGTCTCCGACTGCGGCCCCCAGTTTTCTTCAGACGTCTGGAGGTCATTTTGCAACGCCCTGGGAGCCAAGGTAAGCCTCTCCTCCGGCCATCACCCCCAGTCTAACGGGCAGTGTGAGTGGACTAACCAGGAGCTGGAGGCTCCGCTCCGCTGCGTTACGTCATCCAAACCCACGTCCTGGAGTTCTCACCTCGTCTGGGTGGAGTACGCCCACAACACCTCTCACTCTACGGCCATCGGGATGTCGCCCTTTAAAGCATCCTTGGGCTATGATCCACCCCTGTTCCCCGCGCAGGAGGGCGAGTTGGCTGTTCCCTCTGTCCAGGCACATCTGAGGCGGTGCCGTTCCCTTTGGTCCACGGCGCGTAATGCGCTTTTACACACGGCGGAGCGCAATAAGTCTACGGCGGACCGACATAGGAGACCTGCACCTGCCTACCAGGTGGGACAGCAAGTTTGGGTATCCACACAGGACGTTAACCTAAAGGGTGAGAGGAGAAAGCTGGCCCAACGGTTCATCGGCCCTTATCCCATAACCAGAATCATCAACCCGGTGGCTGTGCATGTGGCTATTCCCTCCTCCCTCCTCATCCATCCCACCTTCCACGTCTCCAAAATTAAACCGGTGGTCTCTGACCCCCTCTGCCCTCCACCTGCGGCGCACCCCGCTCCCCGGATGATTGGTGGCCATCCGGCCTGGACCGTCGCTGACATCTTGGACGCCTGACGCCGGGGTCGCGGATTGCAGTACCTGGTGGATTGGGAGGGCTATGGACCCGAGTGGAGACAGTGGGTGCCTTCCTCGCTGGTGTTGGACCGGTCACTTATTTCTGAGTTTCATCGAGCGCACCCGGAAAAACCATCGCCAGGAGGCGCTGCTAGAGGGGGGAGTACTGTTATGACTTGCCGCTCATCAGCGGCGCCAGCCGCGCGCACACCTGCTCCTCGTCAGCGGCGAGGTATTTAATCCACTCTGCCCTGGGCTTCGGCCTGAAGCCGTCTCTCTACTTCGGCCCCTTTGCTACTACGGATCTCAAACTGACTAGTGAAGATACCCTGGGTAAGCTCCCCTTTCCTCCCTCCTCTAGCTTTCCCCTGTGCACAGGTGGACATCCCCGGTGGCGGACTTCATCACCTCGCCGTTGGCTCTACGCTGCTGCCACAGGTACCGCAGGTCGCTGTCTCCCGGGCTCCGCCCTTGTCGACGCCAGCCACCTGTCACAACCAAGTAAGCCAGCTACCATCATTATTCCCTGTATTGGTGTGGTGCCCGTTACCCTTCTCCCTCTGCTCTCTCCCACAGGGTTGTCCGGCTGTACGGCCTCCTGCCCCCGTGCCTGACGCAGACGCCACTACCAATACATTCTTATTCCACAGACATGCAGCCATACACTTCCTTGTTGCTAATAAAGCTGTTAAATCTACCCTGAGCCTGAGTGTGTGTCTCCTGGGCCGTGCATTATGTCATTGCCTGCCAGATCCCGGGTCCTTGCCGCCCCCCCTCCTCCCAGCGCACCTCATGTTCTCAGAATCAGAATCAGAATCAGATTTATTGCCATTGTTCATGTAGTACACAAACTAGGAATTTGTCTCGGTGCAATGCTGCAACATTAAACATGATAAAATAAAAGAAATAAAAAACTATACATGCAATAAAGTGTAGAATAAGAATGAGTAATACTAGTCAAAGCAGTTTTTAAATATATTAGCGAGCAGCAGATATTGTGGGGTACCACATAGTGCAGTCGGTAATGCAAAAAGAAAACAGTGATGATTGACATGAGTCTGGTTGAGCTGCTGTACATAGTGCATGAGAGTCAATAAGTCACTTAGTGTTCAGCAGTCTGATGGCAGAGGGGAAGAAGCTGTTCATGTGATGGCAGGTTTTAGTCTGAATGGACCGAAGTCTTCTACCTGAGGGGAGGGGGGCAAACAGTACGTGACCAGGGTGTGAAGGATCGGCTATGATCTGGCCTGCACGCCTCCGGGTCCTGGAGAGATGGGAGCTTGCAGCCAATCACCTTCTCAGCAGCGCGCACGACGCGCTGCAGCCTTAGTCTGTCCCTGGCAGTGGCTCCTGCGTACCACACGGTTATGGAGGTGGTGAGGATGGACTCGATGATGGCCGTGTAGAACTGCACTAACGTCTTGGTGGGTAGCTTGAGCTTCCTCAGCTGCCGCAGGAAGAACATCCTCTGCTGGGCCTTTTTGATGAGGGAGCTGATGGTCGGCTCCCACTTGAGGTCCCGGGTGATGGTGGTGCCCAGGAAGCGGAAGGAATCTGCAGTGGTGATGCAGTGGTGATGCAGTTCTCCACATATGCTAACATCCTTTAGAACTACGCAATCACAGCAACATCATAGTATATTTTTTTAAGTATTGAATCTTCAATATTATCTTTTTCTGGTCAAATTTGTTGCTTTTCACTTCCTTGCTTTGTTTACAGAGCGCTGTGGTGATTGGTGGTGGTGCTACGTATTATCCAATCAGTAAGGAGTCAATCCGAAACCCCGCCCACACTTCTAGAAGCCAGGGCACAAGGAGACAGAGCGGTGGCTAAACTTTTATTGATAAAAATGACATATTTTGTTGTGATCTGCTGCTTGGAAGGCATGTGTAGTTGGAAGATGGACTCAGGGCGCAGGCAGGACTTTGGTGCAAATAATGATTTATTAACAGGAAAACTCAAAAGAACAAATAAAAGGCGCATCACGGGGGATGGAAAAAACTAGAACATACAGTAACAAAAACTCATGGAGAAATAATTAGGAACACATGGGGAACATGATGGGAGAAAATGACACAAACTCAGCAATCCACATTATAACGTTAATGACCCAACAATGAACTGAAAGCAAAAAGCAACATATATAGGGAGGAAACTATTCAGGGGAACACGGGACAGCTGGGATGACAATCAGGAGCTAAACAGGAGCACACATGAGGGGAGGTACAAATACAGAATACATGAGGAGCTGGAAACAATGGGTAAACCAAAGAACATACAAGACCAAAAACCAGACAAAGGACATAAACAGGGGCAAGGGGATACAAAGACCACAATAATGATACTAAGGACAAACAGAGGATGACATACTGTAGCATACTGGGGAGACACTGAAGGCAAGAACTATAACAATAATAGAAATGCACAGGAGGCAAATAATAATAATCAAAGCGGGGAAAGCACAAAGACACCAAAATGATACTAATAATATAAACAGGATGACTAGGAACAAAGCTGAGACTAAGACGAACACAGCAGACAATAAAAGCAAATGATAATCAAAAATAATCACAGGGAGAACAAAAATAAACATAAAGCGTGGACATGATCCTAAGCTCATGCCCAGATTCATAATATATTTTGACTGAAGATCTCCATACTCAGGGATGCACACCCTCATAACCTCAGCGAAGCACTTATAAAATCTGAGGTCATTCTGACAAACGGTTTGAGAGATATTTGAGGAAGACACACACACACACACACACACACACACACACAGATTCCTTGCATTTATAGAGAGATGAAGAGTTTTACAACAGCTCAAGGTTGACTCTCGATTGCATGTGATGTGTGTGTGTGTGTGTGTGTGCACCCCCTCCACACACACACACACAATAGACATACATACTAGTTTTCACTTTGTGGATATACTGTAATATGATGATGCTAGATTCCATGTTGCATTTTTTAGATAATTAGTATTGTGAAATATAGTATGATGATGTAAGACTCCATGGTCTTGTAGTGTGGATGCCTTGTGTGTGTTCCATTTTGTTTGTATAAGGGTTGCAGTAATTCAATATTAAGATATAAATAAAGTATACAGGCGCATCTCAGTAAATTAGAATATCACTAAAAAGTTTATTTACTGTATTTCAGTAATTCCATTCAAAATGTGAAACTCGTATATTGTATAGATTCATTACACACAGAGTGATATATTTCAAGTGTTTATTTCTTTTAATTTGGATGGTGAAGGCTTACAGCTAATGAAAACCCCAAATTTAGTTTCTCAACAAAATTGAATATTACATAATATCAATTTAAAAAAAAAAGAAGATTTTTGATAGAAATGCTGGCCAACTGGAAAGTATGACCATGTACACACTCAATACTTGGTCAGGGCTCCTTTTACATGAATTACTGCATCAATGCGGCGTGTCATGGAGGTGATCAGCCTGTGGCACTGCTGAGGTGTTATGGAGGCCCAGGTTGCTTTGATAGTGACCTTCAGCTCATCTGCATTATTGGGTCTGGTGTCTCTCATCTTCCTCTTGGCAATCCTCCATAGATTCTCTATGGGGTTTAGGTCAGGAGAGTTTGCTGGCCAACCAAGCACAGTGATACCATGTTTACATGTACACAAATAAACCGGTTATGATTGGATTTCTGGAATTATCTGATTATTCAAGTGGCCGAAGGCCATGAAACCGGGATCATTAACTCAAGTGGTTTACCCTTCAGTAATCTGTTTATTCAGTGCATGTAAATACAAGAAAACTGATTATTGGCATTATCAGTTTATTGCCAGTAATCGGTTTATTGTGACCATGCAACCGGGGTCAGTGATACCACGGTCATTAAACCAGGTTTTGGTACTTTTGGCAGTGTGGGCAGGTGCCATAAAGCCATAAAGCTTGTCAGCAAAGGGAAGCATAAAGTGCTCTAAAATTTCCTGGTAGATGGCTGCACTGACTTTGGATTTGATAAAACACAGTGGACCAACACCAGCAGATGACATAGCTCCCCAAATCATCACTGACTGTGAAAACTTCATACTGGGCTTCAAGCAACTTGGATTCTGTGCCTCTCCACTCTTCCTCCAGACTCTGGGACCTTGCCTTCCACATGACAGGACTTGGCACCTGATTTGGGAAGCAACCTAAGCTTCCATAACACCTCAGCAGTACCACAAGCTGATCACTTCACTGATGCAGTAATTGGCACAAAAGGAGCCCTGGCCAAGTATAGAGTGTGTACATGGACATACTTTTCAGTCAGCCAATATTTCTATTAAAAATACATTTAAAAAAATCATCTTATGTAATATTCTAATTTTTTGAGAAAATTAATTCTGGGGTTTTCATTATTTGTAAGCTATAATCATCAAAATGAAAAGAAATAAATGTTTAAAATATATCGCTGTGTGTAAAGAATCTATATATGAGTTTTACTTTTTGAATTGAATTACTGAAAAAAATTTACTTTCCGATGACATTCTAATTTATTGAAATGCATCTGTATATTGTTAACAAAACTTGTTCCATATGCCCCCTTTAGGAAAGTTCAGCTCCTGCCCCTCAAATGGTCTCTGGACGGCCCTGCTGTCTTGATTGCTATTTTCTATCAATTCTATTCATGCCCACTGGAATCCTTGTTCATCTAACAACGCTTGACCATACAGTTCATTCTTAGATGTTATTTTAGCTTAGTTAAAGTTTTATTTTCTCACACCGGGATCTAAGATGGCTGGCTGAAGCTAGCAGTTTAGCCACTCATTCATATTTCTGTGCTTATTGTATGTACTTCAGGTACCAGTCATATCCTATCAACTACTGAAACCACACCTCTCCATCAGTGATGCGTTTGTGGTGTAGGGATACCGTAGTTTACAGGGAGTGGTGCGGCACCTTACGCGTGACATCACCACGCCATATATATTGGGCAAGCCGCCATTTCATGGGGAGTTGTACTGCGAGACATAGCGCTGTATGGTGATGGTATCCAGTGATAGGCAGTTAGCCCTGAACATGTGCCTGTATCTTCCACGTTTTATTTATAATAAAGTTCACCTAAACGGCAGCATCCTTGTCAATCATCATTGCCAGGTTTGTGGACATAACATTTAGTAGCAAGAGAGTAAACCATGGAAGCGTGTTTGTGACCACTTCAGCCTTTCCTCGAATGCCTGGGGGAACCAGCAGTCCTGTGGCCACATTGGCTGGACGCGTTCGAGACCTACATCTCTGTGCTGGACCTGGGTAAACTTGACAAAGTAAGGAAACAAGCACTCCTTGTCCACAACCTCAGCATAGAAGGCCAGCAAATTTTCCACACGCTAGGACCAACTGCACTACGTCCATGGCATGCAGTTTGGCAACTACCATCTGGCTGACCTTGAATATGCTGACGATACCATCCTGTTCAGCTCATCCTATAGTCAGCTGAGAGATGCTCTAGTTGTCTACCACGAAGAGGCAGCAAAGCTGGGTCTTCAGGTGAGCTGGACAAAGACTAAGCTAATGCATGTTGGCGACGGACCGGACCCACCCCGTTACAGCTCGGGAATGATGCCATTAAGTTTGTCAATTCCTTTGTGTATCTGGGCTCCACAGTGACCAACAACGGGGGCATGAAACCAGAGATCAACTGCAGACGTGGCCTCGCTGCATCAGCCCTGCAGGCACTATGGAAACCTCTATGGCGCCATCGTTCAATCTCCCGAAAGACGAAGCTCTGCATATACAATGTGTCAGTCCTCTCCATTCTACTCTATGAGTTAGAGACATGGCCACTGAATAAGACTCTGGCCTCAAAAGTGGATAGGTTTGATAATCGGGCCCTCAGAACCATCGAGGACATCAGGTGGCCCCAGTGCACTTCTAATAACACGCTCCGAGCCCGCACACATCAGTCTACAGCATCCCACCTTATTACATAGCGACGTATCCGCTGGTATCCATGTCCTCTGCCTTCCACCAGAACACCCCACAAAAGCCATCCTCATGTTCGACCCCAGGGCCTCAGGGTGGAAAAGACCCCGGGGCAAGCCACGCACCAGATGGCTTGATGTGGTGGAGAGAGACCTTCGACATCTCGGAGTCGCTGTTGACGACGCAGAGGAGCTAGCCCAAAACCGGCAATGTTGGCATGCTAACCTGATTGAGCGTGATGGCCATCGCATGGTGATGGCCACCAGCCCTCACCCTGCAGGAGTAGTAAGTAGGTAAGTAGGACCGACTAAGTCTTATGTGGATGCCGTCGAGCTACTAGCTAGCTACTTTGCCACTCCTGACAACGTAACTGCACAATGAATCCGGTTTCGTCAGAGACACCAAAGGGTGGGTGAATCGGTACAACATTTCATCGCTGATTTAGGGCATTTAGCTAGCATGTGCCGTTTTGGACTTCTTGAAAATGAAATGGTGCTGGACCAGTTAGCTGAGCACACAAGTAAGGCTAGGCTAAGAGCCAAGATGCTAATGGTGCCAAATGACATGATGCTAGCTAACACTATCGAGCTAGCGTTCCAGCTAGAGGCGGCAGAAAGGTTAGCCTTGGAGCTAAATGGGCACCAAGAACAGAAGCTACCCCAAATGACGTTAGCCAACACGATGTGCCCAGAGGGAGAAGAGGACTCGGTGGAAGAGACGAATGCCATTAGCTGAAGGTCCACTCCGAGAAGCTCCGTCTGCGGGAGCTGTGGGTTCCTGACACACCAGGACAGAGCACATTCTTGCCTGGCAAGAGGACAACAATGTATTAAGTGTGGGTGCCTGAACCATTTCGCCAGAGTGTGCCGGTCGCAGGCACCATGGGGCCCACCACAGCAAGCCAGCCCGCCTGCCAACAATGGCCATCCATGCAGTAAGCCCCGACATCAACGGTTATTCATATAGCATGGTGGAGCTAGATGGGGTAGCCATACCGCTTCTGCTTGACATGGCGGCGGTGCGCTCAATGTTAAACTGGGCCACGGTGAAGAAGTTTTTCCCCAACCACAAAATTCAGAAGAACCTGATGCCACTGTATGGTTATGGGGGTCACAGACTGTGCAATGTCAGGACGGTTGAACTGACTGTTTATTACAAGTCTAAAATCATGTATGACTTCTTGTTCCAAGTGGCAGCACACGGTGGCAACGTCATGGGATGCAACCTCTTCTACAGACTCGGCATCACCATTAGGGACAGCGTGGGGTTTAAATGATCCGGATGCTGCAGCTGGAGCATAGCGGACCTTGAGGATGATGACGTGGTGTGGGATGAAGCACTCACAAGTGGCACCGATACCAAAGCGTCCACTCCTCGCTCTCAGGAGGAGAGCTGCCCGGAAGGCCGGACTCGCAGCCGGACTCGCCTTCGTCTCTCTCTCAACCAGAACCAGAACAAGAACTGGAGCTGGAGGGAAGGGAGCCCAAGCGTGCAGAGAGCCCCGAAGCACAATGACAGCAACCTGGCATGAACAACGCTCCCGACATGACACAGCAGTGCTCCTCAGACGGAGGAGAGGAGGAACCGGATAACTTCCCTACCCTCGCTCAAAGAACCATGACCGAGCTGACGGGTGAAGAGTCCGCCTCAGCAACCAGCACCAGAGAGGCTCCGGACACCTTCTGCACCCACGACAAGCCTCACTTCATGATGGAGACAACGGGTGAAGGGTCCACAGCGAACACGGTAACCACCGAACCGCTGCAGCACGCAGAGCCACCGGGAGTGCAGCAAAGCATCAAACCAAGCAAGATGCCGCTCCAGGTCACGTACCAGGTTCAGGTCCACACCGGCAAGAGACTGGGACGACTATAGACTGGGCCACAGCCAACAAAACACCGGGTGCCACTGAGGATTGTGGTGAAGCTGGAAACAGCATGCTTCAGGTTGACAGATGGTTCGGTTCGGCACGCTAACAAACTGTGGCATGTCCAGGTGGCTGCTCCAGATGGCAAGGCTTCGCAGAAGCCGGCTACCACAGTGTGGGATCCAAGGCCCAGCATCATAAACATTGGCCCTGGCCCTGGGGATCCAACAACTCCAGGGACGAGGCCGCCACCGCCCGCCACAAGGCCCCTCAGAAAGAACTGCTCGCCCCATGGAAGACTGTCCACAAAAAGACTATTCAGACAGGAGTGCAGCTCTCACGGTGGCAGAATAACCTACCCAGCTGTGTTGGGTCTTGTGGTGGTCTACCTGCAGATCTTAAGGTGCATTCACACCAAATGCGAACAGGTGAATTTTTCATGCGGCACAATTACATTGTAACTCAGTGTAAACATCCCAATGTGGAGTGTGTAAATGAAGAGGCAGCTTCATGTCAGACGATTTATTACACCCTCACATCTCACAAGCACAGAACAGAATGACTGGTTACAGCAAGCACTCTTCTCTATATATCAAGTCACCTTCACAAGCTTCAAGGCACTTCCTCATACACAGCATGATATTTACACTACACTTCATTCAACCCCCTCTCACCCTCTTGGGCATTGTTCTCCCATGTGTATTCATTGTCTCTGTCTGAGGTGCGAAATAACCTGACTTCCATACCGCCCCCCCAGCATCTTAGATAGAACAATAGAATATCAGTCCACATGCTGTTTCGGCTTCAGTCTCCTCCCATATCTGCTGTAACTGGGGTTTACTGCCTCCGTGGCGCTGCTGTGCCGGTGGGGGGCTGCTGGGAGTGTGTCCGACTGCAGGTGAGCCGTGGTGAGGTGGGGGGGTTCGCTCTGTCCGTGTGGCTGCTCTGATGAATCGTTCCCCTGGGGAGTTCTCCGTGGGGGTCTTCCACGCCGAGGGGCCCTCGCCAACAGCACTTGCTCATCTGCCACTACAAAGGCGGGCTTGAGTCTGTCTATGCCAATTTTCTCCCGTCTACCCCCCAAGTCTAGCACAAAATGCTTATCCCCTGTTTCCAACACTCTGAACGGTCCATCATAGGGTGGGCGCAATGGAGGGCAGTGGGCGTCGTGTCTGACGAACACGAACTCCGTGTTCTTCAAAGTTTTAGGCACGAAAACACGCGGAAAACAGTGGTGGGCCGGGCCCGGCAGTGTGCCTGTGTTTGCGCTACGCTGCAAAAGCTGAGACGGGCAGCTGTCCAGCGTGGGATTATCTGGCAGAAATTCCCCAGGCAGCCGTAGGGACTGCGCAAAAACTAGCTCTGCCAGGGAAGCTTCCAGATCCTCTTTTGGCGCGGAGCGCAACCCCAATAAAACCCACAGCAACCTGTCCACCCAATTTGCATCCATCAGTGAAGCCCTGAGTGCTGCTTTCAGTGATCTATGAAAACGCTCGCATAACCCATTGGCCTGTGGGTTGTATGCAGTTGTGCGATGAATTGTAACACCCAGGCTGCGGGCCATTGCGGACCAGAGTTCGGAAACAAATTGAGGGCCCCTGTCGGACGTAATGTCCGACGGGACTCCAAAACGCGCCACCCATGCTGTTAAAAAAGCGTGTGCTACGTCTGCGGACGTGGTTGCCGCCAGTGGGACTGCTTCTGGCCAGCGTGTGGTGCGGTCCATCACTGTCAGGAGGTGCGTGCACCCTTGTGATGGCGGGAGGGGGCCCACGAGGTCCACGTGAACATGGTCGAACCTCTTAGCTGGTACCCGAAACGGCTCCAAGGGAGCCTTCGTGTGTCTGTGTACCTTGGCTCGTTGGTACGCCATGCAGGCTGCAGCCCACTCTTTTACTTGTTTGCGTAGGCTTGGCCACACAAATTTCTCTCCCACCATTTTGACCGACGCACGCACTCCTGGGTGCGCCAGAGTGTGAACCGACTCAAACACACGGCGGCGCCACGCAACCGGGACCACCGGACGCGGGCGTCCCGTGGAGACATCGCAGATTAGGGGGGGGATGCCGTCTTGCAGCACCCTGCTCTCCAGCCTTAACCCTGTTGGTCCAGACTGGAGCGCGCGCACATCTGCATTGCTAATCTGCTCCGCGGCCATGGCTGCGTAATCTATCCCCACATAGACCGGGGCCACCACGGCGCGCGAGAGGCCGTCCGCCACCACATTCAGTTTACCCGACACATGCAGAATATCGGTAGTAAACTCTGAGATCGCGACCAGCTGTCTCTGCTGCCGGCCCGACCACGGTTCTGAAACCTTGGCCATCGCGAACGTTAGTGGTTTGTGATCCATGAACGCGGTGAAGCTGCGCCCTTCCAGCCAGAACTGGAAGTGGCGTATGGCCAGGTGGAGAGCCAGCAACTCCCTGTCGAACGCGCTGTATTTACGTTCGCTGTCGCGCAAAGTTCTGCTGCAAAAAGCAAGCGGCTGCCAAGCCCCGGCGATGCACTGCTCTATGACAGCCCCTATGGCCACGTCTGAAGCGTCAGTGGTGAGCGCTATCCGGGCCGCCGGGTCCGGATGCGCCAGCAGTGTGGCATTTGCCAGGGCTGCTTTAACCTCCGAGAACGCCCGCTCTCACTCCGGGGTCCATTCGACCCTATCCGCGGGTTTCTGTCTCTTGAGCGCGGCGTACAATAGTTGCATGAGCTGCGCCGCGCGGGGAAGGAAACGGTTATAAAAGTTCACCATCCCCAAAAATTCCTGCAGCGCCCTGACCGTCTGGGGCCGGGGAAAATCCGCCACAGAGCGCACTTTGTCAGGCAGCGGGATCACTCCTTCCGGAGAGACGCGGTGCCCCAAAAAATCAATCTCCGTCATGCCGAACTGGCATTTCACCGGGTTGATTATTAACCCGTGTTCCTCCAACCTCCGGAAAACTGTCCTGAGGTGGGTTTCGTGTTCATCTTCGGACTCACTGGCAACCAGGATATCGTCCAGGTAGACAAACACGAACGGGAGATCGCACAGCACTGCATCCATCATGCGCTGGAACGTCTGTGCCGCGCCTTTTAACCTGAATGGCATGCGCAGGAACTCGAATAAACTGAACGGAGTTGTTACCGCTGTTTTGGGTATGTCCTCCGCGCACATTGGGACTTGATGGTAACCGCGGACCAGGTCTATTTTGGAAAAAATGCGTGCTCCAGCGAGGTGGACGGAAAAATCCTGTATGTGGGGAATCGGGTAGCGGTCGTGTGCTGTGGCGTTGTTCAACCTGCGGAAATCACCACACGGTTGCCACGATCCCTCAGCCTTAGGGACCATGTGTAGCGGGGATGCCCATGGGCTGTTCGAATGCCTGATGATGCCCAACCTTTCCAGGTTGGTGAACTCCTCGCACGCTATGGCCAGTTTAGCTGCGTCCAAGCGCCGAGGTCTTGCAAAAACGGGCGGCCCGGTGGTGGTGATAAAGTGCTCCACCCCGTGTTTAGCGATGGCCGCCGAAAACGTCGGGACCGTGAGTGCTGGGAACTGAGTGAGCAGTGTGTGGAACTTACCGCCTGGAGCTGTGACGTTGGCTTGTGCTGTTGGCTGGGTTACTCGAGCTATACAGGGGAGAGAGTGCATTAGCCAGGCGCCTGTTAGCAACATCAACCAGTAAACCATGTGCACACAGAAAATCAGCCCCCAGGATATGGTAATTCAGTGCTGCTACGACAAAAGTCCACTCATATGTACGGCCGTGTAGAGATAAGATCAGTGTCCTCTCACCAAAGGTCTTAATTTCCGAGCCGTTTGCTGCCAACATCACGGGGCCGCTAGGTCCTGCCAGCCGGTCGGCGTAGGTTGGCAGGATGAAGCTCTTCTGGGCTCTGGTGTCCACGAGGAAACGCCTCCCCGAGTGTGCGTCCGTCAAGTAGAGCAGCTTGTTCTCTTCACCGAGGGCCGCAGCTGCTACTGACTGCCGGCCTCGGCGTTTTCCCGAGCGCTTGAATTGGCACGGTGGCGCACATCTGCGTGCGTTCTCTCTGAAGCGGCGGTGGTAGAAACAGAGCGTGTCTCTCTGGTGCTCCTTGGCCCCCGCTGCTGCTACGGTCGGTGGCTCCTCGCCTCCTCTGGTCATCTCGCTGGGCTCCGCCGCTGCTGCGTTGACTGTGATCGCCCTGGTGGTGAGGATGATCCTGTCTGCCTCCTGGGCTAGCGCACGGTAGTCACGCGCGGCCAGCAACGGCGAATTGGCCAGAACCGCTCTCGCCACTGTTGGAAGGTTCCGGAGGAAAAGGTGGGCAAACAGAAAGTGCCCGTCGTCCGTGCCCATTAACGCCAGCATCTTCTCCATCAGGTCTACGGCTGACCCATCTCCTAACTCGGTCCGCGCCAGGAGCCTCTCCGCTCTCTCACATTCCGAGAGCGTGTAGCGCCGGGTGAGCGCAGCCTTGAGCGCCTCATATTTGTTGCTGGCTGGTGGCTGATCGAGCAGGCTCGCTACCTGCTGGGCTGTGCGGGAGTCCAGCGCTGCTACCACATGGTAGAACTTGGTGTCGTCTGCCATTACTCCCCGGAGGGCGAACTGGGCCTCGGTGTGGTGGAACCAAGAGCGCGGGTTGTGCTGCCAGAAATCCGGTAGCTTGACTGAAACTGCACACGCGTTGCTGGGGGTTCCAGTCCTGGCTGTCTGTGGAATGGCTGCTGCGTCTCTGGGGCTTCCCGACCGGGCTGGCTCCGGGGTTCTCACCTCGTGTTCCATAATACGTCTTGGGTCACCAGTGTGGAGTGTGTAAATGAAGAGGCAGCTTCATATCAGACGATTTATTACACACTCACATCTCACAAGCACAGAACAGAATGACTGGTTACAGCAAGCACTCCTCTCTATATATCAAGTCTCCTTCACAAGCTTCAAGGCACTTCCTCATACACAGCATGATATTTACACTACACTTCACTCAACCCCCTCTCACCCTCTTGGGCATTGTTCTCCCATGTGTACTCATTGTCTCTGTCTGAGGTGCAAAATAACCTGACTTCCATACCAACAGACATGAATAGTGAGATGCAGACTAGGCGAAGTTGTCTTTGAAACTTCTGCAGCTGTGTTCAACCTGCTGTGGAAATTCCCAAAATAACGTCATGCTTCTGTTTACATTATCTGACTGGGGGCTTGCCTGAAAATTATGTCTCAGGCCTCCTACACTTCAGAGATGATCCTGTGTTTACATTGCTAGCTAGCTTGCTAGTATGTCAGTGGCTGGAAACCATGGAGAAATAACTCCAAAAACCCTATTCAGATGAAGAGTTCCCGGTCCTCCTGTCTCCCAGTGAGTGAGTTTCATTTTCTAACTAGTTTACTCTGCAACCGTGATAATTTTACTACGTCTGCTAGCTAGCTTGCGGACGCGAATGCGCGATGACGAAAATTCGCATGTGTCTTCCCTTTGATTTTCTATGGATTTGCGCCGCCTGTTCGCGTTTGGTGTGAACACAGCTTTAGTCGTTAGGTTCTGGTCAAGTTGGTGTTCATGTTCTGAAAAAAAAAAACCAAGAATGTTCTGTGAAATAAAAAGTGTGTGTTTCGATAATATGTTTAGATAAGCTTAGTTAATACGGTTACATTGTGGAGATTGTGTGGAAAGACGAGGCTCAGTTTATTACTCAAAATCAGTTTTATTCACAACACATTCTCCAACATCCAAAAACAGAAGAGAGGGACATGCCCCCAGAGCTGCCCCTTTATACCCCAGGACATCAAAGTCAACAGTCGCATTGTCTTTACATCCCAAATCACAACGCGCCCCCCTTCAGGTCTCCTGTCTCCACCTGAAGTCCTGGTGGTCTCCTCTTGCAGTCCTGGTGGTCAGGAAATCCTTCATGGCCGTCTCCCTGCATACAAAAGGCCAGACTTCACATCCTCCTGCAACCCCTAGGAGGTTCAGACCTTTTGTTCCTCTGAGACGTGCAGTAAACAATAAGCATACAGTAACAAGCATGTGAAGCATATGGAAACCACATATGTGCCCACAACATAACTAATATTTGAAGTGTGTCTGCCTAATCAATTTTTTAACAACATTTTTATTAACTTTAACATTAATATACATGAATTATCACAAAAAAGACAACAAATCAAAAAACAAACAAACAAACAAAAAAGTGCAGCATATTGCTGTTCAGATCCAACTATGTGCTGAACCTGTTAAGGAACTCTATCAAGGGTTTCCATATATTCTCAAATTTTTCTGTTTTCCCTTTTATTATATAAGTGAGACTCTCCATTGCAATGTGTGAAGACATTTCTTTTATCTATTCAGTTGCTAGTTTGTTAAAATCCCGATTCTTTGATTGAAAGATCCAAGAATAAGCCGGAGAATTCTTCAATTCAAAGATGCAATATTTATTCAGAGGTCACATGTAAAGCAAGCAGCGCTGGGTTCAGTGTGACGCAGCTCCCTCGGGAGCGTCGCCAGACTGACCACGACTTCTGGGTGCAACTTCCATTCATCTTCATGGGTTGGACCAACCCCGTACAATAGGATGGACTTGTACACAACCGTCTGATTGGCCAGTTTAACTCTGACGTGAACATGCCATCTGCTATTCACGTTAGCTATCCCCTAAGATGTATTATGAAATGTGTGTGTGTGAGTGTTGATTTGGGTGTGTAACTAATGTAATAAATCTGACTAATAGAATGGAGAGAGAGAGAAAGAGGGCTTTATGGCTGTGCCTGATTCCTATTTATCAGATTGTGGTTGCTTAACACTTCAGACTGTAGTTTAACACTTTGAACATAGTTGTTCATAAGAATGCAAACAAAGACTCTTAACGTATTTGTTCACAAGAACACAAACAGAATATGTATAGAATATGTGTAGCGCATAATGGGAGATTATCTACAGAATTATTATTCTGGCACTCTTATCTTTTCATGACCCTTTCAGGTAATATGTCCCTTTTTTCCATGACAGGGCTATCATCCTCCTGGCCTGCAAGAGTCCAAAGTCTATTAAAGTTAAGTGGGTTATAAGTTCTTTTGGATATATGCCCAACAGACGTATTTTTGGTTCACATGGTACCTGTATATCAACAATATCTGAAGTAGTATGGATAATGATTTTCCAATATCTTTGAAGTTTCGGACATTCCCATATACAATGGAGGAAAGTTCCTTTATGTTCTGAACATTTAAAACAGATATCTGGAATGTCAGGGGACCAGCGGTTCAATTTCTCTGGGGTAATATAAATTCTAATTAACCACTTATATTGTAACAGTTTCATTCTTGTATTGTGTTGTGTCTCTAATTAATGAGGAGTCGAGGTGACGTTTTATAGTTTTATTTAGAACACGAGCCAGGAACACAGGAGTCACTACCGCTAGCCTGAGAGCCACAGCGAAGAGACAAGATGGTTCCCACTGTGGCTTCTTATACCCCAGGTGACACCACCCCCCGGAGGCGGGGCATCACCCCTCTCTACTACAGGGCACCGCCATATAAATATACAGTATATATACAATATACTATCCAACCTTCTTCCCCCCCCTTGAAAAAATGCAATCACACTAATTAGGCCCATCCAAAAATGTACACCCGACTCACTCTCTAAGCACAGAAACATACGGACCTATCCATTCATACCACACTGGCCTGGTGGACCACTCCGCCCTCAGAGTTAAACAGTCAGCAAACAAACAGGGCCACACACAAAAATAAATTAATCCCGAAAGAAAAATACACATTATAGACACACTAAGTAATAAATAACTATGTACAGTATACAGTACAATGGTGGTCCCGAGACTCCATACTAACATAAACACTCTAAAGGAAAACAGAGCACATTTGCATATCACATGCTCCATTCAAACATTCACACCTCAGTGTAACCCCTTTCAACACAATCAAACTCACAGGCACTCCACACGCACATACAACGGTGGTCATTCCGTTTGTTCTTCTTCTTTTTTTTTTTTTTGAACCATTAACCTTAGCGATAAAACACCAAAATACTCTATAATTAGACATACCATAAGCCCCAAGAAAACACAGTCTCAACCCAGGTCTCCCGTAGGCTCCCCTCTGGAGTGTCCGTCCCACGGCCCGCTCCCAGAGCATCTCCGCCTCTTCTTAACCGGAGACGGACTGCAATGGCATTTCTTCCTTTCCAAACACCACAGTTCGTTCGGGTGCCGTCTCGACCCATCCGTCAGTTCCAGGTACCCATCATCGCTAGTCCATACCACATGCAGGCCACCCTCTCCATCTCGCTGCTCCCTCGACCTACGAACCCGTCCTAGCCGAGACTCGACCCTAGGGCGCACACCATCCCCCAAACCCAGGGGAGTACTCACTGGCTTCCTTCTTCTACAGCGTCGTGAACCGGTACCCAGATGGCTCCTCAGCATCCTGCTGAGCCGACTTAAGCCTTGTCCCTTGTTTTCATTCTGGGCACGTCTAGGGTTCGTGCCATCCAGTCTGTCCCCCATCTTTTTCATTTCCTGCGTCGGAGCAGCACTGACAGTGTCCGTCTCAATGGTGGTACTCGGTTGGCCACCGGAGCTTCGCTGCACCTGCCCTCTGGAACCATCCACCCCCACGGGTGCTAATCCATGCCATTCGGGTCCCCCAACTAAGGGAGTGCAAACACTGGCACGGAGTGCTCGCTGTGGCGACGTACTCTGGTGTTGGTGGCGGCCCTCTTCACCTGGACAGGGCCAGCCAGAGTCCCACACTTCTTCACCGCTTTCCACATAAAATGGCCGGTCCCACAGTCCACTACCTGACCACTCCTCCACGACCCTGCAGGCGATGGAAAAACTAAGCCCGTAAAACAAATCACAGCCCATTAAACTGTTTCCATTACAGGACACCATGAACTCGACTGCATGCACTGAGGCCTCTTTATACCTCACCGACAGCCACACCGAGCCCACAATGTCCAGGGGGTTGCTGCCATACTCGTAACAGGCAATGTCTGTCTTACTCACGGTGTAATGTGGAAAGAACTTTGTCACCGTTGCCAGATTCAAGATGGAAACCGTCAACCCCGTGTCCACTATCTGCGGGATTGGCACTCCGTCCAACATGATGTTGCAGAGGATCCATCCTGTCTGTGTTGGACGAGACTGTATGGACCACTGTGGGCGTCCCTGGCCCTCCATTCCTCCTTCTCAAAATTCCAGCAAACCCTGGCGAAGTGGTGGAACAACCCGCACCGTCCACAATGCTTCCCCCTCGCTGCACACTCCCTCGCTCTATAATGGCGCCATAGCATCTCGGCGTCCCCAGGGCAGACCTAATCTTCACAATGGCTGTGTACTTGTCGTCGCTGCCATCTTCTGGATCCAAGGCCAGTGCCTTCCACTGCTTGTCATTCCTGGGTAGGGCCTCTGTGTCACCAAGATTCCTTGTTATCCTTTCCGCTGCCTCGTGTTGCTGCGCTAGCTCCATGGTTGCTATCAGGGTTAGCTCACCAGCATGAGTTAGCAGGCAGACCCTCGAGGAGAAGTAGGCCACATACTCCGCTAGTTGGTTGCGGATCATCTCCTCCTCCAAGGCCCCGAACCTGCACTCACTTGCCAGTTGCCAAAGGTCTGCCACAAACTGTTGAACTGACTCTCCAGGCCGCTGGCATCATTATCTGAACTGGATGTGCCGCATTATGGTGTTCTCCGGGGTGCAAAAGTAGCCCACCATGAGCCTCACGACGTCTCTGAATGTTTCACCTCCTCCCAGAGTGCTCAGGATCCTCTGGCCCTCCATACCGAGGCTGTGGATCAGAATAACCCTCGCTCGTAATTTGTCCAGGTCGCCGAGGTCCAGTACTGTGAGATAATTCTCGAAGGCCGCATACCATCTGGCCCAAGGGACTAGCGGCTCACCCGGAGCCTCCAAAAACGGATGAAACGCGGTAGCAGCCCTCTCCATTTCCGTGTATCCTTGCCGCCAAATGTTGTGTCTTGAATTGGGGCACGCAAACCCCTCCACCACGATAAGGTGACGATCCATGAGGGGGCCCCACAAAACCCATTTGTAAAAAACACTATTGACGTTTGATATAAGATATATGAGGGTATATGGCATATGAGGGACACCCCCCCCTTTTTTGATCAGGATTTGTCCTTCAATTCACATATTAAATTTGTTTCTAAGACTGCCTTCTATCATTTGCGTAATATTGCCAAGATTAGGAGCATCTTGTCTCAGAGTGATGCTGAGAAACTGATCCACGCTTTTGTTAGCTCGAGATTAGATTATTGTAATTCTTTATTATCAGGCTGTCCTAAAACATCTTTAAAAAGTCTTCAGCTGATCCAAAATGCTGCAGCAAGAGTTTTAACAGGTACTAAAAAGAGAGATCATATCTCTCCGGTTCTGGCCTCCCTTCATTGGCTTCCCATAGAGTTTAGAATTAAGTTTAAAATCCTTCTTCTTACTTACAAAGCTCTAAACAATCAGGCTCCTTTTTATTTAAAAGATCTGATGCTACCGTATTATCCTAACAGAGCACTACGCTCCCAAAATGCAGGATTACTTGTAATACCTAGAATCTCCAAAAGTACAATGGGAGGCAGAGCCTTCAGTTATCAAGCTCCTCTCCTGTGGAATCAGCTGCCAATCTGGATTCAGGAGTCAGACTCGATCTCTGTTTTTAAGAATAGGGCTAAAACCTACCTTTTTGATATAGCCTACAATTAGGGAGGGATCATGTGTTTCTGAACCCTCCCTTAGTTATGCTGCTAATAGGTTTAGTCAGCCGGGGGACCTCCAGTAATGCACTGGGCCTCACTCCTTTCCTCACTCTCTATGAAATATTTTTTTTTTTTTTGCTGGTCATTAACATCTGTTTGTTCTCTCCCATAGATTGATAAGATAAGATAAGATAAGATAAGCCTTTATTAGTCCCACAACGGGGAAATTCCAGGATTGCAACAGCACAGGGATAGCAACACTCAGAGCAACAATCAGAAGGCAAGAAAAAAAACAAGCAAGCAAGAGCAGCTAATAAACATATGTACGTATTACTATAAAATATATATATATACACACACACACAGACACACAGTGCAGAGCATTGTAGCTGGATGGAATAAATATATGAATATATGAACACACAGTGCAGAGCATTGTAGCTAGATGGAATAAATATGTAAATATATAAACACCCACAGTACGGAGCATTGCAGCTAGGTGGAATAAATATGCAAGTATATAAACACACACAGTGCGGAGCAATGTAGCTAGATGGAATAATATGTAGATATATAAATATATAAACACACCCAGTGCTGAGCATTGTAGCTAGATGGAATAAATATGCAAATATATAAACACACACAGTGCAGAGCATTGTTGCTAGATGGAATGAAACAGCATAACCGTCTACTTAGTTATCCTACATGGTATGATTATGTGCCCATACATATTCTCACCCTCCATAGCGACCGGTATGTTCCTAGTTGTATGCCGGAGGGGACCATTGTGTAAGTCTATTGCATCTTTTGCATTCAAAAAACTATTAGTTTGTTACGTCTTTTTGCTATCTCTGCGAGCAGCCCTGCTTAGGTTGTACAGTCTGACAGCCGTTGGTAGGAAGGACCTACGAAACCTCTCGGTTGTGCACCTGGGATGATGTAGTCTGCTGCTAAATGAGCTCCTCAGTGCATTCAGTATGTCCTGCATAGGGTGGAACTCGGACTCCAGCAGAGATGACAGTTTAGCCGCCGTCCTTCTCTCTCCTATCTCCTCCATCGGATCAAGGCGCTGCCCCAGGACAGAGCTAGCTTTCTTAATCAGTTTGTTCAGTCTCTTCCTATCGGCTGCAGTAATGCCACTGCCCCAGCAGACCACTCCAAAAGTGATGGCTGATGCCACCACCGTGTCATAGAATGACTTCAGCAGCGCCCCTTGTACACCAAAAGACCTGAGTCTCCTCAGCAGGAACAGCCTGCGCTGTCCCTTCTTGTAGAGTGCATCAGTATTGTGTGACCAGTCTAGTTTATTGTTCAGATGAATACCCAGGTACTTATAGGATGTCACCATCTCGATGTCTGTTCCCTGTATATTTACTGGTACTGTGAGGGGCTGCCCATGCCTGCGGCAGTCCACCACCAGCTCCTTAGTTTTCCTCGCGTTGATCTGGAGGCAGTTCCGATGGCACCAGTCCACGAAGTCCTGGATAAGCCCTCTGTACTCAGCTTCATCTCCATTGGAGATGAGGCCAACGATCGCAGAGTCATCAGAGAACTTCTGTAGATGGCAGTGTGTTGTGTTGTGTGAGAAGTCCGCAGTATAAAGAGTGAACAGGAAGGGAGCCAGCACCGTTCCCTGGGGGGCCCCCGTGCTACTGATGATCGTGTCGGACACACAGTCCCGGGTTCTCACAAACTGAGGCCGGTTCGTGAGGTAGTCCAGGATCCATGATGACAGGTGCTGGTCCACCCCTGCGCGCAGCAGCTTGTCCTTCAGGATCATCGGTTGGATGGTGTTGAAAGCACTGGAGAAGTCAAAGAACATGATCCTCACCATATTCCCGGGCTTCTCCAGGTGGGACAGAGAACGGTGAAGGAGGAAGATCACCGCATCCTCCACCCCAATGCCATGCTGGTAGGCGAACTGGAGTGGATCCATCGCTGGTTCCACCAGGGGGCGGAGGTGAGCAAGGAGCAGTCTCTCCAGGGTCTTCATCAAGTGGGACGTCAAGGCCACCGGTCTGTAGCTGTTCAGGTCTTTGGGGTGGGAAGTTTTTGGTACAGGTACCACACAAGATGTTTTCCACAGCTGTGGTACCCTCCCCAGTTTCAGGCTCATGTTGAAGATATACGTCACAATCCCACACAGCTGGTCTGCACAGGACTTGAGGAGCTTTGCGCTGATGCCGTCCGGTCCCGGCGCCTTCCTCGCCTTGATCTTCCTCAGCTCCGTCCTCACCTGGGTCCTGGTCAGGGTCAGGATGGGGGGCTGTGTGTTGGGAGTGGGGGGGTGTTGGTGGAGTGGGGAGTGGGCAGCAGGACTTGATTTCTTTAGAGGCAGCAGTGGTTGTTGTGCAGTCAGGGGGGAGGGCGGTTGGTCAAATCTATTGAAAAACAGATTCAGGTTGTTCGCCCACTCCCTGCCCCCTGTGGCCTGGGGGGAGGTATTCTGGAGCCCCGAGATGGTTTTGAGGTTTCTCCAGACCCCGCTGATGTCGCTCTGTTGCAGCTTGTCCTCCATCTTCTTCCTGAAGCTGTCCTTGCCTTCTCTGATCTTTCTCCTCAGCTCCCTCTGTACGGACTTCAGCATCTCCCTGTTCCCTGACCTGAAGATCCTCTTCTTCTCTCTCAGAAGTGTTTTTATCTCAGGGTTGATCCAGGGTTTGTTGTTTGAGTGACGCCGTATGGTCTTGGTGGGAACGGATTTGTCCACACAGAAGCTGAGGTAGCCCGTGAAGGTGTGAATGAGGCCATCGATGTCCTCACCATGTGGATCGCAGAGCTGCTTGATTGAGTCCCCATCGTGCTGTTTGCTCTCTACATGTCTGTTCTTTTCTTCTTCTCTATCCCCTCACCCCCCAGCCAGTCGCAGCAGATGACTGCCCCTCCCTGAGCCTGGTTCTGCTGGAGGTTTCTTCCTGTTAAAAGGGAGTTTTTCCTCTCCACCGTCGCCAAGTGCTTGCTCACAGGGGATCGCCTGATTGCTGGGGTCTTTCTGCAACTGTGGGGGTTCCCCCCTACAGTTGATAGTGCTATGAGATGACTGTTGTTGTGAAATGGCGCTATATAAATAAAGTTGAATTGAATTGAATTGAATTGAATTGAATTAATGAGGAGTCGAGGTGACATTTTATAGTTTTATATAGAACACGAGCCAGGAACACAGGAGTCACTATCGTTAGCCTGAGAGCCACAGCGAAGAGACAAGATGGCTCCCGCTGTGGCCTCTTATACCCCAGGTGACACCACCCCTTGGAAGCAGGGCGTCACCCCTCTCTACTACTGGGCACCACCATATACTGTAAATATATGTATATATACAATATACTATCCAACATATTGATCGATTGTTTCTGAGCTTTTAACACGCCTTTTCCCAATCCCCCTCTTGGATATCATCTTGTAAATCCTTTCTCCATGAATCTAATTTATCAATTGAGGACTCTATGTCAAAAGTAAGTAATGCCGTATAAAATGAAGAGATTTGTCTTTTCTTTTTGAGATTTGTCAGTATAAGATTTTCCAGTTAAGAAAGTGGGGGGTTCAGACATGAAGGGTTTATGTTTTGATTGGATAAAATGTCTCAACTGCACATATTTAAAAAAATGTTTATTGGGAATGTCAAATTTCTGGCACAGCTCCTCAAAGGTGATAAAGTTGCCATCTTTATATAAGTCTCCTATTTTCTCCACACCTTTATATGCCCATATTTTGAAGCCACCATCTGCTCTCCCTTAAAATATGCATTTCCCCATATGGGGGAAAGGCGAGGGGGGGTGTCCCTCATATGCCATATACCCTCATATATCTTATATCAAACGTCAATAGTGTTTTTTACAAATGGGTTTTGTGGGGCCCCCTCATGGATCGTCACCTTATCGTGGTGGAGGGGTTTGCGTGCCCCAGTGATCCCAGGAGCTATGTTGTCCGTGGAAATTTGCCTCTGATAGGGTCACCCAAGACAAACTGGTCCTGGGTGAAGGGCCAGACTAAGAATGATCCAGCAGACTCTCATGATAAATTCTATATCAAGGATTCAATGTACCCCGCCCGGTATGGGGTTACCGGGGCCCCACCCTGGAGCCAGGCCTGGGGGAGGGGCTCGATGGCTAGCGTCTGGTGGCTGGGTTTCCACCCATGGGACCCGGCCAGGCTCAGCCCGAAGGAGTTACATGGGTCCGCCCTCCAGTGGGCTCACCATCTGCAGGAGGGATCATGGGGGTCCGGTGCTATGTGGATTAGGTGGCAGTCAAAGGCGGAGACCTTGGCGGACTGATCCCAAGCTTTCTAAACTGGCTTTTGGTACATGGAATGTCACCTTTCTGGTGGGGAAGGACCCTGAGCTGGTGTACGAGGTTGAGAGATACCAGCTAGATATAGTCGGCCTCACCTCAACACACAGCTCCGGTTCTGGAACCAGTCTCCTGGAGAGGGGCTGGAGCTTGGCCTTCTCTGGAGTTGCCCCGGGCGAGAGGCGACGAGCAGGGGTGGGTATTCTTGTATCCCCCCCACCTTGCTGCCTCTATATTGGAGTTTTCCCCGGTGGACGAAAGGGTTGCTTCCCTGCGCCTTCGGGTTGGGAAATGGGTCCTGACCATCATTTGTGCCTATGCACCAAATGATGGTTCAGAGTACCCACCCTTTTTGGAGTCTGTGACAGGGGTGCTGGAGGGTGCTCCTCTTGGAGACTCCATTGTCCTACTGGGGGACTTCAATGCACACATGGGCAATGGCAATGACAGTGAAACCTGTAGGGGGGTGATTGGAAGGAACGGCCTGCCCGATCTGAACCCGAGAGGTGTTCAGTTATTGGACTTCTGTGCTAACCACAGTTTGTCCATAACGAACACCATGTTCAAGCATAAGGGTGTCTATATGTGCACCTGGCACCAGGACACCCTAGGTCGCAGGTCGATGATCGATTTTGTTATCGTGTCATCAGACCTGCGACCGTATGTTTTGGACACTCGGGTAAAGAGAGGTGCAGAGCTGTCAACTGATTACCATCTGGTGGTGAGTTGGATCCGATGGCAGGGGAGGAAGCCATTCAGACCTGGTAGACCCAAACGTATAGTGAGGGTATGCTGGGAACATCTGGCTGAGGCCCCTGTCCAGGAGGTCTTCAACTCCCACTTCCGGAAGAACTTCAACCACATTCTGAGGGAGTCTGGAGACATGGAGTCTGAATGGGCCATGTTCTCCCCCTCTGTTGTTGAAGTGGCAACCCCCGAACCAAGTGGTGGACACCAGTGGTGAGGGGGGCCATTAAGCTGAAGAAGGAGTCCTATCAAGCTTGGTTGGCTTGTGGGACTCCTGAAGCAGCTGAGGTGTACCGGCAGGCCAAGCGGAGTGCAGCTCGGGTGATTGCTGAAGCAAAAACCCGGGTATGGGATGAGTTCGGTGAGGCCATGGAACAAGACTTTTGGTCGGCCTCGAAGAGATTCTGGCAAACTGTCCGGCGGCTCAGAAGGGGAAAGCAGCTCCCTGTCCACACTGTGTATGGTGCGGATGGGGCACTGTTGACTTCGACTGGGGATATCGTCGGGCGGTGGAAGGAATAGTTCGAGGAGCTCCTCAATCCCACTGATATGCCTTCCACAGAGGAACCAGAGTTTGTGGACGAGGGGGATGACTCGCCTATCACAGGGGCTGAGGTCGCCAAGGTGGTTAAAAATCTCCTTGGTGGCTGGGCCCCGGGGGTGGACGAGATTCACCCTGAGTACCTCAAGGCCCTGGATGTTGTTGGGCTGTCATGGTTGACACACCTCTGCAACATTGCGTGGAGGTCGGGGGCAGTGCCTTTGGCATGGCAAACTGGGGTGGTGGTTCCTCTTTTCAAAAAAGGGGACCAGTGGGTGTGCTCCAACTTTAGAGGGATCACACTCCTCAGCCTCCCTGTGAAGGTCTATGCCAAGGTACTGGAGAGGAGAGTCCGGCCGTTGGTCGAACCTCAGATTCAGGAGGAGCAATGTGGTTTTCGTCCTGGCCGTAGCACATCGGACCAGCTCTTTACCCTCTCAAGAATTCTCGAGGGTTCGTGGGAATTTGCCCAACAGTTTACATGTGTTTTGTGGACTTGGAGAAGGCATTTGACTGCGTCCCTCGTATTTATTTGTGGGGGGTGCTTCGGGAGTATGGGGTATCGGGCTTGTTGTTACGAGCTATTCGGTCTCTGTACGACCGTTGTGAGAGTTTGGTTCGTATTGCCAACATTCGGTCGGACTCATTCCCAGTGAGAGTTGGACTCCGCCAGGGCTGCCCTTTGTCACCGATCCTGTTCATAATTTTTATGGACAGGATTTCTAGGCGCAGCCAGGGAATGGAGGGTGTCATGCTTGGTGACCACAGGATCTCTGTTGTTTGCAGATGATGTTGTCCTGTTGGCTTCATCCAGCAATGACCTACAGCTCTTGCTGGGACGGTTTGCCGCTGAGTGTGAAGCGGCTGGGATGAGAATCAGCACCTCCAAGTCCGAGTCCATGGTCCTCAGCCGGAAGAAGGTGGATTGTCCTCTCTGGGTTGGGGACAGGCTCCTGCCCCAAGTGGAGGAGTTCAAGTATCTTGGGGTCTTATTCACGAGTGAGGGGAGAATGGAGCGAGAGATTGACAGACGGATTGGAGCAGCATCTGCAGTGATGCGGACGTTGTACCGGTCTGTTATGGTGAAGAGGGAGCTGAGTTCTAAGGCAAAGCTGTCGATTCACCAGTTAATCTACGTTCCTACTCTCACCTATGGTCACGAGCTTTGGGTAATGACCGAAAGAACAAGATCGCGGATACAAGCGGCTGAAATGAGCTTTCTCCGTAGGATTGCTGGACTCACCCTCAGAGATAGGGTGAGGAGCTCAGTCATCCGGGAGAGGCTCAGAGTAGAACTGCTGCTCCTCCACATTGAAAGGAGTCAGTTGAGGTGGTATGGGCATCTGATTAGGATGCCTCCTGGACGCCTCCCACTTGAGTTGTTTCGGGCATGTCCCACTGGGAGGAGACCCTGGGGCAGACCCAGGACTCAGTGGAGAGACTATGTCTCCCAGCTGGTCTGGGAACGCCTTGGTATCCTCTCTGAGGAGCTGGAGCAGGTGGCTGGGGAGAGGGAAGTCTGGGCTTCTCTGCTTGAACTGCTGCGTCCGCGACCCGGACCTCCGGAAAAGCGGTAGAAGATGGATGGATGGATGGGTTTTGGGGGGGGGGGTTAAAGTTTTTTTTGTTCTGCGGAGTATAAATACAATTTCAATGGAAGATTTGGTACCGTAGCTTGCTCCGCCTCCACCCAGGCCTGTGTATTGTCTGTTATAAAGTAATATGTTGCAGCACACATCTGTGCAGACCAGTAATACCATTTTAAAATTGGAAATTGAAGTCTCCCTCTTTCATAGGGTCGATACAATAACCTAAGCCTCAGTCTAGATTTTTTTCTTATTCTAAATGAAATTAATAAAAATGCTATTAAGCATATTGAAAAATGATTTTGGGAGTGGCGAAGGCAATGACTGAAAAATATATAAAAATGTTGGCAACATAACCATTTTTATTATGTTAATATGACCAATTATTGATATGGGCATAGTTGTCCACTGATCAAGGGATTCCTTCACTTCCTGTACAAGGGGATCATAATTTTTTAGCAACAATTGTTTTAATGTCAGGGGTAATTTTAATCCTGAGATAAGTAAATCCTTCTTTTGCATTTGAGAATGGGGTATCACCAGAAATTGCCTCTCTTCTTTGTTTAAGAATAATATGGATGATTTAGGATAGTTGATTTTACAACCAGAGAAACGTCCAAACATTTCTATTTGTTGTATAAGATTCAGAATACTGACCTGCAAATTTGATTAAAAAAAATTATTACATCATTGACATATAAAGATATACAGTGTTCTTGTCTTCCAATCTGTATGCCTGAGAGGTTTGGGTGTGCCCTTATTGCCATCGCTAAAGGTTCCATGGCTAATATGAATAACATAAGCGACAACGGGCAGCCTTGACGTGTAGATCATTGTAGAATAACTGGTTTAGAAACTATACCATTTGTCAAGACGCTTGCTAAAGGTTTTGTGTACAAGATCTGTACCCATCTTAGGAAGTTTCTGCCAAATCCAAATCTAGGTAAAACGTTAAATAAGTAAGGCCATTCTATTCTGTTAAAGGTTGTTTCGCGTCTAATGACAATATTGCTGTATTATCAAATTTTCCATGGATTATGTTAAGTACTCTTCTAATATTAAAAAATCTTGATGATTTGGTATAAAGCCATTTTGATCATTATGAACTAAATGGGATATGTATGGGTTTAGTCTTCTTGCATGTGCTTTACAAAGTATTTTTGTGTCTGAACAGATTAGACTTATTGGTCTGTATGAGGAACGCTCCAATGCTGGTTTTCCTGGTTTCAAAATCATAGTTATCATCGCCAATCTTAAAGATGGAGGAGGGGTTCCTTTTTTATAAGATTCCTCATACATATTTAAGAGGGGATTTAAAAGGTTTTCTTTGAATGTTTTATAGAATTCAATCGGTAGGCCATCAGGCCCTGGCGTTTACCCACTATTCAAATTTTGTATGGCCTGTGAGATTTCTTCAATTGTTAAATTCCCATCTGACTTTTGTTTGCCCTCATCAGTTAATGTTTGAAAACGTAATTGATCAAGATAAGCATCTTGTTCTTTAAGAGTTTTAGGACATTCAGATTGATATAAACATTCATAATATTCCGTAAAGCTATCATTGATTTCTAGGAAGTCTGTCGTATTTCCTGATGAATTTATTTTATTTATTGCTCTTTCAGATTGTGTTTTCTTGATTCTCCATTTCAAGAGTTTCCCAGCCTTTTCTGCTTGACCATGATAAGTTTTGGCCACATTAAACTGTTTACTGTTTTATCTACTGATATTTTATTGTATTTTGTTCTCAAAAGTAGCAACTCTTTTTGTTTTATCGGGTCATCAGATTTATTCAATCCAAGCTCAAAAGATTTAACTTGTTTTTCTATGTCTTTCATTTCTAATTTTTTGCATTTATGTTTAGCACTCATATAACTAATTATCTCTCCTCAAATGTAGGCCTTAAAAACTTCCCATCTTATGAAGGCATCGGTATGATTAGTGTTTAGTTCAAAATAAGTATCAATTTTAGTTTGCACAAATTTTAGGAATTCTGGGTCCTGCAACCATTTAGTTTGAAAATGCCAGATAGATGGGTCTTTTGTAAATTTGCTTATTTTGATGTTGATAGAAATTGGAGCATGATCACTTATAACTGTGCTATCATACCAACACTTACTGATTTTTGATGATAATTCATTTGAAACCAGGAAACAGTCTATACAAGAATGAGATTTATATTGACTGGAATAACAAGAATGTTCTATTTTTTGACGATTTTGGTCTCACCACACTTCAATAAGATTTAGGTTAGTCATATATGGTTTTAGTAATTTTCTTGTTAGCACCTTATTGACATGTTGTACAAAAACCCAAATGCAGACACTGACTCGATTATAAATCACAATGATCTTTATTAATAAAGTGTACAAGTGCGTGAGTGAGTGGATGTGAATGAATGGAGGTGAGAGCAGAACGGGAGGGAACTGGCAACCCTGCGGGAAGAGAGGAGAGAGGGAATTAATAGCAGTTCAACAACTGAGGGTAAATGAGCTGAATAGTAAAAAATCTTACGGAGCTCAGGAGTAACTGGAGCGCCGAAGAGTAACTCAGTCCACTCCAGGTGACCAGAGTCCCGCTCAGGAGGTGCAGTGTCTGTGATGAGAGAGAAGGAGCAGGTGCAGCCACGGCTGAGGGATGAGAGGGAGAGTAAGTCTGATGAGTGGAGGCACTTACTGAGCGGGGGGTGGGGGGGGTGGAAGCGGCCTCCAGCTCGAGAGAGAATCCGGTCCGCCACCTGGAACAGAGGTGAGTCCGCCGCCAAGATGGAGATCCACCTGTGCACAGGGGAGAGAGGAGGAGAGAAGCAGGAGTAGAAGGTGAAGATTCCAGTAGGGATAATCTTACGGTAGTGTTGGGGAGGCAAAGTTCCCAGATGAACAGGTGCAGAGTCAATGTGAGGAAGGGAGGCGTAATTCCCAGCAGTAGAGAAGGGCGAGTCGAAATGAGAAAGACTTCACCCAAGGAGCGTTGACGTCTCTGTGCAGGAGTGCAGGAATCCACTCCTGATAAAGGCTGCCTAATTGGGGGGTGCAGGTGTGAGAACCAGCGCGGCTGAGGATAGTGATTAGTAAACAGAGGCACATGGTGCGGATCACTACAGTAACTCCCCTCAAGGGACCCCTTCTGGCGGCCGACTCAGCCTGCCCAGGTGAGTCCAGTGTAAGTCCCTGATGAGCTGTCTATTGGTGATGAGGATGACCGAACCCAGGACCTCTCCTCCGGACCATACCCGGCCCAGTCCACCAGGTACTGGAGACCCCGGCCCCCTACGTCCAAGAGGTGATTGACCTTGTGGGAAAGGCCCCCCTCGATCATAACTAGAGGGGGCGGTGGCTTGGGTGGAGGACAGAGAAGACTTGAAGAGACTGGCTTCACCTGGGAGACATGAAAGGTAGGACAAATATGCATGGTAGCGGGGAGAGACAGGTGTACAGCAACTGGGTTAATAATTTAAGAGATGGGAAAAGGACCAATAAAACAGGGAGAAAGCTTCTTGGACTCAGCTTTTAAGTTGATGTTTTTTGTAGGCAGCCATACCTTTTGTCCGACCCGGTAGGGCGGAGCCGGGGTCCTCGGACGGTTGGCAATTTCAGAATTGCGCCCAGTGGTGCGTTGAAGAGCGGCCTTGGCAGACCTCCAACCCAGCAACATCATTTGATGTGGGCTTGCACAGATGGGACTGCGATCTCCTCTTCTTCCGGGAACAGCGGAGGGTTGTATCCCAATGACGCCTCAAAAGGGGAGAAGCCCGTGGCTGTAGAAATGGTGGAGTTAGGAGCATACTCGATCCAAGGCAAGTGTGAACACTACGAATCAGGGTTAGAGGCCGTAACACACCTCAGGCCCACCTCCAACTCTTGATTAGCACGCTCACACTGGCCATTGCTCTGCGGATGATAGCCTGAAGACAAGCTGACTGTTGCCCCAATGGCCCTGCAGAAGGACCGCCAAACCTGAGACACAAACTGGGGCCCCCGGTTCAACACGATGTCCAATGGAATCCCGTGTAGGTGTACCACATGCAAGACCAACAAGTCAGCTGTCTCCTTAGCCAAAGGTAGCTTGAGAAGAGGGACGAAGTGAGCTGCCTTCGAAAATCTGTCCACAATTGTGAGAATACCAGTGTGACCCATGGAGGGAGGAAGACCAGTCACAAAATTCATGGCAACGTGGGACCAAGGTCTGCTGGGGATGGGGAGGAGGTGCAACAGTCCCGAAGGGGAAAAGGAAGACAATTTCCCAGTGGCACACTGGGGGCAGGACCGAACGAAGTCGTTGACATCTTTCCTCATAGACGGACACCAGAAGGTCCTCTGAATCTGGGACAAGGTGCGAGCCATCCCGGGGTAACACATGACCTTGGAAGAATGCAACCAGTCAATGACCTCACCACGCACCATGGAAGGGACGTAGAGCTGCCCCGCTGGACCCCCACCCGGGTTGGGTTCAGCTACCTGCACTTTCTTAACCTTCTCCTTGATCTCCCAAGAAAGTGCGCCGACAACACACAATGGGGAGACAATGGGGTGCAGCTCCGGCGTGGCAGTATCAGGGGAGAACTGCCTGGAGAGCAAATCAGGTTTAGTGTTCTTGGAACCTGGGCGATAGGTGATGGTAAAATTGAAACTACTGAAGAACAGAGACCAGCGGGCTTGCCTAGAATTCAGCCGCTTGGCCGTTCTCAGGTATTCCAGGTTCTTGTGGTCGGTCCAAACCACAAATGGTAGCGAAGCCCCCTCCAACCAATGGTGCCACTCCTCCAAGGCTAGCTTGACGGCCAGTAATTCCCAATCCCCCACGTCATAGTTCCTCTCTGCCGGGGACAGGCGTCTGGAGAAGAAGGCGCAAGGATGGATCTTGTTGTCCGAGGGAGAGCGCTGAGACAACACTGCCCCAACTCCGAAATCCGAGGCATCCACCTCCACCAGAAACTGCAGCGATGGATCTACCTGTGCCAGGATCGGGGAAGAAGAGAAAGCAGTCTTCAGTTTAGAAAACGCCACCTCCACCTCATTGAACCAATGAAAAGGTACCTTAGTGGAGGTGAGGCGGGTGAGTGACAAGGCCTTCAAACTATAGTAATGGATGAAGCGACGGTAAAAATTGGCAAAACCCAGGAACTGCTGTAGCTGCTTATGGGAAGAGGGGACCGGCCACTCTACAACAGCTTTAAGCTTACCAGGATCTGCTCAGATATCCTTGTAGCCGATGACAAATCCCAGGAAGGTGGTAGACGCCGTATGGAACTCACACTTTTTCACCTTGACGTATAGCTGATTCTCCAGCAGCTGCTGAAGGACCCTTCTAACATGTACTCGATGCTCATCAAGAGAACGAGAAAAAATGAGGATGTCATCTAAGTAAACAAAGACAAACGAACCCAGGAAGTCCCTCAGCACGTCATTAATAAGCCGCTGGAATACAGCCGGTGCATTGGTGAGTCCAAACAGCATCACAAGATACTCAAAATGGCCACTCGGAGTCCGGAAGGCCATCTTCCACTCGTCCCCCTCCTTAATCCGAACCAGATGGTAGGCATTGCGTAGGTCGAGCTTCGTGAAGACAGTAGACCTCTGGAGAGAATCAAAAGCAGAATTAATAAGGGGCAGAGTGTACTTGTCCTTCACAGTGATGTTGTTAAGCTCCCTAAAATCAAGCGGGGTCGGAGGGAGCCGTCCTTTTTGCCAACAATAAAAAATCCCGCCCTCACTGCTGACAAAGAAAGCCTAATAATGCCCAAGCTTAAGGATTCCTTAATGTACTTATCCATTGCTTCACGCTCTGGGGCAGAAAGGCTATAAAGACAGCTGGAGGGCAAAGGAGCACCCGGAAAGAGGTTAATAGAGCAGTCATAAGGGTGGTGGGGAAGAGGGGGGCAGAAAGAGAGCTTTGGTCTTGCTGAACACCAGAGCAAGGTCATGGTACTCCGGGGGAACCAGGGAGAGATCGGGCATGTGTGTGGATGGAGCAGAAATGGGCACCGAGGGACAGCAGGCTTCTGACTGTAGACATGTATTAAGACAAAAAGTACTCCATGAAATGATGTTGCCTGTCTGCCAGCCAATCAATAACAGGGTTATGGAGCCTGAGCCAGGGGTAACCCAAAATAACAAGGGAGGCAGAGACTGGTAACTCAAAAAAACTGATGTGCTCCCAATGATCACCTGAGACCAAGATCAAGACGGGGGCAGTCTGCTTGGAGACAGTCATGAGGGGCACATTAGAAAGTGCAATCAGCTTCAAAGGTGTCTTGAGTTTGTGACAGGGGAGTTTAAGCCGGGTTGCCAGGATCTCAGAAATAAAGCTCTGCTCTGCGTCCGAATCAGTGAGAACCTCAGTAGTGATTTCAATGTGGTTATGTTGAAAGTGAATGAGTAAGATCAGTCGAGTAAGGGATTTAGTTGTTATCGTGTCCGTTAGTCCCCCTACTGTGACAAACGGACCCCCCCCCCTTTTGGCAGATTCAGACAAGAGGTGATCTCGTGTTCAGCACTGGCACAATAACTGCATAGCCCGAGGGCCTGGCGGCATTGTCGCTCTGCAAGAGGCAACTTGGAGCGACCCACCAGCATAGGCGCCTCGGGCTCCGAGGATTCCAGGGGAGGGAGGACAAGGAGTGGAGACTGAGAGGGAGGGCGAGACTGTGAGTCCAAGCGATTAGCACCACAGCGCTCGCTAGCATGCTCCCTTAGGCGGTTATCAATGCTAATAGCCAGGGAAATTAAATCATGTAAAGAGGAAGGTTTTCCTTAATGGGCCAGTTCATCTCTGAGACTCGGGCTGAGGCTACGTGTAAAAATGCTACAAAGAGAGGCATTCTCCCACCCCACCTCCGCAGCGACAACCCAGAAGTCAACCGAGTAGTCAGCAGCAGACCTGGCCCCCTGCCGGAGGTTAAGGAGACGGGAGGTCAAAACACTATCCCGGTCAGAATGATCAAAAACCCCAAAAAACTCAGAAATAAATCGATCATACGTGTAAGTGGCATAATTGGGACGGGCCATCACGGCCGAAGCCCAGGCGGGTGCCCGTCCCTCCAATAAATTAACAAGATAACTGATCTGGCTGTGATTAGTGGGAAAATCCTCTGGTATCCGCTGAAACACCAGATTGCACTGATGCAGAAACCCACGAACCTCTCCCAGCTTACCGTTGAAACGAGTAGGCGTGGGAACTGGTGTGAGTCGCATGGGCTGTGCGGGAAGAAGGGTGGGATGCGATGGCCCAGCTGACCCCCTGGGCTCAGAGTGAGAGGACCGTGCCAGGGTAAGCTGGTTGAGCCGGGAATTAATCTGTGTCAATTGATTAAGGATCACCTGCTGCTGATAAGTGAGCTGATCTAATCGAGCCTCCATGTTGTTAAGGCGTTGTGCAAAAGCACTGTCTGCTGGGTTTTTAACACAGAGACGTGCTGACATGTTGCACGAAAACCCAAATGCAGACACTGACTCGATTATAAATCACAATGATCTTTATTAATAAAGTGTACAAGTGCGTGAGTGAGTAGATGTGAATGAATGTTGGTGAGAGCAGAACGGGAGGGAACTGGCAACCCTGCGGGAAGAGAGGAGAGAGGGAATTAATTGCAGTTCAACAGCTGAGGGTAAATGAGCTGAATAGTAAATAATCTTACGGAGCTCAGGAGTAACTGAAGCGCCGAAGAGTAACTCAGTCCACTCCAGGTGACCAGAGTCCCGCTCAGGAGGTGCAGTGTCTGTGATGAGGGAGAAGGAGCAGGTGCAGCCATGGCTGAGGGATAAGAGGGAGAGTGAGTCCGATGAGTGGAGGTACTTACTGAGCGGGGGGGTGGAAGCGGCCTTCAGCTCGAGAGAGAATCCAGTCCGCCACCTGGAACAGAGGTGAATCCGCCGCCAAGATGGAGATCCACCTGTGCACAGGGGAGAGAGGAGGAGAGAAGCAGGAGTAGAAGGTGAAGATTCCAGTAGGAATAATCTTATGGTAGTGTTGAGGAGGCAAAGCTCCCAGATGAACAGGTGCAGGGTCAATGTGAGGAAGGGAGACGTAACTCCCAGCAGTAGAGAAGGGCGAGTCGAAACGAGAAAGACTTCACCCAAGGAGCACTGACATCTCCGTGCAGGAGTGCAGGAATCCACTCCTGATAAAGGCTGCCTAATTGGGGGGTGCAGGTGTGAGAGCCAGCGCAGCTGAGGATAAGGATTAGTAAACAGAGGCACACGGTGCAGATCACTACAGTAACCCCCCTCAAGGGATGCCTCCTGGCGGCCAACTCAACCTGCCCGGGTGAGTCCGGTGTAAGTCCCTGATGAGCTGTCTATCGGTGATGTGGATGACCGAACCCAGGACCTCTCCTCCAGACCATGAGGACCATGAGTATAATGATTAGTAAACAGAGGCACACAGTGCGGATCACTATACTTATGTACATCTTTACCTGTGGAGTGATTCATTTCTGGGTCTAATGTGCAATTAAAGTCTCCCCCAATAACACACAAACCCTTCAAAGTGGATATTGTTAAGAAAAATTTTTCAAAAAATTTAGGGTTGTCCTCATTTGGGCCATATAAGCTAATTAGGTTCAATTCAAGAGAGAGGAGCAAACCTTGAGCTATTACATATCTTCCGTTTGGATCTTGAGTATTAAGTATTTGAAATGGTATTGTTTTATGAATGAGTATAAGCACTCCTCTACAATAACTATTATAAGTTGCACTTGACCGGGCCATCTTCTCCTCACTAATTTAATATCAGAAGCTGCCAGATGTATTTCCTGGAGAAAAAATATTTTAGACTTGAACATCTTTATCCTGTTGAAGACCTGTTTTAACTTTGTTAGTTTTCTGAGTCCCCTGACATTCCAGCTTGTAACTTTTATATCCAGAGTATTCTGATTGTTTATTCCTTACATATAATTTGGCAATAAAATGTGTGAATATAATCAAGGCCACAAAATATACACCTAGCTGTACTTGAGAACACACAATACACATAAAAAGCACCCCCCCACACACACACACAAAACAGGAAAATTTGCATTAAGTCAATTAAACTGACTATCCCCTACTCAGAACTAGAACAATCGGGCAGGAGTTGATCCACTCCTGTGTAGCATCATCTCACTTGGCTCATCAACAAGAATTCTTCTGCTTAAAGACATTGTTTCACCCAGGAAAAGGACAGTCAAAAACTGCTCTTTTACCCCAGGCCACAACTGAACTCACATTCCTTTGTTAAAACCAGTCTAAGGAATTCACCCTAATGCATTTCCTGTTTTGACTTTTATGGCCCCCATAAACATGGAAACATGGAACAGGCCCCTGGAGCCCCTCATCACTACAAAGATCCACAGCTCAATATTGCCCCTTCTGGCAACTCTGGGACATACAGATCTAACCAGTGCAGCTTTTCATCACATCTGTGTTAACTCAATTCTAAACCTCCCCTTCTTTTCCAGGACCATGAAAAGCACATGGACTCTTGATGTTCATTCTGGACAATCAGTAATAGGTTTGAAATATATTAATCTGTGATTTTATATATATGCATGTTAAAAAGTGTTTAAATGAATGTTTATTCCTGCATGTTAATTTATAAGCACTGGGTATAAGTTGCATGATCACTAAGACTAGGTTAGAGAATATACATAAGTGTATAAAAGAATATTCCAGTATTAAAATGTGTATTAAATTTGCAAAGCGTCTCTCAAATCATGTGACTGCCAGCAGCCAATCTCTGCATGACAACAGCTCTCTCAAAGTTCCAGACAAAAGACTGTTTGTTTATTGGACTAAAATTCATAAAGCCTGCCCACAAAGGAAGCCTATTGGCTGGGGGCTCCTGTCAATCACGGAGGCCCGCGAAAATTCTCCACAGATAAAAGGGAACTGTATCCTCTATTTTCGCCAGATTTACCTTCTTTTCGCCAGAGCTCTCTTTTGGCTTTTCACTGTCTTCAAGTCTCTACACAGCAGAAAACCAATAGAGAACAAAGGGACTTCTCCCACGTGTTGCTTTTCGACGATCACAGAGCAGATAACTCGTAACTTTGTGCTCTGTAACTATGTATTTTAATGTTTTTCTTTTCTCTTAAACATCTGGGAATTGATTCTTTTTTTTCTTTGAGCTCATTCTAATCAGGAGTTAAACTCCAATCCTAGACGCTTATTCCTGTCACTTTTTTTGTTAAACTTTCTGTAAAGCCACCATTTTTTTTAAATTTTAATTTAAGTTTTAATCTTGACTTTCTTTTTTTTTTTTAATTTTATTTTGACCAACTTACACACTAGAAACTATTTTCATCTCCACCAGTCCGAAAGATCTGTTAATTTTGCTATTCGATCAGATATTATTATTATTATTGAATTCCTCATAAGAAGCCGCAGATCCTGGATGCAGCTCGCCACGACCACGCACAGCTGAAGAAATCACCACCCACGAGGAGGAGACGCCCTGGGCAAGATCGCAGCCCAGGTGATCAACACAGCAAAATCTCATCTTGTGGCAACCGAATATTTGCTGGACAAATATTCTGGGTTTTGGCACTTTTCCCCATCGAAAGCTTCACGAGGACGACGAAAGGGCGCAACTTCAAATCTTCAACAAGAAATCATGTGAGCTGCACTTTCTTTATCCATCTGCTGAATCAAACGTCTGAGATTTGAGGATAATTCAATATTTGATCAAATGCAAAATTGAGGAACCATTAACATACCTCCTCTTTTCATTAAAATTCCGTTTTTATTTTCTTAGAGTAATCCAGAACCTTTCATATAATTAGTAAAACCTTCCCCATAAATTTGCATTGTTTCCATAATCTGTTAACTTCAAACTGATCTAAATTCATTTCACAGTTAACCCTGGTTCTGCAAATGTTGACATTGTTAATCTATCATTTATAAGTTTAATTTTATGGTTAATGAAATCATTGTCTGTTAATTATCATTTCATTTAATAAATATGTGAAAATGAGAGAAGTTGTTGAGAATTTATATCATTCTGAGTCTGGTTCAAGTCCCCAGTATTGAATTCACTAAAATTTTGAGACAGATTACTAATTAATTTATTGAGTGATTAAACAGGTATAAAGTGAAATTAAAGATTAAATTGCTTCTTAGAGATACAGTAGAAGCTGGTGCCCCACGAGTGTTATTAACTTTTCCAATGTATATGAACCGAGAATTCACCTCCGGTTCCAATACATTAATATAAATTAAATAATTTTTATACCTGATCATAATTATTAATTCATATACTGTTACACCTGAGAGGAGCAGCTAACTGTGGAGGAGTGTCTGATGTAAACAAAACATGCTCCACAACCACACGTCTTTAACAAAAAAAGAAGTTTTTTTTTAAAACTGTTTTAACCCTTTATAAACCACAAACATTACCAATAAGCATAAACACCACCGACTATATGATATGTGTAACCCTTGCCTGATGTTAATTAGGTAAGGGAAATAATTAAGTGTAGACCAGTTGCTAGGTTCATAAGGGTTACAATGGGGAATTAAAGTGAGTGTGGAATGAAATAGCTGGAGGCAAGAAATGAGCAATAATGGTTGTTATTTACAGTGATAAAGTGAGCAAAATATACAGATAATTTACAACTGTACAAATATAACAACGGCCGGCATGAAATAAAACCCCAAGGTGTCCCACTGAGCTCAGTGTTTGATTGCCCGTTCGGGTTAGTCATTTGACCAGTCAAGATATCTCGTATCTCCAGACTCAGGTTTCCAATCCTGGGCACTGGAGAGGGGAAGGATGCTCTTCACTCGAGATCTTTGTTAGATCTCAGTCCAATCTTGGGTCAGTCTCGGGTCAGGCTCGCCATCTCCATTCGGAGAGAATCCAGGTTCCAGAAGGTTCTTGATCGGCAACCAAAATCATCATCATGCGCAGTAAGCCAAGATTCGGTGAAAGCCATGACACAGCAGTTCTTAAAGTCCTCTGGTAGCGTACATTCCCTTGAATTTCATCCACCTTGTTTCTCAGAGACTGTACGTTCCCAAAAATCATCGAAGGAAGAGGAATGTTACCAAACTGACGTCTTCTCAGGCACAATTTCACACCTCCACGCCTTCCGCGCTTCCTTCTGCCATCTCTCCCGTCTCTCCCGTCTCTCTTTTCACCGCTATGTCCATCTCTCAAAATAAAGTCCGGCAGTTGCGGCTTAGGCTCAATCACAGCCGCTGCATCAACCGTGTTTAAATGCAGCAACATGTCCCTGGAATAATGTATCCTGCCCGCCATGATGCCGAACGCGTTTACCTCATAGACAAAGAGCCGGGGGAAAAGTAGCAGCAGTGCAAGAAAGGGAAGGAAGTCCATGTTGTTGGAACCAGGGAGCTCTTCGCCATACAATCCACAAACACTCCAGGGCAGAAACAACACAGAGGATTTCATAAAAACATATAAAAGTACATAAAAACAGACACACAGACGACAAACTTTTTCACCAACTGCCGGTCGCTGCGTGCGCATGCGCCCAGAGCAGAGGGAGAGCAATAGAATGAGGAGAACTGCTGCACGTCAGAAAAGATGCCATGAAGATGAAACACCTGAGGTTCCAGCAGTACATCGCACCCATCTGAGACAGGAGGGCACCCTTCACCAGCATAGGATATGACACACAAGGGATGCATAAACAGACAGGAAACATGTGGCAGTGCACCACGCATGTGCTGAGTCACTTGAAGCCCGAAATGCCCACAAAGCGAGCAACGCTGCACGCCAGGCAAGGCACAGACAAGCTGAGACCGAGGAGATGTGGAATAGTCGGCTACCCCAGGACAGTGAATTCCATGCAAGGCACAGAGAAGCTGAGACCGAGGAGACGCGAGAAATCTCTGTGTCTGTGTGTTTGTGTGTCACGTTTATAGGACATCAGGCATCATAGGACTCACAATGCCGTCAAAGATATGATGTCTATAAGACGGCACATAGAGCACATGCGGAAGTTTGGGAGGGAAAATCTTTAATGAACATCCATAGGGGATCTATAGGGGATCCATAGGGGAGCTGTGGGTGTTCATAGCTATGACATCACAGGCGCACACTGTGTTCATATGATGTCACATGACCATATAAAGAGTTCTGAACAACTCCTTTGAACAACTCCTTCTATGATGTCATACAGCCATCATAGGCACCCTGTGAGGTACTGGGAATACTCTTAATTTCCAGGGACATACATAGGCTGCACACTATTGATATAGCTAACACCAGTCCAGTGAGTAATGTTCCCTCTGGGCTGTTTCCGGGAATAGAAGTAGACGTTAGTCTGCTAATGAGGAAAAAGGATTGGCATATGAGTGAAGTTGGTGTTAAAACAAGCATTTACCTCAGGAACAATTACTATAACTTCTTACAGCTCTATACTGATGGTTCAAAGAATAAAGAGGGCTCTGTTGGAGTTGGAGTATACATCCCAGAATTTAAAGTGACCATCGCAAAAAGACTCTCCAACAATACATCCATGTTTACAGCAGAGATGGTGGCAATAATTATTGCTTTGCAGTGGGTGGAGGAGGTCAGACTGGACCGGGTGGTGGTGTGCATGGACTCACTTGCAGCGCTAAAAACCATACAGACACAAATCTACAAGGGGAGACTTGGTGATTGAGCTATATCACAGTTTATTTAGGGTACACAGGGGTGGTGGACAAGTTAAATTTTGCTGGGTTCCTGCACATGAAGGGCTGAAAGGGAATGACTGTGCAGACAAATTAGCAGAAGTGCTCTTGGAAAAGAGACAACTATACCATTGTCTCTTGGAAAAGGTGAAGGGAAAGCAGTAATCAAGAAAAAAGGAACTGAGCTATGGCAAAAAAGATGGGATGAAGATCATAAAGGTAGATCGTATTACAAAATACAAAAATCTATTGCAATAAAGAATTTCATAATAGCCGGGGTCCACCGCCGGCGCAGCAGAGCTCCAGCTGGGGTCTACTGTCGGTGCAGCAGAGCTCCAGCCGGGGTCCACCGTCGGAGTAGCAGAGCTCCAGCTGGGGTCCACCATCAGCACAGCCACATCCCAGACCGGGATCGTCGCAGGTGCAGCCACGTCCCAGACTGGGACCGTCGCAGATGCAGCCACGTCCCAGACCGGGACCATCACAGGTGCTACGGTCCCCCTGCTCCAAGCTTCGGATTGCAGGGGGGCTCCTATCCCTTGGTTTGGCCACCGAGGTTCCTGGAAGGGTAGGCTGCCTCTCCACCTTCCTCTCCGGTTCTGCTGGCTCCACCATGCTGATCGGCCACCTGAAGGACTTGGTCTTCAGGTCGGGTGGCCCATCGGCCCAGGCAGGCCACCGGACACTATTCTGCAGGCCACCTGCTGGACATGGGACTTGGGCAGGCCACTCGATCAGTCACCCCTCGCCATGCTGGGGGCTTGGGACTCTGGTCGACCCCCTGAACTTTGGACTTTTGGGGAGGGAGCTAGTGTCCTGGATGGGGGGCTGTTAGGATGGAGGGCCACTGCTTTTTATTTGCATATTATTTGTTGTCTTTTTCACTGGTTGCTTCCCTCCTAACCGGTTTTCCCCCACCTCCCACCCTGGGAAATTGTTTGCTCTGGGGGGGGGGGGGGTCCCTTGAGGTGTGTTTTTGTTTTCGGCTGATGGTACTGGGGTTTCTGGAATCCACCCCTGGGGGGGTGCTGTCACAAACCTGGGTTTGGTGGTTTCAAACCCAGTTCTGACTTGTGATTATTTGTCCTATTTTCTATCAGGCACGTCAGGGAGCTGTTTGGGTCCTTCACTCCCTGACGGCTCGGGCACGCCCCCTCCTCCTGTCAAGTGGCATCAGCTGTACTTCATTATGGGTGTTTACACACACATGCACCCCCCCCCATTCATTCCCATTCACATGCATACATTCACTCATGCACACCAGGGTTTAATCATGTTCAGGCCACGCTTCCTCACACTGGCAATCACTTCCCTCATTATCATTAGGATTACAAATATGCTGCATTTGTGGGAAGAGATTGTCGGAGCATTCAACTCCATACGTGGCAGTGTGTTTCTCCATGTATGCGCATTCATTACCTTCACGTTTGTTCAGCCTGTCATTTCAGGTTTGGTTAATCCCTTGATGTTAGCGGCTGACCCTGCTTACTCCCTCATCCTCCTGACTGCACGGACAGCCCCAGATCACTCCAGTTCCGTAAGTTTCATGTTTGCCATTCTCCCTATGCCGACTGCAGCCCTGCGGCACTAGGCAATTCCTCCGCCAGGCTGTAGAACATCCGGGTGGCGTTCATGCATGTCTGGTGGCCTAATCTCACCATTACAACTCCCTGTATTTGTGTGGTTACTGGACTTGTTACTTTGTTGAAGTTTATGTTAATAAATGGCACGTTCTCCTCCAGCAAGTGGGTTTTTCCATTCCTTCCCTCGTGCGCCATTATGCGGCGCACGCAAATCATGACAATAACTTTCATATTTCATGACGATAACTTTCATGACAATAACTTTCATATTTGCTGAATAATTTTTCAGAGATTTGTTTATTACTTTTTTCGAAGTCAGAAGTTTACATCCATTTAAACTGTATGACTTGGGTCAAACATTTTGGGTATACTTCCACAAGCTTCTCACAACAGTTTGCTGGAATTTTGGCCCATTCCTCTTGACAGAAATGGTGGAACTGAGTCAGGTTTGTAGGCCGTCTTGCTCTCACGTGTCTTTTCAGCTCTGACCACTAATTTTCTATGGGATTGAGATCAGGGCTTTGTGATGGCCACTCCAAAACATTGACTTTGTTGTCCTTAAGTCACTTTGTAAATAATATGGTGGTCTGTCCATTTGGAAGACCCACTTGTGCCCAAGCTTTAACTTCCTGGCTGATGTCTTGAGATCAAGACATAAGAGTAGAACGTGCATAAGAGTAGAACGTGCAATTTATTAACTTAAGCCACAACAAAATAACAAGTCCAGTTGACCACACAAATACAGGAAGTTGCAATGATGAAATAATGGCCACCAGATATACAGGACACCACCCGGATGCTCCACAGGCCAGCGAAGGGAATGTCTAGTGCCACAGAGCTGCTGTCGACACAGGGAGAAAGGCAAACAAGAAACTTACGGAACTGGAGCAATCTGGGGCTGTCCGTGCAGTCTGATGGATGAGGGAGTGAAGCAGGGTCAGACGCTAACATCAAAGAATCCTCCGTCTTGAAATGTCAGGCTGAATACACGTAGGTAGTGAGACACATACGTGGAGAACACGCTACCACGTACGAGGGTGAATGCCCCAACAATCCATTCCCACCAACGCAGCGTATTTGTAATCATAATGCTAACGAGGGAAGAGATTGCTGGTGTGAGGAAGCGTGGGCTGAACATAATTAAACCCTGGTGTGCATAAGTGAGTGCATGAGCGTGTGAATGGGAATGAATAGAGTGTGTGTATGTGTGTGTAAACAACCATAATGAGAAACAGCTGATGGCACTGACAAGAGGAGGAGGCGTGTCCAAGCTAGCAGGAAGCGAAGGACCCAAGGTCCTTGACGCGCCTGATAGAAAATAGAGCAAATAATCATAAGTCAGAACTGGCTTTGGAACACCAAACCGAGGTTCATGCCCCCCCCCCCCCTGTCTAGGGGTGGATTCCAGAGACCCCAGTACCATCAGCCGAAAACATTTATGAACATTGTAACCACTCTTTATGAAAAAAAATCGTCCATTAGTAAAGAAAAAGCTTAAACAGAAATTTGTCGACAAGCCATGGTTAACCAAAGGATCACAAAAGGCGTGTAAAAAGAAAAATTCATTACATAAAGCTTTTCTAAAGAAAAGGACAAAAGAAGCAGAGCAGCGGTATAAAACATACAAAAATAAGTTAATATATATAATGAGATGTAGTAAAAGGGACTATTACAGTAAAGAACTGGAGAAAAACAGAGACAATATTAAAAATACATGGACAATACTTAACAATATTCTTGGAAATAAAAACAGAAATACAAGCTACCCAACCAATCTTTCAAAAAAAATAAAAAATAAAACGACTCAGAGTGTGAATGCAGTCTCACCTGCAGATGAATTTAATAACTTTTTTGTTAACGTTGGTCCTAATTTGGCTTGAGAAATACCCATTATGGCACCTACAGGTGATACAATAAGCAAAAACATTGCTATAAAAGACTCCATTTTCATAAAGAACACAGACGAGAGGTCATTGAAATTGTTCAATCGTTTAAAAGTAAAACATCTACGGATTGTGATGGTATTGACATGCTCTTAGTCAAAACTATCATTGAATGCTTAGTGAAGCCACTGACACATATTTGTAACCTGTCTCTCCAAACAGGTATATTTCCCAATGCAATGAAAATAGCTAAAGTAATTCCAATATACAAGGCGGGTGACAGAGGGGAATTTTCAAACTATCGACCAATTTCATTACTGCCACAATTTTCCAAGATACTTGAAAAAATATTCTGTGAGAGAACTGACAACTTCATAATGAAGAATAATTTATTGTGTGAGCAGCAATATGGGTTCAGACACAAGAGGACAACTGCATTTGCTCTATTGGAATTTATAGAAAAAATATCAACTGCCGTTGAAAATAAAGAGTATTCAGTTGGGGTATTCCTGGATCTTAAAAAAGCATTTGATACAGTGGATCATAATTTATTATTAAAGAAACTACAAAATTGTGGTATTAGGGGGGTAGCACTGTCCTGGTTATGTAGTTACTTAAAGAACAGATATCAGTATGTATGTGTTGGTAACAAAAACTCACAGTTACTGAAGGTTACTTGTGGAGTCCCACAGGGTTCAGTTTTGGGGCCACTGTTATTCAATATGTATATAAATGATTTATGTAAAGTTTTGGAAAAAATGGATTTAATATTGTTTGCCGATGACACTAATTTATTATGCAGTGCAAGCAATTTGGAACAACTTTTGGATACACTTGGAAAGGAATTAGGAAAGCTTAAACTGTGGTTTGATTCAAACAAATTAACGCTCAATTTAAGTAAGACAAAATTTATAGTTTTTAACAACCATCACAACAACTTAGTATCTAAACTCAGTGTAAATGGTGTAGAGATTGAAAGGGTATCCCAAACTAAATTTCTTGGAGTAATAATTGTTAATAAACTGTGTTGGGAGTCACATATAATTATATTAAAGGTAAAATGTCTAAATCAATTGCAATACTACACAGAGTGAAATATTTGCTGAATCAACCCACATTATATACTTTGCATCATTCATTAATACTCCCATACATGACATATTGTACTGAAGTATGGGGAAATACATAAAAAACAAACATATTGTAGTGATATTTAATAAAATATAGTGTAATAGGGCACAGGAATTATTTATTTTATTTAATAGTGGGTGGGCAAAAACATGCAAGTTAGGTTAATTGGCATCCAAAAACTGGGGATTCTAAATTGTCCTTAGGTATGAATGTGAGAGTGAATGGTTGTCTGTCTCTCTGTGTTGGCCCTGCGATGGACTGGCGATCTGTCCAGGGTGTACCCTGCCTCTCGCCCAAAGATGCTGGGATAGGCTCCAGCACCCCCGTGACCCGAAAAGGATTAAGTGGAAGAAGATGGATGGATGGATGGATGGAGTGGGTGTGCGAGGGGACAGAGTTGAACTGTCACCCCTACACTCACTAAATAAAATAGGAAAGCACTCGTACAAAGGGGCACCAGTTCTAAAAGAACGACTTATATTATTAATTAATTTCAATTGATTAATTGCCGTATCTTCAATTACTTAATGGAGCAGTCTCAATATTTAAGGGAGTTCTTTTCCTGCCGTGATCTAGGAAACATATATGCGAAAGGAAAATGCTTCAACTTCTTTCATTTATCCTTTTATTAAATTCATTCAGGTTACATGATAGGGCATTCAAATGATGGATAACAGATTCAAATGATAAACAGGTGTCTAATATCACATTAGTGGATTCCTGAACATAAAATCTAGAGTTAAGCCTTTGTGGAACCAAAGAGAAACCAGACTTTATGTTTCAACGGTAATGGAAGGCTGAAATGTCTAACAAAAACAGAATGCAATTTCATGGGGAAAATTCATAAGCTGATTACCTAAAAATGAACTTCTGAATTAATCTACAAAAATGAAAGGAGGTTACTTAAAAATGAATAAGAATCTTCCTTCAGTTCATAGATTTGTCCTACGGCTGAGAGACTAATTGTACCATGAAATACTGGTTATGTTCAATTGTAATAGAGATTTTCAGGACATCACGTTTAAACCCAGCAGACAGGAACAATGGGAGTCTCACTTATGAACAGCTGTAGGTCCACGTGTTCAGCGGGTTGGTGCCAGCTGGGTTTTAAGGTCAGGACACCGGGAGAAAGCGACTGCTGCTATGCTTCCTCACAACCGTAAAAAGTGCAGACCCTGGGGGCTCGCAGACGGACAGCGAAAAGCAGCAGACGGCTGTCTTGGAGCGGCGTGAAGCGTCCTTTTGGCAACCAACCTGAATTGATGATGTCTCTGGCCACGGAATAAGCCAAAAACTGAAGGAGGACATCTCAGTCAGGCGTGGATGAGGCTGAAGAAAAAAAAAAAAGTCCAAAACACGATCTCTGTTCACCTTAAAATAGGAAAATTAAAGGTCCACTTTAACGGCATGAAAAGTCAGGAAAAAAATCTAAGAAAAACATTCAACTAGGATAAGAATGGCTTCTGAGGTGAAGGAAAAAAGGATTTTGAGAGTCTGACTCTCTTTAAGGCGAGCTCTTAAGAAAAGGATGATTTCCCCTCAGTTCAACCAGAAAAACAAGAAATTTAATGCAGGATTTGACAAACTTCACACACAAAAAGGTTTCTTAAAATTCACAGAGCAATTTAGATAGAAGAAAACTGCAAGGAAATTTGAAGAAGTGAAAACAAAAACTTCTCTTAGATCTAGATCTCTGTTCTACTTTCTTGGCTTTATTCTGTCTTTTTAATCTTCTTTTCATCTTCTATTCTTTTGTAATCTTTTATTCTTCTAATCTTCTGATCTATTCTGCTTCTTCAGGGCAGTTCTCGCGCATTTTAACTGAAGCACGCTGTGGGGTCATAAAACTGGGGCCAGTCGCAGGACGGCCAACCAGCTTTTATAAAGAGGAGTTTGAATGGGCTTGGTCCAATGAGTAAGCATCTCTTTGTTTTGGAACAGCCAATCAATTGAAAAGGGCATTATCCCGTGAAAGGTAGAGGGGAGTGGTTTATCAGGAATGATATCGTACAAGGATTAATACCCATTCAGTTCTTATGAAATTAGGTGCTCAATATACAGTAAGATCTAACTAAATTAAGTGACTCGGCTAATATTCAGTGATCATGCATTTATACCATTACTAATAATATTAACATTCATTTGACTAACACTCATGAACATAAACATTCCTAATACATGTTTCTAATATATATGTACTCACATTTAAATCAAGGATTAATGAATTATTGCAAACCCTGGTCGGTGATCAAAAGGATGATTTTCAGTGTCCTCATATCCTGGGGAGATGATAGCTGGGAATTAGAAAAACTTAACGTTTAGTCAGATCTCATTACACAAGGAAAACACATTCTGTAGATGTCCACTAGGAGGTACTGTTGAGCTGTAGGTAGCTTCTTTAGGTCTCTGTCACGTGAGAGAAAGAGTCTAAAGAGCTCTGGGATCCATCTCAGAAATGAAGAAGGCCATATACCTGTCTGGTTAGGAAGTTTATGACCTTTTATGAGCATTAGTTTCCTGTAGGGCGGATGCTATCCACATGAACTGTCTACTTTGAGATCTGGACTCCAGAGTTTTTATGGTCCATTTAAGCCTTAAAAGCAAATTCTGATCCTTACCATCTCTGCAAGAGGGCAACTGTTTACATTTGGGGTCCTGTGAGGGACACAGCATTCTTAGCCAGGCCTTGAGTGAGAGTTGCTTTAATATGAAGAAAAGTGAGATTCCTGTAGAATGAAGAAAAGTGATCTACTGGATTAGCCTGAGGGGACGTTGATGCTACAATATATCCAATCTTTATGCTCCAGAAGAGAGCTATTAGAATAATAAACAAAGCTGCTTACAGGGAACCAACAAACCCACTTTTTCTTAAACTAAAAGTGTTCAAGTTGAAAGATCTGGTTGACTTTAAAACTGCAGTAATAATGTTTAAAGTGAAGAATCTATCACTGCCCGCAAATATCCAAAAGTTGTTCCAAATAAGGGAGAAACAATAACATTTCAGAGGAACATGTATATTTCAAAAACCTTCAGTGAGAACTACCACCAAGCAACACTGTGTCTAAGTGCAAGGAGTCAGATTGTGGAATGCTTTTGGACCTGAATTAAAATCATGTACAACGCTTGGACAATTTAAACAACAACTAAAGGAAGAAATACAAATATACAAGATGACATGTAAAATCACATAAGGATTGTCGTATCCAGTCTGTGTTGTGTTGTTGCTTAGTTTTTTGTCACGTTTTGTCTTGGCTTTGTTCTGAATTGTAATCGCTCTTGTTTTGTTTTTCTTTTGGATTCTTGGATGGAATGTGGGTGGGCAATATAAGCTGCGGCTTCAGCCATCACCCATTTCGGATAACATGTTGAACTGTATGTGTACTGTCCTCACTAAGTTGTAAGAACTAGCTAGACAGCAAGTTAAACTTTTCTTCATTGGTGATTTATTTCTTGACAAGCAGACTTCAACATCACAGCTTCAGAAGATAAAGTGAAACTAAAAATGAAACAAGTAGGAGACTAATTAAATTCTGTAACGTTTCTACATAAGCTAGCACTTAAAACACAACCTAGAAAAGGTAACTAATGACCTTGGCATTCATTACAGTGGTTAAGCTATGCTATTGCTAGCTACCATTAACATATGTTCAAAAAATCGTTTTTTTTCTACATTTACTTTTAACAGTTTCTAAACAACATAAACCATGAAATTATCTTCCATAACAAATACTAAGAACATAAAGAATGAATACATACAAGGGATGCATCTGCTGGGGCTATGAAAAGCGAATTTTTTAGGAACTCCTTCCTCTGAATGGCAACATGACTTTGCCCTTGGTCCAACTGACATTTTACTTCCTACTTCCTGTTTCTAACGTTATGACATCACTAGTCAAATTAAAAGTACTTCCTATTGCATGAACTTACATTGAATAGAAGTCCCAAATTCTGCCAGAAGGCAGCACACTCCCCGTCTGACCTTAAAGGTCACTACCCACCAATAAATGTCTCTGGCCTGAAGTTTCAGTCTTTTGGCAGCAGAAGAATTACTTCTGACACCGGCCTCTGGAACAGCTTGGATTCCTTGCCTGCTGTCTTCAGCTCGACCTTCCTTACTCTGCCGTCCCTGCCAGGGACGACCGCTGTAATCCTCGCCATGGGCCACGCATTACGTGGAACTTGATGGTCCTTCAGGAGCACGATGTCTCCTTCTTTGACATCCCGTCGTGCCTCCCTCCACTTCCGTCGGGGCTGAAGAGTGGGAAGGTACTCCTGTCGCCAGCGACGCCAGAAACAGTCTGCAAGGGCTTGCACCTGTCTCCATTGTCTGCTGAGAAGATCCTTTCCCGCGAATTCCCCGTATGGTGGAGGAACTCCCACCTTCTGGGTGAGAATCATCGCAGGAGAGAGCACGAAGGGTGACTCTGGGTCTGTGGAGACCGGAACAAGGGGTCTGGCATTGAGTTGTTCCTCTGTTCTGCCGCGTAACTTTCAGCAAACAACGCACTTGTGCAGCTCTGAGGCGATAAGCTTTTTTCCGCCTATGACCCAAAAGCCTGCAGCTCTCAGGGCCCCTTCTGTAAAGTGTCGTCCTTGATGCTTGACATCTTCATGACACTGGCGCACTAGCAGCAGGGAAACATGACTGTTCTTGGGCAAGATGATGGGGTTCTTTTCCTGACTGCTCAAGTCAGCATGCTTTAGTCTGCCGCCAACGCAAATCAGGTCTTCTTCAAGAACAGGTCTGAGTTTCTGAAGAGAACTGTCCTTGGCTACAGTTTTTCCATTTTCAAGTGCTGTTAATTCCTTAGAGTAGGCCTCTTCCTGCGCTGCTCTGATGATGATGTGTCTAACTTGGGACAGCTCATCTGGAGTACGCGGGAGGTTGCAGTAGTGCCATCCTTTGCACTGACTGGACTTGTGCTTGTAAGATCTAGCAATGTGGATGAGTAGAGCAATTGCCCTAGTGAGAGAGCGCATTGATGAGAACCGCTGGAAACGTGCGGCATTGAGGCCTCTGTTTAGACTGTGAGTCAAGAGGCTGCTCACTTCAGGGCGTATCTCTCCATCCAATTCTAGGTTGAGAAGCTCAAAGACTTCCTTTGAGTCTTCATCAGGTGGATTGGGTTTGTACAGAAGGTCTGGTCCGATGAACCATGTGGTCTGTGCCAGATGTGATGCCGCAACTGCCCGCGAAGCGTGGTCTGCGGAGTTGTCTTCCGTACTGACATAGTGCCACTGGTCAGGTGTTGAGAACTGACGTATTCTGCGAACTCGGTTGTGGACGTATACATAGAAACGTTTCGTTTGATTGTAGATATAGCCAAGAACTACCCTGCTGTCACAGTAGAACTTGACCTCATCAAGCTTCAGGTCCAGCTCGTCTTGTATGAGCTCAGCAACTTCTACGGCTAATACTGCAACATGACTTTGCCCTTGGTCCAACTGACATTTTACTTCCTACTTCCTGTTTCTAACGTTATGACATCACTAGTCAAATTAAAAGTACTTCCTATTGCATGAACTTACATTGAATAAAAGTCCCAAATTCTGCCAGAAGGCAGCACAGTATGATCAGAGGAGTTATTGTTTAATTTGACCTTGTAAGATGTTTTTTTTCCCCTTTGTTGTATTATTCTGTTCCTTTCTTTTAATCTTTACTTTTAATCTATCCGAAATAAAGATTCATTCATTCATTAAAAAAAAACACACCTCAAGGGACCCCCCCCCCCCCCCCAGCAACAAACACTTACCCAGGGTGGGAGGTGGGGGTAAACCGGTTAGGAGGGAAGCAACCAGTGAAAAATGCAACAAATAATAAGCAAATAAAGAGCAGTGACCCTCCTAAGAACCCCCACCTAGGACACTATCCCCCCTCCCCAAAAGTTCAAAGTTCAGGGGGTCGACCAGAGTTCCAGGCCCCCAGCATGGTGAGGGATGACTGATCAGGTGGCCTGCCCAAGTCCCCTGTCCAACAGGCGGCCTGCAGAATAGGGTCCGGCAGCCTGCCTGGGCCGATGGGCCACCCGCCCCGAAGGCCAAGTCCTTTGGGTGGCTGACCAGTGTGGTGGACCCACCAGAACCGGAGAGGGAGGCGGAGAGGCAGCCTACCCCTCCGGGAGCCTCGGTGGCCAAACCAATAGACAGGAGCCCCCCTGCCATCCGAAGCTTGGAACAGGGGGACCGTAGCACCCGCGACAGTCCCGGTCTGGGACGTGGCTGCACCCGCGACGGTGGACCCCGGCTGGAGCTCTACTGCGCCGGCGGTGGACCCCGGCTGGAGCTCTGCTGCGCTGGTGGTAGACCCCGGCTGGAGCTCTGCTGCGCCGGTGGTAGACCCCGGCTGGAGCTCCGCTGCACCCGTGGTGGGCCCCAGCTGGAGCTCTGCTGCACCCACGGTGGGCTCCGGCTGGAGCTCTGCTGCACCCACGGTGGGCTCCGGCTGGAGCACCGTTGCACCTGCAGTGGTCCCGATCAGGGGCCTCATTGCTCCCGTGGTGGCCTCCCCAGCGAGGGACTTACAGCTCCTCGTGACCCCTGGTGCTGGACCCCGATCATCGGCGGCCTCCAGCGGAATCAGCTGCTCTCCAGCGACCCTGGCAGGGGGCTCCAAACCCAGAAGGAGAGAAAGAGAGACTAGGTCAGGGTCGCCGGCAGTGGCAGAGCCCAGTGAGGTGGCTGAGGGCTACTACGAGCTGCCCTGGGCCCTCCTCACCATGAGTCGGGCAGTGTGACATCAACATTAACATAACTGACATAATGGAGCACACTTGCCTGAACTCGGGCTCCACCGCCATCCAGGACTCTGGTGATTTCTACAATGATAGTCGGGATCCCGTTGGCTGGAGGTCTGGTCCGGGGGATGACTGCTGCGGCGGCACCCACAACAGGCGTGATGGTGGTTGCAGTCTGGGTGCTCCTGTGCACTGTCTTCCACGCCACCGGCTCCTCTGGCATGACGGCCAAGAACGACCTCTCCGCTGACCCGTGGGCTGGACCCTCCTGGGCCTCCGATTCCTCTCCCCTCGAGTGACCTGGATCCAGAGCCAGCGAGCTCGTAGGGGCACACAGGAAGGGTTTGGTGAGGTCAGGTAGGGAAACACAATATGCCGCTGTGGCGGAGCACTGAGGAGACTGCACACCCAGAGTCTCCTCGCCAGCAGGCAGGCAAAATTGTTCATCAAACGTGAAAGTTAAATGAGAAAAAATATTCCGGTTGTCCTGGTACTGGACGTCCCCAGCGGCCTCCGAAGCGTCTTCTCTCCTCTCCTGATGTTCCTCATCGAGCTGCGGCTCCCCCTCCCTCGGAGGAAGTTCCTTTAATCTCCCAGCCATCTCCAGGAGGAGCCACGGCTTCACCTCCAGGATGAGGTCCGTCTCTGCCAGAAGTGCCCGCCTACATTTCTCCAGTTCCTCCAGTGACGGAGCAGAGCATGGCTCAGAGTGGGAAGGCAGGGCTGTCGTCGGCGGGGCTGGATGCTTCTTTCTGCGGGGATTCCTCCTCACAGGCGGCTCAGGAACCAGATAATCTGGGATGCGGAGCACCGCACTGGGCAGCGATTCACCCATGCTGAGAAGTCCCGTGTTTTCTGGAGAAGTGAGCAGAGTGGCTGCAAGGAGCTGGAGCACTGGGAGATCCTCAGCCAATTCCTCACATGGCACAGCGAAAATGTCCTGGAGGATCTCCATTCCCTTGGGATGATCCCAGAGGTTATCTCGCTCCATAACCCTCCTCGCTGTGTCCCGAGCCTGTCGAACAGCCAGGGAGAAACAGGGCTTCTGTGCCCATGAGAAAACCTCCTCCATGAAGCACAGCGAATGCAGCATCCGCTCCAGCTCCCTCTCCGTCTGAACCACCATGTTAAACTCGGGGAGGAAGGAAAAAGAAAAAACGCACGTCGACTCTGCTGAGTTTTTTCTAAATGGTCGGGGCATTCTGTCATGATTCCTCGTGCATTGTGTAATGGCGCACGAGGGAAGGAATGAAAAACCCAATTGCGAGAGCAGAACGTGCCATTTATTAACTTAAGCCACAACAAAATAACAAGTCCAGTTGACCACACAAATACAGGAAGTTGCAATGATGAAATAATGGCCACCAGACATACAGGACGCCACCCAGATGCTCCACAGCCCGGTGAAGGGAATGCCTAGTGTCGCAGAGCTGCTGTCGACACAGGGAGAAAGGCAAACAAGAAACTTGCGGAACTGGAGCAATCTGGGGCTATCCGTGCAGTCTGATGGATGAGGGAGTGAAGCAGGGTCAGACGCTAACAACAAGGAATCCTCCGTCTTGAAATGTCAGGCTGAAAACACGTAGGTAGTGAGACACATACGTGGAGAACACGCTACCACGCATGAGGGTGAATGCCCCAACAATCTCTTCCCACCAACGCAGCGTATTTGTAATCATACTGCTAACGAGGGAAAAGATTGCCGGTGTGAGGAAGCGTGGGCTGAAAATAATTAAACCCTGGTGTGCATGAGTGAGTGTATGAGCGTGTGAATGGGAATGAATGGAGTGTGTGTGTCACAACTCGCTCTCGCCTGTCATCTGTTTCAGCGGCGCGCACACCTGCGCCTCATCAGTCTCTGACTATTTAACTCGCTGTGCCTGGAGCCTCGGTCTGGAGCCATCTGCTCGTCTACGCTCCCAACTCCAGCACACAACCGTTTCTTCCCGGCCTGCGCCTTCGTTCATCACGCACGTAAGCGGCATATTTTCTTACCTGCTCTCCAGTATTCTCCCCTGTGCACAGGTGGATCCTCCAGGCAGCGGATTTCCCTCTTCCTCGTCTCATCCTCGATAATCCTTTCCTCACATCGCCAAGCGCGCATCTGGGCGCTGTCCTCCAGGCAGGAGACCTGCGACTAGCCAACACCAGCCACCTCGACACCTGCAAGTAAGCAGCACACTGAGTGTTAACCCTGCGGGGTGGAAATCCATCACTAACCCTTGTCTTTGCTCTGCTCTTAGGGTTGCCTGGCTGCACGGCGCACTGTTCCGCCCTCGGTGCTCCCCGTCCTCCTGCAATCCATCCACATCTCACATTCACGCATCCAAACACCTGTTACTGTTCAATAAAGCTTTTGAATCACACTCGAGCCTGTGTGCGTGTTCCCTGGGTCCGACATTATGTCAGTACGGCTCCAGCAAAGCGGCCCAGCGGACAGCAGGCTTTCACGCCGGTTATCCACCCTTGAGGCTCGAGTGGATTTAATAGCTCATCAGCAAAGATAATCCTCAACCAACTCACCCAAATCACTCACCGGTTGGACCGCCTGGATCCTCAGCAGGCGTTCCCTCCGGCTCAGCATAGCGGGCCAGCTCCCATCGCTCCCCCAGCTAGTCAGGCTAGCCCAGGGGCCACCAACCCGGCTCACCCCATTCCGACACCCACGCGCTTCAGCGGAAAACTCGGCGAAGCGCGCGGGTTCCTCCTCCAGTGTGAGTCGGTATTCCAGCGCATCCCCAGGGACTTTCCGACTGATCATAGCCGGATTGGGTATGTTGCTAACCTCCTGGAAGGGCGAGCGTTAGCTTGGGCTTACGCCGTAATGGCGAGGCCCAGCTACGCGAACCTAACCTATGTCCAGTTCATGCGTGACTTTCACAAAGTCTTTGATCATTTGGATCGTGACAGCGTGCTAACCACTCGGCTACTTAATCTTCGCCAGGGTAGTCGGTCGGCAGCCGATTACACTGTCGACTTCCGGGTGGTAGCGGCGGAAGCTGGGTGGGGCGATGCTGCCCACTGCAGCATCTTCACCCGTAGTCTGAATTCCAGTCTGCCGGATGAGCTGGCCTGCCGGGATCTGCCGGAACGGCTGTCCGAATTAATTTCTTTAGCTATTAGTCTTGACAAGTCTTAAAGCGCTTTGAGTGGTCTTTGTGACTAGAAAAGCGCTATATAAGTGCAGGTTAGTTAGTTAGTTAGTTAGACAACAGACTGAGGGAGTGGGCCGCCGAGCGGAAGACTTACAGCCGCTCGAGTGGAGCTTCCACCCGCGCCCCTCAGTCTCGCCCCCTCGTGTTACCCGCTCTGGAGTCCGCCGACGAATCCGAGGCCATGATAATCGGGCGGACCAAGCTTCCACTGGCGGAGAAACAGCGCCGCAGGGAGCTGGGTCTCTGCATGTATTGTGGAGACGACCAGCACTCCGTGGAGGCCTTCCCGATTAAGTCAAAAGGGGGAGTCCGCGAGTCGCTGTAGGGGGCCTCGCGGACGCAACCCAGTCTAATCCCCTCTCCAAATGCCTCCTCCCAATTAGGTTCTGTCATAATCCCATTGGGCATGTCACTCATGCACTGGTGGACTCAGGGGCGGAACAGAACTTCATTTCCAAGAGCCTGGCAACCCGCCTGGGCATCCCGTGCCAAGCGCTGCCAGGCCCCCTTAACCTTGTTACTCTCTCCCGTCCACCTCTGGAGAGGGTCACCCATTGAACCAAACCCATCTCCGTCATCATCTCTGGCAATCACAGAGAGGACTTAAGCCTGTTCGTCCTGCCCACCTCGGCTGCTCCCGTCATCCTACCCATGGCTGCGTCTCCACAACCCAGCTTTCGACTGGCAGTCTGGCAGCATCCTCTCCTGGAGCACCTTCTGCTTGGGCGCCTGCCTCCAGTCCGCTGCCTGCGCCCTGTCAGTGCCTCTCCTCCGCCTCCGACTCACCCCCACCGGACCTCTCCTCGGTGCCCCCGGAGTTCCACGATCTGGGGCTCATCTTCAGCAAATCCAAAGCGCTGTCTCTCCACCCCCCCCCCCCCCCCACCGCCTGTATGACTGCGCCATAAATCTCCGCCCGGGCGCGCCCTTGCCATCGGGTCGTCTTTACAGCCTGTCAGCCCCGGAGCGGGAATACATGGACGCCTATATTAAAGAGTCGCTCAGCGCAGGCATCATCCGCCCCTCCTCATCCCCAGTCGGTGCCGGATTCTTCTTCGTTTCCAAGAAGAATGGGTCCCTGTGGCCGTGTATTGACTTTTGGGCCTTAAACAACATCACTGTGAAAGATAAATACACGCTGCCCCTCATGGACTCTGCTTTCAATTCCCTCCAGGGGGCCTCCTGGTTTACCAAGGTGGACCTTCACAGTGCGTACCACCTTGTTCGGATCCGGGAGGGTGACGAATGGAAGACGGGGTTCCGGACGCCCAGCGGCCATTTCGAGTACTTGGACATGCCGTTTGGGCTCACCAATGCTCCGGCCGTCTTCCAGCGGCTCATAAACGACGTTCTTCGTGACTTCCTGGGGGTCTTCGTCTTCGTCTACCTGGACGACATCCTGATCTTCTCCCGGTCTCGGGAGGAGCATCAGGCTCATGTGAGGCGGGTCCTCCAGCGACTCCTTGAAAACAGGTTGTACGTGAAGGTGGAGAAATGCGAATTCTACACCAACAAGACCTCCTTCTTGGGTTTCGCCGTGTCCCACAACCAGCTTCTCCCCAACCCTGCCAAGGTCAAAGCGGTGCTTGAGTGGCCCACTCCCTCATCCAGGAAAAAAGTGCATCAATTCCTAGGATTTGCCAACTTCTACTGCCGTTTTGTGCTGAAGTATAGCTCCATCGCCTCTCCCCTGACCCGCCTCACCTCCCCCAAGGTGCCGTTCCGGTGGACGGAGGAAGCGGCGTCGGCCTTCGAGACGCTGAAGATGGAGTTCTCCTCCCGGGTCCTGACCCAGGTAGACCCAACACTACAATGCCTGGTCGAGGTGGACGCATCCGACACGGGGGTGGGGGCAGTTTTGTCTCAGCGCTCTTCGGTGGACAGGGTGGTGTGCTCCTGCGCCTTCTTCTCCCGGCGCTTGTCCGCAGCAGAGCGGAATTATGACGTCGGCGACAGAGAACTCCTGGCAGTGAAGTTCGCACTGCAGGAGTGGCGTCATTGGCTGGAGGGGGCAGCGCAGCCTTTTGTGGTCTGGACAGACCACAAAAATCTGGAGTACCTAAGAACGGTCAAGCGTCTGAATGCCTGCCAGGCGGATTCACAATCACCTATCGCCCTGGCTCCAAGAACACCAAACCAGACGTGCTGTCCAGGCAGTTTGCCCCAGAGGACCCGGAAGAACGAGATCACACCATCCTGCCGGCCTCGTGCATCGTGGGGGCCGTTTCATGGTCTATCAGGGACAAGGTCCGGAGGGCACAAGAGGCCGAACCTGATCCTGGCGGCGGCCCAGCTGGGAAGCTGTTCATGCCATCATCCGTCCGGGGTGACGTCATCCACTGGGCGCACACTTCAAAGCTCGCCTGTCACCCTGGAATTTCCCGGCTGGTGGAGCTCCTCCAACGATCCTTCTGGTGGCCCGGACTCCGGAATGATGTCGCCAACTACGTCTGTGCCTGCCCCCAGTGTGTAACGAACAAGACCTCGACCTCCCCCCCAGCGGGGCTCCTTCGTCCCCTGCCGGTCCCCGGAAGGCCCTGGTCTCATGTAGCCCTGGATTTCATCACCGGTCTCCCCACATCTAACTCCTACAACACCATCCTGACCATCATGGACCGGTTTTCGAAGGCAGCCCACTTTGTGCCGCTCCACGGCCTCCCTACGGTGCGGGAAACAGCTGATCTATTGGTCCAGCATGTTGTCAGGCTACATGGGATCCCGACTGACGTCGTCTCCGACCGGGGGCCTCAGTTCGTGTCTAAGGTCTGGAAGTGTTTTTGCAACGCCCTGGGGGCCACGGTGAGTTTGTCTTCCGGTCACCACTTACAGTCCAATGGGCAGTGCGAGCGCACTAATCAGGAGCTGGAGGCTGTTTTGCGCTGTGTCACCTCCTCGAGTCCCTCTTCCTGGAGCACCCATCTGCCCTGGGTGGAGCACGCCCATATTTCCACCTTATCATCTGCCATTGGGATGTCTCCTTTCCGGGTGTCCCTGGGGTACGACCCCCCGTTGTTCCCTGAAGAGGAGGGTGAGGTGGCAGTTCCCTCCATCCAGGCGCATCTTAGACGCTGCCAGCGCCTGTGGACCAGGACGCGCCAAGCGCTATTATGCACGCCGGCGCGCAACTCCAACGCTGCAAATCGCCACAGGAGAGCCGCTCCTCGTTACCAGGTGGGCCAGCAGGTATGGTTATCCACCCGAGACATCAACCTGAAGGCGGAGAAGAAGAAGCTGGCTCAGCGCTTTATTGGACCTTTCCCCGTGACTAAGGTAATTAATCCGGTGGCTGTGCGTTTGGCTCTCCCCCCCCTCCCTCCGTGTCTGTCCAACATTCCACGTCTCCCAAATCAAGCCTGTGATTTCTGACCCACTCTGTCCTCCTCCCAGGGCTTCCCCCCCCCCCCCCCCGTGATGATTGACGGCGACCCGGCGTGGAGGGTCACTTCCATCCTGGACTCCCGCTGCCGGGGTCGCGGGCTACAATATCTGATGGACTGGGAGGGGTATGGCCCTGAGTGGAGATCCTGGGTGCGCCCCTCCTTTGTGCTGGATAAGCAACTCATCACAGAGTTCCACCGGGTGCATCCAGGTAAGCCAGCACCGGGAGGCGCTGCTCAGGGGGGGAGTACTGTCACAACTCGCTCTCGCCTGTCATCTGTTTCAGCGGTGCGCACACCTGCGCCTCATCAGCCTCTGACTATTTAACCCGCTCTGCCTGGAGCCTCGGTCTGGAGCCATCTGCTCGTCTACGCTCCCAACTCCAGCGTACGACCGTTTCTTCCCGGCCTGCGCCTTCGTTCATCACGCACGTAAGCGGCATATTTTCTTACCTGCTCTCCAGTATTCTCCCCTGTGCACAGGTGGATCCTCCAGGTGGCGGATTTCCCTCTTCCTCGCCTTATCCTCGATAATCCTTTCCTCACATCGCTGAGCGTGCATCTGGGCGCTGTCCTTCAGGCAGGAGACCTGCGACTAGCCAACGCCAGCCACCTCGACACCTGCAAGTAAGCAGCACAATGAGTGTTAACCCTGCGGGGTGGAAATCCATCACTAACCCTTGTCTTTGCTCTGCCCTTAGGGTTGCCTGGCTGCACGGCGCACTGTTCCGCCCTCGGCGCTCCCCGTCCTCCTGCAATCCATCCACATCTCACATTCACGCATCCAAACACCAGTTACTGTTCAATAAAGCCTTTGAATCACACTTGAGCCTGTGTGCGTGTTCCCTGGGCCCAACATTATGTCAGTGTGTGTATGTGTGTGTACACAACCATAATGAGAAACAGCTGATGGCACTGACAAGAGGAGGAGGTGTGCCCAAGCTGTCAGGGAGCGAAGGACCCAAACAGCTCCCTGACGTGCCTGATAGAAAATAGGACAAATAATCACAAGTCAGAACTGGGTTTGGAACACCAAACCCAGGTTCATGACAAACAGATGGTCATGCGACAGAATCCATCTCCTTCCTGAGCAGTACGATGGCTGGACATTTCCATGGTGTTTATACTTGCATATAATTGAACAGATGAATGTAGCACCTTCAGGCATCTGGAAATTGTACCCAAGGATGAACCAGACTTGCGGCGGTCCACAGTTCGCTTCCTGATATTTTGGCTGATTTTCCAGTGATGCCACACAAGGAAGCAGTGTGTTTGAGGTGTGCCTTAAAATATACAGTATCCACAAGTGTGCCTCCAATTAACTCAAATGTTGTCAGTTAACCTAACAGAAGCTTCCACAGCCATGAGGTCATCATCTGGGCTTTTCAAACTGTTTAAAGGCATAGTAATCTTAGTGTATGCAAACTTCTGGCTTGGAGTAAGCAATACAAAATTCTCAAAAAAAAATTCTGTCATTATTCTGGCATTTAACAAATAGAAATAATTTTAGTAATCCTAACTAACCTAAAACAGGAAAAGTTTAGTCTGATTTCATGTTAGACAGTGAGAGAAAAAAGGTTATGTGTGTTTTTATACAGTGTATGTAAACTTCTGGTTTCAGCTGTTTATCCTCTTTGACATTTACCTTGAAGAATTCATCAACCAAGTAAAAAACAGCAGGCTTAATCAGTGCAGTGCAGGTGCACTGCTGAAATATGTGCTTATATTGTTATGAAGGAGGGCAGAGACACGACACACCAAAGCTCATATTGCATTTCATCTTTGTCCCTCAGTACAGTGTTGTTCAGCAACATTGTTCCTGCAGACAAAGGCCTTAAACACAGGGCTCCACATCGTTGATCACCAAGTTAACACATGAATGTGGCTGCATAGGTGGAGTGTAAAGTTAGACAAGTTCTACTTCTCACCACATCAGTCTGCTTTTTGGGGGAAGATTTTGTTCTAGTACTTTATTGGAAACCTAATTACATACACAATACATACAAAATAAATACAAAATGTTTATAGAAATTGAATGTAAGTCAATAAGTGATCTTTTCTAACACTTGTTAACGGTGATAGAGACAACATTCTGACCTCCTACATGTGTCACACTTACTTTTGCCCCAAGTGGTTGGTTGAGACACATGACATCAATCCAGTGTCACAGATATATATGATCACTTGATAGGACATGGCTAGCCACCAAAGCTAGTCACGGTCATATAGTTAGTAAGATTTGGCTGTCAAACGCAAAAAAAAAAAAAAAAAAAAAAAATCAATCAGAAAAGTTTTTCATGCATAAATATACTGTAGTTGCTTTAACCCCTTGCACTCTGGTCAATGTCCCTAAAAATGCCAAAAAATAACATGCCCAAATTAAATCAAAAGCTGTTCTTCAACCCTTTGCAGCATCTTCATGGGGTTGGTCTTATTTAAAAGAAAACACTTTGAATTTTTTGGCAAAACAGTCATAATCTCTTTAAGTGCTCCTGCCACTGAGTAACAGTCATCTAAACATACTGAACTTGAAGAAAATAAATTTCGCCTGGGTGTTTTTTTGGATACAAATGCTTGCAAATAACACACAGCTTCAGATCCGGGCTGGAAAATGCAACAGAAATGTAGAACCAAGTGTTATCCAGCTGAGGTCAAAATTTTGTAACAATACCACAAAAAATGAATATATTACACAGCTTTGTTCTCAGGTAGTTCCCAGGCGTTTTTGAACTGTGCCAAATTGTGCCAAATGGCACAGTTTGGAAAAACGTCTGTAACTTTTGAAAGATTCAATATAGAAGCTTCATCTTGGGCTCTAATGAAAGGTGACACTCAGGGCTGTGTGTGTGTGGGGGGGGGTGTTTATTCATTCATTCATGAATGAATGAACAAACAAGCCCCCAAACACAAAGAAGCATGCCACGTAAAAAATGTGTGGCTTTTTTTTACAAGAAAAAATAACCTACAGTGCACTAAAAATTATTCTAAAATATTTGTAATGTAGAAGATAACAACTCCCCCCCCCCCCCCGCTACAGAGGACGGACATCGCCCATCGCTACATTTTTTTTTTTTTTTTTTTTTTTTTTTTTTTTTCTCTCGGCGCCACACGAGTCGGCTGCCTTTTGCAACAGCGGCTCGATTCCGAGTCTTTTTCCCTTCCTCTCTCTTTTGATCCGTCTTTTTTTTTCACCCCACTTATATCACGGACACACAGATCGTCCTAAATGTCTCCTGAGCCGGTGGACGGAGCCACTGTCTATAGCAGGATACGATACAGCAGAGAACAGCTGCTAGCATTCAACCGCCACCCGGTCCCATTGGAAATACTCGACATACCGAGAGAACTGAGGCGAAAACGCCGCGGCTGCCGGGCTGGAGTAAGGCGGAGGACAAAAAATATAAGGTACAGACCCTCCCTTCCATCTGTTGTCATGGGAAATGTACGGTCGATACTGGGAAAGTTAGATGAGCTAGCGGCTATCTCCCGTTATGATAGCACATACCGGGAGTGCTCTCTCCTTTTGTTTACTGAGACGTGGCTAACTGAACTAGCAGCAGATGCTAACATTGAGCTGGAGGGTTTTCACATGATACGAGCTGACCGAACACCAGACAGTGGCAAGGCTAGGGGCGGTGGAGTGATCATGTATGTTAACAACAACTGGTGCAGACCGGGACATATCACTGTTAAACAACGACACTGCAGCAAAGACATTGAGTTGCTAGCTGTTAGCATGAGGCCTACATATCTCCCGAGAGAACACTCACACGTGATCTGCATTGTTGTTTATGCAAATCCGACGGCGAACGCTGGGACAGCACGTGACGTCATCCATTCAGTAACCAGCAGGCTGCAGACAGAACACCCAGATGCTCTTCTCCTCATCTCAGGCGATTTCAACCATGTTTCACTGTCTCCCATTCTACCCACGTTCACCCAGTATGTCACATGCCACACTAGAGACAATAAAACACTGGATTTATTCTACGCAAACACTAAGGAGGCGTACACCTCATCACAACTACCCCCACTCGGGAGATCGGATCACAACTTGGTTCATCTCCGGCCGGTGTACAAACCCCTAGTGCACAGACAACCCCCGGCCATGCACACTGTGGAGTTATGGTCTGAGGAGACAATGGACACCCTAAAGGGCTGTTTTGAAGCCACCGCCTGGAAGCAGCTCTGCGATCCACATGGTGAGGACATCGATGGCCTCATTCACACCTTCACGGGCTACCTCAGCTTCTGTGTGGACAAATCCGTTCCCACCAAGACCATACGGCGTCACTCAAACAACAAACCCTGGATCAACCCTGAGATTAAAACACTTCTGAGAGAGAAGAAGAGGATCTTCAGGTCAGGGAACAGGGAGATGCTGAAGTCCGTACAGAGGGAGCTGAGGAGAAAGATCAGAGAAGGCAAGGACAGCTTCAGGAAGAAGATGGAGGACAAGCTGCAACAGAGCGACATCAGCGGGGTCTGGAGAAACCTCAAAACCATCTCGGGGCTCCAGAATACCTCCCCCCAGGCCACAGGGGGCAGGGAGTGGGCGAACAACCTGAATCTGTTTTTCAATAGATTTGACCAACCGCCCTCCCCCCTGACTGCACAACAACCACTGCTGCCTCTAAAGAAATCAAGTCCTGCTGCCCACTCCCCACTCTACCAACACCCCCCCACTCCCAACACACAGCCCACCATCCTGACCCTGACCAGGACCCAGGTGAGGACGGAGCTGAGGAAGATCAAGGCGAGGAAGGCGCCGGGACCGGACGGCATCAGCGCAAAGCTCCTCAAGTCCTGTGCAGACCAGCTGTGTGGGATTGTGACGTATATCTTCAACATGAGTCTGAAACTGGGGAGGGTACCACAGCTGTGGAAAACATCTTGTGTGGTACCTGTACCAAAAACTTCCCACCCCAAAGACCTGAACAGCTACAGACCGGTGGCCTTGACGTCCCACTTGATGAAGACCCTGGAGAGACTGCTCCTTGCTCACCTCCGCCCCCTGGTGGAACCAGCGATGGATCCACTCCAGTTCGCCTACCAGCATGGCATTGGGGTGGAGGATGCGGTGATCTTCCTCCTTCACCGTTCTCTGTCCCCACCTGGAGAAGCCCGGGAATATGGTGAGGATCATGTTCTTTGACTTCTCCAGTGCTTTCAACACCATCCAACCGATGATCCTGAAGGACAAGCTGCTGCGCGCAGGGGTGGACCAGCACCTGTCATCATGGATCCTGGACTACCTCACGAACCGGCCTCAGTTTGTGAGAACCCGGGACTGTGTGTCCGACACGATCATCAGTAGCACGGGGGCCCCCCAGGGAACGGTGCTGGCTCCCTTCCTGTTCACTCTTTATACTGCGGACTTCTCACACAACACAACACACTGCCATCTACAGAAGTTCTCTGATGACTCTGCGATCGTTGGCCTCATCTCCAATGGAGATGAAGCTGAGTACAGAGGGCTTATCCAGGACTTCGTGGACTGGTGCCATCGGAACTGCCTCCAGATCAACGCGAGGAAAACTAAGGAGCTGGTGGTGGACTGCCGCAGGCATGGGCAGCCCCTCACAGTACCAGTAAATATACAGGGAACAGACATCGAGATGGTGACATCCTATAAGTACCTGGGTATTCATCTGAACAATAAACTAGACTGGTCACACAATACTGATGCACTCTACAAGAAGGGACAGCGCAGGCTGTTCCTGCTGAGGAGACTCAGGTCTTTTGGTGTACAAGGGGCGCTGCTGAAGTCATTCTATGACACGGTGGTGGCATCAGCCATCACTTTTGGAGTGGTCTGCTGGGGCAGTGGCATTACTGCAGCCGATAGGAAGAGACTGAACAAACTGATTAAGAAAGCTAGCTCTGTCCTGGGGCAGCGCCTTGATCCGATGGAGGAGATAGGAGAGAGAAGGACGGTGGCTAAACTGTCATCTCTGCTGGAGTCCGAGTTCCACCCTATGCAGGACATACTGAATGCACTGAGGAGCTCATTTAGCAGCAGACTACATCATCCCAGGTGCACAACCGAGAGGTTTCGTAGGTCCTTCCTACCAACGGCTGTCAGACTGTACAACCCTAAGCAGGGCTGCTCGCAGAGATAGCAAAAAGACGTAACAAACTAATAGTTTTTTGAATGCAGAAGATGCAATAGACTTACACAGTGGTCCTCTCCGGCATACAACTAGGAGCATGCGGTCGCTATGGAGGGTGAGAGTGTGTATGGGCACATAATCATACCATGCAGGATAGCTGGGTAGACGGTTATGCTGTTTCATTCCATCTAGCGGCAATGCTCTGCACTGTGTGTGTTTATATATTTGCATATTTGTTCCGTCTAGCTGCAATGCTCCGTACTGTGGGTGTTTATATATTTATATATCTACATGTTATTCCATCTAGCTACATTGCTCCGCACTGTGTGTGTTTATATACTTGCATATTTATTCCACCTAGCTGCAATGCTCCGTACTGTGGGTGTTTATATATTTACATATTTATTCCATCTAGCTACAATGCTCTGCACTGTGTGTTCATATATTCATATATTTATTCCATCCAGCTACAATGCTCTGCACTGTGTGTCTGTGTGTGTGTGTATATATATATATTTTATAGTAATACGTACATATGTTTATTAGCTGCTCTTGCTTGCTTGTTTTTTTTTTCTTGCCTTCTGATTGTTGCTCTGAGTGTTGCTATCCCTGTGCTGTTGCAATCCTGGAATTTCCCCGTTGTGGGACTAATAAAGGCTTATCTTACATGTCGGAATAGTCATGTGGCGATGTGGCGACCGCGGCGCACAGTCACCGCGGTCACCGCGCCCCCCCCCCCTCGCTACAGAAGAGTAGCGGGGTCAGCGCGTGTCTGTCACCCAGCCTTCGTCGTCGGCCTCCGTCGGTCTATGATGACCATGGAAGAGAATCCTAAATGTCTACTCTGCTGGGACAGCACCGCCTGTGGCTGAACAGGCCGATGCGCGAATGGTAGTCCCTGTCACACAGGTCGCACTTGTGGGTGGTCTCCGTGCTGCTGGGTCTGTGGCGGTTCTTCCTGCGGGTCCTTTTTTCATCTGTTGCAGCAGTCTCTCTTCACCCAGCCTTACACAAAACAGCTTTCGAACTTCTGTGCTTCAATTGGCTCGCTGCATTCGCAGCGTTGGTAGGCGGGTCCTTCTTGTTAGGTTTTCAGTCATTGGTTCTTCAAGGTTTCAGAAACCCAATTCAAGGCTCTTATTAGTCGAATGAGAGGTCAATCATATCTAATCTGTTCGCGGCTGTGTCTGTAGTGGAAGAACGGAAATGCAGCTTTTTTTTTCAGTGCGCTCTTGGACGCAGCGCCCTCGTGCGCCCTCGTGCACTCTCGTGCGCTCTCGTGCGCTCTAGGACGCAGAGATGTGCCCGTCCGCGGTACACCGGAGTGCAAGAGGTTAAAATAGTCCAATTTTTGCTGCTGTCTTGAACAAAATAAAACTGTATATGTCATGGCGCCCGCAGGGCCTTCACCTGTTTCAGCTGTGCGCACACCTGTTGCTGATCGTCAGCGGCCTTTAAGAGCCAACCCTGCCTGCGACTCAGCACGGAGCCGTCTGCTACACTCAGGAAGGCACTTCGCCCGTCCTCAGTCTCGTTCTGATTCTCCGTCTAAGGAAGAGCAACACGTCTACGCACGTAAGCGCTCCTCACCCTTACCTTGTCAAGCTTCTCTTCCCTGTGCACAGGTGGAACCCCCAGGCGGCGGACCCTCTCTCCCCGGCGGCAGCTCAGCATCTCCCCGGCGTCAGAGTCACCTCCCCGCTTCACAACACCGAGCAGGACGCTCACCTCTTGGCAGCCGCCAGCAAGGCAAGCTGAAGCTCTGCATCTCCACCTGCAAAGTAAGCAGTAGTCTCTTGTTACACCCTCCGCACTGGTGCAGCGCTAACACCTCTGCTTTGTGTTTCTAGGGTTGCCAGGTGAAGCAAAGGCCTGCTCAGCTCCAGCACGAGTCCTGCATTACACCTCACACTACACATACACACACTCATACACAACTCACTGGGCAATAAAAGGTTAACTATATCTCCTCGAGTTTGTCTTCTGTCCCCTGGGTCCAGAAAACATGTCAGTATGGCTCCGTCAGAGCGACCCAGCGGACAGCGTACTAGCACGCCGTCTTAACACCCTAGACGCTCGAGTGGAGCAAGTTATTTACCAGCAAAACGTTATCCTAGCCCAGCTGTCTCAAATTAACAACCGGTTGGATCATCTGGAAGGACAGCGGGCTTTTCCTCCGGTTTCGGGGCTCCCCCAGGCCCCGCTAGCTCCTCACCTAGCCAAATGAGTCAAGCCCCGTCGACCCATCTCACACCGGTGCCCACGCCCGCCCGCTTCAGTGGGAAGCTCGGGGAGGCCCAGGGGTTTATCCTACAGTGCGAGACGGTCTTTCAACGGGTTCCGGGGGATTTCCCCACAGACCACAGTAGAATTGGCTATATTGCTAACCTGCTAGAGGGTAGCGCGCTAGCTTGGGCCTACGCCATTATGGCTAAGCCCAGCTACACCACGCTAACTTACCAACAGGTCCTAGCTGAATTTACGGAAGTTTTTGACCACACCGACCGGGACACTGTGCTAACCACCCAGTTGCTTAACCTCCGACAGGGCGGCAGATCCGCTGCAGATTATGCGGTCAACTTTCGGGTTGTAGCTGCTGAGGTCAGGTGGGAGGATGCTTCATTGAGCAGTATATTCATCCATAGCCTAAGCCCTGCCCTGAGGGATGAGCTAGCCACACGGGATAAGCCCGAGAGATTACATGAACTAATTTCACTTACCATCAGCTTAGACAACAGGCTGAGGAAACGAGCCGCCCAGCCGCTCGGGCGCACAGTCCCTTCGTGCCCTTCAGTCCTCGCAGCTGGCCCTGCCCTCCCCAGAGCAACTTCCGGGGCAAGAGGATATGGTAATAGGGTGCTCCAAGTTCCTCCTGCCGAGAAGCAGCGCCGTAGGGAGATAGGATTATGTCTTTACTACGGAAGCAGTTCACACGAATAGGCTGATTGCACAAGCCGGTAAAAAGGGGAGGTCCGTGGGTCACAGTAGGGGAGCTCACGGACGTTTCTATATCTAAACCTGCTGTCTCGTGCCCATTCGCCTTATTTACAAGCACACTGAACATTCCACTCACGCATTGATTGACTCTGGGGCTGAGCAGAGTTTCATATCAGGAGACCTGGCAACCCAGTTGGGGCTCCCGTGCCAAGCTCTTCAGCCTCCGCTCAAGCTCATTGCTCTATCCAAAGCCCCTCTGACTGCCATCTCCCAACAGACTGTGCCGGTGTCAGTGATTGTTTCCGGGAATCATCGGGAGGACCTACGTTTCCTGGTGCTGCCTTCGTCCACTTCCCCGATCATCTTGGGTTACCCCTGGTTACGGCTACACAACCCATCCTTCGACTGGCAGACAGGGAGCATTTCTTCATGGAGTACGTTCTGCCTCAGTGCGTGTTTGCAGTCCGCAGCCTGCGCCCCGTCCGTGTCTATGGCCCCGCCCAAGTTCCCTCCCCCGGATCTGTCCAAGGTACCAGTGGAGTATCATGACCTAGGGAGGGTTTTTAGTAAGTCACAGGCGCTGTCTCTCCCCCCTCACCGCCCCCTACGGACTGTGCTATTAATCTTCGGGCTGGTGCCCCGCTTCCGGCGAGCCGTTTGTATAGCCTGTTGGCCCCGGAGCGGGAGGCAATGGACACTTACATCAAGGAGTCGCTCAGCTCGGGGATCATCCGTCCATCATCTTCAGCGGTGGGGGCAGGATTTTTTTTCATGGGAAAGAAGGACGGCTCCCTGCGACCCTGCATTGACTTCAGGGGGCTTAATGACATTACAATTAAGGACAAATATACTCTGCCCCTCATGGACGCGGCCTTCAATTCCCTCCAGGGGGCCTCGTGGTTCACCAAATTGGATCTTCGCAATGCGTACCATCTCATGCGGATCAGGGAGGGAGACGAGTGGAAGACGGGCTTCTGGACCCCAAGCGGCCACTTTGAATACCTGGTAATGCCGTTTGGGTTGACCAACGCTCCGGCCGTCTTCCAGTGTCTGATCAACGACGTTCTCCGGGATTTCCTGGGTGCCTTCGTCTTTGTGTATTTAGATGACATCCTCATCTTCTCCCGTTCGCTTGAGGAGCACTGGGTGCATGTAAGGCGACGGGTCCTCCAGCGGCTTCTGGAGAATCAACTGTTCGTGAAGGCTGAAAAGTGTGAGTTCCACGCCGAGACAACATCTTTCCTCGGGTTTGTAGTCTCACACAACCAGATTCTCCCCGACCCGGCCAAGGTCAAGGCGGTGGTGGATTGCTTCCCCCCCCCCCCCGTTCAGGAAGCAATTGCAGCAATTCTTAGGGTTTGCCAATTTCTACCGCCGCTTCGTGCCTAAGTACAGCGCGGTGGCCCACCCGCTGGCTTGTCTCACGTCCCCGAAGACCCCTTTTCGTTGGACGGAGGAGGCCGCGGCGGCATTCGACACCCTTAAGAGGGAATTCTCGTCATCCCGCGTCCTGATGCAGGTGGACCCGGCTCTCCAGTGTCTGGTCGAGGTGGACGCATCGGACTCCGGGGCGGGGGCAGTACTCTCTCAGCGTTCCCCAACGGACAGGGTGATCCGCCCCTGCGCTTTCTTTTCGCGCTGCTTGTCCCCAGCAGAGAAGAATTATTGCATCGGTGATAGGGAGCTGTTGGCGGTGAAGCTCGCATTGGAGGAGTGGCGCCATTGGCTGGAGGGTGCTGCCCAGCCGTTCGTGGTTTGGACCAACCACAAGAACCTGGAGTACTTGAGGACAGCGAAGCGGTTGAATTCACATCAGGCCCACTGGTCTCTCTTCTTTGGGCGGTTCAACTTTACCATCACCTACCGCCCCGGAGGGAAGAACACCAAGCCGGACACCCTCTCCAGGCAGTTCTCAGCGGAGACCTCTGTGGACCAGGAGCAGACAATTCTTCCCCCGTCCTGCGTCGTGGGCGCCCTCTTGTGGGACATTCGGGAGAGAGTGGTGAAGGCGCAGGAGGCTGAGGCCGATCCAGGAGACGGCCCCCCGGGTCGGTTGTTCGTCCCCACATCGGTCCGGGGTGAGGTCATCCACTGGGCTCACGCCTCAAAATTGGCATGCCATCCAGGGATTTTGCGCACAGTCGGGCTCCTCCAAAGGGCGTTTTGGTGGCCGGGCCTGCGGAAGGACGTCAGTGACTACATCCGGGCCTGCGCTCAGTGCGCCACTGGGAAGTCTTCCTCCTCTCCTCCGGCCGGACTGCTCCACCCCCTTCCGGTCCCGGGTCGCCCCTGGTCACACATCGCTCTGGACTTTGTGACAGGCCTCCCACCATCTAACCAGTGTACTGCAATCTTAACCATTGTCGATCGTTTCTCCAAGGTGGCCCATTTTGTCCCTCTCCGGGACAGCGGACTTGCTGGTCCAGCACGTCATCCGCCTCCATGGAATCCCCGCGGACATCGTCTCGGACCGGGGGCCGCAGTTTGTCTCTCAGGTGTGGAGGGCGTTCTGCCAGGCGTTGGGAACGACGGTGAGCCTATCCTCCGGTTACCACCCGCAGAGTAATGGGCAGTGTGAGCGAACGAACCAGGAGCTGGAGGCCGCCCTGCGATGCGTCATTGCATCCAGTCCCTCTTCATGGAGTAACCACCTGCCCTGGATTGAATATTCCCACAATTGCACGGTCTCATCAGCGATCGGGATGTCCCCCTTCAGGGCGTCTTTGGGGTATGACCCCCCCCCCCCTCGTTCCCGGAAGAGGAGAAGGAGGTGGCGGTGCCTTCTGTCCTTGCTCATGTCAGGCGCTGCCGCCGGCTCTGGACCACCACCCGCCGAGTCCTCCTCCGGACCACGGAGCGCAATATGAAGACTGCCAATCGTCACAGGAGACCGGCTCCTAGGTACGAGGTGGGTCAGCAGGTATGGCTCTCTACTCGTAATATCAATCTGAAGGCTGAGAAACACAAACTGTCCAAGCGTTTCATCGAGCCGTATGCTATTGACTGTATTATCAACCCTGCTGCTGTCCACCTAGCGTTCCCCCCCTCCCTCCGCATCTGTCCCACCTTTCATGTTTCTCAGGTTAAGCCCTTCGTCTCCAGTCCCCTCTGCCCCCCCCCCCCCGAGGATGATCGATGGCCACCCAGCGTGGGGGGTCACTGCCATCTTGGATGTCCATCAGCGGGGTCGGGGCCTACAGTACTTGGTGGACTGGGAGGGTTTCGGCCCCAAAGATAGATCCTGGGCGCATCTGTCGCTGATCCTGGATAAACAACTCATCTGCGACTTTCATCGGATGCAGGTAGGATGCATAATACATGGAGTGTGCTTTTGCTGGGAGGTGCAGCCAACAGCAAAGTTAACAGCTGCGCTCTGTGCTTCAGGCGATCCGCTGATTGGATCCTCCTCCTCCGGTGTTCTGACATTTTGGCATATCTATCACAACAACTGATGGTACAGACTTCAGTTAAATATGAAAAAAACCCCGACAGGTCCTGTTATACGAATAAGTACGTGTGTTTAGCTCTGTGTGTGTGTGTGTGTGTACGCGCGCGCGTACACTGCAGACAGAGCTCTGTATGGGTTTTTCCTGTGAACCATCCATCCATCCATCCATCTTCTACCGCTTTTCTGGAGGTCCGGGTCGCAGAGGCAGCAGTTCAGGCAGAGAAGCCCAGACTTCCCTCTCCCCGGCCACCTGCTCCAGCTCTTCAGAGAGGATATCAAAGCGTTCCCAGGCCAGCTGGGAGACGTAGTCTCTCCAGCGAGTCCTGGGTCTGCCCCGGGGTCTCCTCCCAGAGGGACGTGCCTGAAACACCTCAAGAGGGAGGCGTCCAGGAGGCATCCTGATCAGATGCCCATACCACCTCAACTGGCTACTTTCAGTGTGGAGGAGCAGCGATTCTACTCTGAGCCTCTCCCGGATGACTGAGCTCCTCACCCTATCTCTGAGGGTGAGTTCAGCGATTGTATGAAGAAAGCTCATTCCAGCCGTTTGTATCCGCGATCTCGTTCTTTTGGTCATTACCCAAAGCTCATGACCATAGGTGAGGGTAGGAACGTAGATTGACTGGTAAATCGACAGCTTTGCCTTAGAGCTCAGCTCCCTCTTCACCACAACAGACCGGTACAACATCTGCATCACTGCAGATGCTGTGCCGATCCATCTGTCAATTTCTCGCTCCATTCTCCCCTCACTCGTGAATAAGACCCTGAGATACTTAAACTCCTCCACTTGGGGCAGGAGCCTGTCCCCAACCCGGAGAGGACAATCCACCTTTTTCCAGCTGAGGACCATGGACTCGGACTTGGAGGTGCTGATTCTCATCCCAGCTGCTTCACACTCAGTGGCAAACTGTCCCAGTAGGATGTGTAGGTCATTGCTGGATGAAGCCAGCAGGGCAACATCATCTGAAAACAACAGAGATGAGATCCTGTGGTCACCAAGCATGACACCCTCCGTTCCCTGGCTGCACCTAGAAATCCTGTCCATAAAAATTATGAACAGGATCGGTGACAAAGGGCAGCCCTGGCGGAGTCCAACTCTCACTGGAAATGAGTCCAATCGACTGTTGGCAATACAAACCAAACTCTCACAATGGCCGTACAGAGACCAAATAGCTCATAACAACAAGACTGATACCCCATACTCCCGAAGCAGCCGCCACAAAAAACCATGAGGGACGCGATCAAATGCCTTCTCCAAGTCCACAAAACACATGTAAACTGGTTAGGCAAACTCCCACGAACTCTCGAGGATTCTTGAGATGGTAAAGAGCTGGTCCGATGTGCCACGGCCAGGACGAAAACCACATTGCTCCTCTTGAATTTGAGGTCGACCAACAGCCGGACTGTCCTCTCCAGTACCTTGGCATAGACCTTCCCAGGGAGGCTGAGGAGTGTGATCCCTCTAAAGTTGGAGCACACCCTCCGGTCCCCTTTTTTGAAAAGAGGAACCACCACCCCGGTTTGCCATGCCAAGGGCACTGCCCCTGACCTCCATGCAATGTTGCAGAGGTGTGTTAACCATGACAGCCCTAAAACATCCAGGGCCTTGAGGAATCTCGTCCACCCCTGGGGCCCACCCACCAAGGAGATTTTTAACCACCTTGGCAACCTCAGCCCCTATGATAGGTGAGTCGTCCCCCTCATCCACAAGCCCTGCTTCCTCTGTGGAAGGCGTATCAGTGGGATTGAGGAGATCCTCGAAGTATTCCTTCCACCCACCGACGATATCCCCAGTCGAAGTCAACAGCGCCCCATCCGCACCATACACAGTGTGTACAGAGAGCTGCTTCCCCCTCCTGAGCTGCCAGACAGTTTGCCAGAATCTCTTCAAGGCCGACCGAAAGTCTTGTTCCATGGCCTCACCAAACTCCTCCCACACCCAAGTTTTTGCTTCAGCAACCACCCGAGCTGCACTCCGCTTGGCCTGCCGGTACACCTCAGCTACTTCAGGAGTCCCACAAGCCAACCAAGCTTGATAGGACTCCTTCTTCAGCTTAATGGCCCCCCTCACCACTGGTGTCCACCACTTGGTTCAGGGGTTGCCACCACGAGATGTCCCGACGACCTTGCGGCCGCAGCTCTGGGCTGCCGCTTCAACAATGGAGGTGGAGAACATGGCCCATTCAGACTCCATGTCTCCAGACTCCCTCGGAATGTGGTTGAAGTTCTTCTGGAGGTGGGAGTTAAAGACCTCCCGGACAGGGGCCTCAGCCAGACGTTCCCAGCATACCCTCACTATATGTTTGGGTCTACCAGGTCTGAATGGCATCCTCCCCTGCCATCAGATCCAACTCACCATCAGGTGGTGATCAGTTGACAGCTCTGCACCTCTCTTTACCCGAGTGTCCAAGGCATACGGTCGCAGGTCTGATGACATGATAACAAAATCGATCATCGACCTACGACCTAGGGTGTCCTGGTGCCAGGTGCACATATGGACACCCTTATGCTTGAACAGGGTGTTCATTATGGACAAACTGTGGTTAGCACAGAAGTCCAATAACTGAGCGCCGCTCAGGTTCATATCAGGCAACCGTTCCTCCCAATCACCCCCTTCCAGGTTTCACTGTCGTTGCCCACGTGCACATTGAAGTCCCTCAGTAGGACAATGGAGTCTCCAAAAGGAGCACTCTCCAGCACCCCAGTCAGAGACTCCAAGAAGGGTGGGTACTCTGAACCATCGTTTGGTGCATAGGCACAAATGATGGTCAGGACCTGTTTCCCAACCCGAAGGTGCAGGGAAGCAACCCTTTCATCCATCGGGAAAAATTCCAATATAGAGGCAACAAGGTGGGGGATACAAGAATACCCACCCCTGCTCGTCGCCTCTCGTCCGGGGCAACTCCAGAGAAGGCCAAGCTCCAGCCCCTCTCCAGGAGACATGTTCCGGAACTGGAGCTGTGTGTTTAGGTGAGGCCGACTATATCTAGCCGGTATCTATATCTAGCCGGACCTTTCTTATCAAATTTCTGGCTTTTCACTTCCTTTTTTTGTTTGCGAAGCACTGTGGTGACTGACTGGTCATGATGCCACGTATTATCCAATCAGCACGGAGTCAATCCGAAACCCCGCCCACACTTCCTGAAGCCAGGGCATGGACAGAGTGGTGACAGAGCGGAGGCTAAACTTTTATTGATAAAAAAAAAATTACATACACTACTCACAAAAAATTAGGGGTATTTGGGTTTTGGGTGAAATTTATGGAAAATGTAAAAAGTTCACCCTACAGTGATATTATATCATGAAAGTAGAGCACTTAGGTAGAAGCATGCAATGGTGATTTCCACATCTTAAATTCATTCATTCATTCATCCATCTTCTTCTGCTTAATCCTTTTCGGGTCGCGGGGGTGCTGGAGCCTATCCCAGCATCTTTGGGCGAGAGGCAGGGTACACCCTGGACAGATCACCAGTCCATCACAGGGCCAACACAGAGAGACAGACAACCATTCACTCTCACAGTCATACCTAAGGACAATTTAGAATCCCCAGTTTGATGCCAATTAACCTAACTTGTGTGGTACACCCAAATCGTGCACCACATTCGGAAATAATTCAGAGAGACTGTCATTTTATTTTTATTTTAATAGCATTTAAATATATTTTAAGATTGTGAACGATCAGTAATATTAACATTTAATATGTAGCCCTGTATAAATATTTAAGAGTAAGTAGCGGAACCTTTGGCACTGCGGTCACCCCCCCCCCCCAGGTAAACAATGAGGGTACGCTTCCGGCCCTCCTTTAATGCTATCTGGAGAAAGACACGAGTGGTCCAGTGTTCTGTCTTTCTAAGACTCTTTCTTTATTTTCCAGGTCAGTATTTGGTTAAAAATGCCATAAATAAGAGCCTTAAGCTCCGTGTTACTTCTGTGTTTCGCGACGAGTAATACTGTGATGTTGGTGTGTAGTTTAGATACGTTTTTGTACAAGTTCAAGCTGCGGCCGGCGCCGGAGATCAAAGGCGAGCCGCATCGCGGTAGCGGTTTCGCGCCAGTCTAGCTTAACTTTGGGAAAGACTGTTAGCTCACATAAAATGTTTTACTTTATACGAGTATATTTTGCTCCGTGTGAATGTAAAAGTCTCCTGATGCTAATTAATAGTCAGAGTTTGTCCTGTATATATATTTGCCTATTGCCAAGTTTGTGAAGTAATTTGTTATATTTGCCTATTGCCAAGTTTGTGAAGTAATTTGTTAAAGAAAATAAGAATGCTATCTGGAGAAAGACACAAGTGGTCCTGTGTTCTGTCTTTCTAAGACTCTTTCTTTATTTTCCAGACCCAAGAGCAGACACGGAGGATCACGTTTTAAGACTTATTCCTTTTTGTTATTGTGGCCACCTCCCCGGGACCCGTAACACTTGCATGTTTTTTGGCATGTGGGAGGAAACCGGAGAAATCCCGGAGTAAACCCACGCAGACACGAGGAGAGCATGCAAACTCCACACAGATCACTGTTGGTCGGGGGCTGGGATCGAACCCAGGATCCCCCGGCCAAGGGTGAGTTGCTGTGCTGCCGCAGTGCTAATCACTCCGCCACCGCGCTGCCCTGTTTCTGTTCTCCATTATTTTATATTACTACATCTCAAATTATTGAAACAAAAGTCAACAACAGTGGTGGGTATACCACAACAAAAAATGTCAATGTCTCAATAACTTGTCATGTGCCCTTGAGCATCAATTACAGCTTTACAACGATGTCTCATGCTGTTCACAAGTCGACTTATTATCTGCTGAGGCATGGCATTCTGCTCTTCTTGAAGGGAAGCCCTCAGGTCATTGAAGTTGTGGGGTGCAGGGTTACGAGCCTCTACACCAGTCCTTCTCAAATAGTGGGGCACGGGGGGGCACGGTGCAATGCCAGGGGGTGGCGCGTGTGACCCCAGGGAACACGCTTTTTTTGCCGTACTAGAATAAAGTGTAATTGCACATCCACTACAGTAGGTGACAGTGGCGCTCTCACTGTCAGAGTGTGCGCAGGGAGTATTAGCTCTATGGTGAAGGGTTTTTTGCACCGTGCATGCACACACACAGCACAGAGCGGGAGATATGAAATGCAGTGAACAAACCCTCAAGAGACACCATGGAAAAATATTTAACAGTGATGAAAAGAAAGGCGGAGAGAGACAGCGATAATGAGACAAACGAAAGTCTTCCGAAAGCTAAGACGAGGAAATATGACAAAGTGTATGTAGTGCTTGGCTTCACTGTAACTACCGTGGGAGATGAGGAAAGACCGGTGTGTTTACTGTGTCTAAAAATGTTGGCAGTGGACAGCATGAAGCCAAATAAATTAAGGCATCACTTAAAGACATTACACCCCAGTCACGCTGATAAGCCGCTTGAGTTTTTTCAGCAAAAACGTGCTGAATATTGCCAACAATCATCCCGCTTTGTGAATGCTACTTCAGTAAACCAGCAAGCACAGTTAGCATCATATAAGGTGGCATACCAAATAGCTCAGTGCAAAAAACCCCACACCACAGCAGAGGAGCTGATACTGCCTGCAGCATTAGACATGGTCTCTGTCATGCTGGATGACGCAAGTGCTGCAAAAATAAAAACTATCCCTCTGTCCAATAACACTGTCGCCAGACGTATAAATGACATTGCTAACGATCTTAAAGAGTGGGGGGGCACGAAATGTTTTCATCGTCCTAGAGGGGGCGTAACAGGAAATAATTGAGAAGCACTGCTCTACACAGTGACTCAGCTGATCCTATAGGTTTTCTAAGGGATTCAGGTCTGGAGAAAGTGCAGGCCACTCCATTTGAGGTACCCCAGTCTCCAGCAGCCATTCCCTAATGATGCAACCTTGATGAATTGGAGCATTGTCGTCCGGGACAGTGACACAATCTTCATGATTTGGGCTCTGCATGCCACCACATTGGATTTGAAATGAAACAACTACAACGGAATTGAAGTGCAGACTTTAAGGTTTAATTCAAGGGGTTGAACAAAAATATATGATTAAACATGTAGGAATTGTAGCTATTTTTAGTCTGGAACCCATGGACATCACCAAACGCTGGGTTTCCTCCTTTGTGATGCTTTGCCAGGCCTTTACTGCAGCTGTCTTCAGTTGTTGCTTGTTTGTGGGTCTTTCTGCCTTAAGTTTTGTCTTCAGCAAGTGAAATGCATGCTCGATTGGGTTGAGATCTGGTGATTGACTCGGCCATTGCAGAATATTCCACTTCTTTGCTTTAAAAAACTCCTGGGTTGCTTTTGCAGTATTGTCCATCTGTACTGTGAAGTGCTGTCCAATCAACTTTGCTGCATTTGGCTGAATCTGAGCAGAAAGTATATCCCTATACACTTCAGATTTCATCCGGCTGCTTCTGTCTTTTGTCACATCATCAATAAACACAAGTGACCCAGTGCCATTGGAAGCCGTGCATGCCCATGCCATCACACTGCCTCCACCATGTTTTACAGAAGATGTGGTGTGCTTTGGATCATGAGCTGTTCCAATTCTTCTCCAAACTTTCTTCTTCCCATCATTCTGGTACAGGTTGATCTTAGTCTCATCTGTCCAAAGAATGCTGTTCCAGAACTGGGATGGCTTCTTCAGGTGTTTTTTTGGCAAAGTCAATTCTGGCCTTTCTATTTTTGAGGCTGATTCATGGTTTGCACCTTGTGGTGAATCCTTTGTATTTATTCTCATGAAGTCTTTTCTTTATGGTAGATTTAGATATTGATACACCTACTTCAGAACTCAGAACTCAGAAAAGATTTATTGCCAAGTACATTCACAGTAAACAACTGATAAACATACGAGGGATTTGACTTGACACTGAAAACGACACAGTTGGCATTTCCGGTGACGCGGCAGCGTCGGTAACGCGCCTGTCAGCAGACTAGGGAACAGGAAGCATGAGGGAGGAAAAAGATAAACACAATAGGAGAGAGCAAAAAAGCATTGTTTGTCAGAATACCGGTCATAAATGATCAATATTATGATTACAAGAAAAAAATCTCTCAATGCACAAGTAGCAGACAATAGAATCTATACAAGGACACAAAGAGAGCAGTGAATGAATAATCTTCTCATCAGTTTATTGAGTCAGTGTGAGTGTGGTGTTGAGTGAGGGTGTTTATATCAGTTAAGAACAACAAAGTCTCTTCAGCAGGAGATGTTGTGTCTAGCGTCTGGCGCTTGTGTCCTTGCACAGCAGATGGGAAAGTTTGCCAGACAGCTGGCTGTCCATGAGAGTCAATGCTGCTCACATGTTTTCAAAACAAAAACTGCAGATAATCTGGAGGACTTGATTGTAAGGGCAGGTCAAATAAGTCGAATAGTACTGACTTCAGAGAAAAAAAAACTTTATATTCTCTTACAGATTCAGTACTTAAATCCTTCATTGCTGGACGTTGAATTCTTCATGGACGGCTCTCAGCGTGATCATGATGTAATCCATTTTCCTAGACAGTTCTCCATTAGCCGCTGTCAGAGTCCTGCCCAATTGGTCAATTTGATGGTTAAGCCTCGCCGGGTCAGCATTTTGATAGGCTCCGTCCATCTTCATCAATTTACGGTACACCAGAACAATCCCAGATCCAATCAGTAAGATTCCGATGACCATTGCTACGAAGATGTATAAATCTTCAACATCTTCGATAGAGAGATCACACAGGCACAAGAGTTTCCAATTACTTGTGTCCTTCAAATAGCCCGCGGCCGCTGTTCCTGCGGGGCAAACTGCCTCCCCCGGGGCACTTTTCCTCGTTGAAAAAATAGTGTCAATTGCATTCAAAGCCCAGCTTATTAAATCCATAATTTCAGAAACTTCACAAACTTCCCGGAGAGTGTTCTTCACTTGAGTGGATTTGTTCTTCACCATGGAAAGGATTCTGCGATCATCCACCACTGTTGTCTTCCATGGACATCCAGGCCTTTTTGAGTTCCCAAGCTCACCAGTGCACTCTTTTTTTCTCAGAATGTGCCAAACTGTTGATTTGGCCACTCCTAACATTTCTGCTATCTCTCTGATGGATTTCTTCTTTTTTTTCAGCCTCAGGATGATCTGTTTCACCTCCATTGAGAGCTCCTTTGACCGCATGTTGTGTGTTCACAGCAACAGCTTCCAAATGCAAACGCCACACCTGGAATCAACTCCAGACCTTTTAACTGTTTAATTGATGACAGGTTAACGAGGGAAGAGCCCATGCAGCCTTGTTATTTTTTTGCAGCCTTCTGAGTCAATTGTCCAATTACTTTTGGTCCCTTGAAAAAGAGGCGGCTACGTATTAAAGAGCTGCAATTCCTAAACCCTTGCTCCAATTTGGATGTGAATACTCTCAAATTACAGCTGAGAGTCTGCACTTTAAGCCCATATTGATTATATAATTGTATCCTGAATATGTTTTCGTAAACAGCTAAAATAACAAAACTTGTGTCACTGTCCAAATATTTCTGGGCCTAACTGTACTTACTTACTACTCCTGTGGGGTGAGGGCTGGTGGCCATCTCCAAGTGTAGAGCCAATCAGGTTAAACAGTGCATGCCAACATTGCTGGTTTTGGGCCAGCTCCTCTGCATCGTCAACAGCAACTCCAAGCTGTCTGAGGTCTCTTTCCACCACATCAAGCCATCTGGTGCGTGGCTTGCCCCGGGGTCTTTTCCACCCTGAGGCCCTGGGGTCGAACATGAGGACGGTTTTTGTCGGGTGTTCTGGTGGGAGGCAGAGGACATGGCCAAACCAGCGGATATGTTTCTGTGTAATAAGGTGGGATGTTGTAGGTTGATGTGTGCAGGCTCGGAGCACGTCATTAGAAGTGCGCTGGGGCCACCTGATGTTCTTGATAGTTCTGTGAGCCCGACTATCAAACTCATCCACTCTCGAGGCCAGAATCTTATTCAGTGGCCATGTCTCTGACCCACAGAGTAGAATGGAGAAGACTGACGTATTGTATATGCAGAGCTTCATCTTTTGAGAGATTAAACAATGGTGCCAGAAAGGTGTCCATAGTGCCTACAGGGATGATGTAGTGAGGCCATGTCTGCGGTTGATCTCTGGTTTCAAGTCCCCATTGCTGGTCACTGTGGAGCCCAGATACACAAAGGAATTGACAAACTCAACGGCATCTTTCCCAAGCTGTAACGGGGGTGGGTCTGGTCCACCGCCGACATGCATTAGCTTAGTCTTCGTCCAGCTCACCTGAAGGCCCAGCTTCGCTGCCTCTTCGTGATGAACAGCTATAGCATCTCTCAGCTGACTATAATTCAATTAAATTTAATTATATAGCGCCATTACACAACAACAGTCATCTCATAGCACTTTCAATTGTAGGGGAAACCCCCACAATTGCAGAAAGTCCCCAGAAATCAGGCGATCCCCTGTGAGTAAGCGCTTGGCAACGGTGGAGAGGAAAAACTCCCTTTTAACAGGAAGAAGCCTCCAGCAGAACCAGGCTCAGGGAGGGGCAGTCATCTGCTGCGACTGGCTGGGGGGGTGGGGAGATAGAGAAGATGAAAAGAACAGACATGTAGAGAGCAAACAGCATGATGGGGACTCAATCTATGGGAGAGAACAAACAGATGTTAATGACCAGCAAAAAAAATATTTCATTGAGAGTGAAGAAAGGAGTGAGGCCCAGTGCATTACTGGAGGTCCCCCGGCTGTCTAAACCTATCAACAGCATAACTAAGGGAGGGTTCAGAGACACATGATCCCTCCATAATTGTAGGCTATATCAAAAAGGAAGGTTTTAACCCTATTCTTAAAAACAGAGATCGAGTCTGACTCCCGAATCCAGATTGGCAGCTGGTTCCACAGGAGAGGAGCTTGATAACTGAAGGCTCTGCTTCCCATTGTACTTTTGGAGATTCTAGGTATTACAAGTAATCCAGCATTTTGGGAGCGTAGTGCTCTGTTAGGATAATAGGGTAGTATCAGATCTTTTAAATAAAAAGGGGCCTGATTGTTTAGAGCTTTGAAAGTGAGAAGAAGGATTTTAAACTTAATTCTAAACTCTATGGGAAGCCAATGAAGGGAGGCCAGAACCGGAGAGATATGACCTCTCTTTCTAGTACCTGTTAAAACTCTTGCTGCAGCATTTTGGATCGGCTGAAGACTTTTTAAAGATGTTTTAGGACAACCTGATAATAAAGAATTACAATAATCTAATCTAGAGCTAACAAAAGCGTGGATCAGTTTCTCAGCATCACTCTGAGACAAGATGCTCCTAATCTTGGCAATATTACGCAAATGATAGAAGGCAGTCTTAGAAACAAATTTAACATGTGAATTGAAAAACAGATCTTGATCAAAAATAACTCCAAGGTTCCTCACAGAGCTATTAAGAGAAAGAGTAACCACATCCAAACTAAAAGTTTGATTTGGAAAGGTATTTCTGAAGAGGATGATAAAATAAAGGCAGCATTGGATTTTTAATAGCTTTATTATCATCCGCCTTCATCAGAACTCGGCTCCAGCCCCATAGTGTGAGCAGGCTGAAGCCTCGTTCCTCCAGCTCTCAAAGAGGAGCGAAGACACACGGTGTGTGTGTCCCGCAGTTGCAGAGTCAGAAAGAGAGAGAGAGAGACAGGTTTACAGCACAGTGCAGCTTATATACTCAACTCAAACAATACATCAAAGACATTCACAGCAGTCGATCTGGGCATTTGCCATATCAGAGGTACAGACAGGATGCATGAACACAATGCATGGATGACACTTTAACCTCACAGCTGTAAACGCAGCATGCAGTGGAAAAAACTCAGGAGTGCGAGCTGACTGTCTCTGTGTGTTGTGGGGGGGTTGAATTCAACCCGCTACACTGCTCCCCCCCCAGAGGGCACGGTAGAGGACCGTGACCTCGATGTTGCAGTTTGGGCAGCGAGCAGGGAAAAGCTCTGTGCAGGAGGAGGGGGAGGGGGGGTAGTACATGCTGACCAGGCGCGGGAAAATCGTTCGAGTCGCGCCAAAAGTGTTTGCTGCTCCGCGATGTCCCGTCTGAACATGCGGAGATCAGAAGAAGAAAAAAATTTGTCTCTGACTTCTCCCGTGGCCATGAAGAAAAGCAGGAGCGGCTGTAAGAAAAAAAAAAGAAACAAAAGCAGAGGGACTGGCGTGTTGGCTTTAGGTGCAGGAGCAACCCCAAAGCCCCCCGGGAACAGCTGACGGCTGAATTCCCCTTGTGTGCCGTGGCTAAGACCATAAAATCCAGTGAACAAGCTGCGGGCCTCAGGTGTACAAGCAAGCCTGAAGGGCCAGTGAGCGGCAGAAGGAAGGCGGTCAGTGAAGCCATTATTGCCCCGTGCGTGGTGTGCCGTCCTCGTAACTCCCAGGTGCGCACGCGGGGGTTCCGTGCTTGGGTGGGCCACTGGAGAGGAAATCAGGGTCGGAAACTTAGTGGAGATCGGCGCAGTCTGCGCCGAAAAACATCTCTGACGAGCCGTGGCTGCAGATTAGTCATGGTGCGTTCAGGTCCACGTGTGCTCCGTCGGCCATGGGAGTCGCCCGCATGTGCTCAGATGTGGAGGAGCTGCGCGGCCGGTCCAGCGTGGATGTGCCGATCTCGGCGAGGGCGCGCCATGACGTTCTGTGCCGCTTACCCGGTCTTGGTTGATGTCCTGAGAGCAGCTCGCCCGCCATGGGCTCTGCGTCGAGGAGGGCAGACCAGTCAGGCCGCTGTGACGGAGCATTCATGCCCGGGTGCTGCGTTCGCTGGCCACTTGTTTTCTTCAGTCTCGGATCGCCAGCGTGGCTGTTCAGATCAGAAGGTTGCATTTGCACAAAACGTGTGCATTCCGGGGTCACCAGTGAAGAGGATGATAAAATAAAGGCAGCGTTGGATTTTTAATAGCTTTATTATCATCCGCCTTCAACAGAACTCGGCTCCAGCCCCATAGTGTGAGCAGGCTGAAGCCTCGTTCCTCCAGCTCTCAAAGAGGAGCGAAGACACACGGTGTGTGTGTCCCGCAGTTGCAGAGTCAGAAAGAGAGAGAGAGAGACAGGTTTACAGCACAGTGCAGCATATATACTCAACTCAAACAATACATCAAAGACATTCACAGCAGTCGATCTGGGCATTTGCATATCAGAGGTACAGACAGGATGCATGAACACAATGCATGGATGACACTTTAACCTCACAGCTGTAAACGCAGCATGCAGCGGAAAAAACCCAGGAGTGCGAGCTGACTGTCTCTGTGTGTTGTGGGGGGGTTGAATTCAACTCGCTACATTTCTAAGGTTTTTTGGACCAACAAGAATGACTTCAGTCTCATCTGAATTTAATAGCAGGAAATTACAAGTCATCCAAGCTTTGATTTCCTTAAGACAGGCTTCTAACTTGGCTAATTGATTACTATCATCTGGCTTCATTGACAGGAATAATTGTGTGTCATCTGCATAACAATGAAAATGTATACAGTGCTTTCTAATAATGTTGCCTAACGGAAGCATACAGTCATGGACAAAATTGTTGGTACCCCTCTGTTAATGAAAGAAAAACCCACAATGGTCACAGAAATAACTTGAATCTGACAAAAGTGGTAATAAATAAAAATTCTATGAAAATTAAACAATGAAAATCAGACAATGCTTTTGAATTGTGGTTCAACAGAATTACTTTAAAAAACAAACTCATGAAACAGGCCTGGACAAAAATGATGGTACCCCTAGAAAAGATTGAAAATAATGTGACCATAGTGACATGTTCAACCAAGACGTGTCCTCTAATTAACATCACAGGTGTCTACAAACTTGAAATCAGTCATTCGGCCTATTTAAAGGGTGACAGTCACTGTGCTGTTTGGTGACATGGTGTGCACCACACTAAACATGGACCAGAGGAAGCAAAGGAGAGAGTTGTCTCAGGAAATTAGAAAGAAAATTATAGACAAGCATGTTAAAGGAACAGGCTATAAGACCACTCCATTGTGTTTTATCAAGACCAAAGTCAGCGCAGTCGTCTACCAGGAAATTTTAGAGCACTTCATGCTTCCCTCTGCTGACAAGCTTTATGGAGAAGCTGATTTCATTTTCCAGCAGGACTTGGCACCCCCCTGCCCCCCCCCACTGCCAAAAGTATCGAAACCTGGTTTAATGACCATTGCATCACTGTGTTTGATTGGCCAGCAAACTCTCCTGACCTAAACCCCATAGAGAATCTATGGAGTATTGTCAAGAGGAAGATGAGAGACACCAGACCCAACAATGCAGAGGAGCTGAAGGTCACTATCAAAGGAACCTGGACCTTCATAACACCTCAGCAGTGCCACAGGCTGATCGCCTCCATGCCACGCCACATTGATACTGTAATTAATCCAAAAGGAGCACCGACCAAGTATTGAGTGTGTAAATGGACGTACTTTTCAGTCGGCCAACATTTCTATTTAAAACCAATTTTTTAAAATGAATTTTATGTAATATTCTAATTTTTTGAGAAACTGAATTTGGGGTTTTCATGGTCTGTGAGCTGTAATCATCAAAATTAAAATAAATAAACACTTGAAATATATCACTCTCTGTGTAATGAATCTATATAATATTTGGGTTTCACTTTCTGAAATGAGTGACAAAAAATATTGAACTTTTTCATGATATTCTAATTTTTTGAGATGCACTGTGGAGTGTGTGAAATCAAAGGCAGATTCATTTCAGACGATGTATTACACACTCACATCTCTCAAGCACAGAACAGACTGAACATTTAAGCAGAAACTCTCCTCTAAGTTCCATGGCATTTACATCACACACAACATGACATTTGCATCACACTGCATTCAACATCCTTCATCCCTGACTCCTTCCTGCTATCTCACCAGGAATCTCCTGCTCTTTGTTCTCCCAAGCTTATCCACTGTCTCCTGTCTGACATGCTAGATAATCTGGCTTCCCCAAGGTGCTACCAAGGTGCTACAGTACCTGTATATTAAAGTCCCCTACTATAATTATTCTATCTGATTTCAGCACTAAATCAGCTAAGAATTTGGCAAATTCGGATATAAACTCTGAGTAGGTTGATGGAGGACAGTAAACTATGGCAAATAAAATTGGGTTTAGCCTAAAATTGGTAAAATGCCCAATACTGAGGACCAGGCCCTCAAAGGAATTATAACGTGTTTTTTGCTTTACATTAGCTAGAAATTTGGAATGGTAAATTGTTGCTACTCCTCCTCCACAACCAGAACTTCTGGGATTTTGACAGTTTAAATAACCAGAGGGAGTTGATTCATTTAAACCAACATAATCCTCTTGCCCTAACCAAGTCTCTGTAAGGGATATTAAATCAATCTGATGATCAATTAACAGATCATGGACTAGCAGAGACTTGGGAGTTAGAGACCTAATATTTAGCAAACCACATTTAATTTTTAAATTATGAGGAGAAACAGAGGCCAAATCATTCAATTTAGAGGCTTCATGTTTAATTTGAGTTTTACCAACTTTTTGTTTAATCACTTTGGGATGCTTATACATTATATTTTTAATTTACTTTGGAGGGAAAGTAAATAAACTTAGGATGGGCTGAACAGGATGGTATCATCAGCATATTCAAGGCCAGCCAAATGGTAGTTGCCAAACTGCATACCAGGAACCTGGTCGCAAACCTTGGTCATTAGCTAGTCTATGACACAACTGAAGAGATCAGGAGTGGCCACACAACCCTGTCGGACCCCGCTGTTAATGGGAAACCAGCCAGACTCCTTTTCGTTCACACGGACACAGCTCTCCAAGCCGCTGTACAGCTGCTTAAACAGGGCTACGAGCTTGGGTGGGGCTCCAAGGGTCTGCAGGATACTCTAAAGAGAAGCATGGTCCATGGTGTCAAAGGCAACCTTAAGATCTATAAAGGCTATATAGCGATGGCAGTCCTTGTGGAATTCATAGGCCTTCTCTATTAATAGGCGAACAGCAGAGATGTGGTGAGGGCGACAGCCACCTCTGATGGCCAGAAAGGCATGACTGAGGAGGATCCTGGTGAAGAGCTTACCAGGAATGGATAAAAGGGTGATGCCTCTGTAACTGCTACAGACGAGTTTGTCGCCCTTTCCTTTCCAGAAGGGGCGGATGATGCCCCTGGTCCAGTCACTGGTGAGCTGCTTTGTCACTCAAACATGACTGATGATGTGGGTGAGCTACTGGATTGTGCAATTTCCGCCCATCTTCAGCATTTCAGTGGTTATAGCACAAATTCCAGGGGCTTTCCTGTTGTTTATCTTGGTTAGGGCCGCCGCGACTTCTCCAGGAGTGACTAGACCGGTCCTGCAGGAATCACAGGAAGCAGTGTCATTGGCAGTGGCTAAGAGATTGGGGTCAAAGGGAACAAGAGGATGATGCAGGAGATGACTGAAGTGTTCTTTCCAGCAGTCGAGGCAGTCTTTCTCAGTGTTAATAAGTTTGCCATTGATGTCCTTCACCTGGGCTGTTTTGGCGTGTGGGCCATTGCGTGGTTTACAAAGCATACTGAACATGCGGCTCACGTTGTTATTTCTGGCCGCTGACTCCAGGCGCTCGGCTTCTTCTGACCAGTACCTCTCTTTGTCCTCTCCAATGGCCACATTGCGTAGATGGTTTAATCTGTGGTACTCCATCAGGTCGCCTCGAAGGCAGGCTTCTCAGCGACGGTTGATGATGTCCAGAATCCACCGAGAGATCCAAGGTCATTTTGGGGAAGATTGTAAACATCCCAGGGCACTGGGGGTGGCTGTGGCACAGGTGTAGTGTGGCTGACGACCAATCGGAGGGTCAGGGGTTCGATTCCTGCTCTGTCTGCAGTCTGCATGTCGAAGTGTCCTTGAGCAAGACACTGAACCCCCAGGTGCTCCTGGTGGGTCAGGCCAGCACCTGTGTATGGCAGCTCTGCCGCCATCAGTGTGTGAATGTGTGTGTGAATGGGTGAATAGCAGGATCATTCATGCATTTAAACATCAGGAGCTTGAATAAACATCATCACGACCTAGCTACTTTACTTACCAGTACAGGCTGCAGCTTTGATGTAATTGGTTGTAGTGAAACTTAGCTGAATGATAAGTCATACATAGACATCTTAAACCTTGATGGTTATAAACTGTTCACAAAGAACAGATGTGGCAGATCTGGTGGTGGTGTCTGTCTGCATATCTCTTGTAGACATGATGTTGGTGTTTATGATGATATTGTCATGGAAGACTGTCATATTGACTCTCATTTTGTTGAGATACATATCAAAAATGGGAAAAATTTAATTGTAGGTGTGATTTATTACCCCCCCCCCCCCGGACACCGACCTAAATATTTTCACAACCAAACTGGAAGAAATTTTATTCTTAATCAACAACAAAAATAAAAGTTGTATTCTCCTTGGAGACTTCAACATTGACCTCTCCAGGAATGATGCAGCTAAAAATGACTTTATGAATACACTATGGGGGACCCATGCTGTTTAGTGTGAAGTTTCCACAGTGTTGCACGATCTGCTGTTTGTGTTCATCTACCTGGATGACATCCTGGTGGCCAGCGCGTCCGGGGATGAACACATAACCCACCTCAGGATGGTTTTCCGGAGGTTAGAGAAGCATGGGTTAATAATCAACCCAGCGAAATGCCTGTTCGGCGTGACGGGGATCGATTTTTTGGGACACTGCATCTCACCGGAGGGAGCGATACCCTTGCCGGACAAGCTGCGCACAGTGGCAAATTTTCCCCGGCCTCAGACGGTCAGGGCGCTGCAGTTTTTGGGTCTGGTTAACTTTTATAACCGTTTCCTCCCCTGCACAGCCCAGCTCATGCAGCCGTTGTACGCCGTGCTCAAGAAACGGAAACCGGTGGACAGAGTCGACTGGACTCCTCCAGGCGTTCTGTGAGGTTAAAACAGCCCTGGCAAACGCCGCACTACTGGCGCACCCGGACCCAGAGGCTCGGATAGCACTCACTACTGATGCCTCGGACGTGGCCATAGGGGCCGTCGTCGAGCAATGCGTTGCCAGTTCTTGGCAGCCACTCGCCTTTTTTAGCAGGTCTTTGTGCAACAGTGAGCGTAAATACAGCATGTTCGACAGAGAGTTACTGGCTCTCCACCTGTCCATACGCCACTTCCAGTTCTGGCTGGAAGGGTGCACCTTCACTGCGTTCGTGGACCACAAGCCGCTAACGTACAGTACATGATGGCCAAGGTTTCAGAACCATGGTCGGGCTGGCGGCAGAGACAGCTGGCTGCGATCTCGGAGTTTATGACCGACATTCAACATGTGGCCGGTAAACTCAACGTGGTGGCGGACTGCTTCTCACGCGCATCAGTGGCCCCAGTCTACGTAGGGATAGATTACACGGCCATGGCCACGGAGCAGATCGGCGATGCGGACGTGTGCACGCTCCAGTCTGGACAACAGGGTTAAGACTGGAGAGCAGGGTACTGCAAGACGGGGGCCTCCCCCTAATCTGTGACGTCTCCACAGGACGCCCGCACCTGGTGGTCCACGCGCTTGGCGCCGCCGCGTTTTTGAGTCAGTTCACTCCATGGTGCACCCAGGAGTGCGCACATCAGTCAAAATGGTGGGAGTGAAGTTCGTCTGGCCGAGCCTGTGCAAACAGGCGAAAGAGTGGGCTGCAGCCTGCGTAGCATGCCAACAAGCCAAAATGCACAGGCACACAAAGGCCCCCTTGGAGCCGTTCCATATCCCTAAGAGGTTTGACCATGTTCACGTGGACCTCGTGGGCCCCCTCCCGCCATCGCAGGGGTTCACACACCTCCTGGCAGTGGTGGAACGCACCACACAATGGACAGAAGCAGTGCCACTAGCTTCCACCGGGTCCGCAGATGTGGCATGCACTTTTTTGACAACATGGATGGCACGTTTTGGCACCCCTTCGGACATCACGTCCGATCAGGGCCCTCAGTTTGTTTCCGACCTCTGGTCCACAATGGCCCAGAGCCTGGGCGTCTCAATTCATTGCACGACCGCGTACAACCCACAGGCCAATGGATTATGCAAGCGTTTCCATAGGTCACTGAAAGCAGCACTCAGGGCTTCGCTTACGGATGCAAATTGGGTGGACCGGTTGCTGTGGGTTCTATTAAGGTTGCGTTCCGCACTGAAAGAGGATTTGGCGGCTTCTCCAGCAGAGCTGTTTTTTTTCTCAGCCGCTGCGGCTCCCCAGGGAATTTTTACCAGATAGCCCTGCGCCGAACACCCATCCGTCCCCACATTCATGGCATAGCGCAGACGCAGGGACGCTACCTGGCCCGGCCCACCACTATTTTCCCCGCGCTTTTGTGCCAAAAACCTTGAAGGACGCGCGTTCGTGTTTGTCAGGCACGATGCCCACCGGTCCCCATTGGGCCCATCCTACGATGGCCCGTTTAGAGTGCTGGAACCCGGGGACAAACATTTTGTGTTAGACTTGGGGGGTCACCAGGAGAGAATCTGTATAGACAGGCTTAAGCCTGTTTTTGTGGTGGCAGACGAGCAGGTGGTGTTGGCTCAAGCTCCTCGGCGCGGAAGACCCCCCCGAGAACTCCCCAGGTAAACGATTCATCAGAGCAGTCACACGAGCATGCTGAATGTCCCCCCCCCCTCCATTGTCCACCCACAGACAGACACACTCCCAGGAACCCCCCACCGGCACAGCAGCACCACGGAGCCGAAGACCCCTCGTTACAGCAGCTATGGGCGGAGGCTGAAGCCGAGAGGACGTGAGGGTTAAAACTCAGTCTGAGACTCTGGGGGGGGGGGGGGGGGGGGGGTTATGAGAGTGAATAAAGATCATCTGCTCTGAACGCTCGGCCTGGTTATTCCTCTCTCCACGATGCCCTATTAGTTACTCTGCTGGAATGCATACCTGCCTCCAGGTCATCCATCAGTATCTCCTCTTCAATCTCTCTTTCCAGTTCTAGGAGATTCTTTTCTTTAATGGACAACATGGACAGCGGTTCTCGTAGAAGGTCACAACTCAGATTATCTTTGCATGACTCCTCCTCAATAGCCCGCAGCAGCTTTGTTGAAGATGCTCATACAACTCCATCCATCCATCCATCCATCTTCTACCGCTTTTCCGGAGGTCCGGGTCGCGGAGGCAGCAGTTCAAGCAGAGAAGCCCAGACTTCCTTCTCCCCAGCCACCTGCTCCAGCTCTTCAGAGGGGATACCAAGGCGTTCCCAGACCAGCTGGGAGACATAGTCTCTCCACCGAGTCCTGGGTCTGCCCCGGGGTCTCCTCCCAGTGGGACGTGCCTGAAACACCTCAAGTGGGAGGCGTCCAGGAGGCATCCTAATCAGATGCCCATACCACCTCAACTGACTCCTTTCAATGTGGAGGAGCAGCGGTTCTACTCTGAGCCTCTCCCGGATGACTGAGCTCCTCACCCTGTCTCTGAGGGTGAGTCCAGCAATCCTACGGAGAAAGCTCATTTCAGCCGCTTGTATCCGCTTGTATCTCATACAACTCCCCGTTTTTTTTTTTCAGTCTCTGTAGATGCTTCGTCATCTTGTTCAGTTGTTCTCTTGCTAGCTAACAGGCTAAAGCTAGCTGTCAGCAGAATCCTTTTTCCACGTCACCTGGGTTTCGGCACCAAAATGTTGTGGGAGCTTAGCTTAAGCCACTATCAAATGACTGAACAACCTTCTTCTTGCTTTAACTGTTTAATAACGGTCTGTACATTCTTGCAGGACAACTGCAAGTTATAAACTGTCTGTCATCATCATTTTAACTAGCAGTGAGCTGTGAGCTACTAGCCACTCTATCTTCTTTTTTCTCTGGCTCTGAAGGCTCAACTTAACCTTAGCTTGAACACTACTGCCACCGTGTGGTCAAAGGTAGTTAGAGAAAACGCATGAATGAATAAATTCAGTATCTGAAACACAACAACAATATTATGAGGTTCAGGTTCAGGTTCAGGTTACTTTATTTGTACCCATAGGTAGATTTGTTTTGCAGTCTGGTGACATCCATATTTACAAGCCACTAATTACATTCAACATAGACACAAACACAGGCACACATCATACAAAATAAGTAAATATAAAATATGTACAATATATTTTATAGCTTGTTCAACTCTTTGACAGCAGCAGGGATAAAGCTGTTTTTGTAGCGCTGGGTTTTGCTTTTTGGGACAGCAAACCTCCGTCTGGGGGGAAGAAGCTGAAAGTTGCAGTGCAAAGGGTGGGAGTCATCATTTAAAATCGAGTCAGCCATCCTCCGTACTTGTCTGGTGTACAGGGATGTCAGGCTCAGCTGTGACTCACCAAGCAAACGACTGGACCATCTAACTACCTGATCCAAGGATTTCCTCTGTTTCAGTTTTATCTGACCAAACCATGACATTAAAGAAAAGGATAAAACAGATTCAATAAAAGCCCGATAAAACATAGTCATTATGGTTCGGTCAAGTTGGAAGCGTGCCAGTTTCCTCAAACAATGCAAATTTTGCTGACCCTTTTTGCACACCCTTTCACAGTTCACTTCAAAGTTTAATTTACTATCAATAATCGTCCCAAGATATTTGTACGATTGTACACATTCGGTGGTCTGGCCTTTTAGTATGGTGACTTTGTGGCTGGGAGTTTTCCTCCTAAAGTCAATAATCATATATTTCGTTTTTGTTGTATTCAGCTGCAGGTAGGAATCCTCACACCAGTGAACAAAATCATCAACTACTGGGCCGTGGCCACTCTCACCATCCTGGAGGAGACTGACAATGACTGAGTCATCAGCATACTTTATAATGTGTCTGTTGTCATGTCTGCTCCGACACATGTTTGTGTACAGGATGAAGAGTAGTGGTGACAACACACACCCCTGAGGAGAGCCAGTAGAAGAGCACTTTAGGTCAGACAATGTGCCATTGACCCTTACTCTCTGCGTCCTGTTGGTTAAGAAATCCAGAATCCAACCCACCAGATTATTGCTCAAATCAAATTGTTGCAGGAGCCTTTCAACTAAAATATGAGGTTGGATTGTATTAAAGGCAGAAGAAAAGTCCACAAATAAAAGCCTGGCATGTGTCCCATTAAAATCCAGATGTTTAAAAAGCATGTTAAACATAGTGACAGTGGCATCCTCCACTCCTCTGTGAGGCCTATAGGCAAACTGCAGAGGATCCAATGCATGTTCAGTCTGCCTTAGGACCTCACATCTGACCAGTTTTTCAAAAATTTTCATTAAAATTGAAGTCAAAGCAACTGGTCTAAAGTCATTTACCGTTTTAGGACAGCTGGATTTTGGAACGGGAACAACCACGGCATCTTTCCAGATCTTAGGCACATGTTGTGTCTGTAAGGACTTATTGAAAATGTAATGAAATATAGGACTCAGTTCATGTGCACAGGACTTTACCAGGTGCCCACATATATCAGGGCCCTGACTTTTGTTCACTTTTACAGCGCAGAACTCCCTTTTAACATCCTGCATCTCAATATTAAAGTCCTGATTGTCTTTGAGTTTCTATTTCAAATCTTGGATTTCTGTACTGAAATCAAAGGAGTCAAAACGACCATAAAAACAATTTAGAGCATTAGCCAGCTCTGTGTCTGAACTAAAACCATCTAAAAACACACGATTACTGCGTTCTGTGCTCTGAAGGCCTGCAATAGTTTTCATACTGGCCCAGGCCGAACCAAGTTTATTTGCTGCCATCTTGCTTTCCAACTCTGATTTATAATTCTGTTTTGCTCTTAAAATTTCGGCCTTCAGCTCCTTAGTGGCAACCTGTAGCTCAGAAACAGACCCCTGTTTAAAGGCAAGTGCTTTCCTCTGTAAGCAGGATTTAACTGATTTAGTAACCCATGGTTTGTTGTTGGGATATATTCTGACACGTTTACGTGGAACAATCTTATTTTGACAGTAAGCCATGTATGAGCATGTGAGCTCAGCCAGAGAGTCCAAATCATCCCCGCAGGCCATTATGAACATCTCCCAGTCTGTACAGTCAAAGCATTCCTGGAGGCTGTGCTCTGAATCTTCTGTCCACACATCAATGTCTCTCATCTCCACCTTGCCTCTTCTAAGAGCAGTTTTATATGTGGGCAGCAAATGTACACAGTTGTGATCTGAGGATCCTAAAGGAGGAAGTGGAAGTGATTTATAGGCCTGAACTGTTATTTGAACTGTTTTTTCAAATATATGAACTGTTTTTTCTCAATTTTTTAAACTAAATTAATGAAATGAATTACTGTACTATTAACCAAAAAGATACAACAAAGTGTGACATCCATCCATCCATCTTCTTCCACTTAATCCTTTTCGGGTCGCGGGGGGGGGGGGGGGGGGCGGGGGCTGGAGCCTATCCCAGCATCTTTGGGTGAGAGGCAGGGTACACCATGGACAGATCGCCAGTCCATCGCAGAGCCAACACAGAGAGACAGACAACCATTCACTCTCACAGTCATACCTAAAGACAATTTAGAATCCCCAGTTTGATGCCAATTAACCTAACATGCATGTTTTTGGCATGTGGGAGGAAACCGGAGAAATCCCGGAGTAAACCCATGCAGACACGGGGAGAACATGCAAACTCCGCACAGATCACTGTTGGTTGGGGGCTGAGATTGAACCCAGGATCCCCCGGCCAAGGGTGAGTTGCTGTGCTGCCGCAGTGCTAACCACTCCACCACCACACAAACATACAAAAAATGAGAAATCAGGAAGGGGGCAAACACTTTTTCACACCACTGTATGTGTACCTGTTAAAAGATGGGCAGCAGCATTTTGTACTAGCTGCAGACGCGAAAGAGATGATTGGCTGATACTGGCGTAAAGTGTGTTACAGTAATCCAGCCGAGATGAAATAAAAGCATGGATTACTGTTTCCAGGTGTGGCCTAGAAAGAATGGACATGAAACATAACAATGAACCTACAGGACAACAATGCAAGAATAATACGGAGCGGGCAGTGGCTATGGGTACAGAAAACATGATGAGCTGCAACAATAAGTAGATACACACACAGACACAAGACCAAACAGGGGATGAAACAGAAGACAATGATAAGGAGGCTCAGGGGAACACAGAGGGCAAGTGGTACAAATCATAAGAAATCATAAAAACATAATAATATGAACATAAGGCATGGGTTTGATCCTGTGATCAGCCTAGACTATGACAATTACCAATGGAAACAACCTCTCAAAAGCTCGTGATGATTTAAAACAAGTATTATGGGGGACCCATGCTGTGGTATTCATTTCAGACTGAAAGGCATGGAGATGCAGTAATTTCCTCTGATGGAAGAGCATGGGGATTAAAGGGCTTGGGGACAAAAGGAATTGTCATGCAGGAATGAATTGTAATGCAGGACCTCGGGTAGCAGGGACGTGTGAGTGTTGTGATATAAAAGAGAGTCCCTGCTACATGAGGTTAATGTTTTCTGATTCTGGAAGATGTGAGAGAGTGAATAAAGTTCATCTGCTCTGAACGCTCGGCCTGGTTATTCCTCTCTCCACAACACTACACTCTTCTTCCTTCTTCCCTACCATTATCATCCCTCACTCCACCAAGTCCATTACTGATAATATCATTACTAACATTTGCAATTCCACACTGGTATCTGGAGTTGTGCTCTCCAAGATTTCTGATCACTTCCCCATTGTTCTGTTTCTTGACCTTGCCATTAGGCCCTCAATCACACGACATAAACTAAAAATAAAAATACTTAATGAAGAAACCTTACAACGACTGAGTGAGGACTTGCATGTCAAGGCATGGGATAGAATCTACAATTGTAGTGATGCTGATGCTGCGTTTGACGCCTTGACCAAGGAAATAACAGAATCCATCCAGAGGACAATTCCTGTCAAGACTATCACATGTAATCATACTATTCAACATCCATGCCTTTCTAAGGGCATACTAAAATCTATTAGGTACAAAAATAAATTATATAAATGCTACATAAAAAATCCAAATACTAACAATAAAAATGTATGTACTAATTATAGAAATAAATTAACACATATTATTAGAAAGAGTAAGAGTAATTACTATGCAGAACTTTTTAATGCATCACAGGGTGATTCCAAGATATCCTGGAGAATACTAAATAAGGTTCTAAATAGGGACCAAAAAGCCCCCACACTTCCGAACAATAACACAGTCAGTAATCTCACCAGTAATGCCACTCTTGCTGACAAATTTAATAATTATTTTGTCTCTATTGGAGAAAATGTATCTAATAAAATTAACCAACCCCAGGCTGCCTCTTTCAAACACTGTCTATCAGGAAACTACCGGAATTCTTCCTTCCTGAAGTCAACTGATTGTGAGGAAGTCTGGAAAATCATCAAGGACATGAAGAACTCAAACTCTGCTGGAGCTGATGAAATTTCCAGCAAAATTTTGAAAAGTATCATTAATTTAATACTGTAACCCCTTACCTACTGCACTGATCTGTCTCTAATCTCCGGAGTGGTGCCACAAATAGCAAAAATTGCACAAATTATACCAATTTATGTCATGAACCTAGGTTTGGCTTCCAAACCCAGTTCTGACTTATTGTTATGTTTTGCCCTAGTTTCCACCTGGTGCTTCAGGGAAGCTATCGGGCCTCCGCTCCCTGACAGCTTGGGCACGCCCCCTCCTCCTGTCAAGTGCCATCAGCTGTGCTGTCACGAGTGTTCACACACATACTCACAGTTACACACACAAACACACACACACATATGCACACGCTCCATTCATTCCCATTCATACACTCATGCACACTCTCTCACACACCAGGTCCAATCAAGTTCAGCCCACGCTTTTTCGCACCGGCAATCTCTTTCCTCGTTAGCTTCAGGAGTATTTGTTTGCTGCAATCGTGGAAAGAGATTGTTGGAGCATTCACCTCCATACGCGGCAGCTAGCTCTCCTCGTATGAGTTTTCATCACCTGCTAATTATTCAGCCAGCACTTGAAGTTCAGTTAATCCCTTGGTGTGCTCGGCTGACTCTGCTTACCCGCTTCATCCTCCAGACTGCACGGTTCGCCCCAGGATCGCTCCAGCCCTGTAAGTGTCATGATTGCCTTTCCTTTTGTGCTTAGCTGTCCTGCAGCACTAGGCTCCCTTTTTGACTGGGCTGTAGAGCATCCGGCTGACGCCCTGTATGTCTGGTGGCCGTTACTTCATCAATTGCATCTCCCTGTATTTTGTGGTTAACTGGACTTTTTTCTTTATTGTTCTATTTTAATAAAATGGCACTTTCTACTTCCACAATTGAGTTTTTCATTCTCTCCCTCGTGCGCCACACAATGGCGCACGGGGGTTTGTAACAGAATGCTCCGACTGTGCAGAAAAAACCCAGCGGAGTAGAAATGTTTTTTCTTTTTTCCTTTCCACACCTTTTTTCTTTCCTCCCTGACTTTAAACCTGGTGGTACAGACAGAGATGTTGCTGGAGCAGGAGCTGCATTTGCTGTGTTTCCTAGAGGAGATTTGTTCATGGACGCAGAAGCTCCGTTCCTTCCTGACTGTTAGACAGGCCTGGGAGGAGCAACATGGAGCGATACAGCCTCTGGGATCATCCGGAGGCGATGGAGATGCTCCAGGACATCTTCGCCGCGCCGTGTGAGGAATCAGCTGAGGACCTCCCAGTGCTTGAGCTCCTCTTGGCCACTTCGCTCTCTTCTCCTGAAGATGTGGAGCCTCTCTGCATGGGTGACCCGCTGCCCAGCATGGTGCTCCGCGTTCCAGATTATCTCATCCCCGAGTCGCCCAGGGGGAGGGGAGGGAGGAAGCCCCTCTGCAAGAAGCATCCAGCCCCGCTTATGACAGCTCCACCTCCCTGCGCCAAGCCATGCTCCGCTCCGTCACGGGAGGAAATGGAGGAAAGCAGGCGGGCTCTCCTGGCTGAAACGGACCTCATCTTGGAAGTGAAGCCATGGCTCCTCCCAGAGATGGCCGAAAGACTAAAGTAACTTTCCCCGAGGGAGGAAGAGCTGCAACCTGATGAGGAACGCCAGGAGAGCAGAGAGGACGCCTCGGAGGCTGCTGGGGACCTCCAGTGCCAGGAGAACAGGCAAGTTTCTTCTCATTCAATTTTTACGGTCAATGATCAATTTTTCCTGCTTCCTGGCAAGGAGACTCAGAGTGTGCAGTCCCCTGAGTGCTCCGCCCCAGCGGCATATAGTGCTCTTGTTCCTGGCCTCACTGACTCCTTTCTGTGTGCCCCTATGAGCAACCTGGATCCTGGATCCAGGTTGCTCGGGGGAAGAGGAGGCAGAGGGCTGGGAGGGTCCAGCCCATGGGCCAGCAGAAGGGTCGTCCACGGCCGCCACACCAGAGGAACCGGAGGCATGGAGGACGGCGCCCGAGAGCACCACAACTGCGACCACCATCACGCCCACTGCGGGGGTCACCGCAGTGGAGTCATCCCCCAGACCAGACCTCCAGCCAATGGGACCCGGGGCGTTGTCGTCAGAGTCCTGGATGGCGGTAGAGCTTAAGCACAGGCAAGTAATCTCTCCTGTAGTTCATTTGTTGATGGTGGAGGGATCTTGTCTGGTATTTGCGGAGGGGAGTCAGGTGCAGCTCTCAGCTGCATCTGGACCTCCCTCGCCAGGCTCTGCTGCTGCCAGCGACCCTAACCATTCTTCCTCTCCTGTCCCCTTCGAGCTCCATCCTAGGGTCTTCGGAGAGGAGCTGCCACCACCTGGGCCACCCACAGACAACGAGGCGGGTCCAGTTTTCTCGGAGGAGGCCGACGGGGGTGAAGCACCCGACAGACCGGGGGACCCGCACACCCTAGATCGCAGGTGTCCTGGATGGCGGTGGAGCCAGAGATCAGGCAAGTGTGCTCCATTATGTCAGTAACATCGATGTTAATGTCACACTGCCCGACTCATGGTGAGGTGGACCCTGGGCAGCTCACAATAGCCCTCGGGGCCACCACACCGGGCTCTGCCGCTGCCAGCAACCCTGACCCGGTTTCTCTTTTTCTCCCTTTGAGTTCGGAGCCTCCAGCCGGGGTCGCCGGAGAGCTGTTGGTCTCATTGGAGGCCGCCGAGGATCGAGGTCCAGCATCAGGCGACGTGAGGAGCATCACCTCCCTTGCTGGGGAGGCCACCGCGGGAGCAAGGAGGCCCCCAATGGGGGTCACCAAAGGTGCAACAGTGCTCCAACCAGAGTCCAGCACCGGTGCAGCAGAGCTCCAGCCAGAGTCCACCGCCAATGCAGCCATGTCCGAGACTGGGACCATCGCAGGTGCTACGGTTCCCCTGCCCCTAGCCTCGAACGGCAGGGGGGCTCCTGTTCATTGGTTTGGCCGCTGATTTTCCTGTGTACGGACGCTGCCTCTCCACCTTCCCCTCCGGTCCTTGTGGCTCCACCACGGGGGCCGGCCACCCGAAGGACTTGGCTAATGGGTCAGGTGGTCCATCGGCCCGGGCAGGCCACTGGACATTATCCTGCGGGCTGCCTGCTGGACTTGTGACTTGGGCAGGCCACCCAATCTGCCACTTCTCACCATGCTGAGGACCTGGGATTCTGGTCGATCCCCTGAACCTTGGACTTCTGGGGAGGGGGGTTTGTGTTCCAGGTTGGGGGCCGTTAGGAGGGGTTTGCTCATTTTCTTGTTTTTTACTGGTTGTGTTTTCACCGGTTGCTTCCCTCCTAACTGGGTTTCACCCACCTCCCACCCTGGGTTAGTGTTTGTTGCCGGGTGGGGGGGGGGGTTCCTTTGTGGGGTGTTGTGTCTTTTCTTTTTGGCTGATGGTACTGGGGTACCTGGTATCCACCCCTGGGGGGGGGGGGGGCTGTCATGAACCTATTCTGACTTATTGTTATGTTTTGCCCTATTTTCCACCTGGCGCTTCAGGGAAGCTATTGGGCCTCCGCTCCCTGACAGCTTGTGCTCATCCCCTCCTCCTGTCAAGTCACGGGTGTTCACACACATACTTACATTCACACACACACACACACACATGCACATGCTCCATTCATTCCCATTCATACACTCACGCACGCTCTCTCACACAACAGGTCCAATCAATTTCAGCCCACGTTTTTTTGCACTGGCAATCTCTTTCCTCGTTAGCTTCAGGAGTATTTGTTCACTTCAATTGTGGAAAGAGATTGTTGGAGCATTCACCTCCATACGCAGCAGCTAACCCTCCCCGTATGAGTTTTCATCAGCTGCTAATTACTCAGCCAGCACTTGAAGTTCGGTTAATCCCTTGGTGTGATCGGCTGACTCTGCTTACCCGCTTCATCCTCCAGACTGCACAGTTCGCCCCAGGATCGCTCCAGCCCTGTAAGTGTCATGATCGCCTTTCCTTTTGTGCTTAGCAGCCCTGCAGCACTAGGCTGATCGTCTTTCCTTTTGTGCTTAGCTGTCCTGCAGCACTAGGCTGCCTTTTTGACCGGGCTGTAGAGCATCCGGCTGGCACCCTGTATGTCTGGTGGCCATTACTTCATCAATTGCATCTCCCTGTATTTTGTGGTTAACTGGACTTGTTTCTTTGTTGTTCTATTTAATAGAATGGCACTTTCTACTTCCGCGATTGGGTTTTTCATTTTCGACCTCGTGTGCCGCACAATGGCGCACAGGGGTTTGAGACAATTTATAAATCAGGTGATAAGAATGATTTGACTAATTATTGTCCAATATCCATTCCGCCTACTCTTTCAAAGGTTTTGGAAAGAGTAGTTTATAACAGACTTACCAGTTACCTTGATAAGTTCAACATTATTATCCCATCTCAGTATGGCTTCAGAAAGAAACATACTACCTATATGGCAATACTTGACCTAATTGAAAAAAATCAATGATGCAATTGAAAGAGGCAACTTTGGTATTGGCATTTTTTTAGACCTAAAGCATTTGATACCATTAACTATGACATCCTAATTAATAAATTACAACATTACGGTATCACAGGCCTTGCATTAGATTGGTTTATTAATTATCTGTCTGGAAGACTTCAGTATGTTCATATAAATATCCACAAGTCATCATATAAATCCATCAATCATGGGGTTCCCCAGGGTTCCATTTTAGGACCAGTTCTATTCATTTTGTATATAAATGACATTGCTAACTCCTCGTCTCTACTACATAAAGTACTGTTTGTTATGACCCGAGCGCCGGTTCTGATCGCGCTCGGGCTAAGTTATTCTCGCTGCCGGCCTTGACAGCTGCGGGCTGTATTCTGGCCTCACCGGGCTCCTATTGTGAAAGTGCTCGGTGGGGCTTCCGCCTGTCAAGGGCCGGTCAGCTGTTTGTCATTACCGTTGTTAGTGCCTCGCCTTTATTAACCCGGCACTGGCGACGGTAAGACGCAGGAGTATCAGTCAACACTGGTCAACGTTCAGTCAGCATCTGGTCAACATTACGTCAGTACTGTCTGAGTGTCTTCGTCCTGCCAAGCCTGGGTCTACGCCTCGTCGTGCTCGAGAGTGCCGTAGACCTCCATGTCAGGTTCGTTATTGTAACTTTGTCACAGTGTAGCTCGTAGCGGCTGAGGTTAGCCCTACGAGCCTAAGTCTCGTCCATGTGTGTGTTTGCCCTAAGGGGCTTACAGCCTTGTTGTGTCACGTCTGTGAATAAATAACATCTTAGCCAAACTCTCTGGTGAATTCTTTGGCGTCTCTTGGTGATCCGCGAGGATCACCACATGACACTGTTTGCTGATGACACTAATTTATTTTTTGCTCACCAGAATCCAAATGAACTTGAACAGATAACAAATAGTGAACTTATGAAAATGGACACCTGGCTTCAGAGTAACAAACTTTCACTTAATATCAGTAAAACTAATTATATTGTATTCCGTTTCAATAAAAAAACAGACACCAAGGAACTTTGCCCCAAAATTAATGGACAGAATATTACAAGAGTTAGCTCTATAAAATTCTTGGGGGTCCTCATTGATGAATTTCTCAATTTCAAATGTCACACTGATGATCTAACCAAGAAACTGGCCAAATACGCTGCTCTGTTTTTTAAAGTGAGACATTTTCTACCACTTTCAACCCTTCTCACTCTATATAAAACTTTACTTGAGCCTCACTTACATTATTGCAATATCACACGGGGTAACACATTTCCAACTCACCTAAAAAAGCTAGAAATTCTCCAAAAGAAAGTCATACGTGCCTTATCATGGTCTGAATATAGTTCTCCTACTAGTCATCTTTTCAATCGTTATAATCTTCTAAGACTTGCTGAGCATAATTACTTCCAGAATGCCTGTATAGTGTATCAGGTTGTTCACAAACTCAACTATAAATTATGTGAACTCATTCCAACCTTCCTTCACATGCACACTCATACCATTCATTCATTCATTCATTCATTCATTCATTCATCTTCTTCCGCTTAATCCTTTCCGGGTCGCGGGGGGGCTGGAGCCTATCCCAGCATCTTTGGGCGAGAGGCAGGGTACACCCTGGACAGATCGTCAGTCCATCGCAGGGCCAACACAGAGAGACAGATAACCATTCACTCTCACATTCATACCTAAGGACAATTTAGAATCCCCAGTTTGATGCCAATTAACCTAACTTGCATGTTTTTGGCATGTGGGAGGAAACCGGGGAAATCCTGGAGTAAACCCACGCAGACACAGGGAGAACGTGCAAACTCCACACAGATCACTGTTGGTCGGGGGCTGGGATCGAACCCAGGATCCCCCAGCCAAGGGTGAGTTGCTGTGCTGCCGCAGTGCTAACCACTGTGCCACCGCGCTGCCCTACACACACTCATACCACTAGACATAAAAACCAAATTACTGGGAAAAAACGAAGACTAAAATCCACCAGGTTTAGTATTGTGTGCAGAGGACCGCAGATTTGGAATGAGCTTGATGAGAATCTAAAAATGTCACCTTCCATCTCCATCTTCAAGAAAAAACTAAAAACGCAACTCCTATCATTATATAATTAATCTGCTATTTGTCACACAAACTTGCTTACTGATGAGTTGTTATGCCATTGTAATTTTGTTTTATATGGTGATTCACTCAAATAGTATTTAATAACTTGACTATATATCTTGAACTCGCTATTTCAGTGTAAACAAATGCTGGGATTACGTGCTATATGTCTGTCATATGTTTGTTCTTTCACACAAAGACATTAGACTGATTTCCGTCATTATTTCATTTTAAAATTGGGCTCCCTACTAAAAGCTTTAAATAGCTTATTTGGGATGACCCATTCACACTCCAAAACAATGTAAAAAAAAAGCCTATTGTATACTGCTAATCATGCTGTTGATAACTCATACTGTAATTCATTCATGCTGTTGATAATGTGTGATGTGTATGTGTGAATAAACTAACTAAACTAATCTGTAAAGCGCTTTGGTCATCTAGAGATGAGAAAAAGCACTATATACAGTGGGGTAAAAAAGTATTTAGTCAGCCACCAATTGTGCAAGTTGTCCCACTTAAAAGATGAGAGAGGTCTCCAATTTTCATCATAGGTATACCTCAACTATGAGAGACAAAATAAGAAAAAAAAAATCCATTAATTAATTGGTAAATTCCTCGGTAAAATAAGTGGTCAATAACAGAAGTTCATCTCAATACTTTGTTATATACCCTTTGTTGGGTATATAACAAGGAGGTCAAACGTGACAGAGGTCAAACGTTTTCTGTAAGTTTTCACAAGGTTTTCACACACTGTTGCTGGTATTTTGGCCCATTCCTCCATGCAGATCTCCTCTAGAGCAGTGATGTTTTGGGGCTGTCGCTGGGCAACACAGACTTTCAACTCCCTCAAAAGATTTTCTATGGGGTTGAGATCTGGAGACTGGCTAGGCCACTCCAGGACCTTGAAATGCTTCTTACAAAGCCACTCCTTCGTTGTCCGGGCGCTGTGTTTAGGATCATTGTCATGCTGAAAGACCCAGCCACGTTTCATCTTCAATGCCCTTGCTGGTGGAAGGAGGTTTTCACCCAAAATCTCACGATACATGGCCCCGTTCATTCTTTCCTTTACACGGATCAGTCGTCCTGGTCCCTTTGCAGAAAAACAGCCCCAAAGTATGATGTTTCCACCCCCATGCTTTACAGTAGGTATGGTGTTCTTTCTCCTCCAAACACAACAAGTTGAGTTTTTACCAAAAAGTTCTATTTTGGTTTCATCTGACCATATGACAGTCCCCCAATCCTCTTCTGGATCATCCAAATGCTCTCTAGCAAACTTCAGACGAGCCTGGACATGTACTGGCTTAAGCAGGGGGACACGTCTGGCGCTGCAGGATTTGAGTCTCTGGTGGCGTAGTGTGTTTAGGATGTAGCTTTTGTTACTTTGGTCCCAGCTCTCTGCAGGTCATTCACTAGGTCCCCCCATGTGGTTCTGGGATTTTTGCTCACCGTTCTCGTGATAATTTTGACCCCACGGGGTGAGATCTTTCGTGGAGCCCCAAATCGAGGGAGATTATCAGTGGTCTTGTATGTCTTCCATTTTCTAATAATTGCTCCCACAGTTGATTTCTTCACACCAAGCTGCTTACCTAATAAGGCGAAAACGACGTGGTTGTCGGGCTGGTGTTAGACGGCGGACAAGGAGTATAAGGTACAGACCCACCTTCCCATCCGTTATTGTGGGGAATGTACGCTCTATACTGGGAAAGGTAGATGAGCTAGCGGCTATCTGCCGTTACGATAGCACATACCGGGAGTGCTCTCTCCTTTTGTTTACTGAGACGTGGCTAACTGAACTAGCAGCAGATGCTAACATTGAGCTGGAGGGTTTCCACATGATAAGGGCAGACCGAACACCAGACAGTGGCAAAGCAAGGGGCGGTGGAGTGATAATGTATGTTAACAACAACTGGTGCAGACCGGGACATATCACTGTTAAACAACGTCACTGCAGCAAAGACATTGAGTTGCTAGCTGTTAGCATGTGGCCTACATATCTCCCGAGAGAACACTCACATGTGATCTGCATTGTTGTTTATGCAAATCCGACAGCGAACACCGGGACAGCGCGTGACGTCATCCATTCAGTAACCAGCAGGCTGCAGACAGAACACCCAGATGCTCTTCTCCTCATCTCAGGCGATTTCAACCATGTTTCACTGTCTCCCATTCTACCCACGTTTACCCAGTATGTCACATGCCACACTAGAGACAATAAAACACTGGACTTATTCTACGCAAACACTAAGGAGGCGTACACCTCATCACAACTCCCCCAACTCGGGAGATCGGATGACAACTTGGTTCATCTCCGGCCGGTGTACAAACCCCTAGTGCACAGACAACCCCCGGCCATGCGCACAGTGATGTTATGGTCTGAGGAGGCAATGGACACTCTAAAGGGCTGTTTTGAAGCCACCGCCTGGAAGCAGCTCTGCGATCCACATGGTGAGGACATCGATGGCCTCATTCACACCTTCACGGGCTACCTCAGCTTCTGTGCGGACAAATCCGTTCCCACCAAGACCATACGGTGTTGCTCAAACAACAAACCCTGGATCAACCCTGAGATTAAAACACTTCTGAGAGAGAAGAAGAAGATCTTCAGGTCGGGGAACAGGGAGATGCTGAAGAAGTACAGAGGGAGCTGAGGAGAAAGATCAGATAAGGCAAGGACAGCTTCAGGAGGAAGATGGAGGACAAGCTGCAACAGAGCGACATCAGCGGGGTCTGGAGAAACCTCAAAACCATCTCTGGGCTCCAGAATACCTCCCTCCAGGCCACGGGGGGCAGGGAGTGGGCGAACAATCTGAATTTGTTTTTCAATAGGTTTGACCAACCGCCCTCCCCCCGACTGCACAACAACCACTGCTGCCTGTAAAGACATCAAGTCCTGCTGCCCACTCCCCACTCCACCAACACCCCCCCACTCCCAACACACAGCCCCCCATCCTGACCCTGACCAGGACCCAGGTGAGGACGGAGCTGAGGAAGATCAAGGCGAGGAAGGCGTCGGGACCGGACGGCATCAGCGCAAAGCTCCTCAAGTCCTGTGCAGACCAGTTGTGTGGGATTGTGACGTACATCTTCAACCTGAGCCTGAAGCTGGGGAGGGTACCACAGCTGTGGAAAACATCTTGTGTGGTACCTGTACCAAAAACTTCCCACCCCAAAGACCTGAACAGCTACAGACCAGTGGCCTTGACGTCCCACTTGATGAAGACCCTGGAGAGACTGCTCCTTGCTCACCTCCGCCCCCTGGTGGAACCAGCGATGGATCCACTCCAGTTCGCCTACCAGCATGGCATTGGGGTGGAGGATGTGGTGATCTTCCTCCTTCACCGTTCTCTGTCCCACCTGGAGAAGCCCGGGAATGTGGTGAGGATCATGTTCTTTGACTTCTCCAGTGCTTTCAACACCATTCAACCGATGATCCTGAAGGACAAGCTGCTGCGCGCAGGGGTGGACCAGCACCTGTCATCATGGATCCTGGACTACCTCACGAACCGGCCTCAGTTTGTGAGAACCCGGGACTGTGTGTCCGACACGATCATCAGTAGCACGGGGGCCCCCCCAGGGAAGGGTGTTGGCTCCCTTCCTGTTCACTCTTTATACTGCGGACTTCTCACACAACACAACACACTGCCATCTACAGAAGTTCTCTGATGACTCTGCGATCGTTGGCCTCATCTCCAATGGAGATGAAGCTGAGTACAGAGGGCTTATCCAGGACTTCGTGGACTGGTGCCATCGGAACTGCCTCCAGATCAACGCGAGGAAAACTAAGGAGCTGGTGGTGGACTGCCGTAGGCAAGGACAACCCCTCACAGCACCAGTAAATATACAGGGAATAGACATTGAGATGGTGACATCCTACAAGTACCTGGGTGTTCATCTGAACAATAAACTAGACTGGTCACACAATACTGATGCACTCTACAAGAAGGGACAGCGCAGGCTGTTCCTACTGAGGAGACTCAGGTCTTTTGGTGTACAAGGGGCGCTGCTGAAGACATTCTATGAGACGGTGGTGGCATCAGCCATCACTTTTGGAGTGGTCTGCTGGGGCAGTGGCATTACTGCAGCCGATAGGAAGAGACTGAACAAACTGATCAAGAAAGCTAGCTCCGTCCTGGGGCAGCGCCTTGATCCGGTGGAGGAGATAGGAGAGAGAAGGACGGTGGCTAAACTGTCATCTCTGCTGGAGTCCGAGTTCCACCCTATGCAGGACATACTGAATGCACTGAGGAGCTCATTTAGCAGCAGACTACATCATCCCAGGTGCACAACCGAGAGGTTTCGCAGGTCCTTCCTACCAACGGCTGTCAGACTGTACAACCTAAGCAGGGCTGCTCGCAGAGATAGCAAAAAGACGTAACAACCTAATAGTTTTTTGAATGCAAAAGATGCAATAGACTTACACAATGGTCCCCTCCGGCATACAACTAGGAAAATACCGGTAGCTACGGAGGGTGAGAATATGTATGGGCACATAATCATACCATGTAGGATAACTAAGTAGACGGTTGTGCTGTTTCATCCCATCTAGCAACAATGCTCTGCACTGTGTGTATTTATACATTTACATATTTATTCCATCTAGCTACAATGCTCCGCACTGGGTGTGTTTATGTTTATGTTTATATATCTATATATTCATTCCATCTAGCTACAATGCTCCGCACTGTGTTTATATATCTACATATTATTCCATCTAGCTACATTGCTCCGCACTGTGTGTTTATATATTTACATATTTTTTCTACCTAGCTGCAATGCTCCGTACTGTGTGTTTATATATCTACATATTATTCCATCTAGCTACATTGCTCCGCACTGTGTTTATATATTTACATATTTATTCCATCTAGCTGCAATGCTCCGTACTGTGTGTTTACATACTCATATATTTATCCCATCCAGCTACAATGCTCTACACTGTGTGTCTGTGTGTATATATATATATATATATATATTTATAGTAATATGTACATATGTATATTAGCTGCTCTTGCTTGCTTGCTTTTTTTTTTTTTTTTATTGCCTTCTGATTGTTGCTCTGAGTGTTGCTATCCCCGTGCTGTTGCAATCCTGGAATTTCCCCGTTGTGGGACTAATAAAGGCTTATCTTATCTTATTGCAGATTCAGTCTTCCCAGCCTGGTGCAGGTCTACAGTTTTGTTTCTGGTGTCCTTTGACAGCTCTTTAGTCTTGGCCATAGTGGAGTTTGGAGTCTGACTGTTTGAGGTTGTGGACAGGTGTCTTTTATACTGATAACGAGTTCAAACAGGTGCCATTAATACAGGTAACGAGTGGAGGACAGAGGAGCCTCTTAAAGAAGTTACAGGTCTGTGAGAGCCAGAAATCTTGCTTGTTTGTAGGTGACCAAATACTTATTTTACTGAGGAATTTACCAATTAATTCATTAAAAATCCTTCAATGTGATTTTCTGGATTTTTTTTTTTCTCATTTTGTCTCTCATAGTTGAGGTATACCTATGATGAAAATTGGAGACCTCTCTCATCTTTTAAGTAGGAGAACTTGCACAATTGGTGGCCAACTAAATACTTTTTTGCCCCACTGTAAGTGAATGCCATTTACCATTTACCACTGCAGGCAGACTGGATGATGTTTTTCTTGAAAATTTCCCAGTCGCCCACTTTGTCCGTGGCCAGGGCCCTGAAGCGGTTGTTGATAGCGCATTGGAACTCGGTGGCAATGTTGGGATTGTGGAGCTGGGACGAGTCTAGGCAGGATCTGGTACTTGGCAGAAGGCTCGGCTCAAAGCTTCAGCTTAAGGTGTACGATCAGCAGGCGATGGTCAGTGTTACCAAGCTCTGCTCCTCTGAACACATGGCAGTTTGTTACAAATGACTTCCAGCGGCGGGAGATGATCATGTGGTCGAGGGCCTTTTGGGTTCTGCCATCCGGGCTGTACCAAGTTCAGTGATGGATGGGTTTCCAAGGAAACCAGGTGTTGGCTATGCAGAGATTGGGGAGTGACAGAACAGAAGGAGACGGTTACCATTGTTCTTCGTTGATGGGTCGGCAATGGTGATGCCAATAGGTGGGCCGGGAAACTGAGCTGGGAGCAGATCTCTGGAGAAGAGGGTAGCGTTGGCATCAGTAAGAATGATGGTGATGTCGTGGGGTGGAACCTGTCCAACAACCTGATGAAGCTAGTCAAAGAAAGCATCCTTCTTTTCCTCATCTGCAACATTGGTGGGGGCATAGGCAACAATAACTGTCATCTTTCCGTGCTGGTGAAGAAAGCGGGCTGAAAGTAGTCTGTCGCTCGCTGGTATCACACTGATGAGTGACTTGTGGTTGGGCTTTGGCTTGGCAAGTGCCTCACTATAGAGGCCCGTCTGCTTCTCAGGCCCGCTCCAGATGAAACAGTAATGGCCTACAATGGTTTCACCGCTGCTTTGCCACCGTGATTCGCAGAGACCCTCCAGGGTGATGTTGTAGCGCGTGAGCTCTTGGGACAGCAATGTGGCTGCTCCGGTGTGAAGGAGTGTCTGGACATTTCACGTGGCAACACGTGTGGTGTGGCGAAGGTCAGTCCATACTTGTTGGTCAGGGGCATGCTGGGGTCCAATTCCAAAATGGCCAGTCCGGTTTCTTCTGACTGCTTTCATAACAAAGTAGGTTTCTCCTGGGTGGGTTGTTAGTCCTCCGCAGGATAGTCGGATGATGGGGCTGCCATCTAACGGTGTGCCGACACGCCGTGTGTCATTGTTTGTCTGGAACCTCCCCAAGAGACTGGCCCACCAAGGGTGACCCTACCAGGAGCAAGCTCCAGACGGTAATGCTCTTCGGATCATTGGAACACACAAGCTCCCTCACCACGACAAGGCCAGACCCAGGAGAGAGGCATTGCCATCCATGAAGATGAAATTAGGCCTGTGTTGTTCATGCAGGGGCACAATGACTGGATTAATGATGTTATTCAGGTAGTATTGGCTTGTCACTGTAACATTCACAAGGTGTAGGGCAGTTCTGTATTAACTAGACACACCTGCCAAGACTGTAACATGGTGACAACAGTGGCTGATGCATAGCACTCTCCTTGACGTCTCCAACATTGTTGGCGGCCATCATTTCTACTCAACGTGAATTGACTTTCATCAGCGAACAGCACTGAGGCCTACTGGTCCCTTGTCCAGCATAAATGCTCCCTGACCCATGCAAGACAATGACACCTGTGCCTGGTGGAGTGGTCATGTACCCTTGCAGGTTGTCTAGCATGCAGACCACACTGATGTAAACCCTTTCAAATGGTCTGACGTGACACTTGGGTGCCTCTCACCTCCCTTAAATATCCCTGGAGTTGAGTGACATTTATCATCTGGTTCTGCAGGACACTGTTCACAATGAAGCAGTCATTAGCGTGGGATGTGGCCAAAGGACGTCCACTTCTGTGCCTTTCTGTGACTCTTCCAGTCTCTCTGTATCTGTATTGCAACCTGCTGATGACACTGTGATACTCTAAGCTCAGTGGCCACTTCCCTTGGAGAACATCCTGTTTGACACCTCGCAATGGCGAGGTACTGTTGATCAATTGTTAGGTGTTGTCTCGGTCTCATGATGTCAAAATGTGAACAGCATGATGAAAATGACTGTTTAAATACCTGTTCTTACTGAACCAGAAAATTTATTGGTCAATTCATGGCTCAAAACCCTGTTGTGAATTTTGCCGTTAAGTACCTTGTTAAAGAACAGCAAGTTATGCAAAAAGTAGTGAAACACTGAACAGTTGGACATGTGCATTCAAAAGGTTAGAGAAGGTCAAATTAAGTTCACCTGTAAATGTTATAGTGCATTTTAAGTGCATTCTGAAATTTCACCCAAAAGCTGAATATCCCTAACTTTTTGTGAGTTGTGTATTTTGACTGAGTGACTCCATGCTCAGGAATGCACACCCACGTAACCTCAGCAAAACACTTATAAAATCTAAGGTCAGTCTGACATACGGTTTGGGAGATATCTGAGGAACAGATCAACCAACCGACAGACAGACAGACACACACAGATATGGTGCATTTATAGATAGATAAGTGAGCGGGATGAGAACTGATTGTTTCTCACAGAACTTAAAAGACAGCTTTTTTTGAAGAGCAGTGAAGCAACACAGTCATGTTTTTTGTCTTTAAAAGTATAGCATACATTGGTTATACGTCCATGAAGATGTCAAAGTTCAAACTTAATCCCTGTGAAATGCCCAATATGGGTCCTTTAACTTCAGGAGGACTTTTGTTTATTAAATAACGGGTGAATCAAACATCACAAACCATATTATTTGAAAAAAGAAAAATAATAAAAATATAATTACAATAATAACAAGGCAGTCAGAGATAGTAGACTTTGTCCTCTAATAATAATAATAATAATAATAATAATAATAATAATGATGAAGGTTCTGTGATGGGCTGGCGATCTGTCCAGGGTGTACCCTGCCTCTTGCCCAAAGATGCTGGGACAGGCTCCAGTCCCCCCGTGACCCAAAAAGAATTAAATGGTAGAAGATAGATAGATAGATAGATAGATAGATAGATAGATAGATAGATAGACTTTATTGATCCCAAACTGGGAAATTACAGTGTAAGAGCCGCATGACAGTAGACAACCAAACAACAGAAACACACGCATGACAGACAAACGGATTACCCATGGAAAGTAAAACTAACACGACTATAGAAAACCTATATACATCATAGCTTAATATATGATGACCTGTATAAACACATGAATCATCCCATTGCGCAAAGAAGGACTGTCAGGAGCAGAGTGAAAATGTGAGGTGCCAGTTAGACTGTAAGAAGCAGTGTGGCAGCACAGCTATGACCAGAATACAACATCATAGTGAGTTATACAGTGAAATTGCATGTGGCAGGAAAGATTTCCTGTACCTGGCCGTTCGACAAAGAAGCTGTAGTAGTCTACTGGAGAAAGTGCTTCGCTGTCTATCTAGTGTGAGGTGGAGGGGGTGATCAGGATTGTCCATGACGGATCACAGTTTATTTAGTGTTCTCCTCTCTACTACTGTCTCAAAGGTCTCCGGTCTGAGACCAATTACAGAGCCAGCCCTCTTGATAATCTTGTCAAGTCTGTTGGTATCTCTGGCCCTAATACTACTACCCCAACAGACAGCAGCAAAGAAGATGGTGCTGGCAACAACGGTCTGGTAGAAAAGCTCCCGCATCCTGCTGCACACATTGAAGGATCTCAGCTTTCTCAGGAAGTAGAGTCTGCTCATCCCCTTCTTTTGTGCAGCATCAGTGTTGGATCTCCAGTCCAACCCGCTGCTGATCCTGACACCCAGATATTTGTAGTCCTCAACCACAATCAAATCAAATCAAATCAAATCAAACTTTATTGTCATATTGCTGTACATACAACTGTAGTGCAGGCAAGATGAAATTGTGTTTCTCTCGGCATCCATATGAATAGAAGCAGCATGATATAAGACACACTCACACATATCTTCACCCCCCCCACCCCCACCCCCCATCCATTCACACATCCCTGAGACATACTTGGGAAAAACTAACTAACTATAATATACAGATAATATACATAATGTCCGTAGGTGCAGTAGTGTGTATGAGAGATTCCGGGTCAGCATCCTGACAGCTTGTGGAAGGAAGCTGTTGATCAGTCTGGTGGTTCTGCCTCTGATGCTCCGGAATCGTTTACCAGATGGCAGAAGTTCAAAGTGTTTATGCAGAGGGTGAGAACGGTCCTTGACAATGTTCAGTGCCCTGCTCCTACAACGGTTCTGAAAAAGTTCTTGGACAGAGGGGAGGGAGACTCCAATTACCCTCTCAGCTCCCTTGACTATCCTCTGCAGGGCTTTTTTGTCTGACATACTGCAGCTGGAGTACCATGTAGCAATGCAGTACCTCAGAACACTCTCCACCACACCTCTGTAGAAGGTCCTGAGGATGCAGATGGGGAGAGAGGCCAGTTTGAGTTTCCTCAAGAAGTGCAGTCTCTGCTGAGCCTGCTTCCTGATCCCCAAGGAATTCTTGCTCCAGGTCAGGTCCTGCGAGACCTTCACTCCGAGGAACTTGATGTTCTCCACTCTCTCCACTAAACGGCCACCGATGCTGAGGTGGACGTGTTCAGGCTGTGACCGCCGGAAGTCGATAATCATCTCCTTCGTTTTGTCCACGGTGAGCACCAGATTGTTCTCCCTGCACCAGCCCTCCAGGTCTCTCACTTCTTCCCTGTACATTGATTCCTCATCCCTCTGAATAAGTCCCACCACCGTGGTGTCGTCTGCAAACTTAATAATCTGGTTCCCCTCGTGTCTGGATACACAGTCATGTGTTAGAAGTGTAAACAACAGTGGACTGAGTACGCAGCCTTGAGGGGATCCGGTGCTCAGCGTGACAGAGTTGGAGATGTTGTTTCCAACCCGGACAGACTGAGGTCTCTCAGTCAGGAAATCCAGGATCCAGAGACATGTGGCGGTGTTCAGACCAAGAAGGAGTAATTTCTCCATCAGTCTCTGTTGAATACTGAACTGAAATCAATGTACAGGAGTCTGGCGTAGGTGTCTTTCTGGTCCAGGTGGGTGATGACAGAGTGTAGGGTGGTGACTATAGCATCCTCCGTGGAGCGGTTTGAACGATATGCAAACTGGAGCGGGTTGTGTGATGCAGGGAGGCAGGATGTAATGTGTGGTTTGACAAGCCATTCAAAACACTTCATCACAATTGGTGTCAGTGCAACAGGATGATAGTCATTCAAACAGGACACAACTGGTTTCCTTGCCACCGGTACAATGATAGAGGTCTTGAAGCATCTGGGAGCAATGGCCTGACTCAGGGAGATGTTATAAATGTCAGTCAGGACATCCGCCAACTCACTCGCGCAGTCTCGGAGTACACGTCCCGGGATGTTGTCCGGACCTGCAGCTTTACGTGGGTTGACTCTGGTTAGGGTCCTCCGTGTGTGCGCTGTGTTGATGGTAAAAGCTGGTCCGACCAATGGTGGGGGTGGGCCAGCCCTCCCTCTGGTTGTCGGGTTAGATGCTTCAAAACGTGCAAAGAAGTCGTTGAGCCTGTCTGGAAGTGAAGCGTTGTCATCATCGACCCCCTGCCTAGACTTATAGCCCGTCAGTGTCCGAACTCCCTGCCACATCTGCTTGTCTGCTTGGTGTTCCTAGTGCAGCATCCATCAATCAAGATGGATGGATGCATAATGAAGGATTTATTGCTGGGGTAATTAAATGTATCAGACATCATCATCTTCACAGGTACAAGGTCACTGAGTGAGAGTGTCTGCTGCTTTGTTCGTTTTGCCTGAAGGCTGTAATCACACTGCATCTTCAGTCAATGGTGGTGACGACAACATCTCAAGGTATGTTTGCTGACAAAACAAGAAGCAGGAGTTAAGACTGTGAAGCACTGTTGATCTGTGACTGTGTTCACAATGGGTGTTATCTCAGCACTACAGTCCTACTAGGAGAAAGAATCTTCAGTATGATCCTCCTCTTTCAAAACTTTTTCCATTATTATTGTGTACTTTCAAATACTAGCTGTTGCAATGAATGAAGAAGACTGAATATAATGTTTACTAGTATTATGACAGATTGTATTTAATATGTCCCTATTATCCTTTTTTTTCCCCCTTTATTTTAATGTATTGTGTAGGATTTTTGTGACATTATGCAGCGGATGATAAAAAATAAGCAGCTATGCTGTGGTTTTAAGTAGAATTTTATTATATCATACCACCGTCACGAGCTCCGCTCCCGGCGCCGTGCATGCGCGCCGGGAGCGAGCCCACAGCTCTCAGAGAAGGAGGACACAATGTCTGTGTCCAGCAGCGGCAGTTGCAGAGTGAGAGTGAGAGAGAGTTTGCGTTACAGAGTTGCAGCATATATACCCAACTACAACAATACATCAAAAGGCATTCCCCAGCAGTTGGTATGATCAAAGAGATAACAGAACAGGCATGAGACATTTGCATTTGAGAGACATATTGATCTCAGTCCCTAGGTCACAGTAAGGACAGGACGCATGAACACAATGCATGAAAGGCAACATTAACATCACAGAAGTGAGCCAGAAGAAACGAGTCTGTCTGTAGACATTAATACACATTTCACTGTTCTGTTAATTGCTCTAGCCGAGCGCTGTGTCTGACCAGTCTGTTTGTGGGGGTTTACACCAAAGCACATCTACATATTGATCTCAGCCTCTAGGTCACAGTAAGGACAGGACGCATGAACACTATACATGAATGGCACATTACATCACAATACATGAATGGCACATTGCATCACAATACATGCATGGCACATTGCATCACAATACATGCATGGCACATTGCATCACAATACATGCGTGGCACATTGCATCACAATACATGAATGGCACATTACATCTCAGTAGTGCAGCGGGAAAAACCAAGAGAAGAGAGCTGACTGTCCTGTGTGTTGTGGGGGGGTTGAATCAACCCGCCACACGCTCCCCCCCAGAGGGCACGGCAGGGGGCCGAGACCTCAATAATCCATCTATGGGAGCGAGCTGTGGGAGAAGCTCGCTGCAGGCGGAGGGGGAGGGAGGGGAGGGGTAGTAAGTGCCGGCAGGGGCGGTGAAATCGTCCGAGCCGCGCAAAAATTGCTTGCTGCTCCGCGACGTCGAGGGGCTGTCCCGTTGCGCGTGCGGAGATCACAAGAAGAAAAATTTGTTTCTGACTCCTCTCGTGGCCATGAAGAAAAGCAGGAGCGGCTGTAAGAAAAAAAAATAAAAGCAGAGGGACTGGCGTGTTGACTTTAGGGCAGGCGCAACCCTAAAGCCTCGGGAACAGCAGACAGCTGAATTCCCCTGGTGTGCCGTGGCTAAGACCATAAAATCCAGTGAGCAAGCTGCGGGCCTCAGGTGTACAAGCAAGCCTGAAGGGCCAGTGTGCAGCAGAAGGAAGGCGGTCAGTGAAGCCATTATTGTCCCGTGCGTGGTGTGCCGTCCTCATAACTCCCCGGTGCGCGCGCGGGGGTTCCGTGCTTGGGTGGGCAGCTGGAGTGGCGAGTCAGGGTGCAGAATCTTGGCGGAGATCGGCGCAGACAGCGCCGATAAAATCCAGGTTGAGCTGTGGCTGCAGATTGGCCATGGTGCGTTGGAGCGGTGAGAGACATATTGATCTCAGTCCCTAGGTCACAGTAAGGACAGGACGCATGAACACAATGCATGAAAGGCAACATTAACATCACAGAAGTGAGCCAGAAGAAACGAGTCTGTCTGTAGACATTAATACACATTTCACTGTTCTGTTAATTGCTCTAGCCGAGCGCTGTGTCTGACCAGTCTGTTTGTGGGGGTTTACACCAAGCACATCTACATATTGATCTCAGCCTCTAGGTCACAGTAAGGACAGGACGCATGAACACTATACATGAATGGCACATTACATCACAATACATGAATGGCACATTGCATCACAATACATGCATGGCACATTGCATCACAATACATGCACATTGCATCACAATACATGCGTGGCACATTGCATCACAATACATGAATGGCACATTACATCTCAGTAGTGCAGCGGGAAAAACCAAGAGAAGAGAGCTGACTGTCCTGTGTGTTGTGGGGGGATTGAATCAACCCGCCACAGCCCATGGCTCTCAGAGAAAGAGGACACAATGTCTGTGTCCAGCAGCGGCAGTTGCAGAGTGAGAGTGAGAGAGAGTTTGCGTTACAGAGTTGCAGCATATATACCCAACTACAACAATACATCAAAGGGCATTCCCCAGCAGTTGGTATGATCAAAGAGATAACAGAACAGGCATGAGACATTTGCATTTGAGAGACATATTGATCTCAGTCCCTAGGTCACAGTAAGGACAGGACGGCATGAACACAATGCATGAAAGGCAACATTAACATCACAGAAGTGAGCCAGAAGAAACGAGTCTGTCTGTAGACATTAATACACATTTCACTGTTCTGTTAATTGCTCTAGCCGAGCGCTGTGTCTGACCAGTCTGTTTGTGGGGGTTTACACCAAAGCACATCTACATATTGATCTCGGCCTCTAGGTCACAGTAAGGACAGGATGCATGAACACTATACATGAATGGCACATTACATCACAATACATGAATGGCACATTGCATCACAATACATGCATGGCACATTGCATCACAATACATGCGTGGCACATTGCATCACAATACATGAATGGCACATTACATCTCAGTAGTGCAGCGGGAAAAACCAAGAGAAGAGAGCTGACTGTCCTGTGTGTTGTGGGGGGGTTGAATCAACCCGCCACAATTATATGGTTTGCAAAGCCAGACAGCTTAAAGTCTGCTGATTTCTCCTCACACAGAAACTAAGACTACAACTCTGCTTGGAACGCCTGGTTACCTCCGCCAGGCTGCAGGCCAGGAGGTTATGTTTTTGCCGGGGTTTGTCTGTTTGTCTGTCTGTCTGTTGGTTAGCAAGATAACTCAAATAGTTTTAGGCGGATTTCGATGAAACTTTCAGGCATTGTTGGAAATGGTACAAGGAAGAACTGATTAAATTCTGGGGATGATCCGGATCACCGTCTGGATCCAGGAATTTTTTAAAGGATTCTTTAACATTGTGAGATAGGGCCCGGAGGTAATGTGTAGTTCAGTGCTTCCGCCAGCAGGAAGCACTGAAATGCAGCGACTCAGGCAAGTGCTATCCCCAGATGCTATTGAAGATCGTCGAGCTTGTGACAGAGCCGGTAAAATGCAGCATACACTGAATGAGAGCCCACAGGCTCGTTGAGCTTATGGCAGAGCCGCTAAAATGCAGCATAGACTGAATGACAGCCCACAGGCTGCTGCTTCTCGCCGTGCTAAAGACAGAGACAGTACACGGCAGCATAGACAGGATGAGGGGCTATCCCCAGATGCTATTGAAGCTCGTCGAGCTTAGTTTTATTTTATTGATTTTTTCTTATTACCTCCGCCAGGAGGTTATGTTTTTTTTTAAAAGAAGATTGGAGTTAATATTGTTCTATTCTACACTACGTATATGTACATATTTTTAATTTCCTGGAAAGAAACGAAGTTAGAAAAATTATGTTAATGGTAGCTTTTCAATATCCAGAACTTGGGCTGCACGGTGGCGCAGTGGTTAGCACTGCGGCAGCACAGTTTACCCTTGGCCGGGGGATTGTGGGGATCGTGGGATCGTGGGTTCGATCCCAGCCCCCGACCAACAGTGATCTGTGTGGAGTTTGCATGTTCTCCCCGTGTTGCGTGGGTTTACTCCGGGATTTCTCCGGTTTCCTCCCACATGCCAAAAACATGCATGTTAGGTTAATTGGCTGTTCTAAATTGTCCCTAGATATTTGTTTCCTATAGGCCCTCAGAATAGAGGGTTAGTAATAATGAAAGCGCTTTGAGTGGTCTTTGTGACTAGAAAAGCGCTATATAAGTGCAGGTTAGTTAGTTAGTTAGTTAGTTATTATTAGGAATAAATTTCATGAATGTGTTCTCCAACTAAAGACTTGTACATGTTGTATCTCTTGTTAAATTAAATAAATTGTATTTGTGTAGTTCAAATAACATTTTTTTTTGTTTTCTTGACCAATCATATGACATACAGAAACACATGATACAGGGGAAAGAACAATAACAAAATTAGTGTAGAATATTTATGGTATAAATCACAATACTGGGGGGACTGTTGCTCTTGGCGGAGGTCTGCGCTCTCCGAGTGCTTTTCTAGTTTGGATGTGTTGTCTTCTGTAGAGTTAACATGTCCACAAACATGGGACATGTTTCCCTCTGAACCTCTCAGGAGTCTGCAGTGCATCTAGCGAGTTAGCTCAGCTCTTCTCTGTAAATTCTAGTCACCCCACTAGACATCTGTGCTCCCAGTTCATTCATTAATAATATATCTCATGTCATTCTGACCTATTTTGTTATTTTTGGCTATTGTGAATCAGGTCCCAGGAAAGTTAGCATGTAAGTGGCATGAATAAGTTGGGTTTTTGCTGTAAATTGTAGTCACTGTACTGAACCATTTGGTTCACTAACCCCTTGTTTTCACCTGGGGTCCTCACACCCCAGGGGGATCATGAGAGAACGTTCAGGGGTCTGCATGAAATTATCTGATTTCACTTCTTAATAAGATAAGATAAGATAAGCCTTTATTAGTCCCACAACGGGGAAATTCCAGGATTGCAACAGCACAGGGATAGCAACACTCAGAGCAACAATCAGAAGGCAAGAAAAAAAAACAAAAAAAAAAAACAAGCAAGAGCAGCTAATATACATATGTACATATTACTATAAAATATATATATACACACACACACACACACACATTAATTGGTCCTTTTGTGAATTGGCCCCTACAATGGTTCCTCCATGTCAGTGGGCAGCAGCAGGAACGCAATCCTTCCCCTTCTTCCTCTTCTTCCTCCTTTTGACGGAGGCTGAGCCCACAGGGATTCCTTAACAAACGGAGGCAGCAGTTTCAGGACCCTCAGGTTTACAATTGCTGATCACACAACACTATTTCAACAGGGAAAATGTCACCACCTCCCCCAGAAACTGCATCTTGGCGTCAGCCATCCCCAGCACCTATCAAGTGGAGGTCCACCGGTGTTGAACTGAGAAAAGCATGTCTGCCTTGACAAGAGCCCTGCCCGTGGGAGCACACTTCTGATGAGAGACATCATCTCTGGTAAGTGGCTGCCTGTCTCATTTTCAAACTAATTCTAACACCAACAGCAAAAGCGTCAAGTGAACTCCTGGCCAGAGTTGAACAAAATTCAACTGACACAGATGCAAACCTGCGTGTACTAACATTGCCTGGAGCAATTATGCGTAGTTGCGTCTTTCCGTTTACTTTGTATTTAATCGTGCCGTGTTTCTCAATTAGTATAACCAAATTACATTTTCATTAGATATGCCGTAATAGGCTACATTGTGTCATATTTTTTTTTAAACATTTTAGATTTTGGGGTTCTGTGGGATTTTTTTCAAAGTAAAAAGAGTTCCATGGCTCAAAAAAAGATTGAAAAAAGACTGAACTAACCTTTGTTTATCTGGGCTCCACAGTGACCAACAACAAGGACATGAAACCAGAGGTCAACCGCAGACATGGCCTCACTGCATCAGCCCTGCAGGCACTATGGAAACCTCTATGGCTGTCATGAGCGTGCGCCTTTACACACGCATGAATGGAATGGATGAGCCCACTTGCAGGTGCAGTGTGTTTATTAAATGAAAAGTCAAAAATGCAACAAATGTCAAATATCCCTGGTGAAAAAAAAAAATATATTGAAGTGTATTATTACTATATTCTTTTTTTCAAAAATACAAGTTAAATATATTAGAATATACTTGTACTTTCTAGGAATCGCTTTCAAGTGTAACGTAAATATATTTATGTAACTGTACTTAAAACATACTTTGTAATTGTCATACCCGGCTCTAGGGAGCCGGGCAATCAGAGCCAGGGACAAGCCAGTGAGTCGAGATGGTTTATTTTGGGTAAGGGATAAGGGATGAGGAGAGCACAGATACTCATGCAGAGGTACACTCACAGGTTGCACAGCGCAGAGGTAAGCAGCTCGTACCGGACGTGGGGGTAGCAAGACGTACATCCTCACAGCGGGATACAAACACAGGAATGCTGCAAGAGGAGTATAAGCTGACACCAGACGAAGGGGCTTCAGCTTAGCAATGTGTTTATGTCGCAGCCCCGAGTCATCGAGGCTGCTCCTATTTATCCTCATTGGCAGCGCCCCAGCTGATGAAGACTAATTGGCCACAGCCGTCCATAATGCTGCCAGCTGGGGCCAGCTGAGACGCCGCTCAATGGGAGGCAGGGATGAGGGAAAACATGGGCTCAGTGCCGAGACGGCATCTCAACCCATGGTGACAGAGCCCCTCCCTCAAGGTCGGGCTCCTGAACGACCAGGAACATCCCAGCCCCCCCCCCCCCCCCCACCTAGGGTGGGAGGAAGGGAGGCGGACCGGAGGGGAAGAAGCCAAGGGAAGGACAACACCAATGGGGCAATGTAGGGTAGCGGGAAAGAAAAACCCAAATACAATACTGACAAAACTGAATAATTAACCCAGGTACAGATGGGGAGAAGAACTGGGTCAACACGCCGGTTACATACTACCCAGAGAGTACCAACCATGCGTGACCCAGAGCAAGAAAAAAAAAAGAACCACCAAAAAGGTACAGGGCAAAAAATGCTGAGTATGGTCAAATAAAGGGAAAACACAATACACAGCACCAATATAAGTACATACACACAGTCACCAAGAAAAGTGACTGGAACAAATGGACAATTACAGAGCATGGTGTTACGGAAAACAAGGCACATGACTCTATAATGAACCAACAGGGCATAAAAAAGAAATACTGAGTGCAGGCAAAGAAAAACCCACACACATGAATATATAAATACCCACAGTCACCTAAAGAAATGAAAGTGACTGGAATGAATGGGCAACTGCAGAATATGGTCTGAAAGGGAACAAAACATAACTCTACAATGCAAAAACGAGACTAAAAACATGGTACAAAAAATAAAATGCTGGGTACGAGGGAAGGAAAACGCACAGCACTATAAATACACATCCACCAACAGGACAGACATTACACCCAAGTGACCTTAATAACGATAAAAGAAAAAGTGACACCCGAGGTGTATGGCAGGCAGAGTCCAAAAATAGCCGAGATGGCTCCGGAGATCTCCCCGCCCATTGTCCAGCTGGCGAATCAGGGGAAGAAGTGTTCGGACGGCGAACTCTGGACCCAGATCCCAGGAATCCAGTCCACCGGCAGCCGAACCAGGCTGCCCAGAGGGAAACACAGACCAGTGGGGGGAACCAGATCACCGAACCGAAAGTTTTGCGGGTCGGGTCGTCGACCCGCATCACTCAACCACCAGGACCGTTGAGACGGACGAAGGGTCAGAGCGGATCCCGGTGGAAGAGGCTCAGGGGAGAGCCGATGACGAGGGCGGCGGGCCTCAGGGAAACGGCCACCTCCTCACCGGACCTGGACAACACTGGGGCAGCACCCACGTCGGACCCCGATCGGGCCTCAGGCGAACCCACGTTGGACCCCGATTGGGTCTCGGGCGAACCCACGTTGGACACTGCACCAGAACCGACCTCCAACGTTGAACCCGGACCCTCCAGCACCACGAGGAACAGCAACTCCTCGCCGGTGACCCTGGAAGAAGGCTCAGAAGAGAAAACAGAACCGGGATCAGGATCACCGGCAGCGCCAGAACCCGGCGAGACGAGCTCAGACGCAGCGGGCGGCTGCACCCTGCTCGTCTCCCCTGGAGATAGGCTGAAGTGCTCAAAGATAAAAAGAGAGAAAAGAAAGGAGAGCACTCGCCTGATCTCGGGTTCTGACGCCGTCCAGGACTGCGAAGATCCAGGATCCGTCGTCAGGAGGTCGTTGTCAGGCTCCCATCTAGCCGCGTCGGGCCCCGCAGCCAGCACGATGGTCAGCGCAGCTTGAGATCCCTCCAGCTCAGGTAACCCCGCCGACGACCCACTCGGCGTGAAGCCAGAAGAATCTCGTCCCGCTGGACCGAACCGCTCCTCCGTGGAGACCCAGGGACGCTCAGTCGTCAGCGTAGACTCCACGCAGCAGTCAGTCCCCCTCCTCCGTCCGCAATGTAGCTGCGGAACCACAGGCCCTCTCCATATCCCACCACGTTGACCCGGAGCCGGGGACCGCTCGGCGGAGAGAGACACAGAGGATGCGGGATTAGGAATACAGGTTACAGCAGGTGGGGAGAGTTCAGGGAGCTGCGAACCCTGAACTTCTCCTCCAGGGATGTGACAGAGCAAATCATTAAGCAGGTGTGAAAAAACAATGACTTGCCTGCCCCCTGGAGGTTGAGTATCGCCTGCTGTAGTGGAATCTGCTTCTTCCTCTCCCCGCCCGGCGATAACGGAGGACCCCCCGGGAATTCGTCTGAGGGTCGCTCGCGTTGTCTCCAGCAGAGAGCTCACCAGGCCGGGATTCCAGGCACACACAGCGGTCAGGAAGCGCGTCGAGGAGGAGGGGGAAACAGCCGGGGTGAGCCAGCCCGAATGTCCAGGAATGACAGCGGGGGAACGAGGCTCAGGGGACGAGGCTGTAGAATCTCCACACTGATGAGGCGAAGGGATGACAGCTGCGTGGGAGGAACGGTCCTGACGATGACCCAGAACTGGATCCGGACGAGGTTCGTGCAGAGGTGACTCGGCGATGTGATGACGACTACTCCCAGGGAACGAAGCGAGGGGGAGACCCAGGATTCGCCGCTCCAGATCGGAGATCGAGACGAGGGAGGCGTCGAGCACGGGAAAGCTTCGTAGCCCTGAAGTCCTCACCATCAATCTCACTGCCGCCGCCACATGCCTGAAGGTGGTGACAGGAAACACAGTAGAGCTCGCGACAGCCACTCGACCCCGGACATAACTGCTGTCAGCTGCGGCTCCTTGAAGGGAATCCCGAGTGACGTGACGCAGGTCGGGGGAAGTCCTCTGGTTGGCGCGAACTCCCGGACTGGAATAGCGGCAGGAACGGGACTCCGAAGCGGGGAAAGACGTCGCCCATTTCGACTCCCTGCCGGGATTTCCATCCACCCCGTGGAGCTTCTCTTGCTGTGTACCTGCAGCGTCTATCCTGGCACTGTCCTCCAGATGGTACAGAGAGTGAGGGTGACAGTCCAGGAGTTCCTCAGCACGGCCCGGATGCCAGCGTCTCGCGTTGGAGGCGTCGTGCAGGGTGAAGAACGTCCCGTCGACAGCCTCCGAGATGGACCTCAGCTCGTCGCCCTGGCGCCGGAAGTGACTCCTGGGAAACGGCATGCTAGCAGCGCTGACACCCGGACAGAAAGGTACATTTCCACAGCGACTCACGGCCGCCGGCAACTCTTCTGGCTGCGACATACTGTCATACCCGGCTCTAGGGAGCCGGGCAATCAGAGCCAGGGACAAGCCAGTGAGTCGAGATGGTTTATTTTGGGTAAGGGATAAGGGATGAGGAGAGCACAGATACTCATGCAGAGGTACACTCACAGGTTGCACAGCGCAGAGGTAAGCAGCTCGTACCGGACGTGGGGGTAGCAAGACGTACATCCTCACAGCGGGATACAAACACAGGAATGCTGCAAGAGGAGTATAAGCTGACACCAGACGAAGGGGCTTCAGCTTAGCAATGTGTTTATGTCGCAGCCCCGAGTCATCGAGGCTGCTCCTATTTATCCTCATTGGCAGCGCCCCAGCTGATGAAGACTAATTGGCCACAGCCGTCCATAATGCTGCCAGCTGGGGCCAGCTGAGACGCTGCTCAATGGGAGGCAGGGATGAGGGAAAACATGGGCTCAGTGCCGAGACGGCATCTCAACCCATGGTGACAGTAATAAGTATTTTTTTAATACACTATACTGAAATATATTTTTCCAAAAATATATTTCAAATAAAATATATATGTCTAATTGGAAATATACTTCTACTCAATTATTTCATTATACATTTAAAGTATATTTTATGCATACTTTGAGTATATATTTTTATATAATACAATAAATATATTAAAGTAATATTTAGCTAAAATTGTATTTTGTGACTTCCGGTTATGGCTGCCACGTAGGACGGACGTGTCTCGCTCTGCTCTGCTCCTGGAGAAAAAAAATCGGCAAATAACTCTCTCATTTGGGACAGAACGTATCTCAGCATTTGGGCGAGGATATGTCGGCGAAGCCTAAGGCTGGAAAACCAGGAAAAGGAAAAAGCGAGCCGCCGAAACAGTCCAAATTAACGGACTTTCAGGTCTGTGACGCAGCAAACAAAACTCCATATATGGCGGAGGAGGCTGGCAACGGTGCGATGTCTGCGCGGGGAGGCGCAGATGCGCTGATGGCTGCCATGAGTTCAATGAGAGCGGACTTTTCCTCTAGATTTGATGGGATTATGACAGCGTTGGAAGGAATAAGAAAGGAATTGGGTGACTGTGTAGAACGAACGGCGCAGATGGAGCTCCGTCTCGCTAGTGCTGAAGATGACGTCACCCGTCTTCAATTAAAGGTGCGCACTTTGGAAAAAAAAAAAAAATCTCTGGAAGATAATATTTTGGATTTGGAATCTCGGTCGAGACAGAATAATTTGAGGCTGGTGGGTCTTCCAGAGGAATCAGAAGGTCGGGACGTATGTTCCTTTCTGGAAAAGTGGATTCCGGAGGTGCTGGGCAGCGAGGAGTTGCAATCAGCAGTGGTTCTGGAAAAAGCACATCGCATTGGCCCACGGAGAGATAAGGGACCGCCGAGGACCTTAATTATGAAGTTTCTTAGCAACAGAGACAGGATGAAGATCTTCAACGCTGCACGTGCTAAAGGAGAGATTAAACACCAGGACCAGCAGGTGCGGTTCTACCCAGATTTGGCCACAGGAATCCAGCAATTGAGGAAGCAGTTTGATCCCGTACGTAAGGCGCTGCGCAACCTTGGGATTCGTCATGGTGTAATCTATCCTGCGAGACTGCTGACCACGTATGAGGGCAGAACCCACATCTTCAAGACCCCAGAGGAGGCGCAGGAGTTCATCAAGAAGATCAAAGAAGAAGAAGAGACTGGTGGGAGCTAAGCATGAACAAAATATAAGGTAGAATAATTAAGCATTTGCACAGGCATCTGACTGACTTGAAGTAAATAGTAAGTTTACAAAATATAGATTGTATTATATATTAAAAAAACAAAACAAAAACAAAACAAACAAAAAAAAACCAAACTATGATGTAAAAAGTTGTTAAAAATTTTGGAGTTAAGTTGGAAAACTACAGAGGAGAGTTAATGTTACGTCATTAAAAGCAGTAGAGTTAGGGTGATTGGAAGGATGAAGAAGGAGTGGCTTAGGCTGTTCCCCGTGGGTGTGGAACGGTCGATGGCTATATCGGGAGACAGAATTTTTTTTTTGATTTTGGGGGGTTTGCCACAAGTGTGGGAAGGGGAAATTTGTTTGTGTGTAGTTTGTAGGATGAATGTTCAACCACTCATGTTTTTGCTTCTCTGTATGAGCATGTTTACACTGCAAGGTAATCCCAAACTCTCTATTGATCATGGACCAAAGTGTTAATCTTAATTTAACTTCATGGAATTGCAGAGGTCTACAAAATTTAAAAAAACTTAAACAAGTTATGAATAAAATAAAGGACATGGGTTCAAGAATTGTGTTTTTACAAGAAACTCATCTGATAGAGGAGGATGTTAAAAGAATTAGGAGTAGATGGCAGGGAAGTGTATTCACCTCTTCATTTTCATCCCGAGCCAGGGGAGTTATGACTCTCATACATAAATCAGTTCCTTTTCAAGTGAAAAATGTAATTGGAGACAAATTTGGAAGATATGTAATCATTCAAGGTTCTTTGCTATTAGAAAATATAAATCTTGTGAACTTATATGGTCCCAATATAGATGATCAGAAGTTCTTTGCTAATTTATTTCTCATCTTATCATCACTTACAGGGCAACATATAATAGCAGGGGATTTTAATTGTACATTGAATCCAGGTGTGGATAGATCAACAGGACTGGATTGTACGCACATTGGATGTAGGATGACTATTAATCATTTTATGAAAGAATTGAGATTGTTAGATATATGGAGAGAAATGAAACCACAAGTTAAAGCCTATTCTTGTTATTCCAGTACCTACAAGACATTCTCACGTATTGATTATTTTTTGATTTCCACAGAATTAAGGTCCAAGATTCAAAACTGCTTTTATGATAACATCGTGATCTCTGATCATGCACCCTGTTGTCTAATATATGTAGATAAAAAATTGACAAAGGAATCAGGCAGATGGCAATTTCAGCATAAATGGCTTCAGGATGAGGAATTTGTCAAGTATATAGAAAAACAGATAGACGAGTTCTTTGACATCAATACTACACAAACATCAGCATGTGTAAAGTGGGAGGCTTTCAAAGCTTTTATTAGGGGACATATTATTAGTTATACAGGATCAAAATCTAAGAAGACTCGAGAGGAGAGAGCTAAATTGGAACATAAAATAAAAAGTCTTCAGGAAAAAGTGTATGCAGGAAGAGATCCAAGGTTGGAGAATGAATTACTGATTTTGAGAGCTGAATACGACAAAAAATCAGCGAATAGAGCTGCCTCGAGTCTTCTAAGATTGAAACAATCTTTTTATGAACAAGGTGAAAAATCAGGAAAATTATTAGCATGGCAGATTAAACAATTGGAAATTAAAACACCAATAACCAGTATTATAAGTAACGAACAGGTAGTTATAGATCCTTTAGAAATTAATAGAGCCTTTAGAGATTACTATGAAAAATTATATGACACCAAAAATGAACCTGATTTAACAAAACTAAATGGGTTTTTGAACAAACTATCTATACCGTGTATTCCAAATGAAAACAGGGAGATATTGGAGTCTAAAATTAGTCAAGAAGAAGTTGGGCTAGCCATTGATAATATGAAATCAGGAAAAAGTGCAGGACCAGATGGTCTTCCAGTTGACCTTTATAAAAAATTTAAGAATAAATTAATAAAACCTTTTTTGGAAATGGTTTTAGAAGCATTTCAAAATAATAATTTACCATCATACATAAATAATGCCTTAATTATACTGCTGCCAAAACCAGGTAAGCCCTCTAATAAATGTGAAAATATGAGACCAATAAGCCTATTAAACGCCGACCTTAAGATAATCTGTCAAATTTTAGCAAGACGAATACAAGAAATTTTACCAAATATTATTAATCGAGATCAGAATGGCTTTATAAAGGGTAGACAAGGCTTCCATAATGTAAGAAGACTATTTAATATTATTTATTTTAATAAAGAAGCACCGGATACAGCTCTCCTATCATTGGACGCCGAAAAGGCCTTTGATAGAGTTGAATGGCCCTTTCTTTTTGAAGTCCTACAAAGGTTTGGACTTGGAAATAATTTCATAAAATGGGTTCAAATAATATACAATAATGCTACAGCAGAAATCCTAACAAATAACAATATTTCAAAACCAATAAAAATCAATAGAGGATGTCGACAAGGCTGTCCACTTTCACCTTTACTGTTTACTATGGCAATTGAACCTTTAGCGATAGCGATACGTTTACATTCACAAATATATGGAATTAAAGTTGGACCAACAGAACATAAAATCTCCCTGTACGCCGATGATATAATTTTGTTTATGTCGAATCTAAAAAAATCAATTCCAACCTTGTTGAATTTAATAAAGAATTTTGGGGAAATATCAGGATATAAAATAAATAAAACTAAATCTTCAATATTAATGCTAAATGAGACCCTGAGAAATTACCCAGCCCCTGAGGTAAATCAATTCAATGTTGTAAATCAGTTTAAATATTTAGGAATCCAAATTATGCCTAAGCTAGAATCAGTCGCCAGTGTCAACTATGAAGCCTTAATGTCAGATATCAATGAGTTAACTCAGAGATGGATGTCACTACCAATGTCGATGATCGGGAGAATCAATATACTTAAAAGTAATATTTTACCTAAAATACTTTATTTATTTCAATACATTCCCTTATCACCACCTTTAGATCTATTCTCAAGAATAAAAAAAAAGTTAGTGGAATTTATATGGAACAACAGGAGGGCTAGATTACGTTTGTCTTTATTATATTTACCATTTGATCGTGGAGGTCTGAAATGTCCAAATTTTATGTTGTATTATTGGTCGGCACAACTGAGGTCTATGACATATTATTTTTCATCAAATGATCTCCCTCACTGGACTGAAATGGAATCATACAATTTACCTTTACCTCTTCCCATATTCATATACTCAGATTCGGCAAAAAAATTACAAAAACAAGTTAAAAATCCATTTGTAAAGCATATGATCAAAATATGGTGTGAAGCTAAAAACTATTTAAAAGAACCACAGTTATTGTCACAATTTAGTCCAATATGGGGTAATCAATATTTTAAACCAGGGAGAGCGGACGCTGTATTTAAAGTATGGAATTTAAAAGGGATACAAAAGATTCAGGATTTATATTTGCCATGTGCAGACAACATAATGTCTTTTGAAGAGCTGAGGATCAAATTTAATCTCAATAGAACACATTTTTTTAAATATCTTCAACTTAGAAACTTTATTCGATCAAATCAAAATAAAGCTCTCACTCGACCTATTTATTCATCCTTGGAAAAAATGATGATGAAAGATAGTAAAAGAAAGGGTATTATTTCAGAGTTTTATAACTCATTGACACTATCTTCAAGTGAAAATTCACTGAAAAGATTAAACTACTGGAAAGAAGATCTGCAAATTGAAATTTCAGAGGTACAATGGGAATTGGCTTGTACAGAAGCTCAAACCAAATCAATAAATGCACACCTTAAATTGATACATTTCAAATGGTTAATGCGGATGTATGTTACACCGGAGGAGTTAAATAGATACAACAAAAATATACCAGATACATGCACAAAATGCATGGAAAGTAAAGGAACCCTATTTCATTGTTTATGGGAATGTAGATTAATAAGAATGTTTTGGGAAGAGGTGAGGGTAACAATTGAAAAAATAATCTCAAAACAAATCATATTGAATCCTAAACTGTTTTTGTTGGGTCTGTACCCAGAAAAGCATAATTTTAATAAAAGTGAAAGAACATTCATAGACCTCAGTTTGCTTAATGCCAAAAAATGTATTGCACTATTATGGAAAAAGACTCATAGACCAGATGTGACTCAGTGGTTAAGACAGATGTTAACAAACCTTCCATTAGAAAGAATAACATATATACTGAAATCAAAGGAAATTGTGTTTGAGAATATATGGAGACCTTTTATTGATTATGTAAAAAATTTAAACATAACTCTTGAAGAAGAAGGTGAATGATGTGTGTGGACCTTGTAAATTCCAAACTGGTGAACATAATATGTATACTTATGTATTGGATTGTCTAGACTAAACAGAGGAGCATTGTTGAAGACTTGATTTTGTTGGTGGTTGTTGGTGTTTTTAGTGCATTTTTTTTTTGTAGTACTTTAGTGTTAGTGTTTGATTGTTTGTATCATGTTTGTTAAAAAAAAAAAAAAAAGGTTCAATAAAGATATTGTGGAAAAAAAAAAATTGTATTTTGTTGCATACTTTCAATACATTTAATACATTACACTATTCTTTGACTTATTTCAAAGTACATAAGTGAGTATTTACAGTTTTAATTGCATGTATGAACATAAATGAACATGTATTAATCAGTACATATTTTTGGTACGCTTAAAACACTAAGCATTTTTCAAAAATATACAAATAATTACAATGTATAATTGAAACAGATTAATATTTTATTTTTAAGATACTTCAATCTCGTTCAATATTGTTTGGAAGGGGGACAACAAAGAACTTGTTAAGACAACTTAACATTACACATTTATGCTTTAGTGACAGGGGGTCCACAGCAAATACATTATTGGTCTTTGACACTTCAGTAATAAACGTAGAATGTATCTTTAACTGTGCATCTTCATCGTTCTCTCTACAGCCAATGAAAACAGCTGGTCTTGAGGAATTTTCGCCACAGCCAATGAGAACCCTTGGGCTTGAGCACATGCGTATGTGGGTTACGCGCACAGTACATAGCCGCCGCCATTTTACTTTTTATTCGAAAAACAACAATTTGCTCAAATGACGATGGCTTACACATTTGCGTTGTTCTACTTTCACAATGAGGTTGTGAAGGTCGAAAGTACATCTTTGATAGTTGGTAGTAATGGAAACTTTATTCAAATAAAATCACGACCAGATTTGGATGATGAAAATTGGTTAGAACTGAAATGTCCTTCAAGGAAGGAGCCTATAGCAAAACGGAGGCAGTTAAAGTTTTACTTTTTGGAGGTAAGTTCCCTGCAAAATATTATTTTGTATATTAGAGAAACATAAGATGTGTAATTAATGTATGTGTATAATTAATGTTTGCAGATTGTTTCAAAGACTTGATTCACAAAAAGAATCAGTTTATACTGGGACAAGACATTTGGGCCACACCAGTCACTGCACACAAAGGACAGGGAAGTGCTAGCCAGGTAAGTCTCTAATGTAGAATACTGTTTTGCCATTCTTACAAAACTGTTCTCTAGGGATTTGTAAAAATGTATTAAACGTAATAGTAATGGAGCAGTAATGTGATGTTTTTGAACAAATCAAATATTTGTAACTGTAACTCCCAATGCAGCCTAAACTCACTGAGGAGGCACTGTACTGACTACACACATAGTAATAACATACTAATGTTACATATGTAGCTCATGTATTTTTACCTACATATGTTTAAGCACAATGGGATGCTTGGGATTACATGTGTGGTTTGACCTCACGTCTTGGATGGGACAGTATGTCTGGACCGCCTGTGGATAACAGCTGGAAGACGGAGGTACGGCGATAAGGAGCTGAAAGGACTTGCCGACCTCCTGGGGGCCAGGCGGAGGACTGAAGGACTTGGGGGGAGAGTTATTGTCAATAAGGGGTTTTGACGGTGATATGTGATTCTCCCTTTGATCTTGTATGTATAAATGAGGAGGTTTTGACTCAGCTCTCTCTCTTCTGTTCTTGAGAGATAGCTGGGGATGTGATTGCAAGATTAAAACCTGAATTAAGAAATAATTCAACCTCATCTTTTCACGCTCCCTACATTGGTGACCAGAGACGTGAGAATGTATAGAAGGGATTCTCCTGATGCAGACTCGTCGGAGTCGGCCCAAGCGAGCGCTGTCTCCGTCAAACTGCCGGAATTCTGGCAGGACAACCCGGATTTGTGGTTCCTCCAGGCGGAGGCACAGTTCACGCTCGCGGGAATAACGGCGGATGACACTAAATTCTACCACGTCATCGCAAGGCTCGACAACCGCACAGCTCGATGCGTGCGGAGCTTGGTACAACAGCCACCCGCTGACAACAAATACGGTGAGTTGAAGGCTGCCCTCACCGAGTGTTTCACGCCCTCAGCCGAAGAGAGGGCTAGGAGACTCCTGGCTATGTACAACCAAGGAGGGCGCAGGCCAGCCGCCCTGATGGAAGACATGCTGCAGCTGAGGGAATCAGACAACGATGATTTCCTGTTTAAGCACGTCTTCCTAAGTAATCTCCCGATGCACATGAGAGGGACCCTGTCCAGCATGTGTTGTGCGACCCAGCGGGACTTCCGCGCGCTGGCCCGAGAGGCGCAGCTGCTCCTCGACTCCTGCGGCGAGCAGATGGCCACAGCGGCAGCGGCAGACCTAGGTGCGGCAACCCGAGGCAACGAGGAGCCAGAGACAGCGGAGCCAATCCCACCAACAATGGCAGCGGCGCAGCCCCGACGCAGCAGAGGAGATGGCCTCTGTTTTTATCATCGGCGTTTCGCGGAGAAGGTGTGCAGCTTCAAGAGCTCGGGAAACGCCAGGACCGGGAATCGTTAGCAGCTTCGGCTCTCGGCGAAAGAAATAAGCTGCTCTACATCACAGATACGAGCTCTGGGCGGCAGTTCCTCGTAGACACCGGAGCCCAAGTGAGTTTCATCACCCCAACCTATGCTGACCGGTTGGCTGGCCCCCGTGGTGACGGGGCAACGGCGGCGAACGGCTCGAGCATCAACACCTACGGAGAAAGGACTTTGTTTCTGTCCTTGCACGGCCGCACTTATGAATGGACTTTTATCATAGCGGCGGTGAGTTTCAACATGTTAGGTGCCGATTTTCTGTGCTCACATGGTTTGTTAGTTGATCTTGCCAACAGGCGCTTGGTTAATGCACAATCTTTTTATTCTATTCCTTGTGCAGCTCGAGTGTCCCCGCCACCGGTGCAGACGAACGTCGCCACAGCAGGCGGTAAGTTTAACACACTCCTCACCCAGTTTCCAGCGCTCACGGTTCCCACATTTTCGGCAACAGTTGCGAAACACGGGGTGGAGCATTTTATGCCTACAGCAGGCCCCCCCATCTTCGCGAAAGCTCGGCGCTTGGATGCTGCTAAGCTCTCCAAAGTGCGCGAGGAGTTCGCCAGCCTGGAAAGGCTGGGCATTATTCGCCGTTCGAAGAGCCCATGGGCCTCGCCGCTGCATATGGTCCCTAAAGCTGACGGCTCGTGGAGACCTTGCGGCGATTACCACAGACTAAACAACGCCACAGCGCATGACCGCTACCCAATTCCACACATTCAGGATTTTTTGGTGCATCTAGCAGGAGCGCGCATTTTTTCTAAAATAGACCTGGTTCGCGGCTACCATCAAGTTCAAGTCCGGCCTGAGGACATTCCTAAAACAGTGGTAATAACCCCTTTTGGACTTTTTGCGCATGCCGTTTGGTCTTAAAGGCGCTGCACAAACATTACAATGTATGATGGATGCCGTGTTACACGATCTCCCTTTTGTGTTCGTCTACCTCGACGACATTTTAGTCGCCAGTACTTCTGAGGAGGAGCACGAAAAACACCTCACTGCGGTTTTTCAGAGGTTGGGAGAGCACGGTTTAATAATTAATCCAGCCAAGTGCCAGTTTGGCGTGGCACAGATCGATTTTTTGGGGCACCGCGTTTCCCCAGAAGGGGCAGGTGTGCGTGCAGTGGCAGAATTTCCCCGACCACAAACGATCAAATCATTGCAGGAGTTTTTAGGAATGGTAAATTTTTATAATCGTTTCCTACCCCACGCAGCGCAACTCATGCAACCATTATACGCCGCGCTCAAAAAACAAAACCCCTCCAATACGATCGTGTGGTCCCCGGAGCGGGAGCGCGCATTCGCGGAGGTAAAAAAAGCCCTGGCTGACGCCGCACTTCTAGCTCATCCAGATCCATCGGCCCACATAGCGCTCACCACTGACGCATCAGATTTGGCCATAGGGGCGGTCGTGGAACAGCACGTTGCCGGGGTTTGGCAGCCGCTGGCATTTTTCAGCAGATCCTTGAACGAAGCCGAGCGGAAATACAGCACGCTTGACAGGGAGCCGTTAGCGCTCCATTTGGCCGTTCGCCATTTCCAGTTCTGGCTGGAAGGTCGGCGTTTCACCGCGTTTGTCGAACATAAGCCGCTCACTTTTGCGATGTCCAAAATTTCAGAGCCTTGGTCGGGCCAACAACAGAGGCAGCTGGCCGCAATTTCGGAATTTACCACTGATATTCAGCACGTAGCGGGTAAACTCAACGTGGTGGCAGATTGCCTCTCTCGCGCGGTCACAGCACCGGTGCGCGCTGAGGCAGATTATACTACCGCAGCCGCAGGGCAAAATAGCAGCACGGAAGCGCACGCGGCCCCAGTTCACGTGGGGATAGATTACACAGCCATGGCAGCGGAACAGGGTAGTGATGCGGACGTGCGTGCGCTCCAGTCTGGACCAACAGGGTTAAGGCTGGAGAGCAGGTGTTTGCAAACCGGTATGCCCCCCCTAATCTGCGATGTATCGACTGGGCGACCGCGCCCAGTAGTCCCGGCCACGTGGCGCAGCCGCGTTTTTGACTCGGTTCACTCCCTGGCGCACCCAGGGGTGCGCGCTTCTGTGAAAATGGTAGCGGAGAAGTTTTTTTGGCCAAGCCTGCGCAAGCACATGAAAGAGTGGGCAAGAACCTGCATGGCTTGCCAGCTGGCCAAAATTCACAAGCACACAAAAGCTCCTTTAGAACCGTTCCACATTCCGGCCAAGAGATTCGATCATGTGCATGTCGACCTCGTGGGCCCCCTACCGTCGTTGCAGGGGTTCACACACCTTTTGACAGTGGTGGACCGAACCACACGTTGGCCGGAAGTGGTTCCACTGGCATCGACCACGGCTGCAGAGGTGGCTCGCGTTTTTTTGACGGCCTGGGTAGCGCGTTTCGGGGTTCCATCAGATATCACGTCCGACAGGGGGCCGCAATTTGTCTCTGAGCTTTGGTCAGTGATGGCCAGCAGCTTAGGAGTGAAAATTCACCGCACTACCGCTTATCACCCCCAGGCTAATGGTTTATGCGAGCGTTTTCATAGGTCTTTGAAGGCAGCCCTCAGAGCGTCGCTTACGGATGCAGATTGGGTAAACAAACTACCATGGGTTTTAATGGGGTTGCATTCTGCGCCCAAGGAGGATTTAAATGCCTCCCCAGCGGAGTTAGTTTTTGCACAACCTCTCAGGCTGCCCGGTGAGTTCCTACCAGAGCATCCGGAGCCGGGGCGCCTCCCGGCTCTGGGGCCACTGATTGGCTCGGGAGCGGACATGCTCCCGGGCCCCGTTCATCACACTTTTCCGTGCGTTTTTGTTACCAAAGCTTTAAAAAATGCTGAGTTCGTTTTTGTCAGGCACGATGCTCTAAGACCGACCCTCCGACCGCCATATGATGGTCCATATAGAGTGCTGGAAGCAGGTGATAAGCATTTTGTGCTAGATTTGGGAGACAGAAAAGAGACAGTTAGTACTGACAGACTAAAGCCTGCTTTTGTGATGAACGACGAGTCTGTACGGGTGGCAAGGGCACCTCAACGTGGCAGACCCCCCAGGTAACATGTCCCGGAGCCCCCGCAGGGATCAAATAACCACTCTCTTCCTCAGTCAGCAGATTCTTTGCAGGACGGCGCCGCAGGGACGGCGAGGCCTGCTTACAGCAGATTCGGAAGACGGTTGAAGCCCAGACGGCGTACGGACTGATTTTTAATGTGATCATGTTGTATAGACTATGCTATTGATGTTATCACTGATTTTTGATATGATCATGTTGTATAGACTATGCTATCGAGGTTAGCATGTTTTGGGAACTTTGATATATATTTTTTTTTTTGTTACTTATTTGTACCCGTAAGTAGACTTGGTTTGCAGTCTGGTGACAAGCCACCGGCTGCTGGTCGCTGCATGCGCGAGCGCCCTAAACCTACATGTTTTTGGTGTGCGGGAGGAAACCGGAGAAATCTCGGAGTAAACCCGCGCAACACGGGGAGAACATGCAAACTCCACACAGCTCACTGTTGGTCGGGGGCTGGGATCGAACCCACGATCTCATGATCCCTGCGATCCCCCGGCCGAGGGTAAAACTGTGCTGCCACAGTGCTAAACCACTGCGCCACCGTGCAGCCATTATTGTATTGGATGCAATAGTGGATGCAATACCAATGCGGCGGCATGAAATAATAAGGAGCCAACTAAGAGTTTTTGAGGGAGTTTATTAATCATACCGCCATCACGAGAACTCACTCCAGTGCCGTGCATGCGCGCCGGAGCGAGCCCGGAGGCTCTCCTCAGCAGATACAGGCAATGCGTGTAGTCAGAAGTGGTGGTCGGAGAGCAATGCAGTTTTTATACCCCACTACAGACAATACATGAAAGGCATGTTATCATCAAAGAAACTGCAGGAAGGCATGGGACATTTGCATTTGAGTACAGAGCAGGAAGTCATACATAACAATAGGAAGATTACTGGCCGGAATTCGCCTCTGCTCCGGAGCTGTAGGACAAAAGAGGTTACAAGGCACATCTACATATTGTTATCAGTCCATAGCTCCATATATTGTCCATTCTTCAACGTTTGGGGGGGGTTATGTAGCTCATGTATTTTTACCTACATATGTTTAAGCACAATGGGATGCTTGGGATTACATGTGTGGTTTGACCTCACGTCTTGGATGGGACAATATATCTGGACCGCCTGTGGTTAACAGCTGGAAGATGGAGGTACGGCGATAAGGAGCTGAAAGGACTTGCCGACCTCCTGGGGGCCAGGCGGAGGACTGAAGGACTCATGGGGAGAGTTATTGTCAATAAGGGGTTTTGACGGTGATATGTGATTCTCCCTTTGATCTTGTATGTATAAATGAGGAGGTTTTGACTCAGCTCTCTCTCTTCTGTTCTTGAGAGATAGCTGGGGATGTGATTGCAAGATTAAAACCTGAATTCAGCCTCGTCTTTTCACGCTCCCCACACATACATAATATACTAGGTTCACATGTATGGCAGTGATAGATGTTATAAATTTAAAAGGAATTCCGGTCATTTTTTTTCAGGCATCTCATCTGCGTCTTTACAAGGAAAGCTACTCAAAGCCAAAACCCCAAGAAAAAACATGCTGGTAACACGTAGTTTGGGTCAGGCGCAGATTTTCCTCATAGTGGCTCAAATCAGGAAACCTTATAACGTTCTTTTACCCTCTTAACTAGTCTTAAAAAATGTTTTCAATTGTATCGCCGGGGTGTTTGGGCCCTACTAAGTCAGCACAGTTCACGATGACAGCAGTAGCTAGTACATAAAAGTTTAACTTTATAAGCCAGAAAACATACCTCTGTACTCGTCTGGTTTCTAGTCGAGTCCACACAAATCAATCGTCGAAATCATCCAGTCCCATAATCCAAAGTGTGCTTTTTGTCCACCCAAAAACAACTCGCACAGCGCAGAAAACTATGCCTCAGCCGACTTGTGTCAGCGAGTGTGTTGGTTTGGGAAAATCACGTGACTGACTCCCTCACAATGTGTCATTTTGTATCCTGTGGTATCACACACAGTGAACAGCAGAGGGAGCCACCCGTTTGCATGAACATAATGCATGTCAGACTACTCTCACAAGCTCTTTTTTATTTTGATAATATCTTATTTCACAGTTTTATTTTTATCAGTGGCTTAATTTTGAGGTTGCTACATCATATTATGTATTATGGGAAATACATGGTGGAAGTTTAACAGCTGAGAGATAAATGAATATGATGGTAATGGTCTCACAATCCTTACTTTAGAAACAATTAAATAAACGCCTGCAGTGAAGTGTCACTGATGTAGCAACCTAAAAAATAAGCCACTGATAAAAATTAAACTGTGAAATAAGATATTATAAAAAATAAAAATATAAAGAGCTTGTGAGAGTACAGTGTGACAGATTCAAATGAAAAATGATTCCGAACTGGAATCCGGAAGAGAACAGAGGTCTGTTCGCTGGCTTATAAAGTTCAACTTTTATGCAATTCTGTACTTGCTACTGCTGTCATCGTGAACTGTGTGAAATTTGTAGGGCCCGGCCACCACGGCCATTCAATTAAACATTTTTTTTAGACTAGTTAAGAGGGTAAAATAACGTTATAATGTTTCCCCGTTTGAGCCACTATAAGGAAAATCTGCGCCTGACCCAAACTACTTGTTACTGGCATGTTTTTTCTCGGGGTTTTCTCGGTAGCTTTCCTTGCAAAGATACAGATGAGAAAAATTGACTGGAATTCCCCTTTAAATGCTGACCACTGTTGTACTTTATTTTTCTAGGCAAAGAAAAAGTCAAGAAAACCTGTCCAACAAGACGCAAGGGACAAAGTACTGGCAAACCTAAAAGACAGACTCTCACAAAAGCGTTTGCTGGAGGCATCTGAAGAGCTTTTCAGCAGCTCAGATGATTGTCAGACCCCTATTCGCAAGGTTGGCTTGGTGTTTTTGACTGTAAAGAATCCCAGTCATCATTTTGTATATATTTATATGAGATTTTTATTTTCTTAAAGAAAAGACGCATACAGCAGATTTCACCTGATCATAGTGGTGATGAAACTGACATCAGCAGTCCTCGCCCTTTGCACATTGTAAGTTTTGTAAAACCATGTTTGACTTGGTATTTACATTAAATTCTATCATGACTAATGTGTCAATTTCTAGGCTGAAGACATTGAAGATGCCAATTCAGAGGTAAGTACTTATAATTTGGTGGACTTAATTAGAATTATTTAAAAATGTTTTCTCTGTTTGTAGTCTTTGATTGAGGTTCAACATGCTGTGCCACTATGGCTGAAATAATTGACTGTCTTCGTGATATGTATAAAGGCTCTTATGGAAATATATTTGTATTCTTATTTGTAAATGTGGCTTATGTAATCCTGCTGTTACCTTCTTTATTCTGCTTTTGAAGAACTCCCAGAGACATTGAAATTGATGAAGGATTGCATTGCAAAAGTTAATGCTTCAATGACACATGTCTCAGACAATTCAATGTCAATTTCTATGTCATCGGCAATGTCTTCATCAGAGAGTGAAGGGGAGATGGTAAGTTTCATTTCATATCAAATTGTATACAATATGTTTGCTTCAAATTGATGTGTTTGAATCAAAAATGTGTAACACACAATGTCACTTTTATTATCTTTATCTGTACAGCACTTCTTACCTGGGAAGTCGGTGGCTGTTTCCAAAAGGTCTTTCCTACATTTAAACCGCACAAGGATGACTGTTTTAGCACAAGAACTGACCGTTCTGATTTTTTCAAAGGACACTCTGGCAAATTCCACACTAACCGGGAGAAATGGAAGAGGAGATATGACCAAAGGCCAGCTTGATGTAGCCAAGGTGCTGGCCATTACAGGTAATTTCAACTGTGTAACCAGACATACCTTTAAACTATAGAGCATGTACAGTGAATAAAACTAATTCTTTCATTGTCTTAGGTGATTTGTCATGTGAAACGATCTCCTTATACATTTTAGTACATAGCAGTACAAAAACGTGGTTTATAGATATACTTAAAATCTGTATTAAGTAAGTTTTCTTTTGCAGACGTGGTGATTGAGGAGTTTCCTGGAACCACAGTGTCTGAGGTGTGAGCTGCACTACGCAGGAAGTGCAACAATGAACATTTTTCACATAAGAGGCCATAAATGTTTCGTGTAGGGTCTGATTGTTTCTTTTTCTACCCATTGTTAAGGGCTGTTTGCCAGAAAGTGTAAAAAAAAAAGTTTTGTTATTTGTACATTTGTTTTCATGCTACCAGGTACCAAGCAACACCACATAAGTTTTGACAAAAAGTGGTGATGAATGTGTTCAGTTTATCTCTTGTCTAGCAGTTCTTAATGTGCTTCTAAGCTCCGAGAGGGCTGCTCTTTTCAGATGCTGCTCTCTCTGAGGATATGCTTGATGTTATTGTCTACAAGTTTGGAAAATTAGGTGTGTGGGAGAGAAATATTGAATTTTTGCCAATGGATTTGAGGCTGAAATCAGCAAAGGGAAGAACTTTGAAAAAAAAATGAAATTAATTTCTTTACATCAAAATGTCAGTCCAAGGGGTCAGTAATATGCATTCTATTAAATTTATTTCAACTTGCAGACAATGACGTTAAGGGGACACTTCAGACCAGAGTCATGTGAAGTGACAGCACTAACTCATTTGAGATTATTCTACTTTTTGCATAATTCACTTCTCGAGGTTCGAAACCTTTAGTTACAATTTTTGCACTACATTGTAATTGAATGTATTTTTGGTTTGTTTTGAAATACAAATAAAATATATTTGTTAAGTGTATACTTGGAAGTATTTTCATTATACGAAAAGTGTATTTACAATAGAAACATTGTATATTTAAAGAGTATTTTAAATGACATTTCTATGTATTGCAGTCATTTTAAATAGGTTTTAAATAAACTATAAATCAATTATAAGACTATTGCTAATACACAATAAATGCACTTAAAATATGAAAGTAGTGTAATCATAGTGTATTAGTGAATGAGTAAATCGTCACAGAACATAATATATTAAAAATGCATTAAGTGTACTTAAAATTGTTCCACTTTAGTACATAAAAATACATTAAGCATACTTAAAGTTGAACTTTATTTCAATTTAAATTTAACTAAAATGTATTGAATACAAAAAAAGTTGTTCCAAAATAGCACACTTAAAATTTACTTTACCAAAATATATTAAAATACACTAAAATATACCTAAATTAAATATATTTAGTATATTTTTTTTTCACCAGGGATAAGATATCCAAAAATAATAAACTACAAAACAGGCGAGCACAGTACTGCCGACTCAGGTTTGGCTATGATAAAACCAGATCACTTCACGCCCCAGGGAAAACAGGCCACTGGGGAAAACAAGAAATGGAAACCGGGAGTAAGTGGACTTACATGAGGGCATCAGAGCACAGCAGAGCTCTGGAACAAACAACACCAAACATGGTCTAGGGTTTCCTCTGGAAACATTTCTCTGTGGCGGGCCGCCTCGCCAGAAATTGTACCGCCACGCCAAGCTGATATGATTTTATTAAGAAAAATATATGAAGCAATGACTTTCCGCAAGCACACACACAAACAACGCGAGTGGCCGTCATCCGCGCGGAGTTTAGAAGCACCCCGCCCACGAGAGTTCTCGACTCAGTCAGCAGGCAGTGTCTCACTAAGCGTGACTGTTGACAAAAACATGAGTTTGTTCAAGTACTTTAAACGCGGAAAAAAATCAGAAGAGGTATGTATGTAAGCACTGGAGGTGTTTATCATGGTTTTAACCCACTGTTAATGGGAGCAATAATGGAAGAGTCACTTAGCTAAGAGACGTAGTTAGGATTCATATGCAACCGGCTTCATATGAAGGGAAAGGCAGGGGACTGATGAATTGCTAAGGATATATTTCACCAGCCACTACAATATTAAGTTATGTTCCCCATTATGTACCTGACAAGCTAAAACGAACGAAATTCACGAAGTCAATTACTTAAATCAGCCCCGCCCACGCAAGTTTTCGAGTTAGTCAGCAGGCAGTGTCTCGCTAAGCATGACTGTTGACAAAAACATGAGTTTGTTCAAGTACTTCAAACACGGAAAAAAAATCAGAAGAGGTACAGTGGGGTAAAAAAGTATTTAGTCAGCCACCAATTGTGCAAGTTCTCCCACTTAAAAGATGAGAGAGGTCTCCAATTTTCATCATAGGTATACCTCAACTATGAGAGACAAAATAATGGCCCTTTTCCATTAGTATCGCTTTGGCCTTACTCACTTCTACTCGACTCGCTTTCTAGCCTTTTCCACTGTACCCAGCACGGTTTAGCAGGCGCTATTTTCGTGCCTGTTCGAGGGCAGGGTACAACCGTGCTGAAGCGAGCCGAGATATGACGTCAACAGACTGCGAGCCGCTGATTGGTCAGGGCGTAACGCCTCAAAAGCGTCCGTCTTCAGTGGAATCTTTACGACCGCCATTTGCAATATTTCACGGACTAACTCGGTCACGGAGTAAATACGATATTAATACAGACAGCGTTGTAGGTTTTGCGGAAATCTACACCGTGGTCCAACGAAGAGGTGCGGGGTTTTCTCTGCTTGGTGGCAGATACACAGTGAGAGGAGTGATCCAGACCGATACAGATGGCAGCCCAGCATAGAATCGGACTACGGACAAGCTGAAGACGAACGTGAGAGAACCATCGATGGTGAGTGATTTGTAATAATGTGCATCTGTTCGCTTATTTATCCTGTTGGTGGTAAGCTCACTTTTTTTGAGCGTGCTGGCTAACGAGTTTTAGCTAGTAGCTGAAATATGTTAATCCTGGTTAAAGTCCTGGTTTGTGTACGTGCTGCACTTTGGTGCTGCGCATTAAATTGTGTGCAATTGAATGCTAGAATGTGTTTCCACATGCCAGGGGTTAGCCTCCCTCAGTGTTTGTGGATGCAGGTGAAGTTGAGCACAGGAGCTGAAATCTCAACAATATAAAAGTGCTTTTTCAAACCAGTGATTTATAAAGTCATTCATATAATTTTCTAAAGCATCAGAATAGACCCACACACCTATTCTGTGGATTTTCCATAAAAGGTGCTGGAATAGTATTGTGCTGTTCCACCATAAATCCCTGGATTGATAATGTACCTGTACAGAGTGGCTCCTGCAGTGCTTGTCAGGGAAACGAAGCATTTTTGTCACATCCCACCACTGACTTTCACAGGTGTATTTCCCTAATACAGGTACATCTCCAAAAATTAGAATGTCATGAAAAAATTCAATATTTTTTGACACTCATTTCAGAAAGAGAAATCCATATATTATATCATTTCATTACACAGACAGTGATATATTTCAAGCGTTTATTTATTTTAATTTGGATGACTATGGCTTACAGCCCCTAAAAACCCCAAATTCAATTTGGCAAAAAATCAGAATATTACATAAATAAACTTTAAAAAATAGTTTTTAAATATAAATGTTGGTCGCTGAGGTGTTGGTTAATATGGGCTGTAGCCATAATCATCAATATTAAAATAAACACTTGCAATATATAGATAGATAGATTTGTTTATTTGACAGGGACAGTGCAATAAACATAGACAATTAATCAATGACAATCAATCTGATGTATTGCACAGAGTGTATAGCTATTAGCTAATTTGCAACTCTTGTCCCTGGATGGGCTTTAGAAAGGAGAAACAAGTAAAAAGAAAAAAAAAAAAAAAGGAAAGAAAAGGAATACACAATAACCACATACATCAATGCAAAAAACATAAATACATTATAAATACACAATTATAAATATTATAAATATTATAAATACACAAATATAACAACCTGACACACATTTGCCTATTTCAGGCCTCCCTCCCTTCGTCACTCACTATAAACAAACACATTCATTCCTTCCCTTCATTCACTCTCACCCTGCAGACAATCATTTCATACATGGGTACATTCTTGTTATTTTTCAGCCAGTTTTTAACCTTTTTAGTGAATGTTTTAAAGTCCGTTATTATTTTAATTTCATTTGGCATTGTGTTCCAGATGTGACTGCCCTTTATAGAGAAAGCTGTTTGTCCAAATGTGGTTCTGCGGTGGAATATTTTACAGTTATTGTTAACAGAACTCCTGGTGGCTCTGCTGCTGTCCTGTCTTTGGATGAAACCAGCAAGTGGCTCAGGTGCTGATTTATGGAAACATTTGAAAGTTAATTTCATAAACAGAGGTCAATGAAACTCTCAAAACTCAATAGGTTGTATTTTTTTAAAATATTACAGTGATGCCACCTAATGGGCTTTTTGTCCAAGATTTTTAGGGTTTGATTATATAATGAACCTATATGTCTTATTGTGGAAGGGGCTGCTTGAGCCCAGACTGTCAAACAGTATGATATATGAGAAAAAACCATAGAATGCATATACAGTACAGCAGGTTCGTAAGGTATGTAATATCTAATTAATTTAAAGCAGTTCAGATTTTTTTTTTTACTGTTTTTGAAATTTTCTTTATATGAAGATTAAATTTGAGTTGAAGATCTAGTACAACGCCAAGGTATTTGAATTGTGTAACTAAACTGATGTCATGATCATGTATATTAACTTTAAAACATTGCAGGTTATATTTTTTGATTGAAAAGCACATTGAAACTGTTTTCTGAAGGTTCAACAATAGATGGTTCTGGAGGAGCCACTCTTGGACATCAACCATACTTGTAGACAGCACATCTGCAGCCTGTGCTGGAGTCTTGGTAGCTGTGTAAATAACTGCATCATCTGCATAAAGTTGCCATGTTGCAGCAGAGCAGTGTAGCGGCAAGTCATTAATAAAATGCTGAAAAGTAAAGGACCAAGAATGGACCCTTGTGGGATACCCATACGGTTGTTTAAAAGTGAGGATTTATCCTGGTGAACTTTTACACACTGTTCTCTATTCTGGAGATAAGATGCAAACCAGTCTAATGTGTCTGGACAGAAGTTAAAAGATACCATTTTGGATAAAAGCAAACTGTGGTTTACAGTATCGAAAGCCTTTTTGAGATCTAGAAAAACAGCTCCTACCACATTACCCCTGTCCAAGGACTGTTTGACATTTTACTCGACATATCACTGTCCCTGTAATGAATCTATATATGGGTTTCACTTTCTGAAATGAGTGACAAAAATATTGAACTTTTTCATGATATTTTAATTTTTGAGATGTGCTGTATAAGTGTTGAACTTGCTTGAAACTAACCACCATCCATTTCTGTCGTTCATCTAGGCAAGAGGAAAGCGACCACCCCACAACGGACCTCGCCACTGTGGAAAGTACTGAAATCCTTTGCTTTTTTAGGTAAAGTGTTAAAACCAAAGTAGCACAATTTCCACTTAATATAAAAGGGACTGAACTGAGATTTATTTGATTGTGTTAGTACTAATTACAGAATAATTGAAAAAGAATGGCGCATCAACTGTAAAATAAACCGCTTGTTAATTTATTTATTTTTTTGTCAGATCACTTGTGTGATCCTTTGTGAGTTATGTTCATAAATGCATCTTTTGGGGAATGGCAGTTGTTCAGTCATCAATATAATTTAGTTTATATGTGTAGTTTATACTCTATCATCAATAAATTCATGCAGTAACAGGACACATTACAAATATTTGAGACCCATTGTAGTGCATCCTTTTATATTTTAGCAATACAAGTACAAAACACCGCCCACACTTGAAGCCAGGGCAAGAAGAGACACTTTTACATTCAAGACAAACTTTTATTGATAAAAACTCCATATTTTGACTGAGCGACTCCATACTCGGTGATGCACACCCTCAGTTAAAGTACTATATTCCATTCAAGTGAATGTATTAATTCATTCTGATTGCTGAGGCCACAGTAAAAACAGATGATTGTAAATGTAACGCAGCCCTTGTAAAATCGACTTTACATCAGTGCAGCTACATGAAAATTGTGGTTAAATACAACAACGAAGTACTTTATTGTCACATTGGAATTGGAATCGCTCCTGTTTTGTTTTTCTTTTGAATTCTTGGATGGAATATGGTGGGCAATATAAGCTGCAGCTTCAGCCATCACCCATTTCAGATAACCTATGTTGAACTGTATAATCAGAGGAGTTACTGTTTAATTTGACCTTGATAGATTTTTTTCCCCTTTGTTATATTATTCTTGTGTTGTTACAGTTTAAATATATTTGTTCATCCAGTCCTCTAGAGGGTGCTAGGCTCTGTAGTAGCTTTAAGCTTGCCAGTAAGTGACGAGAAGAAGAGACCTAGCATACTGAATGTCAACAGAAACACGAGTCTGCGTCGCTGTTCCTTCTAAAGCCATCCGTTCACTTCCAGCCCTTTGAGTGGCAATATGAGTAAGTTTAGTAGTTGTTGTGATGAGTAGATAAAATATAATTGATTATTAGAATAAATTCGATAAGTTTTATAGACGCTAATCGGCGATGTGTTTGTGATAACGAAGCCGTATCCGAGTCCGTGTAATGACGCTGTTTAGCTAACATTGATCCTTTAATGTACCGTTTGTAGATATTGTCTTTATTTTCTAATTTGTAAATATTTCTTTGTGTCTGTATTTTTCAGTTTCACACTCTCTGTATTAAATTGTAGTCCAAAACGACACCTGCCTGTTCCTTGGAGGAAGTGATGCAAGAGAGCGTTTAGCTGGCTGTGAATCTCAATATAGGACACGAGTCACATTGGGTGCAACAGTACAGTGAAATCATATTGCGAGTGAAATCATAGCACTCGGTGAGGGACCACAGATGTTAAATGTACATTTAACATCAGCGGTCCTATCCAGTCGTCAAGATGGAGCAAACACAGGCTGAAAGCCATAACAGTGAAGAAGCACGGAGCGAAAAAGGGTCACGCTCCTCAAGGTCACGCTCCTCCCACTCATCCAGGTCTTCTGTATATTCCGGGAAACTGACTCCCCGATCAGCTGTAGGATCTAGAAGGTCATCAGCTTCAAGTCAAGCCAGTATGGCAGCAGCACATGCCCGAGCAGAAGCTCAAGCAGCAAAAGACAGACTAGCATATGCTGAGAGAGAGATGAGCATTAAAATGGAAAAGGCACGGTTAGAGGCAACTCTAGATCTACTTAACCTACAAAAGGAAGCAGATGCGGCCAGGGTTAAAGCAGAAGTGATGGAGTCTGCTGTAGCTCGGCTCATTAACCCAGAACACAGCGAAGAATTGAGCTTCTTACCTTTAGAACAAACTGCAGAACAAAAAGTGAGTGAATACATAAACAGGCATAGTTGTACTGATTCATCTCAAAAGAAAGAAACTTTTCAACAGGACAGTACACATCAGGAACAACATTCCACACTGATTTATTCACATCTCCATGCCAAACAAGAAACAGCTCATTGCCCAATTCAGCCACAAGAGGGCACCAAGCAACCACCACAAAGAGATGCAATTCACCAAAATTCTCAAAGTGTGTTGCAATCACAACAGATATCAAGTTCAAATGATGCAAACAACACTACCAGTGACCTTGCCAGATTCTTAGCCAGAAGCCAACTATTAACAGGAGGGCTGACAAAATATGATGACAAGTCAGAGAGTTATCTTAGCTGGAAAGCCACATTCCAGAGTACCATCAGAGACCTCGGTCTTACAGCCAGTGAAGAACTAAACCTCCTCATTAAGTGGCTCGGCCCTGAGTCTTCTGAACATGCTAAGAGATTAAAAACAGTCAATATCAGGCATCCACCTGCTGGTCTGAACATGGTCTGGGCGAGACTGGAAGAATGCTACGGCTCACCAGAGGCAATAGAAAAGTCCATGTTTGAAAGAATCCAAAATTTTCCAAAGCTCATGAGCAAAGAGCCACACAAGCTTCGCGATCTATCAGATCTACTGTGTGAACTGGAAGCAGCAAAGCTGGATGGATATCTGCCAGGCTTGAGCTACTTAGACACAGCAAGAGGTGTAAGTCCAATCGTGGAAAAGTTGCCCTTTCACCTTCAGGAGAAGTGGACAATGGTAGGGTCAAAGTATAAAGAAGACCATCATGTAAGTTTCCCACCCTTCTCATTCTTTGTTGAATTTGTAAAAGGTCAAGCCAAGGCAAGGAATGACCCAAGCTTCAACACGACTTATAGCTCACCTGCCAATTCTACAATTAGTTACAAAAAAGGAAAATCACAAAGTCACTACATGCAGAAACAATCAGTTACGGTACACAAAACAGACGTGTCAGTCGGAGTGGAGACAAAAAAAGGAGGCGAAGACATTAAAAGACAATGTCCCATACATCACAAACCACACCCACTGAAAGGATGCAGGAGTTTTAGAGCTGTGTTGCTTGAGGACAGAAAAAAAGGTACTCAGAGACAACAAAATCTGCTATCGCTGCCTTGCTTCCACTACCCACCAAGCCAGGGACTGTCAAATAACAATCAAGTGTGGAGAATGCAACAGCGACAAACACCTGGCAGCTCTCCACCCAGGCCCGGCTCCAACAGCATCTAAGCCTCCCTTATCCCCTAAAGAGAACGGCGGGGAGCAAGAGCTCACACAAGACTTAGATGTTACAGCCACATGTACCGAGGTATGTGGAAATCAAATCACAGGAAAATCCTGCTCCAAGATCTGTTTGGTGCAAGTCTACCCGAAAGGTGAGCCACACAACATGAAAAAGATGTATGCAATAATAGTAATCAAACACTCGCAAAAACAGAGTTTTTTGAAACATTCAATATTCAAGGCACAGCCACACCTTACACACTGAAGACGTGTGCTGGCACAACACAAGTAAATGGTAGAAGAGCCTGCAACTACATAGTTCAATCATTGGATGGAAAAATGAGTTTTCCTCTCCCCACGCTCATAGAGTGCAATGCTATCCCCAACAATAGGGAAGAAATACCCACTGCAGAAGCTGCCTCGCATCACCCCCATCTGAAAACAATAGCTGCTGAAATACCACCCCTCGAACCAGACGCTGACATACTGCTGCTGATAGGACGCAACCTTCTCAGAGTACACAAGGTGAGAAAGCAAATCAGTGGCAGGCACAACGATCCATTTGCACAGAAGCTTGACCTGGGCTGGGTTATCATTGGTGATGTATGTCTGGGCACCGCCCACAAGCCAAGTGAGGTAAGCGCTCTCAAAACACGTGTTGGACAATGGACGCCCAAGCTATCTCACTCCCTGTGACAGTCGCTTCAATGTAAAAGAGAGCTTCACAGTGAGCCAACCAAAAGCTGTCTCCAACCTACTGCCACTTTCAAACCCACATGCAAAGCCCACGGTTGAGAATCTAGGTGAAGCCGTCTTCTGTCGCACTAATGAAGACAATCACCTCGCACACTCTGTTGAAGACACAATCTTTCTGAAGAAGATGGAAAGGTCCTTCAAAGATGACACAGTTGGGTGGCACCACTTCCGTTTCGTAACCCCAGACGCCTACTCCCTGACAACAGGTGCTACGCCTACAAGCGGCTCATGTCTCTGCGACGTATGCTTGACAAGAAGCCAGACATGAAAGCACACTTTGTTGAGTTCATGCAGAAGATGCTCGACAACAAACATGCGGAGCCAGCGCCACCTCGTGATAGAGACAAAGAGGACTGGTATCTCCCCATTTTCGGTGTATACCACCCACAGAAGCCTGGGAAGATCCGTGTGGTGTTTGATTCCAGTGCGCAGTTTGATGGAGTTTCACTCAATGATGTACTGCTGTCAGGGCCTGACCTAAACAACACACTCGTAGGTGTGCTCCTCCGCTTCAGAAAAGAACCTGTCGCTGTCACAGCTGACATCGAGCAGATGTTTTACTGCTTTGTTGTCCAAGAAGATCACAGAGATTACCTTCGCTTCTTGTGGTACGAAAACAACGACCTGATCAAAGAAGTGGTGGACTATCGCATGAGGGTGCATGTTTTCGGTAATAGTCCCTCCCCTGCGGTGGCAATCTACGGGTTGAGGATGGCAGCAAAGGAAGCAGAAGGTGAATATGGAACTGACGCTCGAAACTTCATAGAACAGGATTTCTATGTGGACGATGCATTAAAGTCTTTCTCGACAGAAGCTGAGGCTATCGACGTTCTAGAAAGAGCCCAGAAAATGCTTGCACTTTCTAATCTACGTCTCCACAAGATTGCCTCCAACAAAGTAGAAGTAGTGAACGCTTTCCCACCTGAAGACAGGGCCAAAGAACTCAAAGACCTTGATCTGTCTACAGACGAGCTCCCAGCCCAACGCAGTTTGGGTGTGATTTGGGACACCACATCAGACACGTTCACATTTGATGTTCCACAAGAGCAAAAGCCCTTTACTCGACGTGGTGTGCTGTCAACTGTTAACAGTCTGTTCGACCCTCTCGGGCTGCTAGCACCTGTAACCATCAAAGGTAGACTTCTCCTCAGAGAGCTCTCCAGCAGCAATCTTGAGTGGGACAGCCCCTTGCCTCAAGACATGTATGACGGTTGGAGAAAATGGCATGACTCTCTGCAGCATCTCAAGACACTGAACATTCCCCGTACCTATGTTTCATTCTCCATCTCACAAGCCAAGGTCACTGAACTCTGTGTGTTCTCAGATGCTTCAGTTAAAGCTATAGCTGCAGTTGCCTACTTGAGAGTTACACACGAAGACGACCACAACGAGGTCGGGTTTGTCATGGGTAAGGCCAAACTAGCTTCTGTGCCAGAGCTGACCATTCCGAGGCTAGAACTGTGTGCTGCAGTGCTCGCTGTGGAAATGTCTGAGCTTCTCAGAGAAGAACTAAAGATGAAAATTGACAAGACCACATTTTACACTGACAGCAAAGTGGTGTTAGGATACATCTACAATTAACACAGAAGATTTCATGTATATGTGAACAATCGTGTCCAAAGAATCAAGCAATCGTCTCTGCCTGGCCAGTGGAAGTATGTCCCAAGAGAGCACAATCCTGCTGATCATGGATCTCGCTCTCTGCCAGCAGGGAAAATCTCCAGTACTACATGGTGGTATGGTCCAACCTTCCTGCTTGACAAACAGACTGTCGCTTCTGAAAAAGGCCCATTTGAGCTCATCAATCCAGAGTCGGATGTTGAAATTAGACAGAACGTGACAACGCTTGTGACAAGAGCTAACCTCAAAGCCTTGGGTTCATCACGTTTTGAACGTTTCTCAAAGTGGACCTCCCTTGTCAAAGCAGTAGCTTACCTACGTCACATTGCTCACGGTTTCAAGTCCAAAGGAAGTAACAGATGTAGGAGCTGGCATCTCTGTAAAACAAGTCTCACAGAAGAAGCCTTAACACCAGCAGAGTACACAATCATCAGATGTGTCCAACATGAAGTGTATGCAGAGGAAATCAAGTGCATCAAGACAAAACGAGAAATAGCGCGGAACAGTTCCCTTTACAAGCTCAATCCGATCATCAACGACAATGGTTTACTCCGAGTAGGAGGACGTCTGTCAGAGTCAAAGCTGCCCAGTCATGAAGTCAATCCTCTTCTACTCCCAGCAAAGCATCACATCGCTACATTGCTCATCCGACATCACCATGAGGCTGTTAAGCATCAAGGAAGACATTTCACTGAGGGTGCAGTGAGAGCAAGCGGCGTGTGGTTAGTGGGTGCCAAGAGATCCATCAGCAGTGTCATCCACAAATGTGTGACCTGTAGAAAGCTTCGAGGCAAGACAGAGCAGCAAATCATGGCAGATCTACCCGCTGAACGTTTGCAAACCGATCCCCCATTTTCTTATGTTGGCCTAGATGTATTTGGACCGTGGGAGGTTACAATGCGACGCACTAGAGGTGGTCAAGTCAACAGCAAAAGATGGGCGGTTCTGTTCACGTGCATGTCTACAAGAGCCATTCACATCGAAGTAATCGAAACACTCAGCTTTTCAAGTTTTATCAATGCTCTTCGAAGATTCTTCGCCATCAGAGGCCCTGCTAAACAGCTAACATCTGACTGCGGGACCAACTTTGTCGGAGCATCCAAGGAATTGAAATTGGATCCTCCAAAGCCTGATGAGACAAGTGTAGAAGATTACCTATGCGGACAAAGGTGCTCCTTGGTGTTTAACCCTCCTCACCCATCACACATGGGAAGCACATGGGAGGCGTATGATCGGCATAGCACGACGCATCCTGGACTCGATGCTCTTACAATCAGGAAACCCCAAGCTAACCCATGAGGTCCTAACAACATTGCTGGATGAAGTCACAGCTATTATTAACACGAGACCTCTGGTGCCGGTCTCCTCAGATCCGGAAGCTCCTTTGATCCTGACGCCCATGACTCTTCTCACACAGAAGACTAATGCAATTCTAACTCCACCTGGAGATTTCACCAAGGCCGACATGTACAGACACCAGTGGAAGAGAGTTCAAGTCCTTGCCGACACCTTCTGGGCCCGCTGGCAAAAAGAGTACCTGAACATGCTCCAGAGTCGTCAGAAGTGGCAGCGCAACAAACCAAACCTCGAAGAAGGGGACGTCATTCTTCTCAAGGACAAGAACCTAAAAAGGAACGAATGGCCTATGGGTATCATCGTGAAGACTCTCGCAAGCAAGGATGGAGTCGTAAGGAAGGTGGAGGTCAAGGTGACACAGAACAAAGCTACAAAGACTTTCTCCAGACCCATCTCAGACTGTATACTCCTTTTATCTCGAACAAATTAGTTTATAAGTTTAGTGGCATTCTTAAAATAATGCCAGGCGGGGAGTGTGTTGTTACAGTTTAAATATATTTGTTCGTCCAGTCCTCTAGAGGGCGCTTGGCTCTGTAGTAGCTTTAAGCTTGCCAGTAGGTGACGAGAAGAAGAGACCTAGCATACTGAATGTCAACAGGAACACGAGTCTGCGTCGCTGTTCCTTCTAAAGCCATCCGTTCACTTCCAGCCCTTTGAGTGGCAATATGAGTAAGTTTAGTAGTTGTTGTGATGAGTAGATAAAATATAATTGATTATTAGAATAAATTCAATAAGTTTTATAGACGCTAATTGGCGATGTGTTTGTGATAGCAAAGCCGTATCCGAGTCCGTGTAATGACGCTGTTTAGCTAACATTGATCTTTTAATGTACCGTTTGTAGATATTGTCTTTATTTTCTAATTTGTAAATATTTCTTTGTGTCTGTATTTTTCAGTTTCACACTCTCTGTATTAAATCCTAGTCCAAAACGACACCTGCCTGTTCCTTGGAGGAAGTGATGCAAGAGAGAGTTTAGCTGGCTGTGAATCTCAATATAGGACACGAGTCACATTGGGTGCAACAGTACAATTCTATTTTCTTTTAATCTATCCGAAATAAAGATTCATTCATTCACATTCCACCGCTGGCTTTTAGCAACAAGTGTATTTCCCAAATATGTTTTAAACTTCCTTTATTTAACCACCACCCATTTCTGTCTTTTGTCTAGGCAAGAGGTAAACGATCGATCCACCCCAAACTGGACCTTGCGTCACTATTTACAGAGATGCAGGCCTAAGATCTGCTGATCTGAGACCAGTGTGAGCTGCACATCCCAGCTGCTGAGTGACCCAGTCTTACAGTTTGAGTTTTGCACATTCTGAATAATCTGGAATTTGCTGCTGATTGTAATAAACAATTTAGTGACTTATGTGTTTGCATCATGATTTCTATTTTTGTCTGTTAATACACTGATGGGAAAAGAGTCAATAGTACAAACCATTAATGGGTGACCTTGAAAATAATGGCTCATTTTTAAGAAAAGTAACCAAAACAATTATTTTATTAGCTGAAGACTTTATTGTTGGATGTGCCACCGCAGAAGACCCTGCATACTTTAGTGACAGTACCAGTATATGGAGGAATTCTGGGTCATATTAGCATCTGCTCTTCATCATAATGGGTTTGGGCAGGGGTGTCCAATCATGTGCCATGGAGGGCCAAGACCCTGCAGGCTTTACCTCCAACCAGTGTCTTCAAAAGCAGATTCCACTGAACTTCTTCCACTGACTGCAGATCAGTGAAAACACCTGCTGAAGAGACTGGGTAGAAGAGAGAACCTGCAGGGTCTTGGCCCTCCATGACACATGATTGGACACCTGTGGGTTAGAGTTTAATGGGATGCAACATTTTAACACAAACTGCTTTATGGTTCATAATCCTGTTGACAGACTTACACCAAACCAAAAGTGATTTCTCAAACTGCTGGATTGTTCTTAGACAGCTTTTCCAATCTGTCAGTATTAAATTTATGTCACATGGTGGTAACCTTCACATATAAAAAAGAGACATCTGCAAAAACTTCAGAGGTTTATTGTCAGTGCAATACTACATGAATGCATGTATAGTACATTGTTGATGCTGAGAATATATATTTCTACAGTATATGTATCTAGTAAATCAAGCATTTTCCATGTAACCTTGTGACTGCATTATTTTAATTGCTTTTAATCCTAGATCAAGTTTGTTTTGGCCTTAAATGCATCATAACTCAAATATATCTTATTATACCTAACTCAGTACTGTTTACTTTTTGAATATATATTTTGTGGCTAATATAGTTATTAACATGGCGATCAAGTTGTGTCAGCTGATCATTTTTTGCCATGACACCACCTCAGACTCAGTGCAGCTGGAGCAGGTACATCCATGATGTCTCAACAGTCTCTCCATGATTTTCATGCAGATCAGAGCAATTTTTTTTCCCACAATATTTTTATTGAACCTTTTTTTTTTTTTTACAAACATAGCACACACAGTCAGACACTAACACAAAAGTAATTTAAAAACTAAAAAGAACAATAACAAAATAACACAAAAAAGGGTAATAAAAAAAACAACAGCCATTAAAAAAACAAGTCAACAACAATGCTCCTCTGTTTAGTCTAGGTAATCTATTACATAAGAATACATAATATACATTCACCAGTTTGGAATTTGCAAGGTCCACACATATCATTCACCTTCTTCTTCAGAAGTTATGTTTAATTTCTTTACATAATCAATGAAAGGTCTCCATATATTCTCAAACACATTTTCCTTTGATTTCAGTATGTATGTTATTCTTTCTAGTGGAAGGTTTGTTAACATCTGTCTTAACCACTGAGTCACATCTGATCTATGAGTTTTTCCGCAGTAATGCAATACATTTTTTGGCATTAAGCAAACTGAGATCTATGAATGTTCTTTCACTCTTATTATTAAAGTTATGTTTTTCTGGACACAGACCCAACAAAAACAGTTTAGGGTTCAATGTGATTTGTTTTGAAAATATTTTTTCAATTGTTACCCTCACCTCTTCCCAAAACATTCTAATTTTTCTACATTCCCATAAACAGTGAAATAGGGTTCCTTTACTTAGATCAGAGCAATTTTTTGCACAGGAAATAAACGTTTCTACAGACATTCTTAAGCTCTACAACCACTGATCGTTTGTGAAGCTGGGGTGTCATCAGTGACAGGCTGTGCTGAACGCCAGACCGACCATCTGAAGCAGTAATTTTCCCACAACAGAGCCATCTGAAACACACACAGCATACATATTTTAGTACCTAACAGCGATAACTTGCAGAGATTAAAGTGTAATACGACGTACTTATAGCAAACTAGCATTAGCAACATTAGCTTACCGTCATATATGACCTAGTTTGTATCCTCACGTCTTCGGCTCTCCCAGAAGCTGCAGAACTATTCCAGAGTGTTTCATCTCACTGCCTGTACCCTTGTCTGGCAGTCCTTTTTGGCATTTACGGTGAAAAAAGCCACAGACCGAGGAGTCGCCTTGTACAGCTGCCATGTTATGTTTGGCTTGGGTCGCGTGTTTTACGTCACGGAAGTGTGGCGCCGCCTTGCTGTAAAAAAAAATCCCGCCCACCACAGCTTAACCCCGCTTTACCCGGCTGCTATGGAGACACAACCGCGGCCGAACCGAGTAGTAACGAAACGAAACGAGGTGAGGCGAACTGGGCTAGTGGAAAAGCGACTTTAGAAAAAAAAAATCCAGAAAATCACATTGAAGGATTTTTAATGAATTAATTGGTAAATTCCTTGGTAAAATAAGTATTTGGTCAATAACAAAAGTTCATCTCAATACTTTGTTATATACCCTTTGTTGGCAATGACAGAGGTCAAACGTTTTCTGAAAGTCTTCACAAGGTTTTCACACACTGTTGCTGGTATTTTGGCCCATTCCTCCATGCAGATCTCCTCTAGAGCAGTGATGTTTTGGGGCTGTCGCTGGGCAACACAGACTTTCAACTCCCTCCAAAGATTTTCTATGGGGTTGAGATCTGGAGACTGGCTAGGCCACTCCAGAACCTTGAAATGCTTCTTACGAAGCCACTCCTTCGTTGTCCGGGCGGTGTGTTTGGGATCATTGTCATGCTGAAAGAACCAGCCACGTTTCATCTTCAATGCCCTTGCTGGTGGAAGGAGGTTTTCACTCAAAATCTCACGATACATGGCCCCATTCATTCTTTCTTTTACACAGATCAGTCGTCCTGGTCCCTTTGCAGAAAAACAGCCCCAAAGTATGATGTTTCCACCCCCATGCTTCACAGTAGGTATGGTGTTCTTTCTCCTCCAAACACGACAAGTTGAGTTTTTACCAAAACATTCTATTTTGGTTTCATCTGACCATATGACATTCTCCCAATCCTCTTCTGGATCATCCAAATGCTCTCTAGCAAACTTCAGATGGGCCTGGACATGTACTGGCTTAAGCAGGGGGACACGTCTGGCACTGCAGGATTTGAGTCCCTGGCGGCGTAGTGTGTTTCTGATGTAGCCTTTGTTACTTTGGTCCCAGCTCTCTGCAGGTCATTCACTAGGTCCCCCCATGTGGTTCTGGGATTTTTGCTCACCGTTCTCGTGATAATTTTGACCCCACGGGGTGAGATCTTGCGTGGAGCCCCAGATCGAGGGAGATTATCAGTGGTCTTGTATGTCTTCCATTTTCTAATAATTGCTCCCACAGTTGATTTCTTCACACCAAGCTGCTTACCTATTGCAGATTCAGTCTTCCCAGCCTGGTGCAGGTCTACAATTTTGTTTCTGGTGTCCTTTGACAGCTCTTTGGTCTTGGCCATAGTGGAGTTTGGAGTCTGACTGTTTGAGGTTGTGGACAGGTGTCTTTTATACTGATAACGAGTTCAAACAGGTGCCATTAATACAGGTAACGAGTGGAGGACAGAGGAGCCTCTTAAAGAAGAAGTTACAGGTCTGTGAGAGCCAGAAATCTTGCTTGTTTGTAGGTGACCAAATACTTTTTTTTTCCACAATATTTTTTATTGAACCTTTTTTTACAAACATGACACAAACAGTCAAACACTAACACTAAAGTAATTTAAAAACTAGAAAAGCACTCGGAGAGCGCAGACCTCCGCCAAGAGCAACAGTCCCCCCCAGTATTGTGATTTATACCATAAATATTCTACACTAATTGTGTTAGTGTCACTAATTGTAACATGTACAAGTCTTTAGTTGGAGAACACATTCATGAAATTTATTCCTAATAATAAGTTCTGGATATTGAAAAGCTACCATTAACATAATTTTTCTAATGTAGAGGATGTGCTCGAATGATGAGGCTGAGTTTAGTTCTCAAGTCAGCTTTATTAACAGAACACATCGTCTAGCATTCTCAAAGCAGGAAAAGAGAAAGAATCATATCACATCACCCTTTTATATGTTTCCAGCATCAGAATTCAAGTCACATGGTGTTTTCAGTAAACATACAGTCACAAAGCATCCCTTTGAACCTTCACCATTGTCTCTCATTTCTTGATGAACCGGAAATCCCTCCGGGGCATCTTCTGTGGGACAAAAAGACCAATCTCACACCTCCTCGTTATCTTCTGCAGATTCGAGTCCTTTGTCCTTCCAGACGTGAAACCCCCAATACGCATGCAGTCATATCTCTGTGGAAATGTGAGCCCACAATGTGTGTCGCCCACACTACCCCCCCCCAAACGTCTAGTAAGGGCAAAACCTGCATGGTATAAAAAAGAAAAACACAAAACACTCCATATATCGCTAATCAATCCACCAACTGCCTGGGTTTTAACCTTCTGCCGAATCTGCTGCAACCTGGCTTTGCTGCCCCTGCAACATCTCTCTGCATCTGTGGATTAAAGCTGTTAGCACCTTTCTGTGAAGATTCTGGCAAATGTCTTCTCGGCGGCCTGCCACGGCGGGGGGGCCTCGCGAGCTGCACTTCCTCATCAGCCAAAACAAAAGCGGGTTTGAGCCTGTTTATGCAAATCAACTCCCTTCTGCTCCCTAAATCTAGCAGAAAATGCTTCTGCCCGGTCTCCAGCACTCTGAACGGTCCGTCATAAAACGGCCGCAAACTTGGACGCTGAGCATCATGTCTAACAAAAACAAACTCTGCATTTTTTAAAGCCTTTGGCACAAAAACGTGTGGGAAACTGTGATGGACCGGGCCAGGGAGCGTGTTTGCTCCCGAATCGCTCTGCCACGGCTGAGCAGGGGGGCCATTTGGTGCGGGGTTATCGGGGAGAAATTCCCCCGGCAAACGGAGAGGTTGTGCAAAAACTAATTCAGCCGGGGAAGCATGCAAATCTTCCTTAGGTGCAGAACGCAACCCCAATAAAACCCATGGAAGTTTGTCAACCCAATTTGTATCCGTCAGCGACGCTCTGAGGGCTGCTTTCAATGACCTGTGAAAGCGTTCGCATAAACCATTAGCCTGGGGGTTATACGCGGTGGTGCGATGAATCTTCACCCCCAAGCTGCGGGCCATCGATGACCATAGTTCGGAAATAAATTGGGGACCCCTGTCGGACGTTATGTCCGACGGTACACCGAAACGCGCAACCCACGCTGCTAAAAATGCTCGCGCGACTTCTTCCGCTGTGGTTGATGTCAGAGGAATCGCCTCTGGCCAACGCGTGGTGCGATCCACCATCGTCAAAAGATGTGTGTGCCCGTGTGATGGCGGGAGCGGGCCCACCAAGTCAACATGCACGTGATCAAAACGCTTAGTGGGGATGTGAAAAGGTTCCAACGGAGCCTTAGTGTGTCTGTGTATTTTGGCTCGCTGACACGCTACGCAGGCTGCCGCCCATTCCTTGACCTGTTTGCGCAACCCGGGCCAAACAAATTTCTCCCCCACCAACTTAATCGATGCGCGCACCCAAGGGTGTGCGAGAGAATGGACCAAGTCAAAAACGCGGCGACGCCATGCGGCTGGCACCACGGGACGGGGCCGTCCCGTGGAGACATCGCAGATTAGTGGGGGCATACCACTTTGTTGCTCCCTGTGCTCCAGCCTTAACCCTGTTGGTCCAGACTGGAGCGCGTGCACGTCCGCGTCGTTAACCTGCTCCGCAGCCATGGCTGCATAATCTAACCCTACACAGACCGGGGCTGCGCGCGCTCCCGCGTCGCTGCTCGAGCCCGCGGCCACGGCTACAGAGTCTGCCCCCATGGGGCTTGGTGTTGCTACCGCACGCGAGAGACCGTCTGCCACAACATTGTGTTTACCCGCGACATGCTGAATATCAGTAGTAAACTCCGATATTGCAGCTAGTTGCCTTTGTTGTCGGCCTGACCAGGGTTCTGCAATTTTGGCCATCGCAAACGTTAGCGGTTTATGATCCACAAACGCGGTGAAACGTCGCCCCTCTAACCAGAACTGAAAATGGCGGATGGCCAAGTGTAGGGCCAAAAGCTCCCTGTCAAACGCACTGTATTTACGCTCACTATCGCGCAAAGTCCTGCTGAAAAACGCGAGGGGTTGCCAGGTACCTGCCACAAACTGTTCAACTACCGCCCCCACCGCTACATCGGAAGCATCAGTGGTGAGCGCCATGCGGGCCGTTGGAACTGGGTGCGCTAACAAAACTGCGTTTGCCAGGGCTGATTTTACCTGGGCAAAAGCGCGCTCCCGCTCCGGAGACCATTCAACTTTATTTGCGGGCTTTTGTTTTTTTAACGCGGTGTACAATGGCTGCATGAGCCGTGCTGCGCTTGGGAGGAACCGGTTGTAAAAATTAACCATCCCTAGAAATTCCTGAAGTGCCTTGACCGTTTGAGGTTGCGGAAAATCTGTTATGGCACGCACTTTATCTGGCAGAGGAACCGCTCCTTCTGCCGAAACGCGATGCCCCAAAAAATCAATCTGCGCCACCCCAAACTGGCACTTCGCTGGGTTAACTATTAACCCGTGCTCTGCCAGCCTCCGAAAAACTGCTGTGAGGTGTTTTTCGTGCTCGCCCTCGGACACGCTGGCTACTAAAATATTGTCCAAATAAATGAACACGAAAGGGAGGTCGCGTAAAACTGCATCCATCATGTGTTGGAAAGTCTGCGCGGCCCCCTTGAGGCCAAAAGGCATGCGCAAAAACTCAAAAAGGCCGAAAGGAGTTATGACCGCTGTTTTGGGTACATCCTGCGCATGCACTGGAACCTGGTGGTAACTGCGCACCAAGTCTATTTTAGAAAAAATGCGCGCCCCCGCCAAATGAACAGAAAAATCCTGAATGTGCGGAATCGGGTAGCGGTCATGAGCTGAAACGTTGTTCAACCTGCGGAAATCGCCACAAGGTCGCCACGAGCTGTCAGCCTTTGGGACCATGTGTAGCGGCGAAGCCCAGGAGCTTTTGGAGCGTCTAACAATGCCCAGTTTTTCCAGATTAGTGAACTCCTCGCGCGAGATGGCCAGTTTAGCTGGGTCCAAACGCCGAGCTTTTGCAAAAACGGGAGGCCCGGTGGTGGTGATAAAATGCTCCACCCCATGTTTAGCCACCGTCGCCGAAAACGTGGGGACTGTGAGTGCTGGGAAATGAGCGAGCAATGTGTGAAACTTACCACCCGCAGCTGAGACGCTGGCATGTGCAGTCGGCGGGGCCACCCAAGCTGTGCAGGGAATAGAATGAAAGGACAGTGCATTAATCAGACGTCTATTAGCAAGGTCAACCAATAAACCATGTGAGCACAAAAAATCAGCCCCTAACATGTTGAAACTGACTGCTGCTACAATAAATGTCCACTCAAATGAACGGCCCTGTAAGGACAGAAGCATGGTCCTCTCACCAAACGTTTTAATCGCAGAGCCGTTCGCTGCTGACACTGACACCCAGGGAGCTTTAGACGGCATCAGCCGTTCCGCGTAGGTGGGTGTGACGAAACTCAGCTGGGAGCCCGTGTCCACGAGGAACTGTTTCCCCGAGCGTGCATCCGTCAGGTAAAGCAGCTTGTTCTCGTCGCCGAGGGTCGCAGCTGCTACCGGCCCTCAGTCTTGGCGTTTCCCTGGCGCTTGAAGTTGCACGGCGGGACGCACCTGTGCGCTCTCTCTGCAAAACGGCGGTGGTAGAAACACCAGCCGTCCTCCGCTCCGCGTCGCCTGGCCCCCATCGCCGCCATCGTTGGTGCGTCTGGCGCCGCGGCCGCTGGACCTGCGCTGTCTCTGAACGCCGTTCCTGGGCTAGCTGCCGCGGCCGAAACCACGTTCCACTTGTGGGCGTCGACGAGCCGCTGCGCCTCTTTGCTCAGCCCATGGTAGTCTCGCCTGGCCAATCGGGGCGACTCTGCCAGGGCCACTCTCACTGCTGGCGGCAGGGTCCGAAGGAAAAGGTGGGCGAAAATGAATTCGCCATCCTCAGAGTCTTTGAGCCTCAGCATCTTCACCATCAGGTCCGCAGGTCTATCGTTCTCTGACTCCGTCAACGTCAGGAGCCCCTCTGCTCGCTGTTGGACTGAAGGGGTGAAATGGCTGGTCAGCGCGTCCTTCAATGCGCTGTACTTGTCGCTGTCTGGTGGATGATTAACCAGATCCTCCACTCTCTGGACCGTGTTGCTGTCCAGCTTCGCTACCACATGGTAGAATCTTGTGTCGTCGTTGGAGATTCTCCGGAGGTTGAACTGCGCCTCGACTGCGCTAAACCATGAGCGCGGGCTGTGCTGCCAGAAATCGGGCAGCTGGATCGTGGAAGCGGCCAGCAGGCTGGCTTCCGCTGAGCCCCGCTCGGGAGAATTCTGTCTGCTCATTCTTTGTCGTAGGTCACCAGTGTAGAGGATGTGCTCGAATGATGAGGCTGAGTTTAGTTCTCAAGTCAGCTTTATTAACAGAACACATCGTCTAGCATTCTCAAAGCAGGAAAAGAGAAAGAATCATATCACATCACCCTTTTATATGTTTCCAGCATCAGAATTCAAGTCACATGGTGTTTTCAGTAAACATACAGTCACAAAGCATCCCTTTGAACCTTCACCATTGTCTCTCATTTCTTGATGAACTGGAAATCCCTCCGGGGCATCTTCTGTGGGACAAAAAGAGCCAATCTCACACCTCCTCGTTATCTTCTGCAGATTCGAGTCCTTTGTCCTTCCAGACGTGAAACCCCCAATACGCATGCAGTCATATCTCTGTGGAAATGTGAGCCCACAATGTGTGTCGCCCACACTAACTTCGTTTCTTTCCAGGAAATTAAAAATATGTACATATATGTAGTGTAGAATAGAACAATATTAACTCCAATCTTCTTTTAAAAAAAAAACATAACCTCCTGGCGGAGGTAATAAGAAAAAATCAATAAAATAAAACTAAGCTCGACGAGCTTCAATAGCATCTGGGGATAGCCCCTCATCCTGTCTATGCTGCCGTGTACTGTCTCTGTCTTTAGCATGGCGAGAAGCAGCAGCCTGTGGGCTGTCATTCAGTCTATGCTGCATTTTAGCGGCTCTGTCATAAGCTCAACAAGCCTGTGGGCTCTCATTCAGTGTATGCTGCATTTTAGCGGCTCTGTCACAAGCCTGTGGGCTGTCATTCAGTCTATGCTGCATTTTAGCGGCTCTGTCATAAGCTCAATGAGCCTGTGGGCTCTCATTCAGTGTATGCTGCATTTTAGCGGCTCTGTCACAAGCTCGACGAGCTTCAATAGCATCTGGGGATAGCACTTGCCTGAGTCGCTGCATTTCAGTGCTTCCTGCTGGCGGAAGCACTGAACTACACATTACCTCCGGGCCCTATCTCACAATGTTAAAGAATCCTTTAAAAAATTCCTGGATCCAGACGGTGATCCGGATCATCCCCAAAATTTAATCAGTTCTTCCTTGTACCATTTCCAACAACGCCTGAAAGTTTCATCGAAATCGGCCCAAAACTTTTTGAGTTATCTTGCTAACCAACAGACAGACAGACAGACAAACAGACAAACCCCGGCAAAAACATAACCTCCTGGCCTGCGGCCTGGCAGAGGTAATTAAAAAAAAAAACACTAACAACAACAACAAAAAAAAAAGTACTAAAAACAACAACAACCATTAACAAAAGCAAGTCAACAACAATGCTCCTCTGTTTAGTCTAGGTAATCTATTACATAAGTATACATAATATACATTCACCAGTTTGGAATTTGCAAGGTCCACACATATCATTCACCTTCTTCTTCAGAAGTTATGTTTAATTTCTTTACATAATCAATGAAAGGTCTCCATATATTCTCAAACACATTTTCCTTTGATTTCAGTATATATACTGAACTACAAAAGAAACGTCGCACATGTATGTGTTTGAAACTGTTTTATTTACAATGAAACATATTCTTTATTCAAGAGTGACAATTGAGAAACTGTTTTGCTTTGTTTTGATTAACAAGTACTCCTTGAACAAGTTTGAGATCACGTGGTGCCACATGATGACGTCATGTCCTTGACCTTCAGGGTTAAAGTCAGTAGCGTGTGTGTCCACCATTAGCGTTGATAACCGCCATGCAACGCCTGTACATGGAGTGTATCAAACGGTTGATGAAGGCCATCGGGACAGCATTCCACACTCTTTGAAAGGCTGCGGCGAGTTCTGCAGCAGTTGTGGGCCTTGGTCGAATGTCATTCAGCCTTCTCTGAATTTCGTCCCAGAGGTGCTCTATCGGGTTTAGATCCGGGCTTAGAGCAGGCCATGGCAGTGTGTGGATGTTGTGTTGTTGGAGGAAGTCTCTCGTTAATCTGGCAGTGTGAGCACGTGCATTGTCCTGTTGAAACACGTGGTTGGGATGATGAGCAAAATGTGGCACAACGTGGGGTCTTAACACCTGATCGATGTAACGAACAGCAGTCACTCCGTTGCCTCGACCTGGACCAATATTCTGGAAGACTTGGGGTCCAAGTGTGTGGTTCAGTCCAAGCCATCCCAAACCATTATGCTTGGTCCTCCCCATGCGTCCCTCTCCATATGACATGCATCAGTGTAACGTTCGCCCATTCTTCTCCAAACTCTAGCTTTGCCATCAGCCACAGATATGCAATAACGACTCTCGTCGGAGAAGATGACAGTCCTCCACTGCTGATAGCGTCAGTTCTGACGTTGTTGGGCCCACAGGAGACGTTCCCGACAATGTCGAACGGTGAGGATAGGGCCCCGAGCAGGATGCCGACAGGACGAGTTGAAACTTCTCAGCCGACGACGAACAGTTGCTGCAGAAATTGGTCTGTTGTGTGTGCCAATAGACTGTCGAGCCGATTCTGTTGCTCTGCGGAAGCGATCCTGCAAGTGGTCCCGGTGAAGATGGCGATCTTGACGTGCTGTTGTCACCCTGGGACGACCACTGCGCTGACGATCGTTGGTGCTGTTGGTTGCATTGTATCGCTCCCGCAGTCTCTCTACTGTCCGAACGCTGCAGTTGAAGTCATTGGCAATGACTCTAGGACGTTGACCAGCATGAAGACATCCGATGGCTTGTTCCCTCTGATTTCGAGTCAGACGTGGCATGGTGACAGCGCTCAGGAAACGAATGACAGGATGAAGGTTTTGGGTCCCTTTTATACCCACTGGATAGAGGATGTGCACGTGCATCATGCTTTTCAAAAAGCTGTGTTCGAGAGCACTACCATGTTCACGGAAAGGATATGAGTTTTAATCCTACACAGAAATCACATTTTGTTATGATGATGTGTTATGGACGGTCAATGCCATATCTGTGATGTTAAAAAAGCATAAAATGTGAATTTACGTATCAAATTCCAATATCATGGAAGGTTTGTTAACATCTGTCTTAACCACTGAGTCACATCTGGTCTATGAGTCTTTTTCCACAGTAGTGCAATACATTTTTTAGCATTAACCCCTTGCACTCTAGTCATTTTCCCTAAAAATGCCAAAAAATAACGTACCCAAAGTAAATCAAAAGCTGTTCTTCAACCCTTTGCAGCATCTTCATGGGGTTGGTCTCATTTAAAAGAAAACACTTTGAATTTTTTGGCAAAACAGTCATAATCTCTCTAAGTGCTCCTGCCACTGAGTAACAGTCATCTAAACATACTGAACTTGAAGAAAATAAATTTCGCCTGGGTGTTTTTTTGGATACAAATGCTTGCAAATAACACACAGCTTCAGATCCGGGCTGGAAAATGCAACAGAAATGTAGAACCAAGTGTTATCCAGCTGAGGTCAAAATTTTGTAACAATACCACAAAAAATGAATATATTACACAGCTTTTTTCTTAGGCTGTTCCCAAGCGTTTTTGAACTGTGCCAAATTGTGCCAAATGGCACAGTTTGGAAAAACATCTGTAACTTTTGAATGATTCAATATAGAAGCTTCATCTTGGGCTCTAATGAAAGGTGAAGGGCTGTGTGTGTGGGGGGGGGGGTTGTTTATTCATTCATGAATGAATGAATGAACAAACAAGCCCCCACACACAAAGAAACATGCCACGTAAAAAATGTGTGGCTTTTTTTTACAAGAAAAAATAACCTACAGTGCACTAAAAATTATACTAGTGTGGTGTAACATTATGTAGCTCACATATTCCTTGACAGAGACCCAGACATGAGGGAACTTTGAGCTCGCAGTGTGTATTGACATCACGCCTCAAACGGACATTGAGTCTGGAGCCCCTGCAGACTGGAGAAGAAGTGAGAAGATCTGGGAGTGGACCTGAAGGGACTGTCTGACTCCTGGGGTCAGACAGAGAAGCCGAGAGGACAATGGGAGGATTAGATGTGAATGTAATTCTGTGTTTGATGTGAATGTGATTTGTGTTGGATGTGAGAGTATAAAGGTATCTGGTTTACCGCAGCTCGATCTCTTCATTCCCTGACTGAGAGAGGAGCTGTAGGACGTGAGATGAAATAAACCAATACTGAGAAATCATTCAGTCTCTTCATTTCATGGTTCCTACATTGGTGACCCACACGTGAGAAATATGGAAAGGCTTGGAGATCGTCTCTCTGAACTCGATTCACCGGAGACCGCCCGCACCGGCGTAAACTCAATTAAACTCCCCGAGTTCTGGCAAGAGGACCCGCACTCATGGTTCCAACACGTGGAGTCGCGGTTCGTGCTCAACGGGGTATCAGCAGATGACATTAAGTTCCATAATGTCATCGCAAGACTCGACAGCCGCACAGCCCGGTGTGTGCGGAGCCTGGTGCAGCAGCCGCCCGCTGCTGGCAGATACGATGCCCTGAAAGCCGCCCTCATTCGGAGTTTTGTGCCATCAGCCGAGGTGAGGGCCAGAACACTTCTGGACCTGCGCGACAGAGGAGGACGCAGGCCGACCGTCCTCATGGAGGACATGCTGCAGATGATCGGGGCAGACAACGATGCATTTTTATTTAAACACATCTTCTTAAGGACTCTTCCAGCGCACATGAGAGGCTCCCTGTCCAGCATGAGGTGTGTGGACCAGCAGGACTTCCGCGCGCTGGCCGTGGAAGCGGAGCGGCTCCTGGACGCATGCGGCGAGCAGGAGACGTCAGCGGCAGCAGCAGACCTCGGCGCGGCGGCCGGGGGCAATGGAGAACCGGTGGCAGCAGAACCGACCCCAGCGACAACAGCGGCAGCGCGGTCCCGAAGCAGAGGAGGAGACGAGCTGCGTTTCTACCATCGATGCTTCGCGCACAAGGCACACAGATGCGTCCCACCATGCAACTTCAAGAAGCAGGGAAACGCAAGAGCCGAGGGTCGTTAGCAGCTTCGACCCTCGGCGAACGGAACAAGCTGCTGTACCTGACAGACGCGAGCTCCGGACGGCAATTCCTCGTTGACACCGGGGCACAGAGGAGTTTCATCACCGCAACCTACGCGGACCGGGTGGCCGGTCCCCGCGGAGATGGGGCAACAGCCGCAAACGGCTCGTCGATCAAGACTTTTGGCGAAAGAACTCTGCGCTTGTCCTTGCACGGCCGCATCTATAAATGGACCTTCATAGTAGCGGCGGTGAGTTTCAACATGTTAGGCGCCGACTTTTTGTGCTCACATGGCTTGTTGGTAGATCTGGCTAATAGATGCTTGGTTAATGCACTCTCTTTTTGTTCTATCCCCTGTGCAGCGCGAGTGTCCCCGCCGTCAGTACAGGCCAACGCCGCCGCAGCAGGAGGTAAGTTCCACACTCTCCTAAACCAGTTCCCAGCACTCACAGTTCCCACGTTTTCAGCTAAGGTGGCGAAGCACGGGGTGGAGCATTTTATAACCACAAGTGGCCCACCAGTTTTTGCTAAGGCTCAGCACTTGGATGCAGCTAAGCTCTCCATTGCGCGTGAGGAGTTCGCCAACCTGGAAAGGTTGGGCATAATTCGCCGCTCGAAGTCCGCTTGGGCTTCCCCCCTCCACATGGTCCCGAAGGCGGATGGCTCGTGGAGACCGTGCGGCGATTATCGCAGGTTAAACAATTCCACAGCGCAGGACCGCTACCCAATTCCGCATATCCAAGATTTTTCGGTGCATTTGGCCAAGGCGCGCATTTTTTCTAAAATAGACCTGGTCCGCGGTTATCATCAGGTCCCGGTCTGACCAGAGGACATTCCCAACACAGCGGTAATAACCCCTTTCGGGCTTTTTGAATTTTTACGCATGCCTTTTGGCCTTAAAGGCGCTGCGCAAACCTTCCAACGCATGACGGATGCCGTTTTGCGCGACCTCTCTTTTGTTTTTGTCTACTTAGATGATATTTTGGTCGCCAGCGCCTCTGAGGAGGAACACGAAAGTCACCTCAGAACTGTTTTTCAGAGGTTGGGAGCGCATGGGTTGATAGTCAACCCAGCCAAGTGCCATTTTGGCGCAGCGCAGATCGATTTTTTAGGGCACCGCGTCTCCCCAGAGGGTGCAGTTCCGCTGCCCTCCAAAGTACGCGCAGTGGCTGAGTTTCCCCAGCCACAAACGGTAGAAGCGTTGCAAGAATTTTTAGGTATGGTAAATTTTTACAACCGTTTCATACCTCACGCGGCGCAGCTCATGCAACCGTTGTACGCCGCGCTAAAAAACAGAAGCCCTCCAATGCGATTGAGTGGTCCCCGGAGCGGGAGCGCGCATTCACTGAGGTTAAGAAAGCACTAGCAGATGCAGCACTGCTGGCTCACCCAGACCCGGCAGCCCGAATAGCGCTAACCACAGACGCGTCAGATGTGGCCATAGGAGCCGTGGTGGAACAGCAAGTCGCCGGGGCTTGGCAGCCACTCGCTTTTTTCAGCAGGTCCCTACGCGATGCGGAGCGAAAATATAGCGCGTTTGACAGGGAACTGCTAGGGCTCCACCTGGCCATCCGCCATTTTCAGTTCTGGTTGAAAGGGCGGCGTTTCACCGCGTTTGTCGACCACAAACCGCTAACCTTTGCAATGTCCAAAATCTCAGAACCATGGTCAGGTCGACAGCAGAGGCAGCTGGCCGCAAATTCAGAATTCACCACCGATATACAGCACGTAGCCGGTAAATTTAATGTGGTGGCAGACTGCCTCTCGCGAGCGGTAACAGCGCCTGTCCGCGCGGATGGGGGCTGTAACGCCGCAGACGCGGAGCGCGGTAACAGCGCGGACGCGCACGCGGCTCCGGTGCACGTAGGGATAGATTACGCGGCCATGGCAGCGGAGCAGGGCGAAGACACAGACGTGCGCGCGCTCCTGTCTGGACCAACAGGGTTAAGGCTGGAGAACATAAGTTTACAAACTGGTTCACCCCCGCTTATTTGCGATGTATCCACCGGGCGACCTCGCCCAGTGGTACCGGCCACGTGGCACCGTCGCGTTTTTGACGCGGTGCACTCCCTAGCACACCCGGGAGTACGCGCTTCGGTGAAAATGGTAGCAGAGAAGTTTGTTTGGCCGAGCCTGCGCAAGCACGTGAAGGAGTGGGCGAGAGCCTGCATGTCTTGCCAGCGGGCCAAAGTTCACAGGCACACAAAAACTCCTTTAGAACCTTTCCACATTCCGGCTAGGAGGTTTGATCATGTGCACGTAGATCTAGTGGGACCCCTGCCGCCCTCGCAAGGGTTCACACATCTCCTGACAATGGTGGACCGGACCACGCGTTGGCCGGTAGTAGTCCCTTTGCAGTCTACCACAGCAGCAGAGGTGACTCGCGTTTTTTTAACAGCCTGGGTAGCGCGGTTCGGAGTCCCGTCGGACATTACGTCCGATAGGGGTCTGCAGTTCGTGTCAGAGCTGTGGTCAGCAATGGCCAGCGGCTTCAGGGCAACAGCCCATCGCACCACCGCTTATCACCCACAGGCCAACGGTTTATGCGAGCGTTTTCACAGATCGTTGAAGGCAGCCCTCAGAGTGTCGCTCACGGATACAGATTGGGTAAACAAACTACCATGGGTTTTATTGGGGTTGCGTTCGGCACCCAAAGAGGATTTAGATGCCTCACCTGCTGAATTAGTTTTTACTCAACCTCTCAGGCTGCCAGGAGAATTCCTGCCAGCCCATGCAGCACCGGAGCACCCCCCGGTGCAGGGACTTCTAAGTGGCACGGGGGCAGAAATGCTCCCGGGCCCCGCTCATCACACTTTTCCGCGGGTTTTTGTTCCCAAGGCTTTGCAAAACGCAGAGTTTGTTTTTGTCAGGCACGAAGCCCAGCGTCACAGTCTCCGCCCACCTTACGACGGTCCGTTTCGAGTGCTGGAAACCGGGGAGAAATATTTTGTGCTGGACTTGGGGGGCAGGAAAGAAACAATCAGTGTTGACAGATTAAAGCCTGCTTTTGTGTTACGTGACGAACCTGTACGGCCGGCGGGGGTGCCTCGACGCGGCAGGCCTCCCAGGGAACGGCCCCTAGTTCCCCAGCAGGGGGCAAATAACCCTTCTCCCCCTCATTCCACAGGCGCACTGCAGGACGGCACAACACAGGCTGCGAAGCCTGCGTTCAGCAGATTCGGGAGGAGATTGAAGCCTAAGCAACGGGCAGAGTGATGTGTATTTTGATCAACCCGTGTAAATTGTGCTGTAGATCCTGCAAAAGGGGGGGAGATGTAAGGGTATAATGTGTATGACTGCCCATTATTGACATGAAGTTGGTGTGTGTGTCCATTCTTGACATAATGTGTATGACTGTCCATTATTGACATAAGGTGTATAACAGTTAGAGTAATGTTGGTGTATGTCCGTTCTTGGGCGTTTCGGGGGGAGTGATGTGGCGTAACATTATGTAGCTCACATATTCCTTGACAGAGATCCAGACATGAGGGAACTTTGAGCTCGCAGTGTGTATTGACATCACGCCTCAAACGGACATTGAGTCTGGACCCCCTGCGGACTGGAGAAGAAGTGAGAAGATCTGGGAGTGGACCTGAAGGGACTGTCTGACTCCTGGGGTCAGACAGAGAAGCCAAGAGGACAATGGGAGGATTAGATGTGAATGTAATTCTGTGTTTGATGTGAATGTGATTTGTGTTGGATGTGAGAGTATAAAGGTATGTGGTTTACTTATTTTTCTACACTTATTGCACGTTTTTAGTCCTTTAGTTTTTTAGTTTATCTCTTTAGTTTTTTAGTTTATCTCTTTATCTCATCATGTTTTTAATGTTGCAGCATGGCACCGAGACAAATTCCTAGTTTGTGTACTACATGAACAATGGCAATAAATCTGATTCTGATTCTGATTCTGATTCTGGGGTTTACCGCAGCTCGATCTCTTCATTCCCTGACTGAGAGAGGAGCTGTAGGACGTGAGATGAAATAAACCAATACTGAGAAATCATTCAGTCTCTTCATTTCATGGTTCCTACACTAAAATATTTGTAATGTAGAAGATAACAACTCCCACCCCCACCCCCGCTACAGAGGACGGACATCGCCCATCGCTACATGACGGAAAGCGGTGACGGTGCGCCACGGTCTAATACGCACAGTTGGACTAAAATATCTGCAATATATCTGCAATCCGCTACAGAAGAGTAGCGGGGGGGGGGGGGGCGTTCACAACATGACGGGGGGGGGCTGTTTGCAACATGACGGACCCGGACCAGAGCGGTCCGGGTCCGTCATGTTGCGATAACACACAGTTGTAATTTACCGATCGGTCAAAAGTCATTTGGATTACAATTTTCAGGGATAAAGAATAATTTAGCTTATAACACTTACCTGTCCACAACAGCAGCGTAGCTGGCGAACTTCTCTTCCTCATTGTCAGACGAACATGAAGCTGGTCCGCTTGTTACGGACTCGTGGTTCTGGTCACGCGACCCGGTCAAACCATAATTCCATTATTGCGGTTTTGCGCTTCCATGATTGCGGTTTTGGTGAACGATTTTTCAAAACAAATAAAAACAGTAGTAAGAAAAAAAGACTGGCGAACACCTGTGTGTCACCCAGCCTTACACAAAACAGCTTTCGAACTTCTGTGCTTCAATTGGCTGGCTGTATTCGCAGCCATTGGTAGGCGGGTCCTTCTTGCTAGGTTTTCAGTCATTGGTTCTTCAAGGTTTCAGAAACCCAATTCAAGGCTCTTATTAGTCGAATGAGAGGTCAATCACATCTAAACCAATCAAAGCTCTCCTTTGGCTTTCTGTTCGCGGCTGTGTCTGTAGCGGAAGAATGGAAATGCAGCTTTTTTTTTCAGTGCGCTCTAGGACGCAGCGCCCTCGTGCGCTCTAGGATGCAGAGACGTGTCCGCCCGCTGTACACCGGAGTGCAACAGGTTAAGCAAACCGAGGTCTATGAATGCTCTTTCACTCTTATTAAAGTTATGTTTTTCTGGATACAGACCCAACAAAAACAGTTTAGGGTTCAATGTGAATTGTTTTGAAATTATTTTTTCAGTTGTTACCCTCACCTCTTCCCAAAACATTCTGATTTTTCTACATTCCCATAAACAGTGAAATAGGGTTCCTTTACTTTCCATACATTTTGTGCATGTATCTGGTATGTTTTTGTTATATCTATTTAACTCCACTGGTGTAACATACATCCGCATTAACCATTTAAAATGTATCAGTTTAAGACGTACATTTATTGATTTGGTTTGAGCTTCTGCACAAGCCATTTCCCATTGTTCCTCTGAAATTTCAATTTGCAGATCTTCTTTCCAATAATTCAGTCTTTTCTGTGAGTTTTCACTTGAGAATAGTGTCACTGAGTTATAAAACTCTGAAATAATACCCTTTCTCTTACTATCTTTCGTCAAAATTTTTTCCAAGGATGAATAAGTAGGTCGGGTGAGAGCATTATTTTGATTTGATCGAATAAAATTTCTAAGCTGAAGATATTTAAAAAAATGTGTTATATTAAGATTGAATTTAATCCTCAGTTCTTCAAAAGACATTATGTTATCTGAACGTGACAAATATAAGTCTTGAATCTTTTGAATCCCTTTTAAATTCCATACTTTAAATACAGCATCTGCTCTTCCTGGTGTAAAATATTGATTACCCCATATTGGGCTAAATTGTGAGAGTAAGTGTGGTTCTTTTAAATATTTTTTGGTTTCACACCATATTTTGATCATGTGCTTTACAATTGGATTTTTAACTTGTTTCTGTAATTTTTTAGCCGAGTCTGAGTATATGAATATGGGAAGAGGTAAAGGTAAATTGTATGATTCCATTTCAGTCCAGTGAGGGAGATCATTTGATGAAAAATAATATGTCATAGACCTCAGTTGTGTTGACCAGTAATACAACATAAAGTTTGGACATTTCAGACCTCCACGATCAAATGGTAAATATAGTAAGGACAAACGTAATCTAGCCTTCCTATTGTTCCATATAAATTCCACTAACTTTTTTTTAATTCTTGAGAAAAGATCTGAAGGTGGTGGTAAAGGAATGTTTTGAAATAAATAAAGCATTTTGGGTAAGATATTACTTTTAAGTATATTAATTCTCCCGATCATCGACATTGGTAGTGACATCCATCTCTGAAGTAACTCATTAATATCTGTCATTGAGGTTTCATAGTTGGCACTGGCGACTGATTCTAGCTTAGGCAAAATTTGAATTACTAAATATTTAAACTGATTTACAACATTGAATTGATTTACCTCAGGAGCTGGGTGATTTCTCTGGGTCTCATTTAGCATTAATATTGAAGATTTTGTTTTATTTATTTTATATCCTGATATTTCCCCAAAGTTCTTTATTAAATTTAACAAGGTCGGAATTGATTTTTTAAAATTCGACATAAACAAAATTATGTCATTGGCATACAGGGAGATTTTATGTTCTGTTGGTCCTACTTTAATTCCATATATTTGTGGATGTAAATGTACTGCCATCGCTAAAGGTTCAATTGCCATAGTAAACAGTAAAGGTGAAAGTGGACAGCCTTGTCGACATCCTCTATTGATTTTTATTGATTTTGAGATATTGCTGTTTGTTAGGATTTCTGCTGTAGCATTATTGTATATTATCTGGACCCATTTTATGAAATTATTTCCAAGTCCAAACCTTTGTAGGACTTCAAAAAGATAGGGCCATTCGACCCTATCAAAGGCCTTTTCGGCATCCAATGATAGGAGAGCTGTATCCGGTGCTTCTTTATTGGAATAAATAACATTAAATAGTCTTCTTACATTATGGAAGCCTTGTCTTCCCATTATAAAGCCATTCTGATCTCGGTTAATAATATTTGGTAATATTTCTTGTAGTCGTTTTGCTAAAATTTTACAGATTAAGATAAGATAAGATAAGATAAGCCTTTATTAGTCCCACAAAGGGGAAATTCCAGGATTGCAACAGCACAGGGATAGCAACACTCAGAGCAACAATCAGAAGGCAAGAAAAAAAAAGCAAGCAAGCAAGAGCAGCTAATATACATATGTACATATTACTATAAAATATATATATACACACACACAGACACACAGCGCAGAGCATTGTAGCTGGATGGAATAAATATATGAATATATAGACACACAGTGCGGAGCATTGTAGCTAGAGGGAATAAATATGTAGATATATAAACACCCACAGTACGGAGCATTGCAGCTAGGTGGAATAAATATGTAAATATGTAAACACACACAGTGCGGAGCAATGTAGCTAGATTATTTTAAGATCAGCATTTAATAGGCTTATTGGTCTCATGTTTTCACATTTATTAGGGGGTTTACCTGGTTTTGGCAACAGTATAATTAAGGCATTATTCATGTATGGTCGTAAATTACCATTTTGAAATGCTTCTAAAACCATTTCCAAAAGTGTTTTTTTTAATTTATTCTTAAATTTTTTATAGAGGTCAACTGGAAGACCATCTGGTCCTGCTCTTTTTCCTGATTTCATATTATCAATGGCTTGCCCAACTTCTTCTTGACTAATTTTAGACTCCAGTATCTCCCTGTTTTCATTTGGAATACACGGTATAGATAATCCACCCAAAATCCCTTTTAGTTTTGTTAAGTCAGTTTCATTTTTTGTATCATATAGTTTTTCATAATAATCTCTAAAGGCACTATTAATTTCTAAAGGATCTATAACTACCTGTCCGTTACTTATAATACTGGTAATTGGTGTTTTAAATTCTAATTGTTTAATCTGCCATGCCAATAGTTTTCCTGATTTTTCACCTTGCTCATAAAAAGTTTGCTTCAATCTTAGAAGACTCGAGGCAACTCTATTTGCTGATTTTTTTGTCATATTCAGCTCTCAGAATCAGTAATTCGTTCTCTAACTGTGGGTTACTTCCTGCATACACCTTTTCTTGAAGAATTTTTATTTTACGTTTCAATTGGACTCTCTCCTCTCGAGTCTTCTTAGATTTTGAACCTGTATAACTAATAATATGCCCCCTAATAAAAGCTTTGAAAGCCTCCCACTTTATACATGTCGTTGTTTGTGTAGTATTGATATCAAAGAACTCATCTATCTGTTTTTCTATGTTCTTAACTAATTCCTCATCCTGGAGCCATTTATGCTGAAAATGCCACCTACCTGGATCCTTTGTCAGTTTCTTATCTACATATATTAGACAGCAGGGTGCATGATCAGAGATCACAATGTTATCATAGAAACAGTTTGAATCTTGGACCTTAATTCTGAAGAGATCAAAAAGTAGTCAATACGTGAGAATGTCTTATAGGTATTAGAATAACAAGAATAGGCTTTGACTTGTGGTTTCATTTCTCTCTATATGACATATTGTTCGGCCCAGGAAACACGCACGCAGGCTCAGGCAGATTTGAAAGCTTTATTAAACAACAATGTGATGTGTATGAATGCGTGTGTGAGGGATAAGTGTGTAATGAGGGTGGAGGATGCAGGTCAGGACAGAGCAGCATGCCGTGCGGCCAGGCAACCCTATGAGTGAGAGGAGAACAGGGATTAGCTGGGCAACCACACAGGAGAGTGACAAAGTTCTGTACTTACTTGTAGTACTGCGGTGACTGGCGTTGGCAAGGTCCCAAGCCTGGGAGACAGCGTCCTGCTGTGCGTCCGGGATGAAGCGGCGAGGCAGAGGAGCGGCGAGACGAAGAGGAGTGAGTCCGCCGCCGGGAGATCCACCTGTGCACAGGGGAAGGCTGACAGGAGAAGGTAAGGTAATAGTAAACAGCTTACGTGCCGTGATGAGGAGTCAGCAGGCCTGGAAGATAGGATGCTGCTGAGAGTTGAGTACGCAGGGAGACAGACGGCTCCAGGCTGCAGCTCAGGGCAGGATGGAATAAATAGCTGCGCACTAACAAGGAGCAGGTGTGCGCGCAGCAGAGGTGGATGCCCGTGAGCTGCGGGTGATGACACCATATATCTAGCAATCTCAATTCTTTCATAAAATGATTAATAGTCATCCTACATCCACTGTGCGTACAGTCCAGTCCTGTTGATCTGTCTATACTGGGATTCAATGCACAATTAAAATCCCCTGCTATTATACTGTATGTTGCCCTGTAAGTGATGATAAAGTAAGGAATAAATTAACAAAGAAGTTTTGATCATCAATATTGGGGCCGTATAAGTTCACCAGATTTATATTTTCTAATAACAAAGATCCTTGGATGATTAGATATCTTCCAAATTTGTCTCCAATTACATTTTTCACTTGAAATGGGACTGTTTTGTGTATGAGAGTCATAACTTCCCTGGCTCGGGATGAAAATGATGAGGTGAACACGTCACCTTGCCATCTTCTCCTAATTCTTTTTACATCCTCCTCTATTAGATGAGTATCTTGTAAAAATACAATTTTTGAATCTATGTCTTTTATTTTATTCATAACTTGTTAAAGTTTTTTTTAGATTTTGTAGACCTCTGCAATTCCATGAACTTAAATTAAGATTAACGCTTTGATCTATGATCAATAAGGAGTTTGAGATTACCTTGCAATATGAACATACTCTTACAGAGAAGCAAAAACATGTGTGATGGAACAACCAAATACTTATTTTACTGAGGAATTTACCAATTAATTCATTAAAAATCCTTCAATGTGATTTTCTGGATTTTTTTTTTTCTCATTTTGTCTCTCATAGTTGAGGTATACCTATGATGAAAATTGGAGACCTCTCTCATCTTTTAAGTGGGAGAACTTGCACAATTGGTGGCTGACTAAATACTTTTTTGCCCCACTGTATATATGTAAGCACTGGAGGCGTTTATCATGGTTTTAACCCGTTGTTAACGGGAGCAATAATGGAAGAATGGCTTAGCTAATAGATGTGGTTAGAATTCATACACAGCCGGCTTCATATGAAGGGAAAGGCGGGGGACTGATGAATTGCTGAGGATATACAGTATTTTACCACCCTTTATGATAGATAGATAGATAGATAGATAGCCTTTATTGTCATTATACAAACAAATGTACAATGAGATTTAAGCATCTCCTTCAGTGCAACATATGGAAAAGAGAAAAATAAAAAGCATAAAAACAATAAATTCCTGCAATAAATAATGTGTAAAGTGTACAATGTACGTAATCTAAAATAAAATAAGTCATATATACAATATAAAAATAAAAATATTAAAAAGACTGCACAGCATGGATCATCACCTTATCGTGGTGGGGGGTTTGCGTGCCCCAGTGATCCCAGGAGCTATGTTGTCCGGGGGAATTTGCCTCTGACAGGGTCACCCAAGACAAACTGGTCCTGGGTGAAGGGCCAGACTAAGAACGATCCAACAGACTCTCATGATAAATTCTAGATCAAGGATTCAGTGTACCCCGCCCGGTATGGGGTTACCGAGGCCCCACACTGGAGCCAGGCCTGGGGGAGGGGCTCGATGTCTAGCGTCTGGTGGCCGGGTTTCCACCCATGGGACCCGGCCGGGCTCAGCCCGAAGGAGTTACATGGGTCTGCCCTCCAGTGGGCTCACCACCTGCAGGAGGGATCATGGGGGTCCGGTGCTATGTGGATTAGGTGGCGGTCAAAGACGGAGACCTTGGCAGACTGATCCCAAGCTTTCTAAACTGGCTTTTGGTACGTGGAATGTCACCCCTCTGGTGGGAAAGGAGCCTGAGCTGGTGTACGAGGTTGAGAGATACCAGCTAGATATAGTCAGCCTCACCTCAACACACAGCTCCGGTTCCGGAACCAGTCTCCTGGAGAGGGGCTGGAGCTTGGCCTTCTCTGGAGTTGCCCCAGGCGAGAGGCGACGAGCAGGGGTGGGTATTCTTTTATACCCCCACCTTGCTCCCTCTATATTGGAGTTTTCCCAGGTGGACGAAAGGGTTGCTTCCCTGTGCCTTCGGGTTGGGAAACGGGTCCTGACCATCATTTGTGCCTATGCACCAAATGATGGTTCAGAGTACCCACCCTTTTTGGAGTCTCTGACTGGGGTGCTGGAAGGTGCTCTTCTTGGAGACTCCATTGTCCTACTGGGGGACTTCAATGCGCACATGGGCAACGACAGTGAAACCTGGAGGGGGGTGATTGGGAGGAACGGCCTGCCCGATCTGATCCCGAGTGGTGTTCAATTATTGGACTTCTGTGCTAACCACAGTTTGTCCATAACGAACACCATGTTCAAGCATAAGGGTGTCCATATGTGCACCTGGCACCAGGACACCCTAGGTCGCAGGTCGATGATTGATTTTGTTATCATGTCATCAGACCTGCAACCGTATGTCTTGGACACTCGGGTAAAGAGAGATGCAGAGTTGTCAACTGATCACCACCTGGTGGTGAGTTGGATCCGATGGCAGGGGAGGATGCCATTCAGACCTGGCAGACTCAAACGTATGGTGAGGGTGTGCTGGGAACGTCTGGCTGAGGCTCCTGTCCAGGAGGTCTTCAATTCCCACCTCCAGAAGAACTTCAAACACATTCCGAGGGAGTCTGGAGACATGGAGTCTGAATGGGCCATGTTCTCCACCTCTATTGTTGAAGCGGCGGCCCAGAGCTGCAGCTGCAAGGTGGTCGGTGTACCTCGTGGTGGCAACCCCCGAACCAAGTGGTGGACACCAGTGGTGAGGGGGGTCATTAAGCTGAAGAAGGAGTCCTATCAAGCTTGGTTGGCTTGTGGGACTCCCAAAGCAGCTGAGGTGTACCGGCAGGCCAAGCGGAGTGCAGCTCGGGTGGTTGCTGAAGCAAAAAGCCGGGTATGGGAGGAGTTCGGTGAGGCCATGGAACAAGACTTTCGGTTGACCTCGAAGAGATTCTGGCAAACTGTCCAGCGGCTCAGGAGGGGAAAGCGGCTCCCTGTCCGCACTGTGTATGGTGCGGATGGGGCGCTGTTGACTTTGACTGGGGATATCGTCGGGCAGTGGAAGGAATACTTTGAGGATCTCCTCAATCCCACTGATACGCCTTCCACAGAGGAAGCAGGGCTTGTGGATAAGGGGGACGACTCGCCTATCACAGGGGCTGAGGTTGCCAAGGTGGTTAAAAATCTCTTTGGTGGCTGGGCCCCGGGGGTGGACGAGATTCGCCCTGAGTACCTCAAGACCCTGGATGTTGTAGGGCTGTCATGGTTGACACGCCTCTGCAACATTGTGTGGAGGTCGGGGGCAGTGCCTTTGGCATGGCAAACCGGGGTGGTGGTTCCTCTCTTCAAAAAAGGGGACCGGGGGTGTGCTCCAACTTTAGAGGGATCACACTCCTCAGCCTCCCTGGGAAGGTCTATACCAAGGTACTGGAGAGGAGAGTCCGGCCGTTGGTCGAACCTCGGATTCAGGAGGAGCAATGTGGTTTTCGTCCTGGCTGTGGCAGATCAGACCAGCTCTTTACCCTCTTGAGAATTCTCGAGGGTTCGTGGGAGTTTGCCCAACCAGTTTACATGTGTTTTGTGGACTTGGAGAAGGCATTTGACCACGTCCCTCATGGTTTTTTGTGGGGGGTGCTTCGGGAGTATGGGGTATCGGGCTTGTTGTTACAAGCTATTCGGTCTCTGTACGACCGTTGTGAGAGTTTGGTTTGTATTGCCAACACTCGGTCAGACTCATTCCCAGTGAGAGTTGGACTCCGCCAGGGCTGCCCTTTGTCACCAATCCTGTTCCTAATTTTTATGGACAGGATTTCTAGGCGCAGCCAGGGAATGGAGGGTGTCATGCTTGGTGACCACAGGATCTCATCTCTGTTGTTTGCAGATGATGTTGTCCTGTTGGCTTCATCCAGCAATGACCTACAGTTCTTGCTGGGATGGTTTGCCACTGAGTGTGAAGCGGCTGGGATGAGAATCAGCACCTCCAAGTCCGAGTCCATGGTTCTCGGCCAGAAAAAGGTGGATTGTCCTCGCCGGGTTGGGGACAGGCTCCTGCCCCATGTGGAGGAGTTTAAGTATCTTGGGGTCTTATTCATGAGTGACGGGAGAATGGAGAGGGAGATTGACAGACGGATCGGAGCAGCATCTGCAGTGATGCGGACAATGTACCGGTCTGTTGTGGTGAAGAATGAGCTGAGTTCTAAGGCAAAGCTGTCGATTTACCAGTCAATCTACGTTCCTAGTCTCACCTATGGTCACGGGCTTTGGGTAATGACTGAAAAAACGAGATCGTGGATACAAGCGGCTGAAATGAGCTTTCTCTGTAGGATTGCTGGACTCACCCTCAGAGATAGGGTGAGGAGCTCAGTCATCCGGGAGAGGCTCAGAGTAGAACCGCTGCTCCTCCACATTGAAAGGAGTCAGTTGAGGTGGTATGGGCATCTCATTAGGATGCCTCCTGGATGCCTCCCACTTGAGGTGTTTTGGGCACGTCCCACTGGGAGGAGACCCCAGGGCAGACCAGGACTCGGTGGAGAGACTATGTCTCCCAGCTGGTGTGGGAACGCCTTGGTATCCTCTCTGAAGAGCTGGAGCAGGTGGCTGGGGAGAGGGAAGTCTGGGCTTCTCTGCTTGAACTGCTGCCTCTGTGACCCAGACCTCTGGAAAAGCGGTAGAAAATGGATGGATGGATGGATATTTTACCAGCCACTACAGTATTAAGTTATGTTCTGTAGGAATTGCAGGAATGAAGAGACTAGCAATTTCTCTCTTTTCTCGCACAAGCAGGCGTGCCGTTTTTATTCTCCAGCGGCAATGACAAAAAGCAACAGTTAAAAACACTAGCTCTATTTTCACTCTAAACTGAGGTCCTTCAGTGGCTGCCTAGAGAGGTGCCTGATGAAAAAGCCTGAGCGCACAACTATAACTGCCTAAGCAGATCATTCTGTACATGAACACATATTATGGTGAATTATGTCTTTAGAGTCTGCTACAGTTTCCTATTATGTACCTGGCAGGTTAAGGTGACTGAAATTCATGAAGTCAATGACTTTAATCTGTCAGCAGCCTTCAGACAAACTAAACGTGCCAATATCTGATTTTAAAATAAGAGAGATTTTTCCAGCTCCTTGGTCATTTAAGTTAATTTATTTCATTAAATACAATTTTATTAATATTTTTTCTTTGTAATTGAAGTTAAAACCCCTTGAACTCTGTGAATCCCGCGGGCGGTCACGTCTCTGCATCTTAGTGCGTCTCAGTGCGCACTGAAAAAAAATAGCTGGTCTTCCAGTACAGACACAGCCTTGAGTGTCTGAGAAAAAAGGAAAAAAAAAAAGAGAAAAAAACCTGAGAAAAAAGCTGTGTAATATATTCATTTTTTGTGGTATTTTTACAAAATTTTGACCTGAGCTTGAAAACACTTGGTTCTGCATTTCTGTTGTGTTTTCCAGCCAGTATCTGACAGCTGTATGTTATTTGCAAGCATTTGTATCTAAAAAAACACCCAGGCGAACTTTCTTGTTACTCAGTGGCAGGAGCACTTAGAGAGATTATGACTATTTTGCCAAAAAATTCAGAGTGTTTTCTTTTAAATGAGACTAACCCCATGAAGATACTGCAACGGGTTGAAGAACAGCTTTTGATTTACTTTGGGCACGTTATTTTTAGGCGTTTTTAGGGAAGTTGAACAGAGTTCAACAGGTTAAATTATTGTTCTGTTCTGACTGCAAAATTATGGTGAAAAATGTAAATTGTTATAAGGAAAAAGTAAAAAAAATTACCAGTCTGTTTCAAATTTATCTAAAAAAACAGTAATTTTATTTAAAAAAAAACAGACAAAAATTAGTCATAAAATTATTCACAAATTTATAATAAAGTTTCAAATGTACAAGAAAAGTCAATTTTACAAGAGGAAATTACAAATTTGAGGAACATGGTTTCAACTTTAAGATAGATTTACAGAGAAAAATAGAAAACTATAAGAAAATTGTTATAAATTTTTGAGAAAAACCTCAAACCTTCAAGGCTGAAGTCACTCCTCAAGTTTTTAAGTGGGTGCTCTTTGTACCCTTAACTCAACTACAAATTTTTGGTTGTCTACTTTTAATTAATAATTTCAAAGCACTGCTTTTACATGAGTAGAATTTCTGGTTACTATACCCACCTGATCATATAATTTAAGTATGCATGAGTACATTACTATTATGAATGTTTCTTTCCCTTCCCTACTCTCTCAATGGAAAAAAAAAGAAACACTAGAATAAAAATACAAAAAATACACTTATTTTTGTCATTTATGTAAACCATGACAAAAAAAATCCTGCAGGACAAAACATGACACTTGATATTTTCTAACCTGTTTATATACCACCATAGACAGAGAGAGAAGCTGAATTAGACAGAGCTCAGAGAGGGCAAGATGAGACAGAAGAGAGGAGCCAAGGAGAGGAAAGTGTTCAGGCAGAGGAAGGAGAGAAGGATAACACCACTAAAAAGTCTAAACACAGGATGTCTGGGTGGGACCCCAACTGGCCCAATATTCAAGCCTTGGTTGTACAATACTTCAAATGGTAAGTTCCATATGCAAGATTACTGTGTAAAATTTTAAAAAGAAATAAATAGTATAAAATTAACATATTCCGGTATGTTTTTAAGGTCTTTTAGCCAGAGGAAACACTGTGGTCCAAGGGGAAAATAGTCCAAACACGGGGAGTTGCAGACTGAAAGGCTAAGTGTGTGCAGGATGCAGACTAACGCTGTGGTGAAGAGTGAGTGAACTGACAGGAATGAAATACACAGCCAGCTAATGGTGCAGATTGAATACAGGTGCCTGATAGTAACAGGTGTACTGATTGCAGGCTGCACACTGCAGCAGCAGGCTGAGCAGCCAATGGGAAATACCTGGAGGAAGAGGGAGAGGCAAAATAAAACACAGAATAACTCTAAGCAATAAGTGAAGAAAACAGGAAGGCAAAATACAATAATAGTCTGTGGAGTGGCCAAATCGCCCCAGACACATGACAATGGCGCCATCGTTCAATCTCACAAAAGACAAAGCTCCACATATACAATGCGTCAGTTCTCTCCATTCTACTCTATGGGTCAGAGACATGACCACTGAATAAGACTCTGGCTTTGAGAGTCGATGGGTTTGATAGTCAGGCCCTCAGAACCGTCAAGAACATCAGGTGGCCCCAACGCAGTTCTTATGACGCACTCTGAGCCCGCACACATCAGCCTGCAGCATCCCACCTTATTACACAGTGGCGCATCCACTGGTTTAGCCATGTCCTCCGCCTCCTACCAGAACACCCAACAAAAGAAATCCTCATGTTCGACCCCAGGGCCTCAGGGTGGAAAAGACCTTGGGGCAAGCCACGCACCAGATGGTTCGATGTGCTCTGACAGCTCGGAGTCGCCGTTGATGATGCAGAGGAGCTGGCCCAAAACCAGCAATATTGGCACGCACTGGTTAACCTGACTGGCTTTACACATGGTGATGGCCACCAGCCCTCACCCTGCAAGAGTAGTAAGTAAGTAAGCACTAACCCACAGTCGATTATAGTATGCCTGTCTCCATTCTGGCTTATTTTATTATATTTTGGCTTTAATAGGGGCAGCTCAGTGAAGCAGTGGTTAGCACTGTGGCAGCAGAGCAAGAAGGTCATGGGTTCAAGCCCACCCCTGACCATTGTAGGTTCGATCCCCCCCGACCATCAGTGACTCTCCTGTGTGGAGTTTGCATGTTCTCCCCGTGTCTGCGTGGGTTTTTCTCCAGGTACTCCGGTTTCCTCCCACAAGCCGCAGACATGCAGGTTAGGTTAACTGGCATCAACTGGGGATTCTAAATTGTCCTTAGGTATGACTGTGAGAGTGAATGGTTGTCTGTCTCTCTGTGTTAGCCCTGTGATGGACTGGAGATCTGTCCAGGGTGTACCCTGCCTCTTGCCCAAAGATGCTGGGATAGGCTCCAGCCCCCGCTGACCAAAAAGGATTAAGCGGAAGAAGATGGATGGATGGGTGGCTTTACTAGACAGGTAGATTGGGCTGCTAGCATTTGTTGGTTTAAGCCAGAGGTGCCCAAACTTTTTTTTTTATAGAGGGCCAGATTGGAGAATATGCAAATGACCGAGGGCCAGTTGTCCAAGTTGGCACTATTTTGAAATAAAAGCTGCATACAGTATAAATGCCCTGTTCTACAACAATTTTATTTTAAATAACACAGGTTTAAATTAGTCAAATGACAATGCAGCCAAATATGTATTCAGATGTGGAAAAATAAAAACACCTGGAAAACCAGGTCACATTAAAGAACAATATATCAAATCACTAAAAGTTGATTATATAAAAAACAGGTAAACATTTTTCATGCCATTTAATTTGAAACACTGGTTTTGGTAATAAGTTAATCCCTTCTGTGATGTTGGGTTTGATGTGCCCTTTATTGTGAAGTGCGGTGTAGTGGCGGCCACTTCCTCTTCCGCCACCGCACCGCCCTATAAATGCCAGGGGACATCCATTTTAGGGTCTCTTGGCCAATGTCCCTGCCTGGTGGCTGTTGTGTGTCCAACCTCATTAATAAAGCTGAGTTCACCTGTTCATCTGGCCTCATCCTTGAATAAGGTATTTATTCAGACATAACATTTTGGTGACAAGGAAAAATTATGGAAGCATGTACTGCACCACTTCGCCCCTTCCTGGAGCTCCCAGGCGAGCCACCTGTGCCCTGGCCAAGATGGTTTGTGGCTTTCCAAAATTACATTGTCGCCCTCAACCTGGGTGAGCTAAATAAGCTAAGAACACATGCGCTCCTTGCACATAATTTAGGAATTGAGGGCCAACGTATCCTGCGTACACTCGGGGCTTCGGACTTGTATGAGGACGTAGTCGAGTTGCTAGTGTGCCATTTTCACACCCTGGACAGTGTGACCGTCCGGAGGATTAGGTTCCGACAACGACACCAGCGAGTGGGTGAGCCTGTCCGCCAGTTTGTCTGCTGGCTAGTGAGTGTTGTTTTGGGCCACTGGAGGAGGAAATGGTACGTGACCAGCTGGTGGAGCACACAACCAGTGCTGCTTTACGAGCTAGGCTACTCACGGTGCCAAATGACCTAACGTTAGCCAGGGCTGTCGAGCTAGCTCTCCAAGTGGAGACCGCAGACAAGCTAGCTTCGGAGCTAAAGTGGCACCAGTCACAACAGCAGCTGGAGCCTACTGCCTACAGCATTAGTAGCAGACCCTGATAGTGAGGATAGCTTGACCAACGACAACGTGGACATCAACGCTGTCAGCTGAAGGTCTGCCCCGGGAAAACCCCTGTGCATGTGTTGGGGGTCTGTGAAGCACCAATTCAAGGCTAGGGATTGCCCAGCTAGAGGGAAGTGTTGTGGCAAGTGTGGACACTTGAACCATTATTCAATTCAATTCAATTCAATTCAACTTTATTTATATAGCGCCATTTCACAACAACAGTCATCTCATAGCACTATCAACTGTAGGGAGGACCCCCACAGTTGCAGAAAGACCCCAGCAATCAGGCGATCCCCTGTGAGCAAGCACTTGGCGACGGTGGAGAGGAAAAACTCCCTTTTAACAGGAAGAAACCTCCAGCAGAACCAGGCTCAGGGAGGGGCAGTCATCTGCTGCGACTGGCTGGGGGGTGAGGGGATAGAGAAGAAGAAAAGAGCAGACATGTAGAGAGCAAACAGCACGATGGGGACTCAATCTATGGGAGAGAACAAACAAATGTTAATGACCAGCAAAAAAAAAATATTTCATAGAGAGTGAGGAAAGGAGTGAGGCCCAGTGCATTACTGGAGGTCCCCCGGCTGACTAAACCTATTAGCAGCATAACTAAGGGAGGGTTCAGAAAACACATGATCCCTCCCTAATTGTAGGCTATATCAAAAAGGTAGGTTTTAGCCCTATTCTTAAAAACAGAGATCGAGTCTGACTCCCGAATCCAGATTGGCAGCTGATTCCACAGGAGAGGAGCTTGATAACTGAAGGCTCTGCCTCCCATTGTACTTTTGGAGATTCTAGGTATTACAAGTAAACCTGCATTTTGGGAGCGTAGTGCTCTGTTAGGATGATACGGTAGTATCAGATCTTTTAAATAAAAAGGAGCCTGATTGTTTAGAGCTTTGTAAGTAAGAAGAAGGATTTTAAACTTAATTCTAAACTCTATGGGAAGCCAATGAAGGGAGGCCAGAACCGGAGAGATATGATCTCTCTTTCTAGTACCTGTTAAAACTCTTGCTGCAGCATTTTGGATCAGCTGAAGACTTTTTAAAGATGTTTTAGGACAGCCTGATAATAAAGAATTACAATAATCTAATCTCGAGCTAACAAAAGCGTGGATCAGCTTCTCAGCATCACTCTGAGACAAGATGCTCCTAATCTTGGCAATATTACGCAAATGATAGAAGGCAGTCTTAGAAACAAATTTAATATGTGAATTGAAGGACAAATCCTGATCAAAAATAACTCCAAGGTTCCTCACAGAGCTATTAAGAGAAAGAGTAACTGCATCCAAACTGAAAGTTTGATTTGGAAAGGAATTTCTAAGGTTTTTTGGACCAACAAGAATGACTTCAGTCTTATCTGAATTTAATAGCAGGAAATTACAAGTCATCCAAACTTTGATTTCCTTAAGACAGGCTTCTAACTTGACTAATTGATTAGTATCATCTGGCTTCATTGACAGGTATAATTGTGTGTCATCTGCATAACAGTGAAAATGTATACAGTGCTTTCTAATAATGTTGCCTAACGGAAGCATATATAAACTAAAAAGAGTAGGGCCAAGCACAGATCCCTGTGGAACTCCATGACTAAGCTTTGAGCTGAGAGAAAACTCATCATTTACATGAACAAACTGGAACCTATCAGATAAATAAGATCTAAATAAGATCTAAACCACTGCAACGAAGTTCCATTAAGTCCAACATAGTGTTCTAATCTATCAAGTAGAATATTATGATCAATAGTATCAAAAGCTGCACTAAGATCTAAAAGGACAAGTACAGAAACTAGTCCATTATCAGATGCAATGAGGAGGTCGTTAGTGACCTTCGCTAAGGCTGTTTCAGTGCTATGATGGATTCTAAACCCAGATTGAAACTCCTCAAATAAACCATTTCCCTGCAGGTGGTCAAATAATTGCATAGCAACAACTCTTTCTAAGATTTTTGAAATGAAAGGGAGATTAGAGATTGGTCTATAGTTAGCTAAAGCTCCTGGATCTAGCGTTGGCTTTTTGAGTAAGGGTTTAATTACAGCCGTTTTAAAAGCCTGCGGTACATGGCCTAAAGTTAATGAAGAATTGATTATATGAAGAATAAAGCTACCAATAAGTGGGAAGACTTCTTTAAATAACCTGGTAGGAATAGGGTCTAAAAGACAAGTTGAAGGTTTGGATGAGGAAACTATTTTGTCTAACTCACAAAGGTCGATTGGAGTAAACTCATCAAGACAGACATCAATAGAAGGAGTTGTAGTAGTTACAGTATTTAAGTTAACTGTGGGAAGAATCTGATTGATTTTATCTCTGATGGATGAAATTTTATTATTGAAAAAGTTCATAAAGTCCTGACTAGTAAGCTCTAAGGGGATGTTAGGATTGACAGAGTCCTGACTCTTTCTCCACCTGGCTACAGTACTGAAAAGAAACCTGGGATTATTCTTGTTCTCTTCTATTAATGCAGAGTAATAACTCGTTCTAGCTTTTCTAAGAGATTTTTTATAAATTAAAAGATGATTTCTCCAAGCTAGATAGATTTCATCTAAATTAGTAGAGCGCCATTTTCTTTCTAATTGACGAGTCTTCTGTTTTAAGCTACGAGTTTCTGTGTTGAACCAAGGAGTTAAAAATCTCTGATTAGACTTTTTCTTTTTTAAGGGGGCCACCAAGTCTAGAGCCTGATGCAGAGAAGCTGAAACACTATCCACCATGTTATCAATTACAGAAGGAGCAAGCTGTCTATAGCTTATTTCCGTTGTGTTGACACATGGCATAGAGGAAACAATCTGCATAAATTTGGAAACAGCATCATCTGAGAGGCATCTACTGTGATAATATTTTTCTTTAGGAGCCAAATAGTCAGAAATAGTAAAATCAAAGGTTAACAGACAATGGTCTGACAGTACAGGGTTATGAGGAGACACTACCAGATTTTCTATTTCTATGCCATATGTCAGAACAAGGTCCAATGTATGGTGGAGGTAATGAGTAGAATTTCCTACTTTCTGAGAAAACCCAATCGAGTCTAATATTGAATTAAAAGCCACATTAAGGCAGTCACTATCTACATCCACATGTATATTAAAGTCCCCTACTATAATTATTCTATCAGATTTCAGCACTAAATCAGCTAAGAAATCAGCAAATTCGGATAAAAATTCTGAATAGGTTGATGGGGGACGATAAACTATGGCAAATAAAATTGGGTTTAACCTGGAATTGCTAAAGTGCCCAATACTGAGGACCAGGCCCTCAAAGGAATTATAACATGTTTTTTGCTTTACATTAACTAGTAATTTGGAATGGTAAATTGCTGCTACTCCTCCTCCACGACCAGAACTTCTGGGATTTTGACAGTTTAAATAACCAGAGGGAGTTGATTCATTTAAACCAACATAATCCTCTTGCCCTAACCAAGTCTCTGTAAGGGAAATTAAATCAATCTGATGATCAATTAACAGATCATGGACTAACAGAGACTTGGGAGTTAGAGACCTAATATTTAATAAACCACATTTAATTTTTAAATTATGAGGAGGAACAGAGGCCAAATCATTCAATTTAGAGGCTTTATGTTTAATTTGAGTTTTACCAATATTTTGCTTTATCACTTTGGGATGCTTATACATTATATTTTTATTTACTTTGGAGGGAGCAGACAACGATTCTCTGATGGGGAAGACAGGGGCTAAGCTGAGGGGTGGTGGATGAAGAGGAGCTGCAGAGAGGCGTGTAAGACTGCAACTCTGCTTCCTGGTCCCAACTCTGAGTAGTCATGGTTTTGGAAATTTGGATAAAAAAGATGCCAGATTGTTAGATAAATGAGAAGCACCATCCAAAGTGGGATGAATGCTGTCTCATCTCATAAGACCAGGTTTTCCCCAAAAAGAGCTCCAATTGTCAATGTAGCCCACGTCATTTTTAGGACACCACACAGACAGCCAGCGGTTCAAGGATGACGAGCGACTAAACATGTCATCACTGGTCAGATTGGGGAGGGGCCCAGAGAATACTACAGTGGCAGACATTGTTTTGGCAAAGTCACACACCGATTCTACATTAAGTTTCGTGACTTCCGACTGCCGGAGACGGATGTCATTAATGCCGGCGTGAATAACAATTGTGGAATATTTACAGTTACTTTTAGCCAGCATTTTCAAATTTGACTCGATGTCGCCTGCTCTGGCCCCAGGAATGCATGTGACTATGGCCGCTGGAGTCTCTAGGTTCACGTTTCTGACTACAGAGTCGCCAATGATCAGAGTTTTTTCCTCAGCGGGTGTGTCGCTGAGCGGGGAAAAACGATTAGAAACGTGAACAGGTTGGTGGTTGTGGTAGACTGCAAGTCTAAAATAGAACATTACTGGCACATGCCTCTAGGGGGAACTACCTGTATTGTTCAGCACTACTATGAAGGGGACACATTAGAACAAGAGTGTGAAAACCCCGCGCAGAATCCATGTTCAGTCTTATTATGTGTGTTGCAGAATAAACGGCAGAGTTAGCCAAAGAAATAACTCAAGTGTGATCATTGCTACACGGTAGGATATCACACAATTGGCGACGAGGATTAAAAGAAAAAAATCAGCGGCGAGAAACAGAGAACATTGCAAGTGTGGCGAACTCAAGTGACTCCAGTAGTTCGAGTGCAAGTTCAGAGGAGGAAAAACGAGGTTTCCCCACCACGACGAGCAATGGCGGCTGTAATCGGAACGGTAACCCCTTTTGATAACTCGACTCAGTCATGGGAAGAATATAGTGAAATGTTGGACTTTTTCTTCGAAGCTAGTGACATTGAGGAGCCAGACAAAAGGAAGGCTGTACTGTTGAGTGGAGTTGGTGCAACTACTTACAGTTTGTTGAGAAATTTAATAAGCCCTGCATTACCGAAAGATAAAACGTACGACCAGCTTACTGCTGAGCTTCAGAAGCACTTCAGCCCCAAACCGAGTGAAATCGTGCAACGATTCAAATTTAATTCACGCATAAGGAGGAACACTGAGTCCATAGCAGAGTATGTGGCAGAATTGAGGAAATTAACACTGCACTGTGATTACAAAGACTCATTGGAAGAAATGTTAAGAGACAGACTTGTGTGTGGAGTGAATGATGACCGAATGCAACGGCGACTTTTATCTGAAACAAAACTCACTTTTGCAAAGGCTTTGGAATTATGCCAAGCGATGGAAACAGCATCTAAAGATGTGAGAGAAATGCAAAGGAAACTAGCAGAGGACACAGCAACGCATGTTCGTGTGCCTAAGACCCAAGTAGGTGTCCACAAAGTGTCGACTGACAAAAATCAGCACAAATTCCCCAGTTGTTATCGCTGCAAAGGCCAGCACAATGCCGCCGAGTGCAAAATTGCCACTGAGCTGTGTCATAATTGTGGCAAGCGAGGGCACATTAAGAAAGCATGTAGAATAAAGGTGGACAGCGCACAGGTGCTGAAAGCAACAGTAAAAGGGCAAAAGTATGAAAACAAGGGCCCAGGAAAGGAACAGCGAGCGAATCAACTGAGAGGGGAGGGAGAAAGTGATACAGAAGACATGGGTTTTCACACAATTTACAACACGTCAGAGGAGCTGACCAAGGTAGCGCCCATCACGCGTACCATGAATGTTAATGGAATGAAAGTAACATTTGAAGTTGATACAGGCTGTGGAGTAACCATATTAAGTAAACAGCAATATACACAACTGTGGAAGAAAACAGACACAGCAGAATTAAATCACTGTTCATTAAAATTAAAAACATACACAGGAGAGAAGCTAGACGTGCTAGGCATGGCACAAGTGAAGGTGCAGCACGAAAACAAAGAAAAGGACTTACCTGTAGTAGTAGTTGGGAGCGAAGGACCAAATCTACTAGGGCGAAGTTGGCTACAAGAACTGGCCATGATTGATCAGTTGGTGAATAAAGTGGAATCTCAGCCCAAATTGCAGCTGGAGGAGATCCTCGAAAGACACGCTGAGGTGTTCAAAGAAGGCTTAGGACAGCTAAAAGGTGTCACTGCAAAGATTAATGTGGACAAGGAGGCCCAACCACGATTCTGCAAACCCCGACCGGTGCCCTATGCAGTCAAGCCACTGGTCGAAAGCGAGCTACAGAGGCTGCTGGATGACAAGATCATTGAGCCAGTGCAGGTTGCAGAATGGGCGGCGCCCATAGTCCCAGTGAGAAAGCCGGATGGCTCCATTAGAATATGTGGAGATTACAAACTCACTGTCAATCGAGCATCACGGGTGGATCAGTATCCAATTCCTAAAGTGGAGGACCTCTTCGCACAGCTGAACGGCGGCCGACACTTCACGAAATTAGACATGAGTCACGCCTACCAACAAGTAGTCCTGGAAGAAGAATCAAGAAAGTATGTAACCATCAATACACACAAAGGCTTATATACCTACACACGCTTACCATTTGGAGTAGCTTCCAGTCCTGCTATATTCCAGAGAACTATGGAGGGCATCCTAGGTGGAATTCCGAATGTTGCCGTTTATTTGGATGACATCCTTTGTACAGGACCAAATGAACAAGAACATCTGAAAACGCTGAAGGAAGTGCTTCAACGGTTGGAGAAAAGCGGTCTGAGGTTGAAAAGAAGCAAGTGTGAGTTCATGGGAAAAGAGGTGGTGTTCCTAGGCCACAAGATCAACGCCAGTGGTCTACACCCTCTAACAGACAAAGTGGAAGCCATTGCGGAGGCGCCTGAGCCACAAAATGTTACTGAGTTAAAAGCCTACCTGGGCTTGTTGAACTATTACCATAGGTTCCTCCCAAAGCTCTCCACGCTGCTGGCACCACTACATACCTTACTTAAGAAGGAAGAAAAATGGTCATGGGGGGTCAAGCAGCAGAAGGCGTTTGAAGAGTCCAAAGCGCTACTTCAGTCCTGTAGTGTGCTAGTGCACTATGATTCAAACAAACCACTCATCCTGGCGTGTGACGCATCACCCTACGGTGTGGGTGCTGTACTCTCTCATCGTATGGAGGATGGCTCAGAGAGACCCATAGGGTTCGTCTCAAGAACTCTTAGTGCAGCTGAGAAAAACTACTCCCAGCTAGACAAGGAGGGCCTTGCAGTAGTATTTGGTGTAAAAAAATTCCACAAATACCTGTACGGGAGACAGTTCGCTATAGTGACTGACCACAAGCCACTAATTTCACTGTTCAGTGAAATGAGAGCCATACCCCAGATGACATCTCAGAGAATTCAGAGATGGGCCGTTACATTAGCAGCGTATGAGTACACCATCGTTTACAAAGCCGGACGGGACCATACGAATGCTGACGCGATGAGTAGGCTACCCTTGGATGGAGGAAGAGACAGCACGCCTGAGGAGGAGGAGAGAGTGCTATTGTTTGAAGATATCGGCGTGCCCCTGGTGAACGCACAACAAATAAAGAAGTGGACAGACAAAGACCCTGTTCTAGCAAGAGTGCAAGAATACATCTTGCGAGGATGGCCGAAAATGAACAGTCCTGAGTTCATTCCCTATGCCCGACGACAGGATGAGCTCAGCACCCAGGAAGGTTGTATCCTGTGGGGAGGACGCGTGGTTGTTCCACCACCTGGCAGGAATGCCTTACTGCAACAACTACACCAAGCACACCCTGGCATCACTCGCATGAAAGCGTTGGCGAGGAGCTACATGTGGTGGCCCAACATGGATGCAGAGGTGGAGGCGCTTGTGAAGTCATGTGCGGCATGCCAGGAGAACAGGAACAGTCCTCCAGCAGCCCCACTACATCCCTGGGAAGTTCCAGATAAACCATGGAGAAGAATTCACATTGACTACGCAGGTCCATGGATGGGAAGAAAGTTGAGGTCAACATTTGACTTAATACATCCAGACTTCAGAAACAAAGTGCATGACAAACAAGAGAAACAAAAAGGTTATCATGACATGCATGCTAGAGAGAGAATACTGAGAGAAGGAGACGTGGTCTACACCCGCAACTTTGGCTCAGGACCAGCCTGGGTACCAGGAGAAATAACAGAAAAGACAGGCCCTGTGTCATTCAAGGTGACATTAGGTCATGGACAAGTGGTGAGGCGACACATCGACCAAGTTCGTGGTAGGAGCTCCATTCCCCTGCCGATGGCACCAGAGGTGTTGTCTGACACCCATCCTGAGGAGAGCATCAACGAACCACCACGTCAGGTGAAACCTGAGGTAACCGTCTCTGCAGATTCTACGGGCAGCACTGCAGCAGCCGAAACAGTGGAGCAGTCTGAGTCTTCACCTGCAGTTGGCTCACCCGCCGTGAGAAGATCTCAGCGAGCTAGGAGAGCTCCAGACTACTTGAAGGACTATACTTAGTCAGTAGTGAGTTCCCCAGCCACAGGACAAGAATGCGTCCTGGAACCTCACTGGGATGCGGTAGTCAAACCAATTCCCCAGTTAGACTGTTATGTGTGTTATACATGTGAAAAAAAAAAAAAAAAAAAAAAAAAGAAAGAAAGAAATTATGTGTATGACACATGTGTTTAAGAAATTAAAAAGTAACTGTGATAGTTCAGGGTTAAATGGGAGTTCCAGGATGTCTAGTAATTGGCTAGTGTAAGTAAGAGTAGTTTAATCTAGAGGGGAGGGATGTGGTAGACTGCAAGTCTAAAATAGAACATTACTGGCACATGCCTCTAGGGGGAACTACCTGTATTGTTCAGCACTACTATGAAGGGGACACATTAGAACAAGAGTGTGAAAACCCCGCGCAGAATCCATGTTCAGTCTTATTATGTGTGTTGCAGAATAAACGGCAGAGTTAGCCAAAGAAATAACTCAAGTGTGATCATTGCTACACGGTAGGATATCACAGTGGTGAACCGGGGCTTTGCGACTAGGCTTCCTTCTCACCGTCACCCACCCAGTCTCCTCGCTGCAGAGGAGAGCCGGGGAACCGGTGACAGGGGGACCTAAGCTAGCTAGCTCCGCTGCAGCTAAGGGGCGTCCGTCGAGATTAACTGGCGCAGACGGTGTTTCAATGCAGCGGAGCCGGGATTCCAAATCAGACAACCTCGCCTCGAGCGCCTCAAAAAGACAACATTTATTACATTTACCGTTATCACTAAAAGAGGCAGAGGTGTAGCTAAACATCTGACAGAGAGAGCACACCAGAGGAGGAGAGGAAAGAGAGCTAGTAGCCATAGCTAGTGGCTCGAGAGCTGGAGAGCAAACCACACAGGCAGACAGCAAAACAGGAAGTGACGATCTCCGACGTCACTTCGTGACGATTATGCTAGAGTGTGCCATGTATCTAAGCCGGAGAGCCCACGGAAGAAATCACTCCGCCCGTCCCCGACAACTATCCACACAGTGTCCCACAGCACCAACACGTACATGTTCTGCGCAATGGAACTAGACGGTGTGGAGGTGCCGCTGCTGCTCGATACGGGGGCAGAAGGCTCGATGCTGAATTGGGCCACAGTGAAGAAGTTTTTTTCCCCACTACAGGATAAAGTGCCGCTTTATTTTTATGGAGGTTGCAGGCTGTGCACTGTTGGAACGTTGGCGTTAATGGTTCAGTACAAGTCCACGACGATGGCGGACTTCACGTTTCACGTGGCGGCCCAAGGTGACAACATCATGGGCTGTGACTTGTTTTATGGACTGGGTTTCGCCATTAAAGATGGCGCTGGGGAAGAATGGTCTGATTGTGGCCAGTGGAATCCTCTGGTTCCAGTGGTAGAAAACAATGTTGTGTGGGATGAAGAACTAACGGACACCACAGCGGTCAAGCAGGACCAGTCTCACCCAGGTTCGGCGCAGGAGTGTCTCAGTGCCAGCACTTGGAAAACGGTAGCAAGGGGTACCCAGCGTGTCAGCGAGACACCTGCATTGGCGAGTGACGTCAATGTGCTAGCCCCCGATTCCTCCCGAGCTTGGTCGCAGAGGGATGGAGGATCAGCAGCTACGATGATGGCCGCTACAACGGCTTTAGAAGAGGAAAGGGCCAGACCGACAGGCACGGAGAGACCGTGCGCCGAGCAGCACCATATCAGGCCGAGCAGAACCCCGCTTAGTGTCATGGACTTCGTCCGGGTTTGAGAAGTGGGATGTCCACAGTGAGTATGGTCCAGACGACAGCCAGCAGAACACCTACGCATCATGGCTAAGCTGGGCGCAGCTTATTTCCAGCTGTTGGATGGTTCGGCGAGGCATGCCAACGAGCTGCGACGTTCCCGGGAAGAGGCTTCTGGTGGCGGGGCTGGATGAGAGCAGCAGTCGGTGGTGATGAGGAGAGGCACTTTTGTCCATGGGATTAGCCACTATTCTGAGAGCCTGCTACTTCCAGGGGCTGCCCTGGGTCCCCCAAGCCGGTTCTGTCCTTTTCTGTCCAAGGACAGTAGTGTAAATTTAACAAAAAAGTTCTAATGTTCATATGTTTGTGTGTAAAAAATCAAAACAAAAACAAAAAAACCCCTAAAATGTTATTGTTCTGGGTGTATTAATATTTTAGGAGCACAACAATGTTCTAAGTTACTGATGGACTTTCAATTAGTTTACAGGTGGCAGAATAACCCACCTTGCCGTGTGGGGCAGGACGGTAGTCCACCCGTCCTCCCTAGTTTAGGTTTATTGTGTGAATGTGACAGGCTATTTAGCGATTTCAGTTTTAGTTTTCTTAGTGTGTGATTCGGGTCCTAAATTCGGGAGGGTCTCTATTCTATGTGTGTTTTGGACTTCTACAGGGGGCGGGAAATGTGATGTTGAGTTTGATGTGTCCTTTATTGTGAAGTGCAGTGTAGTGGCAGCCACTTCCTCTTCCGCCACTGCACTGCCCTATAAATGCAAGGGGACATCCATTTTAGGGTCTCTTGGCCGATGCCCCTGCCTGGTGGCTGTTGTGTGTCCAACCTTATTAATAAAGCTGAGTTCACCTGTTCATCTGGCCTCATCCTTGAATAAGGTATTTATTCAGACATAACACATTCCACAGCATGTGGGACACCATGTGGTGTATGGGGCAGCACCCATCTCCATTTCACTGACCCTAGTGTTGTGTAGTGAGTGTGATATGAGTGTGTGACCCATGGGTCTTGCTGTACCTGCCCATGGCGTGATGTCAGGCAGGCATGGCCCACTATATAGTTCTGTGTGTGTGTTAATAAAAGTTCAGTTGGTTGAGTCTGCTGCATGGGATAACCCTGACTCTGACTCCCTTATTCAGACATAACACCTGGGCCACACAGCTACTGTGCGTAGTGAAAGCTACAGTAGAGGGTCAGTCCTCTGGTAGCTCTGTGTGTTAACTTTCCTTTCCCCATTCCATTATGCTGAGCACCAAGTTAGAAGGTGGAAAGTACCATTTTTATATATTCTTAATCTCAGAACATATCAAATTGACACCCCCCCCCCCTTAAAAAAATCTTTCGGAAAGTAATCTTCATTTTTTGTATCTATAGTTGTAACATGACACAAAGATTCATTTTCATACCACAAGTACCAAAAAACAAAGAGCAGCCCTTTAAAACTGTTGCTTTGGCTTTATAATGCCATTAGTGTTTATGACAAATGTAAAAGATTACTCATGGAACCTTTCTAAATGGATACTGAAAACAGCCAAGAATAAGAATTTGTGAATTTCTTATGCCCAAGCCATAACCATATAGTATGATAGTTGTGACACGCTTTGATCTCGCTGCTGCCCGGTCACATGGTTCATGGAGCTCCAAATAGTTCCAAACAACAACCTTTCTATAATGGCGTGTGAATGGCAGCTGTGATGATCTGAGGCATAAAAAACATTTTTTAGCCATATTAGGTAAATATTCAAATATTCAAAATACCAATCGGTAGGTATATTGTTAAACTTCTTCTTCTTTTACATTTGATTGGCGGTTGGCAACCAGCTAACAGGTGCATGACTGCCATGCTCTTCACTCTACATCACACTCTCTATATCTTTCTCTACTGCTCAATTGCCATATTGTTAAACTTATAATGAACAGATTTAACTTATAATACAAACAAGCAACATTAACATTTTTCTGACAGAATTGTACATTTTTTTCCTTTTAAATGTACTACCTTCTTTATTCTAAATTTAACTTTTTCAAATAAATTTGCTACTTTTTCCTCATAATACTGTATTTCTCTGTCTCATAACTCTGATTTTTATTGTACATTTGAAACTATTTTCAAATTAAAATGTGGCTGTTTTTGTCATGAACCAAGCCAGTTTGTCCTTCAGGCTCAGTTCCAGGACTTTCTTCTGTCTTGTCATATCTTATGTTGCATCCATTTCTAGTTTGTTTCTGTGTTTATGTGTTGGCTCTCTGACTGATAGGCTGTCAGGCAGCACGTTCAGTCTGCACTTTGTGTGGGCGTTGCCTGCCAGTCTGCCAGCCAGACCACTCCCCCTCTTCTGACATTCAGCTGTTCTCTGTTCTGTCATTACTGCTCTGCTCCCTCGCCCAGGTGTACCCAATCACTAGCTCATCAGTGTGTGTATTTAGCCAGTTCATGGTCATTGCTACATTGCTGGATTATTGTTTCTGTCACGGCCACATTACGCTGTGGTCTGCCCTAGTGTTGTTGCTCTGCCATGTTATAACATGGTTTCCTTGTCTTCTCCTTCCTGCACTTGCGAAGCAATTCCGGCTCTGGAGTGCGTGCTTGTAAGTATGTACCATTTGTATTTTTGTACGTCTGCACTATTTTTGGAACTGTGGGACTTTATGTTAATAAATGTGTCTGTGGTGTAACCTTGCACGTGGATCCGTCTCTTCTTCTCCGTGCGTGGCATAAAAGCGCACGGGGAATTCATGACAGAATAATCCAGCCCTAAAAGTATTCAGCGGGTTACACCCAGACAGTATTTTTTCTTTTTTTTTGGACTGTTTGTCACTCACCTTCCTGTTGGAGTTTTTCCTTATGGGCTCCGCAGGCAAACCAGTTGGGAGGAGGAAGTGGAGCCGGGACGAGCTGGAGCGCATCTCCGTCATCGAGGATCTGGCGAGAGGGGCTCGGAATTGCAGATCCCACGAGGACGAGACACTGTGCTGGGGAGCAGTGGCAAATCAGCTGGTGGTCAGCCCCCCCCCCTTCCGCGGCGGCAACGTCCTCCCTGAGCAAACCGTTGGAGGAGGCCCCTCTCCTCGTCGGCAGCCCATCCCCTAACGTCATGCCCAACTACTCATGCGGCAAAGCCTGTCCTCGTGCCCGCTGTCACGCCAGCCTGTGCCCTGTCCGCTGGTGCCACAGCTCCCGTCACCATGATGTTTCCTCCTGCTGCTGTCCCTCAGGGTCCCTCCGGGAACACCCATCTCCATCGCCAGGGCAACAGCTCCTCCTCACTTCTCCAATGAAGTGAGACACAGGTGCCTCCACGGCTCGCCGCGCCATTGAGAATGTCATTTATGACGTTTTCAGTGTCAAGTTAAATTCCTCGTATATTTACCTGTTATTTACTTGTAAATGTGCTTGGCAATAAACTTATTCTAATTCTGATTCTGATTCTGATTATGATTCAATGGGGCTGGATTCACCATCAGCATGGAGAGGGATGACTGCCTGCCAGCTGCAGCTGTTAACATCAAAGACCGGGATGACAGGCAAGTGTTTTTTCATTCAATTCAGTGTTATAGTAATAAACCTTGTCTGTCTCCCCAGAGATAGACCCAGTTTCAGCAGTCCGCTGGGCTCTCTCCTCCTGCTGCAGTTAATAACTCTTCCCCAATCCTCTCCATGTCTCCTCCATTTTCTCCTGAGTGTCCGTTGGTCCAGGAACAGAACCGTCGGACGGTGGAGTAGCCGGTGGCCCCGGAGAATTCTGCTCTGGAGCCAGCATGGAGCTGTCCCCAAGCAACTACGCCAGAGGAGTTCCCAGCGTTGGAGCCGCTGCCAGGGGGCTGTAGGACTGCTATCATTATCATGCCTGCTGCAGAGGCCACCCCAGCAGAGTCAGCACCAGAGCTGGACCTGCAGCAGATCGGACCCGAGACATCGTCATCTACTGGATCGATCGAGTCCTGGACGGCGGTGGAGCTCGAGCTCAGGCAAGTGCTCTCTTTTGTCTTTCTCCTTTCAATTTTAGAGCAATCTTGCCTGGCTCTAGGTGAGGACAGCCAGGTGCAGCTACTCGCTGCACCTGAGCTCGCCTTGCTGGGCTCCGCTGCTGCCGGCGACCCTGACCTCTTTTCTGTTTATTCTCTGCCTGAGTCCTCTTCCAGGGTCGCCGGAGAGATTACAACACCGCCGGATGAGTCTGAACATCCAAGTTCGCTGCCCGAGGTCGCTGGGGCCCCTGCTTCCCTTGCTGTGGAGGTTGCCGAGGGTGCAGCTATGGCCCAGACTGGGTTCACCGTGGGTGCCGCTTGTCCTCTGCCCGAGGCCGTCGTCTGAGTTCCTCCTTGGTCCGAGGCTCCATGGGTGCTGCGTCCCGGCCGGGGACCATTGTGGGGGCTGCGCCACACCTTCAGTTCCACGTGGATGCTACGCTCCAGTTTTGGTCCGCCATGGGTGCCATGCCTCAGCTTGGGACCCAGCGAGGGTGCAGCGTTGGCCCAGCCGGATCCCAGCGAGGGTGCATCGTTGGCCCAGCCGGGGTCCACCGGAGGTGCTGCAGAGCTCCAGCCTGGAGCCACTACGGGTGCAGTGGAGCTCCAGCCTGGAGCCACCGCGGGTGCAGCTGAGCTTCAGCCCAAAGCTACCACAGACGCAGCTGAGTCCCAGTCAGGGTCCACCGTGGGTGCAACCATGTCCCGGACTGGGACCCCCGCGGGTGCTACAGTTTTCCTGACAGGAACCAGCGAAGGCGTCACCCCCTCTCCTTCACTGTCAGATGCCGTTGTGGTTCCCTTCTCCTCTCCACCAGACGCCATGGTGTTTCCCCTCCTACGGTCCAACCACCCACCAGTGAGCCGTCCGGTAGGCAAGCCGCCTCCTGCCTTGCCCCTCCGGTGCTGGTGGCTCAACAGCGCTGGCCGGCCGCCTGAAAGACTGAGTCTCTGGGTCGGGTGGCCCATATTTTCCGGCAGGCCGCCAGACTCTGTCCACCGGACCTTCTGCCAGGCCTGGGACTCAGGGCGACCTCCCAAGCCTCCAGGCCTCTGGACTTGGGGGTGGGGGGGGGGGGGGGGTTAATGGTTGTGTTTTTCTGTTGTGGGCCCTGAGTGAGGTAGTTTTTTGTTCCCTCCTGACCTGTTTCCCCCTACCTCCCGCTCTGGTTTGATTGTTGTTTTTCCTGCTGGGGAAGGGGGGGGGGGTCTTCTCCTTGTGATGTTATGCTGGGTGTCTGGAATCCATCCCTTGAGAGGGGGGCTCTGTCATGAACCAAGCCAGTTTGTCCTTCAGGCTTGGTTCCATGAATTTCCTCTGTCTTGTCATATCTTATGTTGCATCCATTTCTAGTTTGTTTCTGTGTTTGTTATGTGTGTTGGCTCTCTGACTGATAGGCTGTCAGGCAGCACGTTCAGTCTGCACTTTGTGTGGGCGTTGCCTGCCAGTCTGCCAGCCAGACCACTCCCCCTCTTCTGACACTCAGCTGTACTCTGTTCTGTCATTACTGCACTGCTCCCTCACCCAGGTGTACCCAATCACTAGCTCATCAGTGTGTGCATTTAGCCAGTTCATGGACATTGCTACATTATTGGATTGTTGTTTCTGTCGCGGCCACATTACACTGTGGTCTGCCCTAGTGTTGTTGCTCTGCCACGTTATGACGTGGTATCCTTGTCTTCTCCTTCCTGCACTCGCGAAGCAATTCCGGCTCCGGAGTGTGTACTTGTGTGTACCATTTGTATTTTTGTACATCTGCACTATTTTTGGAACTGTGGGACTTTATGTTAATAAATGTGTCTGTGGTGTAACCCTGCACATGGAGCCAACTCTTCTTCTCCGTGCGCGGAGTAAAAGCGCCTGGGGAATTTATGAGTTTTTTAGTTTTTAAAAAATCATTACTTTTTTCTTACAGATTTATGTATTTTTATACTAAATTTGAAAGTGTTTTTCATTCTAGCTTTTTATGCACACATTTGTGAACTATTTTGAAAACGTTACATTTTTCTCTTAAAAGTTTAAACATGAGGAAAAAATACAAACTATACATGTGTAGGAAGACCGGGGACAGTTGTAACACAGGTCAGTTGTAACACTAGCAATTGCTGCAATCAGGAACAAGTTAGGACCCACCTGATCACTCTGCACATGCTCAATTTAGCCCTTAGTCCACATGGGAAGTTGTAGTGCCTTGAGGCAGACAGCAGAATTTGTGAGGCAAAACATAATTTTGAGGTAAGAAAGTAATTTTTTTTGCTCAAATTATTTTTGTGATTACATAGTTTGCTTTGTAGTTGGACTCATTAAAGGTATATCACGTTGATTATGTGTCTGTTTAGCTATCTTTCATTCAGGTTATTTGTGGTAATATTTTAGCTGTTAGCTGTAAGGTAGACTAGCTCATCACTATTGCATTCAGGGGCAGTTGTAGCAAACTTGCTTGGGGTAGGCTGTAACACTGGAAAATGTTACAACCTACCCCAAGCTAAATTTCAATAAATGCATGAGTAATGAAAAATTGGTTTTAATTAGCTACTTTTTTTAAAAAAAGAAAAAAAAGAAAAGTTTTTTAACATGCCTAGGTCCCGGAAGAGAAAGAGTGACGGGGGGTGCCTCTCGACATTTTGAAGCGGGCACTGATGTAAAGGTCCAGGGAAAGTCAGTCAAATCTGTGGCAAAATTGTATGGCATATGCCATGTAACACTATGTAGATTCTGCAAAGCAAGGAAGAAGTTAGAAGATCAGGGATCAAGCGAACTTCCACAAGTAGGCTACAACTCTGCAATAAAGGTGTTCACTGATGAACAAGAAAAGATGTTGACAGAGTGTCTGAAAGGTGCTGCTAATACATACTGTGGACTGTGTTCATGGGAGGTAAGCACATAGGAATTGGTAAAGGATAAGTCAGGCTGATTTTATGACAGTTATGTTGTGTATGGATGGGAATGTGTGTGTATGTGATGCCGTGCCCACCCACAAGGTGACATCAGGCGGGCACGGCCCACTGTGTATATAATGCCAAGTTCTCTTAATAAAGTTCAGTTGTTGGCTGCATGAACAAGACTCCTGTCCACCCCTTATTTACAGACATAACAAGTTATACCGGTGGCAATGTAAAATATATTGAATGGGAAATATTTAACATTTTTTATATGACTAACATTACAGGTGAGAGAACTTGCATATCAGCTTGCAGAAAAATATGGCTGCAAACATCTAAAGTCATGGGACGAGACTCCAACTGCTGGTCCAGATTGGTGTCCCAGCTTTATGAAACGAAACCCAACTTTTTCCATTAGAAGTGCCGAGGCCACCACCCTTGGAGGGGGCACCATTTTTAATAAACACAACATGGCACTTTTTTTGGAAAGCTTGATGAAGTGATAAAAGGGCACAACGTGGCCGCAGCGACATTTGGAATGTTGATGAAACTGGCATCACTACTGTGCAAACCCTTGATAGAGAGATTGCAAAACATGGAACCAAACAAGTCGAAGCCATGACAACTGCCGAAAGGGGTTCACGTGTCAATCACATGTGCAATCAATGCCATCGGCAACACAATTCCTCTCATGTGTGTGTTCCCTCACATGCTTTATGCAGACCATTTTGTGTGAGATGGGCCAATAGGAAGTATTGGAAGTGGAAAATAAATCTGGATGGATGTAGGAGGTGGATTTCATGATATTCCTCAAGCACTTTGCAAACCACACGAAAGTCAGCCCTGAGACAAAGGTGCTATTTCTTTTGGATAACCACAGCTCACACCTCTCTATTGCAGCCATCAACCTCTGCAAGAGCAATGGAATAGTGATGCTAACTTTCCCTCGGCATACCAGTCACAAGCTTCAACTACTCGACTGCATTATCTATGGGTCATTCAAAAAGATGGTGAACACTGCAAGTGATTCCTGGATGACACTGAATCCTCGAAAGACTATGACAATATACAGCATACCAGGCTTTGTCAAGATGGCACTTCCAGCAGCAGCTACACCAAAGAACATAAAGTATAAGCTGGATTCCAGTGCAATGGAATTTGGCCATACAATCCAGCCATATTTGAGGAATGTGAGTTTGTACCTTCACAAGTAACAGATCATCCAGATTCAGCTCTTCAGGCCACAACCTCTGCTACTGACCAAGCCTATGTTCCAGCCAGCAACCCAGCTTCTGCTCTAACTACCGACAAAGCCACTTCTCCAGCCACTCAAAAAGCTACAAGCTCTACTGAAGAAACACTGACTTGCTTGGACTTAAGCCCAATTGCTGTGCGACCTTTACCAAAAACGGAAACTCCCTTTAGCAGGAAGGAGGAGGTAAAACAATCAAATTCATATACAGACAGTCATAAATAAAATGAATTTCCTGAACCACAATAGAATTACAAAGGATAGAAAATATATTCTGTTAATAGTTCAGTTAGTTTTTTTTAAATTAATTTCAAGTGAGCCATTTTATAAAACTGAGTAGTTCACATTTGTAAATATGAGAATTGTTTTTAGAATGTTTGTTTTTAGAATGTTTGTTTTTAACATTCGACTCTTCATTTACCAACTTAAAATAATCACTTGTATTCAAATGTATTAAAAAAATAAACCAGTCTATATCCCGTGTCTTTCACCCCATGGTTCTCCCAACAATTTCTTCCAATAAGTACAGAATATTTTCAACACAACAGAATGATAAAATGGGCAGCACAGTGACGAAGTGGTTAGCACTGCGGCAGCACAGCAACTCATCCTTGGCCGGGGGATCCTGGGTTCGATCCCAACCTCCGACCAACAGTGATCTGTGTGGAGTTTGCATGTTCTCCCCGTGTCTGCGTGGGTTTACTCCGGGATTTCTCCGGTTTCCTCCCACATGCCAAAAAACATGCAGGTTAGGTTAATTGGCATCAAAACTGGGGATTCTAAATTGTCCTTAGGTATGACTGTGAGAGTGAATGGTTGTCTGTCTCTCTGTGTTGGCCCTGCGATGGACTGGTGATCTGTCCAGGGTGTACCCTGCCTCTCGCCCAAAGATGCTGGGATGGGCTCCAGCCCCCCCGCGACCCAAAAAGGATTAAGCGGAAGAAGATGGTTGGATGGATGGATGGAGAATGATAAAATATTAAAATTGCTAATTTATGAATGTTAAATAACACTGCTACCACCAGGTGCTAATTTATGAATAACACTGCCACTGATAACCAGGTTATCAAGTTGAGCTAGCTGCTGTTCACCTAAATCTAGTGTGGAGCAAGCTAATGAGCAAGTTTGTGAGCTTCTATCAGACATAAACATGAAAAAAGCTGACAAAATAGAACACTATCACAGACTACATAATCTACATGTTAAATTAAGTGGCAAAATGAACAAAGCAACGGCCATTCATTAACTTACCAGGGATTATTAAGCAGACACTCTGGGAAATGAATGGTGGTCTATGGGGGAAAACTACATTGTTCTGAACTAATCGCTGCTCCATGATCCACATGACTTCCGCATTCCAAAGTTTCTATTGAAGTCTATCGGAGTGTCACAACCATTATACTATATAGCCTCACCGTTACAGGCCCAGTACCGTGGCTCTGAGAGAGATCCGTCGCTACCAGAAATCCACGGAGCTGCTCATCCGTAGGCTGCCCTTCCAGCGCCTGGTGAGGGAGATCGCTCAGGACTTCAAGACCGACCTGCGCTTCCAGAGCTCCGCCGTCATGGCTCTGCAGGAGGCCAGCAAGGCCTACCTGGTGGGTCTCTTCGTGGACACCAACCTGTGTGCCATCCACGCCAAGAGGGCCACCACCATCATGCCCAAAGACACCCAGCTGGCCCGCCGCACCCGCGGAGGGAGAGAGAGCTTAGACTTTCTGCTGCACATTCACCAACCACAATGCTCCGCACTGTGTGTCTATATATATATATATATATATATATATATATATATATATATATATATAGTAATATGTACATATGTATACTAGCTGTTCTTGTTTTTTTTCTTGCCTTCTGATTGTTGCTCTGAGCGTTGCTATCCCTGTGCTGTTGCAATCCTGGAATTTCCCCATTGTAGGACTAATAAAGGCTTATCTTATCTTATATGGCTATGGCCCAAGCAAGCAGTCACCTAGGACCCTGAGTCTGCCTGTCTCACTTGTCGGTGAGAGGCACTGCCACCGTGCGATGAAAAGATGAATTGCATATTTGTGGGGAGCGAAAAATGAAGAAGCTGAGTGATTTTATAATTCAGATTTAATGTCGGCTTCGCCTCCCCAACATGTCTCACCCAAGGCAGAAAGCAGAAAGAGGCTGATCGCAGTCAGACCCCCATACTTATACACCACACAACAATAGCCAACATCACACATCCTTGTCATATCCTTCTCATCATCCCATGTCTCCTTCCAATGTCCTTCGGTTCTTTCGTCTGACCCTAGGGGGTCAGGAAGTCTTTTCAGGTCTTCACCGCCGCGCCTCCATCTCCTTGTTGTTCTCCGCAGGCGGTCCAGACCTATTGTCCTCTTCTGAGACGTGAGGTCATTCCACACATGCGATCACAAAACATCTCCCTGTGTCTATACATATGCAGATGTGGATATATGCACTACAGCCCCCCCGCCAAACATCTAAGAAAAGGACAATATATGAAGGTTCACAGAATATGGTGACATTACTGGCATAACTATAATTCAATTCAATTCAATTCAGCTTTATTTATATAGCGCCATTTCACAACAACAGTCATCTCATAGCACTATCAACTGTAGGGGGGAACCCCCACAGTTGCAGAAAGACCCCAGCAATCAGGCGATCCCCTGTGAGCAAGCACTTGGCGACGGTGGAGAGGAAAAACTCCCTTTTAACAGGAAGAAACCTCCAGCAGAACCAGGCTCAGGGAGGGGCAGTCATCTGCTGCGACTGGCTGGGGGGTGAGGGGATAGAGAAGAAGAAAAGAACAGACATGTAGAGAGCAAACAGCACGATGGGGACTCAATCTATGGGAGAGAACAAACAAATGTTAATGACCAGCAAAAAAAAATATTTCATTGAGAGTGAGAAAAGGAGTGAGGCCCAGTGCATTGTTGGAGGTCCCCCGGCTGACTAGACCTATTAGCAGCAAAACTAACTAAGGGAGGGTTCAGAAACACAAGATCCCTCCCTAATTGTAGGCTATATCAAAAAGGTAGGTTTTAGCCCTATTCTTAAAAACAGAGATCGAATCTGACTCCCGAATCCAGATTGGCAGCTGATTCCACAGGAGAGGAGCTTGATAACTGAAGGCTCTGCCTCCCATTGTACTTTTGGAGATTCTAGGTATTACAAGTAATCCTGCATTTTGGGAGCGCAGTGCTCTGTTAGGATAATACGGTAGTATCAGATCTTTTAAATAAAAAGGAGCCTGATTGTTTAGAGCTTTGTAAGTAAGAAGAAGGATTTTAAACTTAATTCTAAACTCTATGGGAAGCCAATGAAGGGAGGCCAGAACCGGAGAGATATGATCTCTCTTTCTAGTACCTGTTAAAACTCTTGCTGCAGCATTTTGGATCAGCTGAAGACTTTTTAAAGATGTTTTAGGACAGCCTGATAATAAAGAATTACAGTAATCTAATCTCGAACTAACAAAAGCGTGGATCAGTTTCTCAGCATCACTCTGAGACAAGATGCTCCTAATCTTGGCAATATTACGCAAATGATAGAAGGCAGTCTTAGAAACAAATTTAATATGTGAATTGAAGGACAAATCCTGATCAAAAATAACTCCAAGGTTCCTCACAGAGCTATTAAGAGAAAGAGTAACCACATCCAAACTAAAAGTTTGATTTGGAAAGGTATTTCTGAGGTTTTTTGGACCAACAAGAATGACTTCAGTCTTATCTGAATTTAATAGCAGGAAATTACAAGTCATCCAAGCTTTGATTTCCTTAAGACAGGCTTCTAACTTGGCTAATTGATTACTATCATCTGGCTTCATTGACAGGTATAATTGCGTGTCATCAGCATAACAATGAAAATGTATACAGTGCTTTCTAACAATGTTGCCTAACGGAAGCATATATAAACTAAAAAGAGTAGGGCCTAGCACAGATCCCCGTGGAACTCCATGACTAAGCTTTGAGTTGAAAGAAAACTCATTATTTACATGAACAAACTGGAACCTATCAGATAAATAAGATCTAAACCACTGCAACGAAGTTCCATTAAGTCCAACATAGTGTTCTAATCTATCAAGTAGAATATTATGATCGATAGTATCAAAAGCTGCACTAAGGTCTAAAAGGACAAGTACAGAAACTAGTCCATTATCAGATGCAATGAGGAGGTCGTTAGTGACCTTCGCTAAGGCTGTTTCAGTACTATGATGGATTCTAAACCCAGATTGAAACTCTTCAAGTAAACCATTTCCCTGCAGGTGGTCAAATAATTGCGTAGCAATTACAAGTTGATCATGAGGCTATACAAGTTGATCACGTTAAAAACACAGTGATAACAGTAACCGTACAGTCTATGCCCCATGTCTGCCTTAAAACTGCTATGATAACCCCGACAGCATATCTTAAAACACATTGTCACATTCACATCAGTCTGTGTGTCGTCTGGGTTTTAACCGTCTTCCAAATCTGCTGTACGCCTGCCTCGGCGTCCCAGCGGTGCTGTCTTGTAAGGAATCTGCAGCTTGAGGAAAAGAGTGGTTATTTGATCCCTGCGGGGGGGCTGGGACGTGTCCCTTGGGGGGTCTACCACGTCGAGGTGCTCTCGCCACCCGTACAGGCTCGTCACTCAACATGAAGGCAGGCTTGAGTCTGTCAATGCTGACTGTCTCTTTTCTGCCCCCCAAATCCAGCACAAAATGCTTATCTCCAGGTTCCAGCACTCTATATGGGCCATCATATGGTGGGCGGAGGGTTGGCTTTAAAGCCTCGTGCCTAACAAAAATGAACTCGGCATTTTTTAAAGCCTGGGGAACAAAAACCTGCGGAAAGGTGTGATGAACCGGGCCCGGGAGCATGTCTGCTCCCGTGCTGCTTAGTGGCCTCAGAGCTGGGAGGGGCCCCAGCTCTGGCTGTTCTGGTAAGAATTCACCGGGGAGCCTGAGAGGTTGTGCAAAAACTAATTCTGCTGGGGAGGCATCTAGATCCTCCTTGGGTGCAGAACGCAACCCCAATAAAACCCCCGGTAGTTTGTTAACCCAATCTGCATCCGTTAGTAACGCTCTGAGGGCAGCCTTCAAAGACCTATGAAAACGCTCGCATAAACCGTTAGCCTGGGGGTGATACGCTGTAGTGCGATAGATTGTCGCCCCTAAGCTGCTGGCCATCGCGGACCAGAGCTCTGAGACAAACTGAGGCCCCCTATCGGACGTGATGTCCGACGGGACTCCGAAACGCGCTACCCAGGTCGTTAAAAAAACGCAAGCCACCTCTGCGGCCGTAGTTGATGTCAGCGGGACCGCTTCTGGCCAACATGTGGTTCGGTCCACCATTGTTAAAAGATGTGTGAACCCCTGCGAGGACGGTAGGGGGCCCACGAGGTTGACATGCACATGGTCAAACCTCCTGGCCGGGATTCGGAACGGTTCTGAAGGAGCTTTCGTGTGCTTGTGAATTTTGGTACGTTGGCAAGACATGCATGTTCTTGCCCACTCCTTTACGTGCTTTCGCAGGCCCGGCCAAACAAACTTTTCCGCCACCATTTTTACTGAAGCGCGCACTCCCGGGTGCGCCAGGGAGTGAACCGAGTCAAAAACGCGGCGGCGCCACGCGGCTGGGACTACCGGGCGAGGTCGCCCGGTTGACACGTCGCAGATTAAGGGGGGCACACCGTCACGCAAACCCCTGCTCTCCAGCCTTAACCCTGTTGGTCCAGACTGGAGTGCGCGCACGTCCGTGTCACTACCCTGTTCTGCTGCCATGGCTGCGTAATCTATCCCTACGTGAACTGGGGCCGCGTGCGCTTCCGTGTTGGTGTTGCGCTCTGCGGCTGTTGTAGTATGATCTGCCTTCCATGCCCTGACGATGTCACGGCGCGGGAGAGGCAATTTGCCACCACCTTGAGTTTGCCCGCTACGTGCCGAATGTCTGTGGTAAATTCCGAAATTGCGGCCAGCTGCCTTTGTTGCCGGCCCGACCAAGGTTCTGAGATTTTAGACATCGCAAAAGTGAGCGGTTTATGGTCGACAAAAGCCGTGAAACGCCGACCTTCCAGCCAGAACTGGAAATGGCGGATGGACAAATGAAGCGCTAACAGCTCTCTGTCAAACGTGCTGTATAAAATGTAAAATGCTAGCGGTTGCCAAGCCCCATCAACGTGCTGTTCCACGACCGCCCCTATGGCCAAATTTGATGCGTCTGTGGTAAGCGCTATGCGGGCCGAGGGGTCGGGGTGGGCCAACAGCGCGGCGTCAGCCAGGGCTCTTTTTACTTGCGCGAACGCGCGTTCCTGCTCCGGGGACCACGCAACCGCGTTGGAGGGCTTTTGCTTTCTAAGCGTGGCATATAATGGCTGCATGAGCTGAGCTGCGCGGGGGAGGAAACGGTTGTAAAAATTTACCATTCCTAAAAATTCCTGCAGCGATCTGACCGTTTGTGGTTGGGGAAAATTTGCCACTGCGCGCACCTTATCAGGCAATGGGACTGCCCCTTCTGGGGAAACGCGGTGTCCCAAAAAATCAATCTGCGCCACGCCGAATCGGCACTTGGCTGGATTAATTATTAACCCATGTTCTTCCAACCTCTGAAAAACTGTAGTGAGGTGATTTTCGTGTTCCTCCTCAGACGTGCTGGCGACTAAAATATCGTCGAGGTAGACAAACACGAAAGGAAGATCGCGTAACACAGCGTCCATCATACGCTGAAACATTTGTGCCGCGCCTTTAAGGCCAAACGGCATGCGCAGAAACTCAAAGAGACCAAAAGGGGTTATTACGGCCATTTTAGGGACGTCCTCAGGTCGGACTGGGACTTGGTGGTAGCCGCGGACCAGGTCTATTTTAGAAAAAATACGCGCACCCGCCAGATGTAGTGAAAAATCCTGGATGTGAGGGATTGGGTAGCGGTCATGCGCTGTAGCATTGTTTAATCTGCGATAATCGCCGCAAGGTCTCTAGGAGCCGTCGGCTTTCGGGACCATATGCAGTGGCGAAGCCCATGGGCTTTTCGAGCGCCGAATAATGCCCAGTTTTTCCAGGCTGGCGAACTCGTCGCGTGCTATGGCGAGCTTGGTCGCGTCTAAGCGCCGAGCTTTAGCGAAGACAGGAGGGCCCGTTGTGGGGATGAAGTGCTCCACCCCGTGTCTCGCTACTGTTGCCGAAAATTTGGGAACTATGAGTGCTGGAAATTGGGTGAGGAGTTTGTCAAACTTACCTCCTGCTGTGGCGACGTTGGCCTGCACGGGTGGTGGGGACACTCGAGCTGAACAGGGGATAGAAGAGAATGACAGTGCATTGATTAAGCGTCTGTTTGCAAGATCAACTAACAACCCATGTGAACATAAGAAATCAGCACCTAACATGTTGAAACTCACCGTCGCTATAATAAAAGTCCACTCATAAGTGCGGCCGTGTAAGGACAGAGACAAGGTCCTTTCACCATAAGTGCTGATGTTCGAGCCGTTCGCCGCCGTTGCCCCGTTGCCGCGGGGTCCAGCCACTCGGTCAGCGTAGGTCGGGGTGATGAAGCTCACCTGAGCTCCGGTGTCTATGAGGAAATGTTGCCCGGAGCCTTCATCAGTGATGTAGAGCAGCTTGTTGGCCTCGCCGAGAGCCGTAGCTGCTAACGGTTCCCGGCTTTGGAGTTTCCTGAGCTCTTGAAACTGCACGGTGGCACACACTTGTATGCCCTCTCAGCGAATCGCCGGTGGTAGTAACAGAGGTCGTCTCGTCTGTTGCGTCGCGGCCGCGTCGCTGCCATGGTGGGCGGGATTTGCTCTGCTGTCTCCAGCTCCCCGCTGCCCCGGGCTTCTGCACCGAGGTCCACCGCTGCTGCTGTGCCCATCTGCTCGCCGCAAGAGTTGAGGTGCTTCCCGGGCTAGCGCGCGGAAATCCTGCTGGGTCTTACAACACGTGCTGGCCAGAGTCCCTCTCATGTGTGCCGGGAGGGTGCTGAGGAAGATGTGCTGAAAGAGGAAGCTGTCGTTGTCTGCCTCCCTCAGCTGAAGCATGTCTTCCATCAGGGCCATCGGTCTGCGCCCTCCTTGGCCATATATCGCCAGTAGTCTCTTGGCCCTTTCCTCGGCCAAGGGCATGAAGCTCTCGATGAGAGTAGCCTTCAGCTCCTTGTATTTGTTGCTGGCGGGCAGCTGCTGTATCACGCTCCGCACGCATTGCGCTGTGGTGGCGTCGAGCCTGGCGACGACGTGGTAGAACTTGGTTTCGTCTGCCGTCACCCCTGCGAGCGCGAACTGTGCCTCAGCCTGCTTGAACCACGAGTTCGGGTCGTTCTGCCAGAATTCTGGGAGTTTGATGGCGACGGCGCTTGCTCGGGCCGCCTCCGACGAGTCTGCAACGGGAGAATGCCTTTCATCCATTCTCACGTCTGGTCACCAATGTGGGGAGCGAGAAATGAAGAAGCTGAGTGATTTTATAATTCAGATTTAATGTCGGCTTCGCCTCCCCAACATGTCTCACCCAAGGCAGAAAGCAGAAAGAGGCTGATCGCAGTCAGACCCCCCTACTTATACACCACACAACAATAGCCAACATCACACATCTTTGTCATATCCTTCTCATCATCCCATGTCTCCTTCCAATGTCCTCCGGTTCTTTCGTCTGACCCTAGGGGGTCAGGAAGTCTTTTCAGGTCTTCACCGCCGCGCCTCCATCTCCTTGTTGTTCTCCGCAGGCGGTCCAGACCTATTGTCCTCTTCTGAGACGTGAGGTCATTCCACACATGCGATCACAAAACATCTCCCTGTGTCTATACATATGCAGATGTGGATATATGCACTACATATTGAATTTATATGATTGACAGTGTGGGCCATAAACAATACATTATAACACAAGGTGAGGCCCAAATAAAATCTGGAGGGCCGTGATTGAGCTGGATCATCTACCAGCTGCTGACCATATCTTTCATTCATAGATGTTATTGTAACTTATAGTTTATTATAATCTGGCCCAGACAGCTTCTCAATCAGTAGCATTTAGGTTCCATTAGTAGAGTTTGCCTTTCAGTCATTCAGGGTTGTTTCTATGTTCCGTATACCTTAGGGACCGTCATAGCCTCTCAGCAACTCACACCAAACAACCCTGTCTCTGATAAGATGGATGGATGAATGGATGGATGGATATTCAACCAGTTTTATATTTGTTTGACTAACAGAGCTAAACAAACATGGTGTTGCCGTGAATACACAGAACTCAGAGAAATAGCTTGAAAACAGGCCATTTTGAAAAGAGACCTCCTTCCCTGTGTGTAAAATTATCCTGCTATAATCCCGAGTTGTTTTGACCAAAGCATGTCAGACATTTTCTTAGATAAACAATGGTGCAAGACAGGAAGGATTAGAATGGGAGCATGAAACTTTGCATAAGCACAAGCAAGACACAGTAATGGTTATTTTAAACAGCTAATTATGCGTTTCTGCCCTGACACAAACAAGATAGTCGAGCAAATTATAATAAAAACAACAAAATAAAACATACACAAAACTGATTAAAAATACACGAATAAACAGAGAAATAATAATAATAACAAGCCAACAAAAAACAGAAAAACAAAGATGCAATTTAATGAAGTACTTTAAACTATTCAATAAAACTTTAGCTTTAGAAACACAAACCAAGACAAGACAAACAAACAAATAAAGAAAGAAAGGAGCAAACCAAAGTAATCATACAAACAACCGAAAATAAAGAATAAAAACTTTAAAAAAAAATTGAAAATAATAAAACTCCGGGTTAGTTTATTTTTGACCCTCCGAAAGGTTCTCCACTCTGATTGGCTGCAGTTCCGACCAATGGAAGAGAAGAGCGCGCGGGGGAACATGGCGGATCCGGTGAACGAAAACAGAAAAGTTCAGAACGAGCTGCAACAAAGCCAGCAGAAAAGAGAGGAGAAGACGAGCACGACCTGTTAAATGTGACAACGTTAAACTTATGAAATTAATTTAAAAGGTGTTGAATGAGTCTTGGTGAAATGTCTCTGAGTGCTTCCTGTGGGACTCAGAAGAGGAGGACGGTGTCCAGCCTGCTCGGTATGTTATGGACAATTACTGTAATCATATCTTATGTTTTATATATTCGCTGTAGTTTGTTTGAATGCTGCTGGAAACGGATATCCTCTCTAATGTCCACCCAGGCTGATGAACATTCGCAAAATACTAATAAAAATGGTCGTGACTGTTGATTACCACTCGTGGGGTGACGGGAGAAGACCTGTTTTTGACGCGCTTCCAAAGAAACCAAGCATCGCATCTACTTTTGTGTGATGTTCCCATTTATTCAATGCTCCAGTGTTGTCTTACAATAATAGTCTCTAACGTGCAGTAAACCAGCAAAAACACGATTTGTGACAGGAGCAGAGTAAAGCTCGCTATCGTGCATGCATGCAGGCTAGGGTGCGCGCGGTAAAAACCGTGTCATCAGCCACAGCTGATTACACACCAGTCAGCTGTGCCATTATCTAGCTGGCGCGTTCTCCCCACACCGCCACCTATGGCGACTAATAGACAACACCTGTGACAATTGACAGCAATAAAATGGCTCCTACAAAAATAAAAGCTACTCATTGTTTTATCATATTAGAATTAAAATTATTGATAAAGTTATCCTTGATATAGAATTTATCATGAGAGTCTCACCACCTGCAGGAGGGATCATGGGGGTCTGGTGCTATGTGGATTAGGTGGTGGTCAAAGGCGGAGACCTTGGTGGACTGATCCCAAGCTTTCTAAACTGGCTTTTGGTACGTGGAATGTCACCTCTGCGGTGGGGAAGGAGCCTTAGCTGGTATACAAGGTTGAGAGATGCCAGCTAGATATAGTTGGCCTCCCCTCAACACACAGCTCCGGTTCCGGAACCAGTCTCCTGGAGAGGGGCTGGAGCTTGGCCTTTTCTGGAGTTGCCCAGGGCAAGAGGCGACGAGCAGGGGTGGTATTCTTGTATCCCCCCACCTTGCTCCCTCTATATTGGAGTTTTCCCCGGTGGACGAAAGGGCTGTTTCCCTGCACCTTGGGGTTGGGAAACGGGTCCTAACCATCATTTGTGCCTGTGCACCAAATGATGTTTCAGAGTACCCACCCTTTTTGGAGTCTGTGACTGGGGTGCTGGAGGGTGCTCCTCTTGGAGACTCCATTGTCCTACTGGGGGACTTCAATGCGCACATGGGCAATGACAGTGAAACCTGGAGGGGGGGTGATTGGGAGGAACGGCCTGCCCGATCTGAACCCGAGTGGTGTTCAGTTATTGGACTTCTGTGCTAACCATAGTTTGTCCATAATGAACACCATGTTCAAGCATAAGGGTGTCCATATGTGCACCTGGCACCAGGACACCCTAGGTCGCAGGTCGGTGATCGATTTTGTTACTGTGTCATCAAACCTGCGACCATATGTCTTGGACACCCGGATAAAGAGAGGTGCAGAGCTGTCAACTGATCACCACCTGGTGGTGAGTTGAGTTGGATCCGATGGCAGGGGAGGAAGCCATTCAGGCCTGGTAGACCCAAAGGTATAGTGAGGGTGTGCTGGAAACGTCTGGCTGAGGCCCCTGTCCGGGAGGTCTTCAGCTCCCACCTCCAGAAGAACTTCAACCACATTCCGAGGGAGTCTGGAGACATGGAGTCTGAATGGGCCATGTTCTCCACCTCTGTTGGTGTAGCGGCAGCCCAGAGCTGCGGCCACAAGGTGGTCGGTGCATCTCGTGGTGGCAACCCCCGAACCAAGTGGTGGACACCAGTGGTGAGGGGGGCCATTAAGATGAAGGAGTCCTATCATGCTTGGTTGGCTTGTGGGACTCCTGAAGCAGCTGAGGTGTACCGGCAGGCCAAATGGAGTGCAGCTTGGGTGGTTGCAGAAGCAAAAACCCAGGTATGGGAGGAGTTCGGTGAGGCCATGGAACAAGACTTTCGGTTGGCCTCGAAGAGATTCTGGCAAACTGTCCGGCGGTTCAGGAGGGGAAAGCAGCTCGCTGTCCACACTGTGTATGGTGCGGATGGGACACTGTTGACTTCAACTGGGGATATCGTCGGGCGGTGGAAGGAATACTTCGAGGGTCTCCTCAATCCCACTGATATGCCTTCCACAGAGGAAGCAGGGTTTGGGGACGAGGGATGACTTGCCTATCACAGGGGCTGAGGTTGCCAAGGTGGTTAAAAATCTCCTTGGTGGCTGGGCCCCGGGGGTGGACGAGATTCGCTCTGAGTACCTCAAGGCCCTGGATGTTGTTGGGTTGTCATGTTTGACACGCCTCTGCAACATTGCGTGGAGGTCAGGGGCAGTGCCTTTGGCATGGCAAACCGGGGTGGTGGTTCCTCTCTTCAAAAAAGGGGACCGGGGGTGTGCTCCAACTTTAGAGGGATCACACTCCTCAGCCTCCCTGGGAAGGTCTATACCAAGGTACTGGAGAGGAGAGTCCGGCCGTTGGTCGAACCTTGGATTCAGGAGGAGCAATGTGGTTTTCGTCCTGGCCGTGGCACATCGGACCAGCTCTTTACCCTCTCGAGAATTCTTGAGGATTCGTAGGAGTTTGCCCAACCAGTTTACATGTGTTTTGTGGACTTGGAGAAGGCATTTGACAGCATCCCTCATGGTTTTTTGTGGGGGGTGCTTCGGGAGTATGGGGTATTGGGCTTGTTGTTATGAGCTATTTGGTCTCTGTACGGCCGTTGTGAGAGTTTGGTTCGTATTGCCAACACTCGGTCAGAGTCATTCCCAGTGAGAGTTGGACTCCGCCAGGGCTGCCCTTTGTCACCAATCCTGTTCATAATTTTTATGGACAGGATTTCTAGGCACAGCCAGGGAATGGAGGGTGTCATGCTTGGTGACCACAGGATCTCATCTCTGTTGTTTGCAGATGATGCTGTCCTGTTGGCTTCATCCAGCAATGACCTACAGCTCTTGCTGGGACGGTTTGCCGCTGAGTGTGAAGCGGCTGGGATGAGAATCAGCACCTCCAAGTCCGAGTCCTTGGTCCTCAGCCAGAAAAAGGTGGATTGTTCTCTCTGGGTTGGGGACAGGCTCCTGCCCCAAGTGGAGGAGTTTAAGTATCTTGGGGTCTTGTTCACGAGTGAGGGGAGAATGGAGCGAGAGATTGACAGACCGATTGGAGCAGCATCTGCAGTGATGTGGACGTTGTACCGGTCTGTTATGGTGAAAAGGGAGCTTAGTTCTAAGGCAAAGCTGTCGATTTACCAGTCAATCTACGTTCCTACTCTCACCTATGGTCACGAGCTTTGGGTAATGACCGAAAGAACAAGATCGCGGATACAAGCGGCTGAAATGAGCTTTCTCCGTAGGATTGCTGGACTCACCCTCAGAGATAGGGTGAGGAGCTCAGTCATCCAGGAGAGGCTCAGAGTAGAATCGCTGCTCCTCCACATTGCAAGGAGTCAGTTGAGGTGGTATGGGCATCTGATTAGGATGCCTCCTGGACGCCTCCCACTTGAGGTGTTTCAGGCACGTCCCACTGGAAGGAGACCCTGGGGCAGACCCAGGACTCGGTGGAGAGACTATGTCTCCCAGCTGGTGTGGGAACGCCTTGGTATCCTCTCTGAAGAGCTGGAGCAGGTGGCTGGGGAGAGGGAAGTCTGGGCTTCTCTGCTTGAACTGCTGCGTCCGCGACCTGGACCTCCGGAAAAGCGGTAGAAGATGGATGGATGATAAAGTTATATCTGCCCTTAAATGGACTGCTGATCTGTCAGTGTGTACCCTGCCTCTCGCCCAAAGATGCTGGGATAGGCTCCAGTCCCCCTCCGCCAACCCGAAAAGGATTAAGCAGTAGAAGATGGATGGATGGATAAAATTATATCATGACCTAATTTTTAAAACCCTCTCCATCAGCCGCGGTGTTCACTTTTTTGTGTGTGTGTGGCTAAATTTCATTCATTTATGTGCCCCTATTGATTAGTAAATAAATTGTTAAATGTTAAGTGTATTTTTATTGCCAATAGCATGTTTGCACCTGATACTGATGGCGGCAGCACCCAGTACTGTGGAAGCTTTCATAGCACTGGGTGCTGACGGCGGCAGCACCGTGTGGGACAGATTCCAGCAGGTAGTTAGTGCTAGAAGCGTTTGGACGAGTTGCTAAATACAGCCGTGACAGTGAGCACGCAAAGCGTGTCATTTCCTTCTGAGCAGAGTGTTTATGATTGTGACAATTGAGCTCCGATAGCGAAGCAACTACTGCATAGTGCATTGTTTGTTTGAATGTGGTTTTTCGGACAGTGGCAAAAATCTACCACATAAGTTATGAACCCTGTTTAAATTACGAGACCACAGGGTCCTTAACACATTTACAATAATACAGCATATCGCAGTGTTGAGCTGTCCACCGTCACCGCAGGGGAAATTCCTCTACCGTGACAGTCCTAATGATGAGGCCACTCTTGGATTCATTCCGGGTGTGGAGGAGCCGAGAAACAGCTGTGTGTAGGTGGGCTTGGTAATTGTCTGACTCCTCAAAATGGGGAATTTAAAAAAAACAAAAAACTTTAACCACTGGTATAAATGAACAAAAAAAAAAAATCAGCAGATTACAACGACCACAGTCTCTGAGCTTTTACTGCTGACGTAGGATTGAAACTGTTAATGCTTCAGTCTGCTCTTTAGAAAGAAACCTCAAAGCTTTGAATCTTTTTCTGCACAATTAGAAGAGAAGCGTCCAGGCTCTGTGAGACTTCACCTGCTGAACAAGAATAAATGCTACAGCTCCTCAGTAGTATTTATTCTTGTTTAAAAGCAGCCTACTTTGTACATTTACTGCTGTTTACAGCCTATAGAGAATGGGCATTGACGTCATGCCGCGCTGCATTCTGGGCTGTTGTCGCCATTGTCATGGTCCTGCTTCTTTGTCTACCTGTAGTCTAGGTAACTGCTAACGTGAACAGACATACGTGCAATGGAACGGAGCAAACAGAAAATTCAAATTCCTTATTCAGGGAAGATGAATAAGGAATCAGTGGAGCGCTACCTCTAAAAAATAAACGGGATAGATGGATATGAGCACAAGAAATGGACCACGGATCTCGATCAACTGCCTGAAATCATGCTGTCAGATATGTTTGCCTTCCTAGTTTGTGGGATGAGTGCATAAACCCATGAGCAATTTAAAAACTATAAATCATTAGAAGCTCATGTTCAATTCACCAAAGGATGGTCCAGCCGCCTCAAATATTCTGGGTGAACGACCAGAAAACCGTTGTTTAACACAAAAGTAAGCAGTCAGTTTCTAGATAGTTGAAATACATCGAGATTAATGTCTGGCGTACCCAAAAATTATTTCTTACATATGAGTAACGCTCTTTGAACCCATGTGTAACTTATTAAGATAAGATAAGCCTTTATTAGTCCCACAACGGGGAAATTCCAGGATTGCAACAGCACAGGGATAGCAACACTCAGAGCAACAATCAGAAGGCAAGAAAAAAAAAAAGCAAGAGCAGTTAATATACATATGTACATATTACTATAAATATATATATATATATATATATATATATATATATATATATATACACACACACACAGACACACAGTGCAGAGCATTGTAGCTGGATGGAATAAATATGTAGATATATAAACACCCACAGTACGGAGCATTGCAGCTAGATGGAATAATATGTAGATATATAAACGCACAGTGCGGAGCATTGTAGCTAGATGGAATAAATATATAGATATATAAATATAAACATAAACACACCCAGTGTGGAGCATTGTAGCTAGATGGAATAAATATATAAATATATAAACACACACAGTGCAGAGCATTGTTGCTAGATGGGATGAAACAGCACAACCGTCTACTTAGTTATCCTACATGGTATGATTATGTGCCCATACATATTCTCACCCTCCATAGCGACCGGTATTTCCCTAGTTGTATGCCGGAGGGGACCATTGTGTAAGTCTATTGCATCTTTTGCATTTATTGAACAGGTTTCTAACTTACAGCTACCATATAATGGAGTATTTGCAACACTGGTTCACAGGAAAAACCATACAGAGCTCTGCTTCTGCCTGCAGCGTACACACACGTATTTGTTCGTATAATGGGAACTGTCGGGATGTGTCTGAGCACTTTCAAGCTATAGGATAAAGATTTTTATCTTTGACTACAGTCTGTAGCATCAGCTGTCCACTGTTGTTCTGATAAATTTGCCAAAATGTCAGAACACCTGAGGAGATGGATCAATCAGCTGATCGCGGTGGCGCATCGAAAAAAAATTACCGGTATAATGAGCTGCTATAAAAACATCCCAGATCAGGACAGAGATGTTTTTATAGTCGTCTGAAAGAGGAGAAACTGCTTAATTTAACGATACCAAACAGTCTATGGACTTCTGTCCCCAGCTGATATTAAATCCATGCGCAGTGAAGGCAACAAGTAATCACAACTTCAAGAAAAAATCAAAGAAAATCAGCAACACCGAAAAGCTCCCATTTAAAAAAACAAAAAACAAACAAACAAAAAAAACTGTTCCAGATTAGCAAGAGAAATTGGGAACAGCAGAGATGATGTGGGGAAATTGTTTGATTTTGCCCAGTGTGTTTTCACACGTTATTGAGAGATGACAGAGAGCTGTGGCTGAGGTGCAGCCAAAGGCACAACGTGCAAGACAGCTGCTCTGGAGAGGGGACGTCTTTCTGCACTTCTAAATATTTTTTAAATCACAACTTGGCTTCATGAAAATGTCGTGAACACACGACCATGTGTGCAGGAATATTGTCGGAGCTGATGTCTTTCCTTCTGACTGCTGCAATCCATCCCATCCCACGCCTCTTTTTTTTTTTTTTTTTTTTTAGCTCGGAGACCCGATTCTCTCCACATTTCGTCCAAGTCAGGAAGTTAAAAAAATCGTACACCATTATCAATCTTTTTCCACGCCAGTCTTGACAGCAGTTGTTGTATTTAATAATGCAGCAAAACTTCCCCATTCTAACGTTGCGTGGTATTCAGAGGAATAATAATGTGATTGAAAGGACCTCATGGGAAATAAGTGTTTTCACTTTCTTGTGTCATCCTGGATTTTATGTTTTATATGTATATTTACATTTCCTGTGTTTGAATAACATATTCACTGTCATTTTAATAAGGCTGCGTGTCCACAGGGAAAGTAAAAATGCTCTTAAACTGTTTTCCTGAGTGCTTTTCATGCACATATTAAAAAAGCACTCTGCCCGGTATCCTGGCAACTGTTTGACCTGTCACTCAAAGTGTGCCGGGGATTTCACAGATTTTGCTCTGAAACGCTCCACTCACTGGAATCACATCAAACTGGTAAGAAAATACACATCCCTCCAAGCTTTGGCTGTTAAATATTGATCATGGCGTATGCTGATCCTGAACGGCTGGTTAGAGAGGTCTGCAGCTGATAAGCGCTACAGCGCTCTGAAAGTTGAGCTTTTTTCAGCTTTCAGCGCCATGACTGCTCAGGGTGTTTTTTGTGCTGAGGGCACTGAGTGCATTAAATGCTGGAGTACATATAAAATGAACAGAAAAGAGTAACCCACAGCAGAAAAAAAAATGCATTTGGTGGACATGCAGCCTAACTGCATTCATTGCTCACTACTAAGCACAGACAGGCAGAACACTTTTCCCACAATTCCTTGCAGTTTTTCCATCGGGTGACATCATGCGCCCATTCTCAATTAATGCGGTCTTTGCAGTCAACATACCTTAAAAATTACATTTAAGAATGCGGTTCCAAATATGGCAAACGTGATATAAATAAATAATTGATATTTGGAAATGGACTGGCGGTCCACAGTGGATGAGGGGGTGGGCTGCATCCAGCCCGCAGGCCACCAGTTGCCCATCCCTGATCTAGACATTGTACTCCAGAAGTGCTGCCTCCAGAAAAATGCTTGAGTAACAGAAAGTAATGCTAAAAAGGTTATGCGAGTAGTGAGTAACGCCTCAGCACTTGCCAATTTATGGGTTTTTCCTCCAATCTTTGTGGCTATTTTCTCAAGAAAAAATGCTACCCTTTCCTTGTAAACTGGGAACTTTTTAAAAAATAAATTTGAAACATTTTCTGGAAAGATTACGTTCTGTGTTTGTAGTTGGTGATTATTTTTCTTGTGCATTTGAGACTTCATTCTCATAAATTTGTTTTTTTTTCATAAGTGAGAAATTTTTCTTGCTACGTATAAATTTGCATTTTTTTTCATAAATGACTTATGTGTTGCATGATCAGGCACAGGTGAGGCTCAACCATCTTTTGTTCTGGAGTTCCAGAGTGGATGACCTTGTGACTTTATCCTTTGACATTTTGACCCTTAAAGTATTTTGGAAAAACACATGACAATGTAACCGGAATATGTTAATTTTATACTATTTATTTCTTTTTTTTTAATTTTGCATAGTAACCTTGCATATGGAACTTACCATTTGAAGTACTGTAGAACCGAGGCTTGAATGTTGGATTATTGGGCTAGTTGGGGTCCCACCCAGATGTCCTGTGTTTGGACTTTTTACTGGTGTCATCCTTCTCTCCTTCCTCTGCTCTCACCTCTCCTGGACCCTCTGCCAGAACACTTTCCTCTCCTTGGCTCCTCTCCTCTGTCTCATCTTTCTCTCTCTGAGCTCTGTCTAATTCAGCTTCTCTCTCTGTCTATGGTGGTATACAAACAGGTTAGAAAATATCAAGTGCCCTGTAAATTAAAAGATTAAAAGTAGACAACCAAAAATTTCTAGTTAAGGGGTACAAAGAGCACCCGCTTAAAAACTTAAGATGATAAATGACTTCATCATCATCATCATCATAGCAGTCTGTCGGGGGCGACAATGACTGTTTCATTTAGGTCTGATCAGATTCCTCCACGCAGCTCTGTCCTTTGCCCTCTGTTGCCAGGAACTCCTGACCTTGTTAACCCAGGCGACGTCCGAGCCGGTATGAGTTGCTTTCTGACTGACCGTTTCATGAAACTGCTAGCAAAGTATTTGAGTACCTTTAGCTTTTGCTGGACTAGCAGCACAGTCTTGTCAGATAGAGGTATTATCAGTAGCAAGGACAGGCCAAGACAAACTGACTCCAGCATCTGTTGCAGTGACTGACCAGATGATAGGTTTGTTTATCTCTGCTCTTTGTGTAGTGCATGTCACAATGCACCGACTGGCAAAAGTCCACCACAGACCTTGCAACAGATGTGCTTATCTGCCAGGATGTCCAGTCTCACCCCGTGTAACTGGGAGTGGTCCACCACAGACCTGTGACAGATATTGTTTTTAGTTCTGCCAGGATGGCCAGTTTCACCCTCCACACCCTCAGAAGGGCGGGGTTGCCGGTTGGGTCGCCGACCGCCCGACCCATGAGACGGGTAGTACCGGTTTTCATGGTTATCTGGTAGCAAGCAAACCAATGCCTGACCTGACATGAAAAGGCAAGGTAGACATTAGGGATGGGCATAATTTACCGATTAACCGATAATTGATCATTAAGAATTTCACCAAGGAAGTTCATTTTCGTCGACAAACCGTTTTTTTTTTTTTTTTTAAACAATCCGACGTTATTAGGCCTAGTGCACGGCCGTCCTCAAACAACGCAATGGCAAAATTTGGGCACCAGGGGGCAACATTACACCATCGCCGTACCCTGGCGTGCCTCAGTTGATACATGCGGGCTTCCGTAGGGCAATCGCCAAATCATGAAGCGGTTACGGCGAAGTGTTGCGTGGGACCATTTCAATTTAAAAAAAAATGACCAGGTGTACTGCAATCACTGCAATGCAGCATACAAATATACCTCATCGACAGGGTCCATGGAACACCCTTATTACGCGAAGAAACCGCCAACAGTGGTTGCGCGCTGAGTAATGGCGGTCGTGAAGATTCTTTTTTTTTTTTTTCAGAAACTTTATTGAGAAGGTCATGAAGATTCGGTGTACACACGTCGAGAGAAGCTGCAGGAGGCGGCGTAGTGGCTCGACGGGAAGACTATTTTGCACAAAATGGCACAAGAGAACAGCAAAAAGTTCTGCGCGGCTAGACTAAGTAACACGAGCGATAGAGCAATGAATGCGGTCTTCGTTTGTTGGGTGGCCGCTCGGCAGGGACAGAAGCTGGGTAAAACGTCTCGGCCAATCAGCTTGCGGGGTGAAACGTCTCGGCCAATCAGCTTGCGAGATTCCCGAGCCGAGCCAACACGAGAACAGAGAGAGGGCTCTCTGTGCTGATTCCTGATGTTCTAATGTAGTCTACCTGCCTTGTTACGTACCTAAAAATGTTAATGATTAACCAATTATTAATCATTAATTCTCCCGACGATCGGTGAAGAAAATGTCACCGAATGCCCATCCCTAGTAGACATACACCTCCTAATATCCCAGGCCAAGACTCAAACCCATGACATCATGATCTGAAACCTCTTACTGTGATGATCAGGCGAGCGTGCTTCCCCTCCCGTCCTCTTCCTGTCTTCCTGGCTCCGGAGCTTGAAGGTTTGAGGTTTTTCTCCAAAATTTATAATGATTTTCTGATAGTTTTCTACTTTTCTCTGTATATTTATCTAAATTTGAAACCATTTTCCTCAAATTTGTAATTTCCTCTTGTAAAATAGATTTTTCTTGTACATTTGAGACTTTATAATAAACTTGTGGATTATTTTATGGCTGCTTTTGTCTATTTTTTTAAAATAAAATTACTGTTTTTTTTAAATATATTTGAAACACTGTGGTAATTTTTTTTTTTTTACTTATAACAATTTACATTTTTGACCATAATTTTGCAGAGCCAGAACAGAACAATAATTTAACTCTGATTTCAAAGAAAAAAATATTAATAAAATTGTATTTATGAAATAAATGAACTTAAATGACCAAATATGCATTTATTTCTGTTATAATATTTCTATATATTTATAGTTTTTTAGAACTCTCCTCACCACCCAGACAGCAGGAAAAACCTCCCTTATTTTGAAATTCAAATGTTGGCACGTTTAGTTTGTCTGAAGGCTGTTCACAAAGTTATTGACTTCCTGAATTTCGGTCATCTTAACTTGCCAGGTACATAATAATGAACATAAATTAGTTAATATTAACTAAGGTAAAGGTAAAAACATCTTTTTATTCTTCTCTGAAATAAGAAAAGCAAAAAACTAATTATTAAAAGAAGACGAAGTGAACCAACTCGAGCGCCTCGCCACACGTGTTAGCCAAGCGACTCTTCCATTATTACCTCCGCCAAGGAGGTAATGTTTTTACCAGGGTTTGTTTGTTTGTCAGTTTGTCTGTCTGTTACCAGCATAACTCCAAAAGTTATAAACGGATTTTGATGAAATTTTCAGGAAAGGTGTGTAATGGCACGGGGAACAGATAATTAGATTTTGGTGATGATTTGAGAGTGCATACCTCTACCAAGGGCTTTGCTTTTATTTGTGCAGCAGGATTACACAAAAACTACTGGATGGATTTGGATGAAATGTTCACCAGAGGTGGTTCTTGGGCTAGAGAGGAACCCATTATATTTTGGTGATGATCTGAGAATGCATACCTCAGCCGAGGCTCATATCTTCTCACAGTGTGTTACCAACAATACTCCAAAACTGATGGACAGACTTTGATTCAATCTTCACCACAAGTGGCTATAGGCCCACACACAAACCCATTACATTTTGGAGGTGATCCATGAGAAACGGAAGGAGCCTTGGCGGAGGTATGCGCTCTGAGTGCTTTTCTAGTTGTTTCTGTTACCAGCGGGTTAAAACCATGATAAATGCCTCCACTGCTTACATGCCTCTGATGCTTTTTTCCGCATTTAAAGTACTTTAATAAGCTCCTGTTTGTCTTGGACAGCGACGCTCAAAGTGAGACACTGTCTGCTGATTGGAACACGTGGGCAGGGCGCTTCTGAACTCCGCGCAGATGACGGTCACGTGCGTTGTTTGTGTGCGCGCTTGCGGACCGTCATTCCTTAATAGTTTTTTCTTAAATTTATATTTCCTCATAGAGTGGCAGGATAATTTCAAGCGTGGTGGGCCACCACCTGGAAATGTTATCAGAGGAAACCTTGTAACTTTATGTGGAAACCCTTATAACTTTAAGTGGAATACATCACAGCCTTATGAGGAAAACATTGTAACTTTACGAGGAAAGCAACAAAGTTAAGAGGAAAACTGAAATTATAAATGGGAAAATATCACAACTGTAGGAAAAAACACTTGGCAACTTTGAGGACAAAATATTACAAAATCCTGAACAATTTGTGACAGGCTGACACTAGTACTGTGTGTTAACACACAGAGCTACCAGAGGACTGCCCCCCCCCCCCACACACACACTGTAGTTTTACTACTTACAGTAGCTGTGTGGCCTAGGGTCAGTGGAACGGAGGTTGGTGCCGCCCCATACACCACATGGTGTCCCACATGCTGTGGAAGAGAGCAACTTCACACTAGGACTGGGGAGTAAATAGATTTGAAATCGAAATTCCCATCATTTAGTTTGGAACATCCCCTCTGTGGATCACCACCTTATTATGGTGGAGTGGTTTGAGTGCCTGAATGATCCCAGGAGCGATGTTGTCGGGGGTAACTTACTCCTGGTAGGGTCTCCCAAGGCAAACTGGTCCTAGGTGAAGGGCCAGACTAAGATCGGTCTAGTAGAGCTCCATGAAAAGCATTACATTGGGGACCCAGTGTACCCAAAGGAGGCACATGGGTCCGCCCTCCAGTGGACTCACCACTTACAGGAGGGATCATGGTGCTATGTGAACTGGGCAGAAGTCTGGGCTACGCTGCCTGGACTGATGCCTCCGTGACCCAGATCCCTGGATAAGCAGTGGAAGAAGGACAAGGGAGAAAAAAAAGAAATAATTTTTAGATGCATTGAATTGCTGTATGTGTGGAAGATTCTGAATTGATGCACAGAAGTCAAAGAATTGATTTTTAAATGTCCAGAGTTCAGCCAGAACTGAAAAGGAAGTAATCAGGTGCTGGAGTGTCTGTGGTGGGTGATAAACAGAGTAAATGTAACATTGTAGTTGACTTGTTTGTTTTATGAACAAAAATTTTTTGAAGTAAATTCATTATGAGTCTTTACAGATACTTCCCATTGAAAGTACCAAATAGTTGCAGTGAGGGGGGGAAAAAACTAATCCAGAATAGGCAAAAATGACGCATCAAGAATTGTTTTTAATCGCGTCGCAGTTCTCTGAATCGTAATTGAGTTGTGAGGTGGCTAGAGATTCCCACCCATACTACATGCCACGATATATTTGTATCAGTTCAGAGGTTCCACTAAACTTTCTCGTTATCTTTCATTTTGACAGGCAGGGTTGTAAAAATTCTGTTATAATCTGTTATTGTCATTTATTTTTCTTATCATAAGATGACAAATAGCTTGTTGTTTGTTTTTGTTGTTGGTTTATTTGTCGGGGACCATGTACAGGAAAAAACTTAAACACAGGGTGAAGATGCTCTGTTCCAGATTATAGTGTTCTCACCAATTTCCATCTGTAGTCCCTGAGGCAGGCAGGAAGATATTAAAAGAAAAACAGCACATATAGAAAGCAATCCAGCTCGGGTTTCAGAAACTGTTGACCCTGAAACAAGCAGGGAGTAAGTTTAGAAGGTAAAAAGAAAGGAGAGACTGCACACATAAAAACCATTTAAGAGTACAATTTCATAATACCATTTAAAGGAGAGAGTCAATGCTGGCAGGCTTGATTACTTAAAATCCATTTTTAGTCTCTGTGGAAAAGTCTCTGTAATTTGTTCTGGTCTTCAGAGCAGTGGGGAGCTTGTTCCATTCCGTTATAGCTTTGTATGAGAATGCTGATTATCCAAAAGCAGTTTTATGTAGGGGGATGCAACAGTGCCACCTAGAGGATGTCCTTGTTACTGTGGTATTTTGTTCAGAAGTTAGGTACACAGGGGGTGCAAAACCATGGATAATTTTAAAATTGTTTTTGTTCAGCTTGTTTTTCACCCCCAGTTGCTCCTAGTGGGTCTGGAAGCGTCATGTTAGGCAGCATGCCGCCATCAGTGTGTGAATGTGTGTGTGAATGGGTGGATGGCAGGATCTGTAAAGCGCTTTGGTCATCAAGAGATGAGAATAAAAGCGCTATATAAGTGAATACCATTTACCATTTTTGTTTTTTACATGTAATGGGCCTACAAGATATAGCATGTGAATTATATATTTAATCATGTATCATGTATTTGATTTAATTATTTGATAACTCACTATTTAATGATTTATTTTTAGTTGTCTAAAAAATTCTTTTTAAAAATTGACTTTTTCCATATACACTTTCAGCTTTTTTTTTTTCTAGCAAATGTTATACATTTGCGACACTTCTCTAAGTAGATTTCAAATTTTTCTCATAAATTTGAGTTTTTACTTGCACCGTTTGGGTTGCTTCTCCTAAAACTTTGCTTTTCATTGTTTCCCCTACAGTTATATTGGGGTGGGGGCACCCCCCCCTAGATTGTCAAGTTAATTTAATTTTATTTTTCAATAGTGCCAGATCACAACAAAAGTCATTTTAAGATGCATTGACTATAGAACAAGTCTTTACCTTGTACTTTTATTAAACAAACTAAATATCCTTGTTATTACCCTTATTTACAACACAGCAGCTCATCTCTGTCTCTTCTCCTCTCTGCTCTGGTATCATGCAGCGGGGCGGAACTCCACTGCGCGTAAACACAGACGATGTTGATCATAAAGATTTGTTGAGGCAGATTTTTATTGTCGATGAATCGTTTAATTTTAAAGTTTATATGCATGCCGTGGAAATGTTCAGTTTAATTGTTCCAGCAAAGAAGAGGAGGAGCGCATCATGGCGTCACAGAAGACAGAAAATCCCAGAGAAGGGGCCAAAACTTTCCAAATTATGGGAGCATTTTACCGAAAATAAACAAATGAAACAAGTTAAATAGTGGGCGGCACGGTGGCGGAGTGGTTAGCACTGCGGCAGCAGAGTAACTCACCCTTGGCCGGGGGATCCTGGGTTCGATCCCAGCCCCCGACCAACAGTGATCTGTGTGGAGTTTGCATGTTCTCCCCGTGTCTGCGTGGGTTTACTCCGGGATTTCTCCGGTTTCCTCCCACATGCCAAAGACATGCAAGTTAGGTTAATTGGCATCAAACTGGGGATTCTAAATTGTCCTTAGGTATGACTGTGAGTGAATGGTTGTCTGTCTCTCTGTGTTGGCCCTGCGATGGGCTGGCGATCTGTCCAGGGTGTACCCTGTCTTTCGCCCAAAGATGCTGGGATAGGCTCCAGCCCCTCCGTGACCCGAAAACGATTAAGCAGAAGAAGATGAATGAATGAATGAACAAGTTAAATACAAACTCTATAAAGCAGAGTTGTCATTATCACAGCAGCACAGTGATGTGTCCGTCCTCCTCCCTCTGCTCTGTCCGCGGGTCTCCGCTGTGCTCTGTTCTGGTGATGTTTAAAGTTGGGCCACTTATAAACACCGCACTGATAAGGATAAGATAAGCCTTTATTAGTCCCACAATGGGGAAATTCCAGGATTGCAACAGCACAGGGATAGCAACACTCAGAGCAACAATTAAGAAGATAAGAAAATAAGAGCAGTGAATATACATATGTACACATAAATATATATACACAGTGCAGAGCATTGTAGCTAGATGGAATAAACAGCATAACCGTCTATTTAATGACCCTACATGGTATGAATATGTGCCCATACATATTGTCACCCTCCGTAGCGACTGATATTGTCCTAGTTGTATGCTGGAGGGGATCATTTGTGTAAGTCTGTTGCGTCTTTTGCATTCAATACTATTAGGTTGTCATGTTTTTTTGCCATCTCTGCGAGCAGCCCTGCTTAGGTTATACAGTCTGACAGCCGTAGGTAGGAAGGACCTGCGAAACCTCTCGGTCGCGCACCTAGGATGATGTAGTCTACTGCTAAATGAGCTCCTCAGTGCATTCAGTATGTCTTGCATAGGATGGGATTCGGACTCCAACAGAGATGACAGCTTAGCCACCATCCTTCTCTCTCCTATCTCCTCCACTGGGTCAAGGCATTGCCCCAGGACAGAGCTAGCTTTCTTGATTAGTTTGTTCAGTCTCTTCCCATCTGCTGCTGTAATGTCACTGCCCCAGCAGACCACTCCAAAAGTGATGGCTGATGCTACCACCGTGTCGTAGAATGTCTTCAGCAGTGCCCCTTGTACACCAAAAGACCTGAGCCTCTTCAGTAGGAACAGCCTGCGCTGTCCCTTCTTGTAGAGTGCGTCAGTATTGTGTGACCAGTCTAGTTTATTGTTCAGATGAACACCCAGGTACTTGTAGGATGTCACCATCTCAATATCTGTTCTCTGTATGTTTACTGGTGCTGTGAGGGGTTGTCCTTGCCTGCGGCAGTCCACCACCAGCTCCTTAGTTTTTCTCGCGTTGATCTGGAGGTAGTTTTGATGGCACCAGTCCACGAAGTCCTGGATAAGTCCTCTGTACTCAGCTTCATCTCTGTTGGAGATGAGGCCGACGATCAGAGTTATCAGAGAACTTCTGTAGATGGCAGTGTGTTGTGTGAGAAGTCCGCAGTATAAAGGGTGAACAGGAAGGGAGCCAGAACTGTTCCCTGGGGGGCCCCCGTGCTACCAATGATCGTGTCGGACACACAATCCCGAGTTCTCACAAACTGTGGCCGGTTAGTGAGGTAGTCCAGGATCCATGATGACAGGTGCTGGTCCACCCCTGCGCACAGCAGCTTGTCCTTCAGGATCATCGGTTGAATGGTGTTTGAAAGCACTGGAGAAGTCAAAGAACATGATCCTCACCGCGTTCCCGGGCTTCTCCAGGTGGGACAGGGAACGGTGTAGGAGGAAGATCACTGCATCCTCCACCCCAATGCCATACTGGTAGGCGAACTGGAGTGGATCCATCGCTGGTCCCACCAGGGGGCGGAGGTGAGCAAGGAGCAGTCTCCAGGGTCTTCATCATGTGGGACGTCAGGGCCACTGGTCTGTAGCTGTTCAGGTCTTTGGGGTGGGAAGTCTTTGGTACAGGTACCACACATGTTTTCCACAACTGTGGTACCCTCCCCAGCTTCAGGCTCAGGTTGAAGATGTGCTCCACAATCCCACACAGCTGGTCTGCGCAGGACTTGAGGAGCTCCGCGCTGATGCCTTCCGGTCTCGAGGCCTTCCTCGCCTTGATCTTCCTCAGCTCCGTCCTCACCAAGGCAAGACAAAATAAGGACCGGGGATGAGCACATGGACGTGTGGCGACACATGACGAGCGGTAGGGCTGATGTTTTTATCGGTTTGTTTACATTCTACTGATTTTCTGGTTCATATATTTTGAAGATAAAATTAAAAAAAAAACAAAAAACAAGACAAACAAACAAAACCATCCTTTGTGTAAATACTGTATGGCCAAAGTCCACTTTCACCGAAAGTTATGTAATCCGATGTGGCTGCTGTCACATTATGCAAATTAGATGCATAAATTTACTCCTATCACAAACTTTGGATCATATTCTACATCTTTGTCATTTACAGTAAGGCATTATCTCTTACCACTTTAAAGTTACAGCCTTTGGAATTTGTGATACCTAAACTGAATAGTTTCTTGAAAAAATCTTTGCCACCAGAGGGTGAATGCAGATGGTGCAGATCTGCGACAGAAAACCTCTCAGGGTTTTAAGCTTCTCAATAATATCTATTCATACAGCTGTATCCGTGTCCACCTTGAAAATGTCAGCGAGAAAATTCCAATAAAAAAGGGCATCCGCCAAGGTGACACTGTATCCCCAAAGCTTTTTACATCAGTACTAGAAGATATATTTAAGAAGCTCGAATGGGAACAATGATGCATATGTATTGATGGAGAATGGCTCTCACACCTCCACTTTGCAGATGATATAGTAATCATCACTCAGAATGCAGAGGAATTTTTTTTTTTTTTCACCCTTATTGTCATTCAACCGTACAACCAATCATGTACAGCAGAACGAGATTGTGTTTTACCTATCTACAGTGTAAATCACACACACCCCAAGTGCAGAATCAGAGGGCCGCTGCCATGCAAGGCGCCGCCACAGATTTCCCTCCTCCATTCCATTTATTGCTGAGCACCAAGCTGGATGGCAGGAAGTTCCACTTTTATATGGTCTTTGGCATGACCCGGCCGGGATTTGAACCCCTGCCTCCCGGGTGTGGGGCGGATGCTCTACCAACTGAGCCACCACTCCGAATTACAACTATTGATGCAAGAGCTTGCCAGTGAAAGTGCCAAGGTTGGACTGAAAATGAATATGAAGAAAACAGAAGCAATGCTTGGACCGATCGCAAACATCAAAGATGTCATTGTCAATGGTATAAAGATAGAAGAGGTAGAGGAATACATACACCTTGGACAACGGTTCAGTTTGAAGGATCCCACCCAGGATAAGGAACTGGATCGAAGGATATTAGCCGGATGGGCAGCCTTTGCCCAAAACAAGGGTTTATTGAAAGGTAGACTGTCTCTTTGCTTAAAACAAAAAATATTTAATTCATGCATTATAACTGTAATGACTTATGCGTCAGAAACCTGGACAATGTCCAAAAGGATGGAAGAAAAACTGGCTGCCACACAGAGAAGAATGGAGAGATGTATCTTAGGTATTATGGTAAGAGATAAAAAGACTAATATCTGGATAAGACGGCAAACCAGGGTGAAAGATATAGAACAGACTGTTAAGTCAAGGAAGTGAAAATGGGCTGGACATGTCACCCGTTTGACAATCGTTGGACCAGTAGGCTGACGACGTGGAGGCTGAGAGAGGGTGTAAGAAACTGGGGACGTCGGCACAAAAGATGGCAAGATGACATCATTTTTAGAAAAAGGCAACTGGTACCATCTGGCTAGAAACCGCTTGGAATGGAACCAACATGCTGAGGCCTTCGCCCAACAGTGGAATTCAACAGGCTTATGGTGATGAAGATGTGACCAAAATGGTTATTTATAGAATTTTATTTTTTTCATTCTATTTATTTAATTGTTGTTCAAGAGGAAAAATATTTCTACTACAAGTTCTGCTCAACCCCAGCACTGTTATTGTGTTTGTATGCAAGTCCATGGTCCTCAGCCGGAAAAAGGTGGATTGTCCTCTCTGGGTTGGGGACAGGCTTCTGCCCCAAGTGGAGGAGTTCAAGTATCTTGGGGTCTTGTTCACGAGTGAGGGGAAAATGGAGCGAGAGATTGACAGACGGATTGGAGCAGCATCTGCAGTGATGCGGACGTTGTACCGGTCTGTTGTGGTGAAGAGGGAGCTTAGTTCTAAAGCAAGGCTGTCGAATTACCAGTCAATCTACATTCCTACTCTCACCTATGGTCACGAGCTTTGGGTAATGACCGAAAGAACAAGATCGCAGATACAAGCGGCTGAAATGAGCTTTCTCCGTAGGATTGCTGGACTCACCCTCAGAGATAGGGTGAGGAGCTCAGTCATCCGGGAGAGGCTCAGAGTAGAACCACTGCTCCTCCACATTGAAAGGAGTCAGTTGAGGTGGTATGGGCATCTGATTAGGATGCCTCCTGGACGCCTCCCACTTGAGGTGTTTCGGGCACGTCCCACTGGGAGGAGACCCTGGGGCAGACCCAGGACTCGGTGGAGAGACTATGTCTCCCAGCTGGTGTGGGAACGCCTTGGTATCCTCTCTGAAGAGCTGGAGCAGGTGGCTGGGGAGAGGGAAGTCTGGGCTTCTCTGCTTGAACTGCTGCCTCTGCGACCCGGACCTCCGGAAAAGCGGTAGAGGATGGATGGATGGATGGATGCACTTTTGATGTGCCTTTGTCATATGCCAAGCGCACATTTAAAATCAAGACAATGAATAAAAAGTGCATATTTTTCGTCATATTGATCTGTGTTGATTTGAAATTTGTCATATTCAACAGATCACTGAACATGTGCGGCCCAGTTACATGTCTTGATTTCAAATTGTGGCCCAACTGATTTTGTAATTGAATAGCCCTGCTGTAAGGTAAGGCGTCACCTGGATGGAATGTGCTGATCAACTTCTTAAGTGCAGTGAATACTGAATATGAAGGTTTACCTTTCTGAATTATATCGGTAAAAATGCACTTATAGAAAACTTCCACCTAATGTTAGTTTGTGGGTTGGAGCAGATCAGTGATTCAGTTGTAAGATATTTAATCAATTGTTTAACTGACATTAAGCATTATGCTTATACTTGTGATAATTAATACAGCTTTCTTGTTTTGTTTTTTTTTTTTGTCTTTCACTCATAATCAGAGGTGTGTGGATGACTTTGTCCTGAAGAGAGGCACATGCACTCCTCAAATTGCAGAAGTGTTGACAGGGAGCATCCTCACTATGGTTGTCACCGACATGAGACCACATCCATGACTGAAGATGAGCGTTTTAAGAGTGATAGCTCAAGCCATTTAATTTAATTTTGATGATTATGGTTGTAGGTTTTTATTTATTAAATTACAAATTAGGATATTCTAATTAGCCCAGATGCATTAATATTCAGAATGAGGGCTAATGTTAACAAAGATGAAAAAGAGATAATGTCATGACAGAACTGCCTACTTAAGCCTGGGATCACGAATCACAAAGTCCGTTTCGACCTCAGCCAAGGTGGACATACTCACTGTCCCCCTTACCCAGTTCCCATCGTGCATTGCAGTTACAACTGAACATTTCCGCAGCATCCATATAAACTTTGTAATTAACCGATTTGTCGACAATAAAAATCTGCGTTGACAAATTTTTATTACCGACGTTATCGACAACGGCGACTAATCGTTTCAGCCCCATTAGTTGACTAATTGAAAAAATAGTAGTTAGATTAGTTGACTACAAAAATAATCATTAGTTGCAGCCCCCCCCCAGCTTTTAATGGCGCATTCTCTTTTTTTTTTTTTTTTTTTTTTTTACATAAATGTTAAGTTGTTTTTAAAGTCATCAAACCCACGGGGAGCCAGTGATTATTTAGCAGAAGGGTTGCGTGTGGCTCTGGATGTGAGGGCAGCCAGAGCAGCCTGATGTCTGCAGTGCGGATGAGGAGTGGTTACCTTGTGAACCAACATCTGTGTTCCTCTGTGTTCCCAGCTGGTCGTGTGCTGAAGAGGCCAAAGCAGGAAGATGGTCAGCGGCTGCAGGAGGCGGCAGTCCAGCTGTTGGAGGAACAGCAGAACCTGCGTGGTCTCCTCAAGGAGGTGTCGGTGAGCAAGTGGGGAGAAATACAACTTTGAGTCACCATTCATTATACACAGTTTTTACCTGATTTTGATACTGAAAAAAGTGGTTTGTGCATCTTCTGAAAACCTCAAATACATATGAGAAGGTGGGGCATTGCTTTCAAAATGTCCGTCAGTCTGCCGTCCTCTGAATCAACTGATTTTTTCCTCTACAATAACTGCTGTGAATGTGTTTTAACTATGTGAAATGTTCTTTTTGCACCATTAATATTTTTGGAGTTACAGACCTTTAGAGTATATGAAGTTACCTTTTTTTTTTTTTTTTTTTTTTTTTTTTTTTTCTCCTTTTGGCTGCTCCCTTTTGGGGTCACCACAGCATATCATCAACTTATACAGTATAGCCATGATCCGCATGCTGGTTTGGCAAGGCATTTTATGCCGGATGCCCTTCCTGATGCAACCCTGCCCATTTATCTGGGCTTGGGACCAGCACAGGGAATACACTGGCTTGTGTTCTCCCGGTGGCTGGGTAACCAATAAGAATTTTTCTGGTCTTCTTTTGTCGTTTTTTGGCTAGGATGACATGGGTACTGGGACCTGTATCGTGGTGAGCTCAGTGATGCGAATGAGCCTGAACCAGGGATTTTATGTCTCTTTGCTGTAAATTGTAGTCACTGCACTAGACTAACTTATTCATCAATCCACAGCCAGTTAGAGGTCTTGTGTCATTTTGGCTTATTTTGTTATAATTTGGCTGTGAAAGCTGGGTAGCTTGGGCTGCTAACGTTAGCTGGACTGAGTGACTGTGAGACAGTCTTGTGACTGACTTTCAGGTCAACATGAGGCCTGCTTTCCTCAGATGAAGTTACATGGAAAAATATAAGACAACAATATTAACCCCTTGCACTCTGGTCAATTTCCCTAAAAACGCCAAAAAATAACATACCCAAAGTAAATCAAAAGCTGTTCTTCAACCCTTTGCAGCATCTTCATGGGGTTGGTCTCATTTAAAAGAAAACACTTTGAATTTTTTTGGCAAAACAGTCATAATCTCTCTAAGTGCGCCGGCCACTGAGTAACAGTCATCTAAACATACTGAACTTGAAGAAAATAAATTTCGCCTGGGTGTTTTTTTTGGATACAAATGCTTGCAAATAACACACAGCTTCAGATCCGGGCTGGAAAATGCAACAGAAATGTAGAACCAAGTGTTATCCAGCTGAGGTGAAAATTTTGTAGCAATACCACAAAAAATGAATATATTACACAGCTTTGTTCTCAGGCTGTTTCCAGGCGTTTTTGAACTGTGCCAAATGGCACAGTTTGGAAAAACGTCTGTAACTTTTGAATGATTCAATATAGAAGCTTGATCTTGGGCTCTAATGAAAGGTGACACTCGGGGCTCTGTGTGTGTGTGTGTGTGTGTGGGGGGGGGGGGGTTGCCCCCCCCCCCCCCCCGGTGCGCCGCGGTCTACTACGCACAGTTGTAATTTACCGATCGGTCAAAAGTCATTTTTGATTACAATTTTCAGGGCTAAAGAATAATTTAGCTTATAACACTTACCTGTTCACAGCAGCAGCGTAGCTGGCGAACTTCTCTTCCTCATTGTCAGACGAACATGAAGCTGGTCCGCTTGTTACGGACTCGTGGTTCTGGTCACGCGACCCGGTCAAAACATAATTCCATTATTGCGGTTTTGCGCTTCCATGATTGCGGTTTTGGCGAACGATTTTTCAAAACAAATAACGGTAGTAAGAAAAAAAGACTGGCAAACGCGTGTGTGTCACCCAGCCTTCGTCATCGGCCTCCATCGGTCTATGATGACCATGGAAGAGAATCCTAAACGTCTACTCTGCTGGAACAGCACCGCCTGTGGCTGAACAGGCCGATGCGCAAATGGCAGTCCCTGTCACACAGGTCGCACTTGTGGGTGGTCTCCGTGCTGCTGGGTCTGTGGCGGTTCTTCCTGCGGGTCCTTTTTTCATCTGCTGCAGCAGTCAGTCTCTCTTCACCCAGCCTTACACAAAACAACTTTCGAACTTCTGTGCTTCAATTGGCTCGCTGCATTCGCAGCCGTTGGTAGGCGGGTCCTTCTTGCTAGGTTTTCAGTCATTGGTTCTTCAAGGTTTCAGAAACCCAATTCAAGGCTCTTATTAGTCGAATGAGAGGTCAATCACATCTAAACCAATCAAAACACTCCTTTGGCTTTCTGTTCGCGACTGTGTCTGTAGTGGAAGAACAGAAATGCAGGGTTTTTTTTCTTCAGTGCGCCCTAGGATGCACAGTGTGCGTACTAGGGCGCCCTCGTGTGCTCTAGGACGCAGAGACGTGCCCGCCCACGGTACACCGGAGTGCAAGAGGTTAATAATAATAAAACTTTTTTTGTCCTTATGTCCTACTTCACTTATTTTACTAACATGAGACTTTTTTTCTAGAATCTGCATGTGTGCAGACTTTTAGGCGTTCAGAATGAAGACCAAAAACAGGCGGTGGTCTCTGAAGCTACATCACCTGCCATGGCAGCGTCACTGCTGGGTGAGTGTTTGAGAGGAGCCCTCAGAAACTTTGCATGATTTTAAAGTGTCAGCATCTGAACTAGAGACCCCAGTAATGCCGCACATAGGAGGCCTCGTGCAAGAAGAAGTTATACAAAGTGACCTTCAAGCTGAACAGGCTTGACTGCTGCATCTTGCTTGTCCTGGTGAAAATGGCGCAGCTTTGACATGACCATAATGCTGTTTTGCAAACAGTGTGTGAGCTGAGGAGTCGGGCTGTACAGCTGGGTGTCTCCGTAACGGTGCTGATAGTCAAGATGGTGCTGGAGAGGCTGGTGGAGATCACTGGAGAACCTGAGGAAAGGAAGCAAGAGGAGGAAGACAAGAGAAGAGAGATGCTTGCATCCTCTCAGACAGTGAGTGTTTGGAATGGTTATTGGGCAAATTTGTGAGTACAGAAGGCCATAAGTGCCAAAAACACATCTTAAAAGGAATGCTCCGTTAATGGATCAAACGGTCTGAGGAGGGTAATAATGGAGAAATGTCAAAGTGAGGAAGAACTTCACAGTAATAAGCAGTTTTTTCCCAGGTTTGGGGACGCGTCCCTCTGTCCCTCCCTTTATTTGGGCATATGACATGCTGAGAGGGCTCCAGGTCACCAAGCTGTCCATGCTGTGGGAGAAACTGAGTCAGTAAAACCACTTTTTATGGAGCAACAGGATCAAATCAGAGGAAAATGGTCTTGGCTTTGTGACTGAAAGTAACCTTCACGCATGGCCTTAATGCTCATTCAGCCACAGCATAGCAGGGTACTTTAGGGTGGGGGGAGAAACGCCACTGTTAGCTTGTAGCCAGTGCAACGGACCTGTGTAAGGGGGAGTGATGGGCCATTTTGGGTCCTTGCTGTGGTGTTGTGTGCATGGTGCTGTTCAGCATTGCCATGCTTGGTCTTGTGGGAACATTTTGTGGTGGTGGAAAGCGGCTGTAAACCATACTGAGCAAGGCGCACTGCCGTGGCACGCCAATCAGTTTCTGACTGACAGTGACTTTTTGGCAGGACAGCTGTTTGGTGGAAGAACCATGACACTTTATTGCTTGATTACTAGTTTTTCCATCTTGGTGATTAAGACTTTGTATTATAGTTTATAAACCTGTGGCTCCATTTAAATAAGAACTTGAGTATTGAGTACATTGGCTCACACCTTTTGCACAAATTGCTAACCTGTGAGTGTGCAGTTTTCCTGTTTTCCACTCCCTCAGTCATTTATGGCTTCAAAACAGTAAAATAAAGCATTGTGAGTCAGTTGTTCCGTGCTTCTCTACTACTGTGATCACGGCTGGAGCATTTTTTTGGTTAACCTCGCTGATGCCACTGAAGACACATGTGCTGCAGGTGTGTCGGTAGATCCTTGCTTGTCTGACTTGAAACCCTCTGCAGGTGCAGCTCTGTGCTCTTCTGGAGTTGAGCAGAGAAATGCTGTTGCAGCGAGCCCTCTGCCCCACGCTGCTCTGGCAGGAGTACAAAAGAGGAGAGGTGTGCCCACACAAACTCACAATTCAGTTCAACTTTATTTATATAGCGCAATTTCACAACAACAGTCATCTCATAGCACTTTCAGCAACTTTCACACACTGTGATACCAGGTTAATCTGATTGGTTTTCAAGCTTGCATAATAGGCACATTTAATTTCTAAAAAGCTTCCATTTTTCTTTCACTTTTTCACAGTTTATTGTTAAAATCATTGAATGTTTTGCCTCTTTGCTTCAATAAAAAGAACATGAATAAAATGATGTGCTCTATATTTTAGTGTATATATATATATATATATATATATATATATATATATATATATATATATATATATATATATACTGTGTATATATATATATATATATATATATATATATAATATTTTTTTTGGGGGGGGGGGGCTCCATGCCACATTAGTTACTGTAGCTTCCTTAGTTTAGTTTTCAGAAAAAGGCTTGAGATTAACTGCTCTGTAATATGTGAGGAATGTGATGTTGTTTCCCAGAGGCGACCCAGACTGGAGGTGGCGTACCATCTTCACCAGCACAACATCCTCCCTCTGAACTACATCATAGAGAGGTAAGAAAGCCTCCATGGATACTGGTCCTGAGGTGCGTTGAAGTCTCAAAGGAGGGGCGATGGCTAGTTTTCCAATCTGCGTATGATTGTGTTCTCACACACCTGAGGACAGAATTATGAGCCCCCCTATGAAAATGTCATTTTTGAAAAAGTATTTAGAATGTTTAACACTGTAGAAGAGCTTGAAATAATGAGGCGATGTGATTTATAAACCAAAGTTTATTATCAGCTCCTCTAACAAGTCTCATCTAGGTGCAGCAGCAGAAGAAGTGAGAGAGCGAACACCTTCGGCTCTACGAACTTATACTCGCACATAACAAAAGACATGCATATCAAAAGCTGACATCCCTCACTATCTTAATCCCCTCTTTTGTCTTCGTACCCCTCCACCTGGCCCTGGGAGGTCAGGGCGACCTATCTGGTCTCCACCGCAGTGCCTCGGATGCTCTTTGATCTTCACTGGCGGTTGAGACCTTTTGTCCTGTTCTGAGGTGTGAAGTCGCTTTACATATGTAATCACCAAACATTCTCACATGCTTATACATATGTAGGTTATGGGATATATGATTAATATAGGCCACAGCCCCCCCCCAAACGACTAAGAAAAGGACAATAGAAAAATTCACAGTTTAAGATAATTATTGACATACTAACTGCTACACCTCTTCACACAGAAGAAACTTTCCAGCAGCCATGCTCCTAAGAGAGTTCAGTGGTAATCATAACAGCATAGTAAAATCACAAGTCAGTCCTAAACTGTTGCAGCACAATTAGTGAACAACTGTTGAGTAGTTTGCATCAGTCCCTGTGCCGTCTGGGTTTTAATCTTCTCCCGAATCTGCTGTGGGTCCGCTTGGGCGTCCTGGTGGGACCTTCCTGTAAGGAATCTGCAGCTTGGGGAGGAGAGTGATTGTTTGTTCCCTGCAGGGGGGCTGAGTCTTTTCTCTTGGGGGGTCTACCCCGCCGAGGTGCTCTTGCCAACCGTGCAGGCTCGTCTCTCAACAAGAAGGCAGGTTTAAGTCTGTCAATGCTGACTGTTTCTTTTCTATCCCCAAAATCAAGCACAAAATGCTTATCACCAGGTTCCAGCACTCTGAATGGTCCATCGTATGGTGGGCGGAAGGTTGGTTTTAAAGCTTCATGCCTAACAAAAACGAGTTCAGCGTTTTTTAAAGCTTGGGGGACAAAAACCCGTGGAAAAGAGTGATGTGCCGGTCCGGGGAGAGAGTCCGGTCCATTGCTGCCTAAAAACCTCGGGGCTGGAAGATGCCCTGGCTCTGGGTTCTCTGGTAAAAATTCACCTGGGAGCCTGAGAGGTTGTGCAAAAACTAATTCTGCTGGGGAAGCGTCTAGATCCTCTTTAGGCGCAGCACGCAACCCCAATAAAACCCAGGGAAGTTTATTTACCCAATTTGTATCCGTTAGTGAGGCTCTGAGGGCGGCCTTTAAAGATCTGTGAAAGCGCTCACATAACCCATTAGCCTGAGGGTGATAAGCGGTGGTGCAGTGAATTGTCGCCCCTAAGCTGCTGGCCATGGCTGACCAAAGCTCCGAGACAAATTGAGGCCCCCTATCGGACGTGATGTCCGATGGGACGTCGAAACGTGCCACCCAGTTTGTCAAAAAAACGCGAGCGACTTCCTCCGCTGTGGTTGACGCCAGAGGGACTGCCTCCGGCCAGCGCGTGGTGCGGTCTATCATTAACAGATGTGTGAAACCTTGGGAGGAAGGTAGTGGCCCCACGAGGTCGACATGAACGTGGTCGAACCTTCTAGCAGGGATTCGAAAAGGCTCTAGAGGGGCTTTTGTGTGTTTGTGTACTTTGGCGCGCTGACAAGAAATGCAAGTCTTTGCCCATTCTTTTACTTTTTTGCGCAGGCCAGGCCACGCAAACTTTTCGGCGACCATTTTAACCGAAGCGCGCACACCTGGGTGCGCGAGGGAGTGAATCGAGTCGAAAATACGGCGGCGCCATGCAGCTGGGACTAACGGGCGAGGTCGGCCGGTTGAGATGTCTCATATTAGGGGGGGCACACCGTCGCGTAAACCCCTTACCTCCAGCCTTAACCCTGTTGGTCCAGACAGGAGTGCGCGCACGTCCGCGTCACTACTTTGCTCCTCCGCCATGGCTGCATAATCTATCCCTGCGTGGTTTTGGGGCTGCGTATGTGTCCGCGTTGGCGAAGAGTTCTGTGGCTGAGGTAGTATAATCTGTCTCTTCGTGCTCTGGCGATGTCACAGCACGAGAGAGGCAGTCTGCTACCACGTTAAGTTTGCCTGCCACATGTCGAATGTCTGTGGTGAACTCTGAAATCACAGCTAGCTGTCTTTGTTGCCTGCCTGACCACGGTTCGGAAATTTTAGCCATCGCAAAGGTGAGCGGTTTGTGGTCTACAAAAGCCGTGAAATGCCGCCCTTCCAACCAGAACTGGAAGTGGCGGATGGATAAATGAAGCGCTAGCAGCTCCCTGTCAAAAGTGCTGTATTTACGCTCAGTTTGGTTTAGCGCTTTGCTGAAAAATGCCAAAGGTTGCCAGATTCCGCTGACGTGTTGTTCTAAAACTGCCCCTATGGCCAGGTCTGAAGCGTCTGTGGTTAGCGCAATGCGGGCTGAGGGATTGGGGTGAACCAACAATGTGGCATTAGCTAGGGCACTTTTTACTTCCGCGAAGGCGCGTTCGCGCTCCGGGGTCCATTCTACCGCGTTGGAAGGTTTTTGTTTTCTGAGCGCGTCATATAGGGGCTGCATGAGCTGAGCTGCGTGGGGGAGGAAACAGTTGTAAAAATTAACCATTCCCAAAAATTCTTGCAGCGATCTGACCGTTTGTGGCCGTGGGAAACTTTTTACTGCGTGAACTTTGTCTGGCAGTGGGACTGCCCCCTTCGGAGAAACTCTGTGTCCTAAAAAATCAATTTGTGACACGCCGAATTTGCATTTGATTGCTGGGGTCTTTCTGCAACTGTGGGGGTCCTCCCTACAGTTGATAGTGCTATGAGATGACTGTTGTTGTGAAATGGCGCTATATAAATAAAGTTGAATTGAATTGAATTGAATTTGGCTGGACTGATTATTAACCCGTGCTCTTCTAGTCTCTGAAAAACCATGGTGAGATGCTGCTCGTGTTCTTCCTCAGACGAGCTGGCTACCAGCATATCGTCGAGGTAGATGAACACGAAGGGGAGGTCGCGTAATACCGCGTCCATCATCGGCTGAAAGGTTTGAGCGGCGCCTTTGAGGCCGAAAGGCATCCGCAAAAATTCAAAAAGACCGAAGGGGGTTATTACAGCTGTTTTAGGAATGTCCTCTGCTCGAACTGGGACTTGATGATAGCCGCGGACCAGGTCTATTTTTGAAAAAATGCGCGCACCCGCCAGATGTAGTGAAAAATCTTGAATGTGAGGAATTGGGTAGCGGTCATGCGCTGTCGCATTGTTTAATCTGCGGTAATCGCCGCACGGTCTCCAAGAACCGTCGGATTTCGGGACCATGTGAAGTGGTGACGCCCAGGGGCTTTTCGAGCGCCTGATAATGCCTAATTTTTCCAAGGGTGGTAAACTCGTCCCGAGCTATGGCGAGCTTGGTCGCGTCTAAGCGCCGAGCTTTGGCAAATACGGGTGGGCCCGTTGTGGGAATAAAGTGTTCGACCCCGTGTTTAGCCACTGTAGCTGAGAATTTGGGAATTGTGAGTGCTGGAAATTGGGTGAGGAGTTGATCAAACTTACCTCCTGCTGTGGTGACGCTGGCCTGCACGGGTGGTGGAGAAACTCGAGCTGAGCAGGGAATAGAAGCAAAGGACAGTGCATTAACCAAGCGTCTGTTCGCCAGATCAACTAATAACCCATGTGCACACAAAAAATCTGCGCCCAACAAGTTAAAACTCACCGCTGCTACAACAAATGTCCATCTGTAGTTGCGGCCGTGGATGTGGAGGGGCAGGCTCTTTTCGCGAAAAGTGTCGATGATGGAGCCGTTGGCTGCCACCGCCCCATTGCCCCGGGTGCCCATGGCCCGGTCTGCTTGGGAGGGCATGACAAAACTTAGTTGAGCTCCCGTGTCGATAAGGAACTGCTTGCCGGTGTGTCCGTCCGTCACATATAAAAGCTTGCTTTTTTCGCCGAGAACCGGCGCTGTTAACGTTTCTCGGCTTTGGCGTTTTCCCGAAATCGTGAATTTGCAGGGGAAATGCATCTGTAAGCCTTCTCGGCGAAGCGGTGGTGGTAATAACAAACGTCGCTCCGTCTGTTACATCTTGGCCGTGTCGCTGTCACCGCGGGCTGGTTCTGCTCGGTGGTTTGTGGCTCCTCGTGGCTCCGGACATCAGCGTTGAGGTCTGCGGATGCTGCTGTGGGTGTCTGTTCCTTGCAGGCGTTGACGAGCCGTTGAGCTTCGTGAGCCAGCGTGCGGAAGTCCTGCTGGGTGCTGCATCGCATGTTGGCCAGCGTCCCTCTCATGTGTGGCGGCAGCGTACTGAGGAATATGAATTGGAAGAGGAAGTTGTCATTGTCCTCTTCTTTAAGTTGCAGCAAGTCCTCCATGAGGGCCTTGGGTCTGCATCCTCTGTGGCCGTAGACCGCCAGGATCCTCTCGGCTCTCTCCTCGGCTGAGGGGACGAAATTTGCCACGATGGTCGCTTTCAGTTCTTTATATTTGTCCTGGGCCGGCGGCCGCTGGATTATGCTCTGCGCACATCTCGAAGTGGCGGCGTCGAGTTTGGCGACGATGTGATAGAACTTTGTATCGTCAGCCGTGATGCCCGCAAGTGCAAACTGGGCTTCAGCTTGCTGAAACCGCGAGGCGGGGTCTTCCTGCCAGAAGTCCGGCAGCTTGATGGTGACGGCGACGGCGTTTGTGTGGACCATCACTGATGTGTGCGCAGGGTGAGAGTGCCTTCCTTCGGCTCTCTCAGCGGCGCTGGTGCTCGGTTGAGCCCTCTCTATCACTTCTGCAGTGGGGGAACGTCGTCCATCTGTTCCCCTGTCTGCATGGGCGCCGGTGTTTGCCTGGGTCGCCACAGATGAGTCGATCGCGGGGGAACGCCTCTGGTCCATCCTCGCGTCAGGGTCACCAGTGTAGAAGAGCTTGAAATAACGAGGGGATGTGATTTATAAACCAAAGTTTATTATCAGCTCCTCTAACAAGTCTCATCTAGGTGCAGCAGCAGAAGAAGTGAGAGCGCGAACACCTTCGGCTCTACGAACTTATACTCGCACATAACAAAAGACATGCATATCAAAAGCTGACATCCCTCACTATCTTAATCCCCTCTTTTGTCTTCGTACCCCTCCACCTGGCCCTGGGGGGTCAGGGCGACCTATCTGGTCTCCACCGCAGCGCCTCGGATGCTCTTTGATCTTCACTGGCGGTTGAGACCTTTTGTCCTGTTCTGAGGTGTGAAGTCGCTTTACATATGTAATCACCAAACATTCTCACATGCTTATACATATGTAGGTTGTGGGATATATGATTAATATAGACCACAAACACCACTTTTCTAAACATTCTAGTTATATTTAGAATAGGATTCTTGCATTATTTTACTTTGCACACAGAAACAAAATTATTCCACAAAAACTAGCAGGGTCAGAATTATGAGCCTCCTGATGGGAATGGTCCATTGTGTATCCTTTTTGCTGGATAACTGCCTGCTGTCATCTGCTGCAGTTTACATCAAGTCTCACACAGTCTCCTGAGCAATCTCATTCTTCTTTGTGAAATCTATCAGGCTCCTCCAGATTTGATGGTCTTCTGCTGTGGACCTCTGTCTTCAGTTCACTCTACAGATGTTCAGTGGGATTCAAGTCAGGGCTTTGTGCAGACTGGCCAGTGACGTTCCCTTTGGTCTTCTGGAGGCACTTTTTACCAGCAGTGATGTATTTTTTGGGTCGTTGTTGTTTTGGAAGACAAAACGACGACTCAGACCCAGTTTTACTGCCGACTGCTTGAGGTTTTCTTTCAAAATCTTCACATCCTTTCCCCAGGATTCCTTCCACCTTGATGAGATTCCCAGTTCCAGATGCCCAGAAGCATCCCCACAGCATAACACTCCCACCACCGTGTTTCAGTTTGGATGGTGTTCTTTGGGTTGTACGCCTCTCCATTCCTTCTCCAAACGTCAGCAGTGTCTCTATGGCCAAAGAGCTCTAGTTTCATCCCATTTGACCAAAAGACACACTTCCAGCATGCATACTATAATCCTTCTCCGGATTGTTCTTGGCATACTTCAGTCTGGCTTGAACATGTCTGTTCTGAAGAAGTGGACTTTTTCTTGGTCTACAACCTGGTAGGGCTTGAGTGATTGTCTTCTATGAGACCACAATTCCTGACTTGGCTAAGTCGTTCACTAGTGTCTTGGCAGTTGTTCTTGGGTCTTTAGACACATCTGTCACTAGTTTTCTTTCTAGAGTCTTTGAAATCTTTCACTTCCTCCCTCTGTCAGGCCTCTTCTGTACTCTTTGAACTTCTTGGTGATCCTTCTCACTCCAGTTCTTGACACTTGGAAAAGCTGTGATAACTTTGCAAATCACAAATTTTTCCCACAGTGTCCACTTTTGAGGGAAATGAAATTGAGGTGGTTCACTCGTACAAGTATCTTGGTATCTTGCTTGATGACGCTCTGACTTTTAAGCCCCATGTTGAAAATCTTATTTCGAAATAAATGTTGTTTTTCTTTTAAGGTTAAAAAGCGTCTTGTTACTGCAACTTTATCTATTTTAGATTATGGAGACCTCTTGTATATGAACGCTTCAGCTCAGTGTCTGAGTAAGACTGACTCTGTATATCATGCTGTTTTGAGGTTTGTTACAAACTGTAGAGCCTTGACCCATCACTGTGAACTGTATTCTAGAGTGGGATGGCCCTCTTTGTCCACCAGGAGGTTGACTCACTGGTACATTTTTATTTACAAGGCCATGCTTGGACTGTTGCCCCCTTACATTTGTAATTTGATCACACTGAGAAGTGTTGATTCTTATGGTTTGCGTTCTAATGATAATTTGTTTCTTTCTGTTCCATTTGCCCGTACTGAGCTGGGAAAAAGAGCTTTCATGTTCTCAGCCCCCTCTACATGGAACATGTTGCAAAAAGACTGGAAACTAACGGAACTTGTTTCATTGAACGACTTTAAATCCAGATTGAGAACACTTGAGACGGCCTCACTAATTTGTAACTGTTTTGTATGATTTGTATGTCATTGTAAGTGTATTTGTGATTTTTGGCTGCCTCTTGGCCAGGACTCCCTTGAAAAAGAGGTTTTTAATCTCAACGGGTTTTTTTTCCTGTTTAAATAAAGATAAAATAAAAAATACATAAAATCCATCTCCTGCTTTGTGAGTACCAGCAATTGTTTTTCTCAGTTCTAAATGGATTTTTTTGACATGCTTTCTCAAGTGACAGCTCAAACCCTTGTTGAAATTTTTATACTGATCACTTTTAACCTGTTTTACAAGCTCTGAGCATTAAAAATTGAAAGCACGTCATTGCACAGCAGTGGTTTGTGCGGTGGCTCAATCAAAAGGCCAGTTTTTCAGGGGGCTCATGATATTGACTCCAGCAGTTTTTGGTTTTTATGAAATAATTTTGTTTCTGTGTGCAAAGTAAAATAATTTATGCCTTCTAAAGGCAGCTAGGACATTTGGAAAAGCTGTGTTAAAAAATCCTTGTGCTGTTTAACAGTATTTGGGAAGCGCTTTTTAAACGTTCAAGCTTTTTTTTCTATGTGGGGGGATGCACTCATAATTCTGTCCTCAACTGTAAAACAAAAAACAAAACAAAACAGGAACACGGGCAGGTTTGCAGCCGGCGACACAGTTTATATAGAAAACTGTGCCACTATTAGAAAAACTGTGAACACACACCACATCAGCAGAGCCGTTTCAGCAAGAGCTTTCACAGAAGCAACTTTACTGTACAACACTGTTGTCATCAACGCAGTAAAACAGCCATTACACCCTAAATTGTCACATAATTCCATTCACACAACAAAATCTCAGGCCGGATCTCATTCTCCTCCCTTGCAGACTAGTTGATTTTAGGCATGTTCACGTTAAGTGGCTGAGGGTTTAGGGCTGTCCCAATCTGAAAACAGGAAGTGGCTGACTGCTCACTCGCTGACTTTGAGCCCTTAAAGGAGCCTTTCTCTAAGGCGGCACGCTATGCTGAAATAAGGTAAGGGAATTACCCACAGTTCAGAGCGCCATGTCGGGGTTTCTCAAGGGAAAGCTCCTGATTGGTCACCTGTTCATCACTGACCACCCCTGCTCCACCCAAAAAAATACTGCCTTGACATGAATTTAAGATCTTTGCCAAAATAAAAATATATAACGTAAAGACTTTTGACTTTATTCTGCATTACACACCATTTAAGCAATTTAATTACATTTTGGTTAATTATGCAGTTTGAAAAAAGATGATTTGCAGTTGTAATCAATTAAACCGTCTTAAGAGGCTGCAGCACATTTAATTCAGTTCATTCCTGAAGAAAGTAGAAAGTCTGAGACCCACCATAGCTGATCACATGTTTTCATGTCACACAAATCATGTTTGGTTCAAATAAACTGACTTTATTAAAATGGTAACACTGAAAATGAAATGAGACATAATTTGATCCCCTCTATTTCAATAAGAAAATATTACAATTATAAATATAGATGGGAAAAAATGAAGGAGAAAGCAATGATTTAAAAGAGAACTGGGATTTTATTTGAAGAGTGAGTTGGTTAATTCCTTCCACAGCATGTGGGACAGCATGCGGTGTCTGGGGTGGCGCCGTTCTCAGTTTCATGAGCCAAGGCTACACAGCTACAGTGGGGGGGTCACTCCTCTGCTAGCTCTGTGAGTTGCACACAAACCTCTAAAGACCCTGAAACACACACAGCCTTGAACGTTCAGCATCGTTTTCTTTTATCCTTCGTCAATCAACCTGTTTGGTTCTGGTTTTAGTTTGGTCTGGAATTGGTTTTGATTTTGTGATCCTATATACACTGTTTTTGTTTCCTAATCCTTTTATAGAGTAAATTTGAAAAAAAACTTAGTGTTGCCAAGGTAACAAAGCGTGTCCCATTTCTACTGTTTTGAGCCACTTCGCCTCACAGACTCGAGCACTACTGATGGCGGCAGCCCAAGTCTGCAAGGGCTCAGGGCCACAGGGTTTAGGGAGGAGACAGAGATTCAGCCTTGGTTATTTTGTATTCCGAGTCACGCCATAGACCATCTGACCAGAAATAGTAACTGGGTTTCAAAAGTTCCACTTGTTTTGTTCCACCCCATAGTTTTCGTCTGCTGCGATGAGCCATGATCAAAAAATTGTCGGCATTCAGTCTGATTTGTGCATGATGCTTATTTTCAGTCCATGCATTTGTGCTTGGTTTGTAAAGGTTTGGACAAGTGTGTGTGTGTCGAGGTCTCTGCTCGTCTTTCTGTCCTTGTCCAAACAGAACAGGACCTTTTAACGTCAAGACGTCTTCGTAGTAGCCTGTTGTTTTTGTTCTCTCTTTCAGTGATGAAGGGGTGAGGTCCTGGCTGGTGCCTCAGCTGAAGGCTCTGTGCGGTTGGGCACCTTTACCTGAAGATGAGGAGAGCAAAGAAGCTCAGCACAAAGTTTTGTTCAGTAGGATATGGCTTTCTCACTTGTTTTGCTGCTACTCCTACACCAGCGGTGTGCAGCCTGTGACTCTTTGGCCTGGAACCGGTGGCTCCCTGTTGCTCTGATGCACAGAAAAGGCAAAACAAGGGGAAATTTACAAGAAAAAAACTTCCCAAGAGAAATTTTAAATTTTTACAGTAAAAAAAAATTTAGTTTTCACATGAAAAATGGTAAAGAAAGCTAGAGAGCAGTCAGAAAGCACATACCTCCACCAAGGCCCTATTTCTCAGAATGTAGGTTTGTTAGCGGGATTATGCACAAACTACGGGACAGATTTTGATGAGCTTTTCGCCAGAGGTGGCCCTAGGGCAGGGGTGTCCAACCAGGTGCCATGGAGAGCCAAGACCCTGCAGGTTTTCTCTTCTACCCAGTCTCTTCAGCAGGTGTTTTCACTTATCAGCAATCAGTGGGAAGAAGTTCACAGAAATCTGCTGTTGAAGACACTGGTTGGAGGTAAAACCTGCAGGGTCTTGGCTCTCCATGGCACATGGTTGGACACCCCTGCCCTAGGGCTACAGATGAACCCAGTAGATTTTGGACGTGATCCAGATTAGGAAGAAGATTCTGGATCACTTTTTTTTCACTTTCTTTAATAATGCAAGATACCGTAGGGACTTGGTGGCAGTATGTACTCTCTGAGTGCCCAGTGTATACCACATGTTGGTGGTTACAGTTGTGCTGTGTGACTGGCTGTTGGGACTGAGGTCATCGTCACCACAGTTGTAGTTCTTCTGTTGTTCCTACCAAGAACAGGACTGATGAGGCAACGGAAGCCCACTCATCGCCTGTCTTTACGAGGACAAACACGTCTTTTTTTGATAAGACTGCTCTGGTTTTTACCTGGCTTTACTCATTAAAAATGTGTGTCAGGAAAACGTGCACGTCAGTAAGATCACTCAGTCATGTATTCCTGCTGTACGACTGTTGGAGTTTTGATTTGTGACTTCAAACTGGCGTATATTTAATATTCATATGAATTTGGAGCTATAAGCAGCAGCTGCTGCATCGCTGTGTATATATTGATCAGTGCAAAGTCATTGTTTGCTGTGTTTCAGCTGTGGTCCGGGTCTTGGTGGCAGTGGGGTTTGAGCCGAGTCCCGATGCAGTAGCCGCAGACCGGAGGAGCTCCGTGCTCTGCTGCTCCATGCTGGATGACATGCTCTTCTGTGAGTCTGACATGAATAAAATGACAACTAAATATGTTTGAGTCTCGCCTGGGCGTCATAAAGGCTGATTTGTATTTCTTTAACTGCTGACATATCCGATAAGTATACAGAAGCTTCTTTTTTAGCCATGCTTTATAATTCTAGTGCTTTTCCTTTTCTTTTCAGGGTTTCTGGATAATGTGAACAAGACATCTGCAGGAGATGAACCTGAGCTATGGTTCTGCTGTTATAAATTTATTTATTTATTTGTCATATTGACCTCAGGGGTTTCCAACTTGTGACTCTGGAGCAACATAACCAGCGGCTTCCTCTGACTTTTTACAGCAACAAAAACACAAAGAAGCATCCCATGGCCTAATGGCCTCAGCACAGTGCATGTCGTAACAGTAGGCAGCCTCTCTTCAGGTCCTGGCCCAGGAGAGCTTTGCTGCATGTCTCTCTCCCCTGCTCTCCACCCCATTTCCTGATTAACACCCCCCCCCCCCCAAAAAAAAATAAATCACAATTTCCACAAATTACCCCAAAAGTTGCAAATTTCTGAGTAAACGGTTTACTGCTTTTGAGGGGAAAAAGGTCACAAATTCATATGAAAAATCTATAATTTTGGGGTAAAATTGCACATTTAATAAAGAAAAAACTTCACAAATCTATGCGTAGAAATTAACTTTACTAGAAAACAGTTGCAAATATAAGAGAAAAACAAATTGTGAGAGGAAGTTGTCAAGTTACAGGATAAGTCTCACATCAAAAATCTACAAGTAAAAAGTCAAAAATTTATTACATAAAAGTTTTTGTCAGCATTTTGAAAACAACCAAAATGGGCCAAAGTGCTGTACACAAAAGTCTGAAATTTTCAAGGAAAAGTTGCAAATTTAAGATTGTGGAAAAAGTGTCTCTAAATAATAACTGATAGACACACCCAGCACGTGTGAAATGACGGTATGACTGTGTGTGCAGCACTGATCTGCTAAATTAAACCGGGAGGCAGTGGAAGAAAGAATCAGCCTGAAATGCTGTTTGACGGAACGTAATAAACGGTGGCCCGTTACAGTCCCAGCACATATCACTTCCTTTTCAACCAGGAGTGCTCCTGTTTTTGTGTCCTCAGATGAGGATTGTGAACATTTCTTTCACATTGAGAGCTCCAGAGTCTATGTTGGCAGCATGTCTTTGACTTTCACTCTTCTCGCCTGTCCCTCCTGCAGGATTCATGTGTTTGACACTTCCCTGTGTGGAGTCCGGGTGTTAGCAGAGACCCTGGAGAGCTTCTTCATGCACTCCCTCACACAGAGCCTCACCTACAAGCCCAGACTAACAGGTGATTCCAGTGTAGTGACTACTAAGGGTGGAAATCAAAAACAGGCCCCATGATACAATATTATTACAATACCTGGGCCAGAATAGCCCAGTTTCCACTCCAGGAACCAGGGACAGGAACTTGATGAGGGCTGGTCCTCATGTTGGCCCTGCGATGGACTGGCGTCTGTCCAGGGTGTACCCTGCCTCTTGCCCAAAGATGCTGGGATAGGCTCTAGCCCCCCCCCGCGACCCAAAAAGGATTAAGCGGTAGAAGATGGATGGATGGAGTTATTATTATTTCTTCTTCCTCCTCCGGCTGCTCCCTTCAGGGGTTTCCACAGTGGATCATCTGCCTCCATCTCACCCGATCCCTTCATCTTCCTCTAGAACACCAACCCTCTCCATGTCCTCCTTCACTACATCCATGAATCTTCTCTGTGGTCTTCCTCTTTTCCTCCTGCCTGGTAACTCCATCTTCAACAGCCTTTGTCCAATATATCCACTGTCCCTTCTCTGCACATGTCCAAGCCATCTCAGCCTTGATTCTTACTTTGTCTCCAAACCACTTCAACCTGAGCTGTCCGTCTGATATACTCATTTCTAATCCTGTCCCTCCTAGTCACTCCCTTTGACAATCTTAACATCTTCAACTCTGCCACCTCTGCCTCCTTTTTGTCATTGCCACCATCTCCAAACCATACATGGTAGCAGGTGTCATTACTGTCCTGTCCATACCATTTACTTTGTGTAATTATATAAGGTATTCAGCTGAGTCAGTAATTAAAGGGATAGTCTTATTTGTATTAAATAGGATGTAAACATTAAACTTGTCAGTTTCAGGTTATTAGAGACAGTTGTGATTTTTTTTTTTTTTTTTTTTTTTTTTTGTTTTTGTGGAAGGGTACCAACAAACTTGTCCACATTTGTTCCTCTGCCAAGACTTTTTAAAAATGGCGAAAAAGTAATCCAGAATCTGTGTTTTAGCCCATATCTGGTACAAAATCTAATGGGTTCTTCCTTTACCCAATAGCCACTTCTGGTGAACATTTTATCAAAATCCATCCAGCATTTTTTTTGTGTAATCCTACACTGACAGACAGGCAGTGATCACATTACCATGTAACCCATTACCTGTTTATAGGCATTAAATAGCAGTTTACAGGTGTGTGTGTGTGTGTGTGTGCGTGTACGTGTGTGTTGCAGGTAATTACATTTAAGAGATTGATTTTATAGCCAAGTTTTGAGAAGACAAGTAGCACCATCATCTTACCTTATATGTTGATTGTAGTTTGATCGTGGTATTGATTGTTGGAAACATTTTCTTGTGGCTAATTAAAGTAAATCTCCTTCCATCAGTGTCGGATGCCATCACTTTGCAGAATGAGTGGACCTTTGCCAAAGCCAGCCGGTTGTTAACCTGTCTTTACCGTAAGGTACATGTTTGCTGTAATCTGATCAAATCAATCATTCAAATTGATCTAGCAGGTTTGCATGCTCATACATAATTAGGCTCAACAAAATTTAAAAAAAAAAAAATAACTTTTCACTTGTGTGTGTGTGTGTGTGTGTGTGTGTGGGGGGGGGGGTTATATAAAAGAGGATTTATTCTACATTTCTTCATTTTTGTGTTGTATATACAGTTCCAGTGAGGCCAGTCTTTTAAATAGCAGTGGGGCTCATACAAGAAAATGTTAGTATGAGTAAATCCCAACGTCCGCATCACTGCAGATGCTGCTCCAATCCGTCTGTCAATCTCTTGTTCCATTCTCCCGTCACTTGTAAAGACTCCTGAGATTCTTAAACTCCCCCACTTGGGGCAGGAGCTCGTCCCTGACCCAGAGAGGGCTAGCCACCCTTTTCCGGCTGTGGACCATGGACTCGGACTTGGAGGTGCTGATTCTCATCCTGGTAGCCTCACACTAAGTAGCAAACTGCTCCAGAAAGACCTGTAGGTCATTGCTCGATGAAGCCAGCAGGACCACGTCATCTGCGAACAACAGAGACGAGATCCCATGGTCACCGAAAATGACACCCTCCGTTCCTTGGCTGTGCCTAGAAATCCTGTCCATAAAAATTATGAAAAGGGTCGGTGACAAAGCGCAGCCCCAGCAGAGTTCATCTCACTTGAAATGAGTTTTACTGATTGTTGAAAATGTAAACCAAATTCACAACAGTCCAATACGAACCGGATGGCTAATAGCAACAAGGCCGATACCCCATACTCTCGCAGCACCCCCCCGCAAGAGAACACGAGGGATGCAGTGGAATGCCTTCTCCATGTCCACAAAACACATGTGGACTGGATGGGCAAACTCCCACAAACTCTTGAGGATTCTCGAGAGGGTGAAGAGTTGGGCTAATGTGCCACAGCCAATCTCATCCATCCCTGGGGCCCGGCCACTGAAGAGTTTTTCGACAACTTCAGCAACCTTGGCCTCAGTGATGGGCAAGTCATCCCCCTTATCATCAGGCTGTGCTTCCTCTGTGGAAGGCATGTCAGTGGGATTGAGGAGATCCTCAAAGTACTCCTTCCACTGTCCGACAATATCTCCAATTGAAGTCAGCATTGCCCCATCCACACCATGCACAGTATGGACAGGGAGCCACTTTCTTGTTCCGAGTCACTGGACAGTTTGCGAGAATCTCTTTGAGACCAACCGAAAGTCTTGTTCCATATTCTCATCAAGCTGCTTCCACACCTGAGATTTGCTTGGCCTGTCAGTGCATCTCAGCTGCTTCAGGGGTCCTACAAGCCAACCAAGCTCGATAGGACTCCTTCTTCAGCTTGATGACCTACCTCACCACTGGTGTCCACCATTTGGTTCAGGGGGTTGCCACTATGAGATGCACCAATGATCTTGCGGCCGCAGCTCTGGGCAGCTTCTTCAACCATGGAGGTGGAGAACATGACCCATTCAGATTCCATGTCTCCAGACTTCCTCAGAATGTAATTGAAGTTATTCTGGAGGTGGGAGTTGAAGCCTTTCAAGACAGGGGCCTCAGCCAGATGTTTCCAGCACACCCTCACTATATGTTTGAGTCTACCGCGTCTATGAGTGGTGTCCACCCCTGCCATCTGATCCAGCTCACCACCAGGTGGTGATCAGCTGACAGCACTGTACCTCTCTTTACCAGAGTATCCAAGACGTACGGTTGCAGGTCTGATGACACAATAACAAAATTGAACATTGGCCTGCAACCTAGGGTGTCCTGGTGCCAAGTGCACATATGGACAACTTTTTGCTTAAACATTATTATGGACAAACTGATTAACACAGAGGTCCAACAATTGAACACTACTCAGGTTCAGATTGGGCAGGCTGTTCCTCCCATTTGCACCCCTCTAGGTTTCACTGTCATTGCCCACTTGCACATTGAAATCCCAGAGTAGGACAGTGGAGTCTCCAAGAGGAGCACACTCCAGCACCCCAGTCAGAGTCTTCAGAAAGGGTTGGTACTCTGAACCATCATTTTTTTGTGCATAGGCACAAACGACAGTGAGGACCTGTTTCCAACCCGAAGGTGCAAGGAAACAGTCCTTCCATCGGGGAGAACTCCAATATAGAGGCAGAAACATGGAGGAGGGGATCCAAGAATACCCACCCCTGCTCACTGCCTTTCACCCAGGAAAACTCCAAAGCAGGCCAAGCGCCAGCTCCTCTCCAAAAGACTGGTTCCAGAACCAGAGCTGTGTGTTGAGGTGAGTCCATCTTTATCTAGTCTGTATCTCTCAACCACATGCACCAGCTCAAGTTCCTTGCCCGCAAGAGAAGTGACATTCCATGTCCCAGAAGCCAGTTTAGAAATCCGGGGATCAGACCGCCAAAGTCTTAGCCTTTGACCGCCACCTGATCCACATACGATGGGATCAGGTGGATCGGTTGGGCGGTGCGGTGGCACAGTGGTTAGCACTGCGGCAGCACAGCAACTCACCCTTGGCCATGGGATCCCTGGTTCGATCCCAGCCCCTGACCAACAGTGATCTGTGTGGAGTTTGCATGTTCTCCCCATGTCTGTGTGCGTTTACTCCGGGATTTCTCCAGTTTCCTCCCACAGGCCAAAAACATGCAGGTTAGGTTCATTGGAGACTCTAAATTGGCCCTAGGTGTGAATGTGTGTGTGAATGGTAAAGGGATAGCGCCGTACCGTGACTGCTTCATCCATCCAGGTGGATGCCCTCAATTTCCGCTCTGGGGATCAATAAAGTATACAAAATAAAATAAAAAAAAATACGAGGCGGTGCTGAAAAGTTCATAGGCTAACCATGATACAATGGTCAAATTTGACCAAATGTGGTTTATTTTTCAACATACTTTCCCTTTCGGTCTACACACTTCTTCCATCTGTGTTGCAGCGCTTGGATCCCTGTGGTATAGAATTTCGCTTCTTGATCCTCAAAGAAGTCCTCAACAGCAGAGTCAGCCTATGAACTTTCCAGTCCCCCCCCCTCGTCACACTGGACTCCCATGATCCCCCCTGCAATGGTGAGCCCTTTAGAGAACAGACTCATGTGGCTCCTTCAGGCTGAGGCTGGCCAGGTCTTAAGAGCAGAAACCTGGTCACCAGATGCTTGCCATCGAGCCCTTATCCCGGGTCTGACTTCAGGGCCAGATCCCAGTAACCCCATGCCAGGCGGGGTACACTAAATCCTTGATTGTACATCCATCATGAGGGTCTGTTAGATCACTCTTAGCCTTGCCCTTCACTCAGGACCAGTTTGTCTTGGGAGACCCTACCAGGAACAAATTGCTCCCGGCGCAACATAGCTCCTGGGATCACTAGGGCATGCCCCCCCCCCCCCAACCACCACAATAAGATGGCGATCCATGGGGTGTTTAAAGTTTAAATTCATGTCAACTAATCATCAAGTTTATCGGGTTTTCACTCTAAACATTGATTCAGGTGAATTAAATAGAGAGCTCTTCATTGAAAGCTTAGGTTAGAATAACAGCAGACTATTTGCACATAACTCTTAAAACTGATCAGATTCCTAACTCCTAAATTCTGTTAATACCTGTATGAAATTTCAAAGTGCTACAAGATTGGTGAATGCCTCAAGTTAACTTAAATTGATTGTACATCATGTTTAGTAACTTATAGTTCTTGCATGAGGCCCAGTGTCGGTCAGCTGCCTGGCCTGCATCCAAGACAATTGAATGGGTGTTAATAAAAGAGCAATTTGTTGGCATGGAAACCACAGGCTGTATTCACTGCTCTCTGCACATAACTGTACTTGTCAGCTTTTCTGATGATTTTTGTTTTCATGAAAATCTTAGCAGCATCTAACAGCTTGTATGTTGTCTGCAGAAATGTCAGAGTTGTGCAAGTCTGTGTTGGGCTGGGAGTGTTGTGTGACTGGTCTGTGTTGATGTGTTTCTGTGAAAGCTCGCTGTCATCTTCACTGTGGAGCAGCTGCTACGTCACCTGGAACAGGTTTTGGAAATGCATGAGGTCAACTGGAAACATGTCCTATGCTTCCTCTCCACACTATTAGTTTACCATCAATCTGCACAGCCCTGCCTAAAAGGTATACTACTGCTACTACTACTACTGTATTATTGAGTTAAAGATTTAGAATTCAGTATGATTTAAAATTCCACAGGGACATGCCTGTTATACTATTCAGTGCCAGAATGGGTGGAAAACGTGTTCCATTTCTGTTTCTTCCAGAGCTGCTCTCAAAGCTGTTGAGCTCTGCATTTGAAGGCTATGACCTGGAGAACATGATAACTGCCTTCTTGTTGGCTCGTCAGGGTGCACTAGAGGGTCCTGGCATCTTCCCTTCCTACAGCGACTGGTTTAAGGTTTCACTTTGGCTCACAGTTTGGTTCATCTGGAAATGTGCTTTTAGAATTTGACATCTATAAATTATCTTATGTGCTGCAAATACTGATTGCTGATTAGAATTCAGATTTTTTTTTTTTTTGTAATGGAAGTTTTTAGTCGTCACTCCATTGGGCGGATGGGCGTTGGTGTCAACACCTACCTTGTGAACATAATAACTAGAGAAAGAAATGACATGGGCCTTTCAAATTGATACCATGGGTGTATCTATGAAAAGAAATGGTTAAGGGATAGCGCCGTACTGTGGCTGCTTCATCCATCCAGGTGGATGTCCTCAATTTCCCCTCTGGGGATCAATAAAGTATATAAAATTAAAAAAAAAAAAAAAAGTCTCTGAGTTCAAATTTGAGTGACCTCTGACCTTTGGGTGACCTCTGACTTCAGAGATCAGTTTTTCCCCTAAATCTTGTAATGTGATAACTTCACAAAGGAATGATGTAACCTTTGCAAATTGATATCATCATATCAAAGACAAGTCTTGGACAACTTAGACCCTGCCCTCTGACTTTGGGTTTGGGGTCAAAAGGTCAAAGTTGGCTTTCCCTATGCCCTATTACTATACAGTGAGTAAAGATGGGGTCACTAAACTTTGTGCACAGGTTCACCCTGTGACCCTGACCTCTGACTATGGTTTTGGAATTACAAGGTCAAATTGCCATTTTAAACTATATCCCAACAACAAAGAAAGCTAGGGCCACCAAGCTTGGCACGCAGGTGCCTGACCCACAACTATGGGTTTGGGGTCTAAAGGTCAAAGTCAAAATGCCATATAAACTATACATCAACAGCAATTAAACCTAGGGTCACCAGACTTTGTAGACATGTTAACTCTGACTTCTGACAGGGGGTTTGGGGTTAAAAGGTCAGAGGTCATGGTTGGCTTCCCCTATGCCTTACTGCTATAGAACAAGTTAAGCTAGGATCACCAAACATTGTTCACCCTGTCACTCTGACCTCTAACTATTGTTTTGGCATTGTAAGGTCAAAGGACAAGGTCATTTTTGCCATTTACTGTATATCTCAACAACAAAGAAAGCTAGGGTCTCCAAACATGGTACACAGGTTCACCTTAGGACTCTGACCTACGACTGTGGGTTTAGGGGACCAAAGGTTAAAGCCAAAATGCCCTATAAACTATATCTCAACAACAATGTTACCTAGGGTTGCCAGACTTTGTACACATGTTCACCCTGAAACCCTGACCTCTGACAATCGGTTTGGGGTCAAAAGGTCAAAGGTCATGATTAACTTCCCCTATGCACATGCTGTCTGTCTGTCATCTATCTATCTATCTATCTAGATGCCCATTGAATATGGCATGCAGTGTTTAAAGGTCTGATGACACAATTCTGACCATCTAATTTTGCAACACATAATTTCAATATGACAGTATAGGTTGGTCTGTGCAGTTTTAAGTCAAACATCCTTTTTTTTTCACGTGAATATCCGACATTTTCATAAGTGCCACATCACCAATTGCGTCAGTGGCTGGAAAACCCCCCGGCCATGTTGTAGTGTCAGCGACAGAACATAGCGCTTGGCTGCCCATTGTACACGCAGGATAGAAGCGGTAGAAAACATCGACGATGGTTCCAGCACATGTAGTCTGGAATTGGTTTGTGTTGTCCATTCTTCAGACGATTATAGTTCAGAAGAATGGGATGATGCTGAAGAAACTGGGGGCATCCGACCTTATAGGTTTGAGCCGTGCCAAGCGGGCGTCGTGCCTAGCAAGTCAGACTCAGAGAGTGACAGTGGAGAGGCACACATGCCCGCCGCAGCAGCAGCGACAAACACACCGCAGGGGAACACCGAGTGTTATGCTTTTGTTATAGATATTACAACAAATTATTTGTTCATAAATATAATTTATTTAAACCCGATTTTTCAAAAAAATCATAGCAGTGTATTCTCTGTGGCTCAGGCATCGGGTTTATTATGTATTATCTTTTGAGTTCTTGTTATTTTTATGTTTTGTACATGTGAATAATGTGCTGTTTTGACCCACTTTCAGGTGGGCACTGTCCAAGATTTGCCGGTCCGACCACGTGCCCTCTCTCTTTGACAGTCAGCTGTTCATGGTTTGTGTGCATTATCTGCCGTGTTGTCAGCAAGCCAATATTGCCAACACTATCAGGACGTGTTAGCCACTCCACACAGCCGTGGTTCTGTTGCACGCTTGTAGCGATGTTGGCTCTGGGGCACAACCGTGGTTAACACGTTTCCTCTCCATACGTTCGCTGGGCGATGTCGGCCCCGAATGCCTACTGTTTGTGTTTCTGTGTATTTTTGTAAGTCTTCACCTTTTGGGATCAGTCTTTATGTTCAATAAATGTGCTGTTGTGAATCCTGCGCGAAAATCCATTCTTTCTTCCCCTCCTCGTGTGCTCTTACACAGGGCACGGAGGGGGAGGATGAAATAACAAGGATTTACGTGCAGGGTTCACCACAGCACATTTAATACAGAAAGACAGACGCACTTACTGATTGTGTTCGGGGGCCGGTATTGCCCAGCGAACGAATGAGAGGAGACATGTTAGCCACAGGTGCACCCTAAAGCCGACATCGCTTCAAGGACGCACGAGAACCACGGCGAACATGGAGTGACTTAACACGTCGTGAGAGTGCTGAAAATACTGGCAGACTAACAGCACAGATGACAATACTATGGACCAGCAGTGTGTGACTGGCAAATGGCCGCTAAGTACACGCACTGCTGGTGATGGTGTGATGAGAAGCACCTGGGCGAGGACCGGGAAAGATGATCAGTGGGAGTTTGAATCAGCTGGTCCAGCAAAAGCTAGCGGTACTCAAATACTTTGCAAGCAGTTTCATGAAATGGTCAGTCAGAGGACAACTCATGCCGGCCCGGACGTCGCCCGGGTTGACGGGATTGGGAGTTCCTAGTGGCGGAGGGCAAGGGACAGAGCTGCATGGAGGATTCTGATCAGACCTAAATGAAACAATCATTGTCACCCCTGACAGACTCCTATGATGGGTGATAATAGAGGGGACATGGCCGGACCGGTGAGCGTCAGCATGCGCTCACAGAAAGTAGGTCAAAGCTGCGCGTCAATCCATTAATCCTTCCCCTCCTCGTGCGCTCCTCCTGTGTAAAAGCGCACGACGAGCCTTACGACAGTTGGAGCTGAAGCGTGTGATGTGGTCTTTCACGGCCTGCTGTTTATCTAAGCCTGCGACACAACGCAAAGGCATAGCCATAAAATTAAAACAAGAAACCAGAGAAACTGTGAGCTACAAAGCTGCTGTCATTCCAGTCAACAACACTGGAGTCCGTTCTGTCAATTACGTCATGGTGGTGCCGCCCTTCATTTGGTGGGCGGCACCACAGTCCAGTCAGCGACTGCGGTGTTTTGCTGAAAAACATGCAGGTTAGGTTAATTGGCATCAAAACTGGGGATTCTAAATTGTCCTTGGGTATGACTGTGAGAGTGAATGGTTGTCTGCCTCTCTGTGTTGGCCCTGCGATGGACTGGCGATCTGTCCAGAGTGTACCCTGCCTCTCGCCCAAAGATGCTCGGATAGGCTCCAGCCCCCCCGCAACCCGAAAAGGATTAAGCGGAAGAAGATGGATGGATGAATGAATGAATGAACTAGTTTATGCAGATGTGGTTGTAAATATTATATTGATCATTGACAAGGACTTTTGGGTTTACACAACATGCTAAAAAATGTCAAAATCATGTCATCGGACCTTTAAGGGTGGTGGGACTACAGTAGCAAGCAAGTTTCATCTGCATACATGCAAACATACACCAATGACACAATGCATCTTTCATGCATTAAGTGTTCTGATAGAGAAAGAGCAACAGCAAAGTTATCAAAAAGAAACTTGCTGCACCAATGAACATTTTAGATGACTGCTGAGATGTTAAGTGGCTAATTTGTACCCACTCACTTCAGTCATTCCATCTTAATCAGTTACCCTGCAGAACGGTCCATGGAATCCCATGAAATCCTTTTCTATTGTTGGATCAGTAATTTTATTTTATAATATTGTGTTCTGAGTTTTGGACACCAACATTATGGAAAGTTGAAGTTATAAAAAAAAAAACCTGAAGCTGTGAAATGTGGCATCATAATAACAGTAGATCAAAATAAAGGGAAAATTATGTAAAACAGCAATAAAATACTAATGTAAGAACATGCATGATGGCCACCAGATGTCTCTGTTCTTGGTTAGAATGAAGCCTGTAAGCTTTGAAAGCCTCAGAGTGTCATTGAGGCTTCAGCTGGCCATCACTACTGAAGAGCTGTAGCATTTTCATCCATCCATCTATCCATTGCTTTTCCGAAGGTCCGGGTCGCGGAGGCAGCAGTTCAAGCAGAGAAGCCCAGACTTCCCTCTCCCGGGCCACTTGCTCCAGCTCTTCAGGGAGGATACCAAGGTGTTCCCAGACCAGCTGGGAGACGTAGTCTCTCCAGCGAATCCTGGGTCTGCCCCGGGGTCTTCTCCCAGTGGGATGTGCCCAAAACACCTCAATTGGGAGGCGTCTAGGAGGTATCCTGATCAGATGCCCATACCACCTCAACTGGCTCCTTTCAATGTGGAGGAGTAGCAGTTTGAGCCTGAGTCTCTCCCGGATGACTGAGCTCCACACCCCATCTCTAAGGGTGAGTCCATCAATCCTATGGAGAAAACTCACTTCAGCAGCTTGTATCTGCGATCTCATTCTTTCGGTCATTACCCAAAGCTCGTGACCATAGGTGAGGGTAGGAATGTAGATTGACCGGTCAATTGACAGCTTCACCTTAGAGCTTTGCTCCCTCTTCACCACAATAGACCAGTACAATGGCTGCATCACTGCAGATACTGCTCCGATCAGTCTGTCAGTCTCTCACTCCATTCTCCCCTCACGTCATGTATAAGACCCAGAGATTCTTAAACCCCTCCACTTGGGGCAGGAGCCCTTTCCCAACTCGGAGGATTGCAGCATTTCCTGTTGTTTAAAAGCAGCCTACCATGTACATTTACTGCTGTTTACAGCCTGTTAATGCTTACTTTACTCCTGCTCTGATCAACATGGACTTCGATGCACACTGCTCCCTCACTCGCTGTTTTGCTCAACCACTCCCACAGAGCATCACCTAGGTTTCAATTAGCGCTCCCTCTGCTGGCGGACACTATAATTGCATTTAAGAATGCAATGTCAAATATGATCAGAATTATCAATTTTTGGTGAAGCGGTCAGTGAAACTTGTCAGGTGCACTCTTCAGGTATTGCAGCATCGCCATGCAAGAGATGAGCCTGGGGTGAAGTGGCTTCTGAGTCAGTAGGGGGACAAAGTTACACATACAGTCATGTGAAAAAATTTGGATACCCCTTTAAATATTCAGTTCTTTATTAAGAAGTGTTCGCATATCTATGTCTAACCTTGTTTTTGTTTTTATTTACATTTTTTACTATTTATTTTAGCCATTTTAAGTGGGAATGAATGTGTGGGTGTCCTAAAAAAGATGGTGTACCAATTTATTCCTCACTATTTTAGAATTACATTTTACAGAAAATTTGAAAAAAGTCTTTAATTCATTTTTGTTGACCCGAAAAGGATTAAGCGGTAGAAGATGAATGAATGAATGAATGTATTACATGAATCTCCCAGTATTTTTAACATTGATATTAAATATCCATATGTCCAAATATGTTAAAAAAACACACAGGCTTAAAAAAAACACACAGGCTTATACAGGGTGTCCTAATTTTTTCACATGACTATACATGCATGCATACATACACTGCAGAATCCCTTTTATAGATAGATAGATAGATACTGCTACAGATTAAATAAAACCAGGGTGACCAAACTTTGTACAGAGGTTCACTCTGCCACCCTGACATCTGCTCATTGATTTTGGGATTGCAAGTTGAAAGGTCAAGGTCAAAATGCCATATAAACTAGATCTCAACAACAAATGGAGGCTGATGGGTAGCACTGGCAGCCACCAGTATTTTTTTTCCTTACACCACATTCCAAATTATTATACAAGTAGGATTTTGGTGCCATAAATATTCAATATTTTATTTTTCAATTAAACTCATGGACAGTATTGTGTCTCAGGGCTCTTTGGATCACTGATATCAATCTCAGACACCTGTCATAATTAGTTTGCCAGGTGAGCCCAATTAACGGAAAACTACTTAAGAAGGATGTTCCACATTATTAAGCATGCCACAGGTTTCAAGCAATATGGGAAAGAAAAAGGATCGTTTTGCTGCCGAAAAGCATCAGATAGTGCCATGCCTTGGACAAGGTATGAAAACATTAGATATTTAACAAAAACTGAAAGCTGATCATCGTACTGTGAAGAAATTTGTGGCTGATTCAGAGCACAGATGGGTTCGTGCAGATAAAGGCATAATGAGGAAGGTTTCTGCCAGACAAATTCATTGGATTAAGAGAGCAGCTGTTAAAATGCCTTTACAAAGCAGCAAACGAGAATTTGAAGCTGCTGGTGCCTCTAGAGTCCCACAAACCTCAAGGTGTAGGATCCTCTAGAGGTTTGCAGTTGTGCATAAACCTACTATTCGACCACTCCTAACCAGTGCTCACAAGCAGAAACGGTTGCAGTGGGCCCAGAAATACATGAAGACTAATTTTCAAACAGTCTTGTTTACTTATGAGTGCCATGCAACCCTGGATGGTCCAGATGGATGGAGTAGTGGATGGTTGGTGGATGGCCACCATGTCCCAACAAGACTGCGACGTCAGCAAGGAGGTAGCAGAGTCATGTTTTGGGCCGGAATAATGGGGAGAGAGCTGGTAGGCCCCTTTAGGGTCCCTGAAGGTGTGAAAATGACCTCGGTAAAGTATATATAGTTTTCTTCCATGGTACAAAAAGAAAAACCGTGCCTTCTGTAGCAAAATTATCTTCATGCATGACAATGCATCATCTCATGCTGCAAAGAATACCTCTGTGTTATTGGCTGTTATGGGTATAAAAGGAGAGAAACTCATGGTGTGGCCCCCATCCTCCCCTGACCTAAATCCTATTGGGAACCTTTGGAGCATCCTCAAGCAAAAGATCTACGAGGATGGGAGGCAGTTCACATCAAAACAGCAGCTGTGGGAGGTTATTCTGACATCTTGCAAAGAAATTCAAGCAGAAACTCTCTAAAAACTCACAAGTTCAATGGATGCAAGAATTGTTATATCAAAGAAGGGGTCCTCTGTTAACATGGAACATGGCCTAAGATGTTTAAGATGTTAATTGAAATAGCTTTTGATTTCAGTAAATTTGGCCTGCTAATGCTGCAAATTCAACAAATGACAATTTTTAGTTTTTTACAACCAATAAAATGTTATGAAACTCCGTTATGCATAATAATTTGGAACAGTGCATTTTGAGTGGTTTTATTTTTGCAAAAAATAGTTATCATTGGGAGGTTCAATAAAATTTGAATTATGCTGTAACGGTTGATATCTTTAAAATTATACTGACTTTGATTTGCATCGATTACACAGGGTTACAAAAATAATTTTTTTGTAAGTTGTCTGTTTTTTTCAACTGATTGAAGACAATTTTGCACTGCTGGATCAGAAAATGACATCCGTTTCGATCAGATCAAATAAAATCTGATCTTCTGACTGAAACGATTACATTTTTGTGACATTATCGGTTGATTTTTGTTAACATTTCTCATCCAAAATAGATTTTTAAGATAAGCCTTTATTAGTCCCACAACGGGGAAATTCCAGTGTGAAAACCCTCCAGCTCAATGTTAGCATCTGCTGCTAGTTCAGTTAGCCACGTCTCAGTAAACAAAAGGAGAGAGCACTCCCGGTAAGTGCTATCATAACGGGAGATAGCCGCTAGCTCATCTAACTTTCCCAGTATCGACCGTACATTTCCCATGACAACAGATGGAAGGGAGGGTCTGTACCTTATATTTTTTGTCCTCCGCCTTACTCCAGCCCGGCAGCCGCGACGCTTTCGCCTCAATTCTCTCGGTATGTCGAGTTTTTCCAGTGGGACCGGGTGGCGGTTAAATGCTAGCAGCTCTTCCCTGTTGTATCGTATCCTGCTATAAACAGTGGCTCCGTCCACCGGCTCAGGAGACATTTGGGACGATCTGTGTGTCCGTGATATAAGTGGGGTGAAAAAAAAAAGTGATCAAAAGAGAGAGGAAGGGAAAAAAAAAAAAAACTCGGAATCGAGCCGCTGTTGCAAAAGGCAGCCTACTGGTGTGGCGCCGAGAGGACACTTTTAAGAGAAAAAATTGTTTTCTGACAAAATTTATTGATTAAATGTTACAAACTTCGATTACTGTAAATTGAATAGTAGACATTGATAAAGGTAAGTACATGTAAATTGAATGTTACGTCATCATTGTTCAAAATTCAGAGCTTCAGCTTCCGTTTATACAAACCTCTAGAATGCTCAGCGGCAGGGATGTCTCTCTTCAGAGTCCAACAGTAATCAGCCATCATGACATCATGTCATAAATTGGCGCATGCAAACTCTTCAGAGTTCAAGAAATTTCAAGAAATAAAAAAGAATTTTGCATCATATAAAGCGAAAATATCCGTACATGTAAACAAAAACGAAAAAAACCCCAAAAACATGGCCATACTTCAAAAAGTTGACCTGATTGAGCAAAACAATGTGATTTTTGGATTCACCACATCAAAATTGTCCTAAATCAGCTAAAAAAACTTAGACAATAAATTTGGTGTTGACCAGTGTTATTTAAGAAAATCAGAGACGAATATCATTTGCATAATAATTTGGAATGCGGTGTAGTGTTGCATAGTTGCTTTTGGACTAAGTGTTTGGTCTATACCATTGGCATAATTTTTCCATCCTTTCAGATGTCTTTTGGTGGTGGCAGTTGCTACCATGCTAACAGTAAGAAGTCACTGGTTTTCCTGCTGAAGTTCCTGTCTGACCTGGTGCCCTATGAGCCCCCGCAGTACCTCAAGGTGACTTCCACATGTCTTTGACACAGGCACTTTATTTGAGATTTTTTAAAGTCCTCAAGTGGGATTGAACTGTCAATCTGAAGATTTGTCATGCAGTTGCAATCAAAATCATTCAACCCCCACTGCAAATTAGGTTTATTGACAAAATGTACAAACTAGCAGATGTTTGCAGTAAACAGATTAAAAAAAAGCATTTTAAATAGCTCAACACAACTAATATTACAAGTGGTTTATCCAAATTCTACACAAAATACCACTTTTCAGGATCTTCAGGTCAGGGAACAGGGAGATGCTGAAGTCCGTACAGAGGGAGCTGAGGAGAAAGATCAGAGAAGGCAAGGACAGCTTCAGGAAGAAGATGGAGGACAAGCTGCAACAGAGCGACATCAGCGGGGTCTGGAGAAACCTCAAAACCATCTCGGGGCTCCAGAATACCTCCCCCCAGGCCACAGGGGGCAGGGAGTGGGCGAACAACCTGAATCTGTTTTTCAATAGATTTGACCAACCGCCCTCCCCCCTGACTGCACAACAACCACTGCTGCCTCTAAAGAAATCAAGTCCTGCTGCCCACTCCCCACTCCACCAACACCCCCCCACTCCCAACACACAGCCCCCCATCCTGACCCTGACCAGGACCCAGGTGAGGACGGAGCTGAGGAAGATCAAGGTGAGGAAGGCGCCGGGACCGGACGGCATCAGCGCAAAGCTCCTCAAGTCCTGTGCAGACCAGCTGTGTGGGATTGTGACGTATATCTTCAACATGAGCCTGAAACTGGGGAGGGTACCACAGCTGTGGAAAACATCTTGTGTGGTACCTGTACCAAAAACTTCCCACCCCAAAGACCTGAACAGCTACAGACCGGTGGCCTTGACGTCCCACTTGATGAAGACCCTGGAGAGACTGCTCCTTGCTCACCTCCGCCCCCTGGTGGAACCAGCGATGGATCCACTCCAGTTCGCCTACCAGCATGGCATTGGGGTGGAGGATGCGGTGATCTTCCTCCTTCACCGTTCTCTGTCCCACCTGGAGAAGCCCGGGAATATGGTGAGGATCATGTTCTTTGACTTCTCCAGTGCTTTCAACACCATCCAACCGATGATCCTGAAGGACAAGCTGCTGCGCGCAGGGGTGGACCAGCACCTGTCATCATGGATCCTGGACTACCTCACGAACCGGCCTCAGTTTGTGAGAACCCGGGACTGTGTGTCCGACACGATCATCAGTAGCACGGGGGCCCCCCAGGGAACGGTGCTGGCTCCCTTCCTGTTCACTCTTTATACTGCGGACTTCTCACACAACACAACACACTGCCATCTACAGAAGTTCTCTGATGACTCTGCGATTGTTGGCCTCATCTCCAATGGAGATGAAGCTGAGTACAGAGGGCTTATCCAGGACTTCGTGGACTGGTGCCATCGGAACTGCCTCCAGATCAACGCGAGGAAAACTAAGGAGCTGGTGGTGGACTGCCGCAGGCATGGGCAGCCCCTCACAGTACCAGTAAATATACAGGGAACAGACATCGAGATGGTGACATCCTATAAGTACCTGGGTATTCATCTGAACAATAAACTAGACTGGTCACACAATACTGATGCACTCTACAAGAAGGGACAGCGCAGGCTGTTCCTGCTGAGGAGACTCAGGTCTTTTGGTGTACAAGGGGCGCTGCTGAAGTCATTCTATGACACGGTGGTGGCATCAGCCATCACTTTTGGAGTGGTCTGCTGGGGCAGTGGCATTACTGCAGCAGATAGGAAGAGACTGAACAAACTGATTAAGAAAGCTAGCTCTGTCCTGGGGCAGCGCCTTGATCCGATGGAGGAGATAGGAGAGAGAAGGACGGTGGCTAAACTGTCATCTCTGCTGGAGTCCGAGTTCCACCCTATGCAGGACATACTGAATGCACTGAGGAGCTCATTTAGCAGCAGACTACATCATCCCAGGTGCACAACCGAGAGGTTTCGTAGGTCCTTCCTACCAACGGCTGTCAGACTGTACAACCTAAGCAGGGCTGCTCGCAGAGATAGCAAAAAGACGTAACAAACTAATAGTTTTTTGAATGCAAAAGATGCAATAGACTTACACAATGGTCCCCTCCGGCATACAACTAGGAACATACCGGTCGCTATGGAGGGTGAGAATATGTATGGGCACATAATCATACCATGTAGGATAACTAAGTAGACGGTTATGCTGTTTCATTCCATCTAGCAACAATGCTCTGCACTGTGTGTGTTTATATATTTACATATTTATTCCATCTAGCTACAATGCTCAGCACTGGGTGTGTTTATATATTTATATATCTACATATTATTCCATCTAGCTACATTGCTCCGCACTGTGTGTGTTTATATACTTGCATATTTATTCCACCTAGCTGCAATGCTCCGTACTGTGGGTGTTTATATATTTACATATTTATTCCATCTAGCTACAATGCTCTGCACTGTGTGTTCATATATTCATATATTTATTCCATCCAGCTACAATGCTCTGCACTGTGTGTCTGTGTGTGTGTGTATATATATATATTTTATAGTAATACGTACATATGTATATTAGCTGCTCTTGCTTGCTTGTTTTTTTTCTTGCCTTCTGATTGTTGCTCTGAGTGTTGCTATCCCTGTGCTGTTGCAATCCTGGAATTTCCCCGTTGTGGGACTAATAAAGGCTTATCTTATCTTATCTTATCTTAATGACTACTGCTGTCCTTTTGCTGTTATGACCTGCTGCAAATGTGATGCATAGCCAGACACCAGCTTCTGGCCAGCTTCAGGCTAATTGTGATGTGGTCACATACAGTGGTGTGAAAAAGTGTTTGCCCCCTTCCTGATTTCTCATTTTTTTTGTATGTTTGTCACACTTAAATGTTTCGGATCATCAAACAAATTTAAATATTAGACAAAGATAACACAAGTAAACACAAAATACAGTTTTTAATTGAAGGTGTTTATTATTAAGGGAAAAAAAAATCCAAACCTACATGGTCCTGTCTGAAAAAGTGATTGCCCCCCGTTAAAACATAAATTAACTGTGGTTTATCACATCTTTGGAAAACTTGAGTTCAATTTCTCTAGCCACACCCAGGCCTGATTACTGCCACACCTGTTCTCAATCAAGAAATCACTTAAATAGGACCTGCCTGACAAAGTGAAGTAGACCAAAAGATCCTCAAAAGCTAGACATCACGCTGCGATCCAGAGAAATTCAGGAACAAAGGAGAAACAAAGTAGTTGAGATCTATCAGTCTGGAAAATGTTATAAAGCCATTCCTAAAGCTTTGGGACTCCATTGAACCACAGTGAGAGCCATCATCCACAAATGGCAAAAACATGCAACAGTGGTGAACCTTCCCAGGAGTGACCGACTGACCAAAATTTCCCCAAGAGCGCAGCAACGACTCATCCAAGAGGTCACAGAAGACCCCACAACAACATCCAAAGAACTGCAGGCCTCACTTCCCTCAGTTAAGGTCAGTGTTCATGACTCCACCATAAGAAAGAGACTAGGCAAAAATGGCCTGCATGGCGGAGCTCCAAGATGAAAACCACTGCTGAGCAAAAAAAACATAAAGGCTCGTCTCAGTTTTTCCAGAAAGCATCTTGATGATTGCCAAGACTTTTGGGAAGATACTTTGTGCAGTGACGAGACAAAAGTTGAGCTTTTTGGAAGGTTAAATTAAATTAAAAATCACCCTTTATTGTCATTCAACTGTACAACCAATCATGTACAGTAGAACGAGATTGTGTTTTACCTATCTACTGTGTTAATCACACACACCCCAAGTGTAGAATCAGAGGGCCGCTGCCATGCAAGGCGCCGCCACAAATTTCCCTCCTCCATTCCATTATTGCTGAGCACCAAGCTGGACGGCAGGAAGTTCCACTTTTATATGGTCTTCGGCATGACCCGGCCGGGATTTGAACCCCTGCCTCCCGGGTGTGGGGTGGATGCTCTACCAACTGAGCCACCACTCCGGTCCAACTGAGCCACCACTCCGGTGTGTGTCCCATTACATCTGGTGTAAAAGTAACGCAGCATTTCAGAAAAGGAACATCATACCAACAGTAAAATATGGTGGTGGTAGTGTGATGGTGTGGGGCTGTTTTGCTGCTTCAGGACCTGGAAGACTTGCTGTGCTAAATGGAACCATGAATTTTGCATTCTACCAAAAAATCCTGAAGGAGAATGTCCGGCCATCTGTTTGTAACCTCAAGTTGAAGCGCACTTGGGCTCCGCAGCAAGACGATGATCCAAAACACACGAGCAAGTCCACCTCTGAATGGCTTAAGAAAAACAAAATGAAGACTTTGGAGTGGCCTAGTCAAAGTCCTGACCTGAATCAGATTGAGATGCTGTGGCATGACCTTAAAAAGGCAGCTCATGCTCGGAAACCCTCCTATGTGGCTGAATTACAACCATTCTGCAAAGATGAGTGAGCCAAAATTCCTCCAAAGCGCTGTAAAAGACTCATTGCCAGTTATCGCAAATGCTTGATTGCAGTTGTTGCTACTAAGGGTGGCCCAACCAGTTATTAGGTTTAGGGGGCAATCACTTTTTCACACAGAAAGTTTGGATTTTTTTCCCCCTTAATAATAAACGCCTTCATTTAAAAACTGCATTTTGTGTTTACTTGTGTTATCTTTGTCTAATATTTAAATTTGTTTGATGATCGAAACATTTAAGTGTGACAAACATACAAAGAAATGAGAACTCAGGAAGGGGACAAACACTTTTTCACACCACTGTATGTTTTGCAAACGCAACTGATCAAATTGCTCCAAGAAAGGCTTTAAAAAGTCTTAAATTTCTTTAGCTGCACTGACCACTACAACATTGTACTTCCCACAATAACTGAGTTGCTGTCACAAAAATAGGGCTGTCATCTACAGAAGTATGTGAATCATGGCACATATATGAAATTTAAAATATTTCAATTACACGAGAAATGACTGCTAACTCGGTCAGAATCTGTTGTGTCTGCTGGCCTCACATAACTAACCCTCCCCCCCCCCCCAAAAAAAAAAAAAAAAAAAATGCTGAAAATGGAGTGAAATCCCCCATCTGACTTTCAGCACCACACTGTGATTTTCACCTCCTAGGTTCACATCCTGCACCCTCCATATGTTCCCGTGAAACACCGCAGCCTGCTCATGGAGTATGTCTCTTTGGCCAAGACCAGACTGGCTGACCTTAAGGTAAATGGAAAAATAAAGGGCCATGAGTAAGGGAATTCTTCTTTAATCACACTTTTTTTTTTAAAAATGGTACTGTACAATGACAAAGCCTATTCTGTTCTGTTCTATTCTATTACAACAACATAACACAAAGATGAGATGCATGTATCTGCATGTTAAGTTGAACAACTTACAAGTCTGCTTCCGTTTCATCCGTGATTGTGTGTGCCTGCAGGAGTCAGTGGAGGATATGGGCTTATATGAAGATGTTTCTGGTGCAGCCTCATCAGTGCAGGTAACAATGACATGCGTCTGTTTTTCCTAACCTGTTATTCATCTGTTTTATTAATGTGAGAGGGACTTGGAGGTTTTTGGTTGCTGGCTTTTATGTCCTTACAGATTTATGTAACATCTTGTGTTTGCAAAGTACTTCACAGAATCAGGTTGATAAGTTTAAAAACAAACATGACAATGTAGTCTTTTCAAAATTCTGCAATAGACCAGGAAAGAGGTTATCAGTTTTTCAGGGAGATTTAAAAACATACACTGATCAGCCATAGCATTATGACCACCTGCCTGATATTATGTTGGTGTCCCAAACAGCCCTGGCCTGTCAAGGCATAGACTCCACTAGACCCCTGAAAGTGTGCTGTGGTATCTGGCACAAAGATGTTAACAACGGTGTGCTGTACATCCTTTCATGGAAATGGTATTCCCTGATGGCTGCAGCCTCTTTAAGCAGGATAATCTGCCCTGCCACAAAGAAAATGGTTCAGGAATGGTTTGAGGAGCACAACAATGAGTTTGAGATGTGGACTTGACCTCTAAATTCCCCAGATCTCAATCCAATTGAGCATCTGTGGGATGTACTGGACAAACAAATCCATGGAGGCTCCATCTTCCAACTTACAGGACTTAAAGGCTCTGCTGCTACTATAGTTACTAGTGATCCAGACCTTGGCCTTTTCTGGAGTTGTCCCGGGGGAGAGGCGGTGAGTAGGGGTGGGTATTCTTGTGTCCCCCAGCCTTGCTGCCTCATTGTTGGGTTCTCCCTGGTGAGTGAAAATGGTGTTTCCTTGTGCCTTCAGGTTAGGAAACTGGTTCCAACTGCTATTTGGGCATATTAGGGGTGGGAATCGTGAGGGACCTCACGATTCAATTCAGATCGCGATACTTGGGTCACGATATGATCCTATCATGATTCAACGATAATCACAATATCGCGATATTAAGTAGCACAATCCCATATACAGTGGTGTGAAAAAGTGTTTTTTTTGGTAGACAGCAGAACTCATGATTCCATTTACCACAGCAAGTCTTCCAGGTCCTGAAGCAGCAAAACAGCCCCAGATCATCACACTACCACCACCATATTTTACTGTTGGTATGATGTTTCTTTTCTGAAATATTGTTACTTTTATGCCGGATGTAATGGGACACACACCTTCCAAAAAGTTCAACTTTTGTCTCTTCATTCCACAGAGTATTTTTCCAAAAGTCTTGGGGATCATCAAGATGTTTTCTGGCAAAATTGAGACGAGCCTTTGTTCTTTTTGCTCAGCAGTGGTTTTCCTCTTGGAGCTCTGCCATGCAGGCCATTTTTGCCTAGTCTCTTTCTTATGGTGGAGTCATGAACACCGACCTTAACTGAGGCAAGTGAGGCCTGCAGTTCTTGGGATGTTGTTGTGGGGTCTTTTGTGACCTCTTGGATGAGTCGTCACTGTACTCTTGGGGTAATTTTGGTCGGCCGGTCACTCCTGGGAAGGTTCAGCACTGTTCCATGTTTTTGTCATTTGTGGATAATGGCTCTCACTGTGGTTTGCTGGAGTCCCAAAGCTTTAGAAATGACTAGAAAATTGAACTCAGCTTTCCAAAGATGTGATAAACCACAGTTAATTTATGTATTTATGTTTTAATGGGGGGGCAATCACTTTTTCCACACAGGGCCATGTAGGATTTTTTTTTTCCCCCTTTCTTTCCCCCTTACACCAGAGAGTGGCAAAACTAGGGGCGGTGGAGTGATAATGTATGTCCGTACAGAGGGAGCTGAGGAGAAAGATCAGAGAAGGCAAGGACAGCTTCAGGAAGAAGATGGAGGACAAGCTGCAACAGAGCGACATCAGCGGGGTCTGGAGAAACCTCAAAACCATCTCGGGGCTCCAGAATACCTCCCCCCAGGCCACGGGGGGCAGGGAGTGGGCGAACAACCTGAATCTGTTTTTCAATAGATTTGACCAACCGCCCTCCCCCCTGTCTGCACAACAACCACTGCTGCCACTAAGAAATCAAGTCCTGCTGCCCACTCCCCACTCCACCGACACCCCCCCCCCCACTCCCAACACACAGCCCCCCATCCTGACCCTGACCAAGACCTAGGTGAGGACGGAGCTGAGGAAGATCAAGGCGAGGAAGGCGTCGGGACCGGACGGCATCAGCGCAAAGCTCCTCAAGTCCTGTGCAGACCAGCTGTGTGGGATTGTGACGTATATCTTCAACATGAGCCTGAAACTGGGGAGGGTACCACAGCTGTGGAAAACATCTTGTGTGGTACCTGTACCAAAAACTTCCCACCCCAAAGACCTGAACAGCTTCAGACCGGTGGCCTTGACGTCCCACTTGATGAAGACCCTGGAGAGACTGCTCCTTGCTCATCTCCGCCCCCTGGTGGAACCAGCGCTGGATCCACTCCAGTTCGCCTACCAGCATGGCATTGGGGTGGAGGATGCGGTGATCTTCCTCCTTCACCGTTCTCTGTCCCACCTGGAGAAGCCCGGGAATATGGTGAGGATCATGTTCTTTGACTTCTCCAGTGCTTTCAACACCATCCAACCGATGATCCTGAAGGACAAGCTGCTGCGCGCAGGGGTGGACCAGCACCTGTCATCATGGATCCTGGACTACCTCACGAACCGGCCTCAGTTTGTGAGAACCCGGGACTGTGTTTCCGACACGATCATCAGTAGCACGGGGGCCCCCCAGGGAACGGTGCTGGCTCCCTTCCTGTTCACTCTTTATACTGCAGACTTCTCACACAACACAACACATTGCCATCTACAGAAGTTCTCTGATGACTCTGCGATCGTTGGTCTCATCTCCAGCGGAGATGAAGCTGAGTACAGAGGGCTTATCCAGGACTTTGTGGACTGGTGCCATCGGAACTGCCTCCAGATCAACGCGAGGAAAACTAAGGAGCTGGTGGTGGACTGCCGCAGGCATGGGCAGCCCCTCACAGCACCAGTAAATATACAGGGAACAGACATCGAGATGGTGACATCCTACAAGTACCTGGGTATTCATCTGAACAATAAACTAGACTGGTCACACAATACTGACGCACTCTACAAGAAGGGACAGCGCAGGCTGTTCCTGCTGAGGAGACTCAGGTCTTTTGGTGTACAAGGGGCGCTGCTGAAGTCATTCTATGACACGGTGGTGGCATCAGCCATCACTTTTGGAGTGGTCTGCTGGGGCAGTGGCATTACTGCAGCCGATAGGAAGAGACTGAACAAACTGATTAAGAAAGCTAGCTCTGTCCTGGGGCAACGCCTTGATCCGATGGAGGAGATAGGAGAGAGAAAGACGGTGGCTAAACTGTCATCTCTGCTGGAGTCCGAGTTCCACCCTATGCAGGACATACTGGATGCACTGAGGAGCTCATTTAGCAGCAGACTACATCATCCCAGGTGCACAACCGAGAGGTTTCGTAGGTCCTTCCTACCAACGGCTGTCAGACTGTACAACCTAAGCAGGGCTGCTCGCAGAGATAACAAAAAGACGTAACAAACTAATAGTTTTTTGAATGCAAAAGATGCAATAGACTTACACAATGGTCCTCTCCGGCATGCAACTAGGAACATACCGGTCGCTATGGAGGGTGAGAATATGTATGGGCACATAATCATACCATGTAGGATAACTAAATAGACGGTTATGCTGTTTCATCCCACCTAGCAACAATGCTCTGCACTGTGTGTGTTTATATATTTACATATTTATTCCATCTAGCTACAATGCTCTGCACTGGGTGTGTTTATATTTATATATCTATATATTTATTCCATCTAGCTACAATGCTCAGCACTGGGTGTGTTTATATTTATATATCTATATATTTATTCCATCTAGCTACAATGCTCAGCACTGGGTGTGTTTATATTTATATATCTATATATTTATTCCATCTAGCTACATTGCTCCGCACTGTGTGTGTTTATATACTTGCATATTTATTCCACCTAGCTGCAATGCTCCGTACTGTGGGTGTTTATATATTTACATATTTATTCCATCTAGCTACAATGCTCTGCACTGTGTGTCTGTGTCTGTGTGTGTGTATATATATATTTTATAGTAATATGTACATATGTATATTAGCTGCTCTTGCTTGCTTGTTTTTTTTTTTTTTGTTTTTTTTTTTGCCTTCTGATTGTTGCTCTGAGTATTGCTATCCCTGTGCTGTTGCAATCCTGGAATTTCCCCGTTGTGGGACTAATAAAGGCTTATCTTATCTTATCTTATCTTAATAAACACCTTCAATTAAAAACTGCATTTTGTTTACTTGTGTTACCTTCGTCTAATATTTAAATTTGTTTGATGATCCGAAACATTTAAGTGTGACATACAAAAAATGTGAAATCAGGAAGGGGGCAAACACTTTTTCACACCACTGTATTAAATTTTTTTTCACATTATCCAACCTCAAATCATGTCCCAAGTTAAAACTGTTGACATCTCTTTCATATAATAAAGTATTCTCAGGGCTTCATTTTCCATGGAGACGTGTCTCTGCACACAGGGACTGGTGGACTGTTGTTTGTAATTGACGCATACTCCAGCTGCGTCTAGCTGACTCTGTGGACTCTTAAAAAGCAGCTGAAAAACTTTTTTCTTTAGCAAGGTTTCTGTTGAGTTTCAATTCAACTGCTTTTAATGCTAATTCTGATATTTTTTAAATTATTTTTCTCGTTTTTTTTAACTTGTTTTTATATTTTAAAATTATTTTTTGTCTATAAACTTTATTCCATTTTATTGTACAGGACCTTGTGACTATTTGTCTGTGAAAAGCGCTTCATAAATGAAAGCACCAAGGTGCTGTGAATTGGTACCTGTGGCATGGCAACATGGGCGGCTGTAAAAAAAGTGGCACTCCAACCTCTACTGGCCCGAGATAGTTATTACAATTTTTTTTTTTTTTTTTTTTTTTTTTTTTTTTTGCTGTGGCATTGACAGAAATGGTGACACTGAACCCCCAGTTAAATTTGTGTTTATTTCAAAAACAAAGTGTTATGAAATTCCGGCAAATTAAAAGTTGAGAAAATATGGTGATACAATTATACAAGCCTTTAGTTCCACTTAATTTTGACTGGGCAAGCTGAAACAGAGAGACGGACAGACACACACACAGCCACAAACAGACGCACCAACCAATTATTGTATGCCTCCGTTTCACCGAGGAATAATAAACGTACATTTACGCATGCAAACGCAGTTTTATGAATGAAAGTGAACCTGTAACCACGTGACATGACACTGATCCTCGGGGTAGAAGCATTGTACCAAATTAACCACACCTGTAGATGCTCTTCCTTTCTCATTTCCTCTTTCTGACAACTGGGAGGAACCTGTCTCCACTGATGAAGGACAATGAATGGTTACAGGTTCACTTTCATTCATAAAACCGCGTTTACATGCGTAAATGTATGTTTTATTTCATTTCAGTGAACCTGTAACCACGCGACAACCGTATACCAAATGAGTCCTGAGGAAGAATGGAGAGGGTGACACCCACAGGTGGAAGGAGCACAATGCATAACGCAGTCTGATGCGTTTGGCTCCTTTATTGTACCCACCTGAGTATGTACAAGCCAAGTCGGTTCCTACTGGTAACCGGAGCTGAAACATACTTCTTCGAGCACACGGCCGGCTCACATAGGGGAGACTAAAATGCAACTTAAGAACTTGTGATCCCCAGAACAGATGAGTTGATTCCTTTATTGTACTCAACTGGATACCTACAAGTCAAGCCGATTCCTCCAGGCAACCGGAGCTGAACAAAAAACCATTCCGAGCACAAGACACACTTGCCGGCTCAGCGAGGGAAAAACTAAGACAGAATTAACAATCTGTTGCGACCCCTAGAGCAGATGAGGGGATGACTGATGAGGCCAAATTGAGCCTATAGAAGTGGGTGAACATTGAGAAAGTGGCCAGCCAGTGGCTGCGCATACATCCTCCAGGGTACATCCCTGAACAATGCCCGCATAGTGGCCATTCCTCGAGTTGAGTGAGCCGCCAGCCTCTCTGGTGGTTCTGCTCCAACCTGTACCAATGCGAAACAATCAGGTCACTATCCAATGGGACAGGCGCTGCTTAGAGATAGGCCTGCCCAGTGTGGAGTTCCCATAGTACACAAAAAGCCCATCTGAAGAACGGACAGACCTCGTCTGGTCAACACAAAGCTTAAGGGCCCCCCGGGCACAACTGTGAAGACTCTCAGCCTCTGAAGAGGTGTGCGAGGTGGGTAGGAGGCCTCAAGCACAAGAAAGCGGGAAACAACCCATTAGCCAGCACCCTGGCTGGAAGCTGGGTTGGGCCGCAGGCAAACCACCTGATCACCATCAAACCTAAGGCATGCTGCATCCACGGAGAGCACATTCAGTTTACCGACCCTCTTGGTTGAGACAATTGCCAAGAGAAAAGCCATCTTCCAGGAGAGCAGACGAAGGTCAGCACTGGGGAGTGGCTCAAAAAAGGGGGTAAGCATAGAGCCCTAATTACTTTATGGCGATTCCAAGTGGGCAGCAGCGGACGCCGAGATGGATGGCTCCGTTCCACGCCTCTCAAAACTGCTTAGCCAAGGGATGCACTCAATGAGATAAACCATCACATTTCTCATGGATATTTGACACTGCCATCAGGTAGCCCCTGGTAGTCGACTCCGTCCAACCTAGGCTGAAGAGGTACTGGAGGTAAGACAAGATGACAGAGATGTTACATGACAAGGGATCCCATCCATCCATCCATCCATCTTCTACCGCTTTTCTGGAGGTCCGGGTCGCGGAGGCAGCAGTTCAAGCAGAGAAGCCCAGACTTCCCTCTCCCCAGCCACCTGCTCCAGCTCTTCAGAGGGGATACCAAGGCGTTCCCAGACCAGCTGGGAGACATAGTCTCTCCACTGAGTCCTGGGTCTGCCCCGGGGTCTCCTCCCAGTGGGACGTGCCTGAAATACCTCAAGTGGGAGGCGTCCAGGAGGCATCCTAATCAGATGCCCATACCACCTCAACTGACTCCTTTCAATGTGGAGGAGCAGCGGTTCTACTCTGAGCCTCTCCCGGATGACTGAGCTCCTCACCCTATCTCTGAGGGTGAGTCCAGCAATCCTACGGAGAAAGCTCATTTCAGCCGCTTTTATCCGCGATCTCGTTCTTTCGGTCATTACCCAAAGCTCGTGACCATAGGTGAGAGTAGGAACGTAGATTGACTGGTAAATCGACAGCTTTGCCTTAGAACTCAGCTCCCTCTTCACCACAACAGACCGGTACAACGTCCGCATCACTGCAGATGCTGCTCCAATCCGTCTGCCGATCTCTCGCTCCATTTTCCCCTCACTCGTGAACAAGACCCCAAGACACTTAAACTCCTCCACTTGGGGCAGGAGCCTGTCCCCAACCCGGAGAGGACAATCCACCTTTTTCCGGCTGAGGACCATGGACTCGGACTTGGAGGTGCTGATTCTCATCCCAGCCGCTTCACACTCAGCGGCAAACCGTCCCAGCAAGAGCTGTAGGTCATTGCTGGATGAAGCCAACAGGACAACATCATCTGCAAACAACAGAGATGAGATCCTGTGGTCACCAAGCATAACACCCTCCATTCCCTGGCTGCGCCTAGAAATCCTGTCCATAAAAATTATGAACAGGATCGGTGACAAAGGGCAGCCCTGGCGGAGTCCAACTCTCACTGGGAATGACTCCGACCGAGTGTTGGCAATACGAACCAAACTCTGACAACGGTCGTACAGAGACCGAATAGCTCGTAACAACAAGCCCGATACCCCATACTCCCGAAGCACCCCCCACAAAAATCCACGAGGGACGCGGTCAAATGCCTTCTCCAAGTTCACAAAACACATGTAAACTGGTTGGGCACACTCCCACAAACCCTCAAGAATTCTCGAGAGGGTAAAGAGCTGGTCTGATGTGCCACGGCCAGGACGAAAACCACATTGCTCCTCCTGAATCCGAGGTTCGACCAACGGCCGGACTCTCCTCTCCAGTACCTTGGCATAGACCTTCCCAGGGAGGCTGAGGAGTGTGATCCCTCTAAAGTTGGAGCACACCCTCCGGTCCCCTTTTTTGAAGAGAGGAACCACCACCCCGGTTTGCCATGCCAAAGGCACTGCCCCCGACCTCCACGCAATGTTGCAGAGGCGTGTCAACCATGACAACCCAACAACATCCAGGGCCTTGAGGTACTCAGGGCGAATCTCGTCCACCCCCGGGGCCCGGCCACCAAGGAGATTTTTAACCACCTTGGCGACCTCAGCCCCTGTGATAGGCGAGTCATCCCCCTCGTCCCCAAACCCTGCTTCCTCTGTGGAAGGCGTATCAGTGGGATTGAGGAGATCCTCGAAGTATTCCTTCCACCGCCTGACGATATCCCCAGTCGAAGTCAACAGTGTCCCATCCGCACCATACACAGTGTGGATGGGGAGCTGCTTTCCCCTCCTGAGCCGCCGGACAGTTTGCCAGAATCTCTTTGAGGCCGACCAAAAGTCTTGTTCCATGGCCTCACCGAACTCCTCCCATACCCGGGTTTTTTCTTCAGCAACCACCCGAGCTACACTCCGCTTGGCCTGCCGGTACACCTCAGCTGCTTCGGGAGTCCCACAAGCCAACCAAGCTTGATAGGACTCCTTCTTCAGCTTAATGGCCCCCTTCACCACTGGTGTCCACCACTTGGTTCGGGGGTTGCCACCACGAGATGCACCAACCACCTTGCGGCCGCAGCTCTGGGCCGCCGCTTCAGCAACAGAGGTGGAGAACATGGTGGAGTGTTTTGAACTAGTGGGATCCCTTGTGTTCTCCACAAGGGATCCCACTAGTTCAAAACACTCCACTACCCACTGCATCGCAGCTGGGTAGATGAGGCTCGTGAAGCCTGTACGGTGTCTACAACCTCCTCCTCCAAGCCCAGTTTCCACCATTGCTTCTGTCCAAGGGGCTTACATGAGACCCCAGGAGCTGGAAATCCAGATGCCAACTCTTGCTCTGTGCCTGCGAGAGTATATCCCGTCTGGATGGGAGAGGCCAAGGATGCCCCCCCCCAACATCTCGTGGATCTCAGCCATCCATGGTCTTGTGGCGAATTCGGGCTATCAAAATTACTTGAACAGACAACAGTCTTGCCTCCACGAGGAAAGCTGGCAGACGAGGCAGTAGTGGAAATGCAAACAGTTCACTGGAGGCCAGGCACGCTCAGAGCATCTGTAGCTAGTGGACCTTGCAGGCTCGAGGCTACACGAGCAGATGTCACACCCTCGCATGGAGAAGGGACGCAGTTCATCCTGCTGGTTGATGTATGACACCACAGTTGTGCTGTCCATCCGTACCAGAATTTCTCTGTCCTAAATGACTGGAAGAAAAGGCCCCAGAGCCAAACACACCGCTTCCATCTTGGGATGGTTCATATGCCAAGACTGCTGTGCCAGAGCCCAGTGTCCCCGAACAACCTGCCCTCCCAGACTGCACCCCAGCCTGCTTGGGAGGCATCGGTTATAATGGTCACCCTGCGGCCCTCTTGGTTCAAGGGATCACCATCCCGGACTGCTGACGAGCGTCTCCACCACCTGAGAACCATGAGGCTCCTTCGCAAGAACTAGCCTCCTCCTTTGTCTCTGGGCAAAACCACCTTCTGAAGCGCAAACCACCGCTGAAGGGGACGAATATGTAAAAGACCCAGCGGCACCGCCTGGGCGGCTGCAGCAAAGAGGCCCAAGACCTTCTGGCACTGCTGCACTGACACAGTCCTCTGTAAGATGCGGCTCTTGATGCATTCCCTGATAGCATGCCTCCTCTTCGGAGTCAGGGGTGCTCTCATGGCAACTGGATCCAGGGTGAGCTCCAAGTACTTGACAACCCTGGTTGGAACCAGGCAGCTCTTTCCCGCATTCAAATGCAACCCAAGAGCTGACAGGAGAGCCAATATGGGATCCATATGGCTCCTTGCTATACATGCCAATGGTGCACAAGCCAGCCAATTGTCCAGATAATTGAACTCGACTGCCCCTCTGTTGCAGTGGATGAGTGCAGCGTCCATGCACTTGGCGAACATCCAAGGACAGGGACAGGCCGAAAGGCAGGATGTTGTAACTGAAGGCTGTCCTGAAGGAACCCTGAGGAACTTCGTGTGGCCGGATTTATGGGAATATGGAATCAGCATCGCGAAGGTCCACTGCTGTGATCCAATCGCCTAGGCCCTATGGCCTGAATAATGTCCTCAGCCTGAGCACCGGACAAGGGAGCACCTTGAGACACCTGCTCAACCCTCTCAGGTCCAAAAACTGGATGGAGACCCCCAGTTTGTATAGTTGGTCAGTAATTCCCTCCCACAGCATGTGGGACACATACGGTGTATAGGGCGGCGCTTATCCTGTTCCTCTGGCCTTGGGCCACACAGCCACTGTAAGTAGTGAAACTACAGTGGGGGGTCAGTCCTCCGGTAGCCCTGTGCGTCACGCACCAATCCGCTTGGGAACAAGGAATAGGCAGTGTAAAAGCCTCACTCCTTTTCTCCTGGAGACAGACCACATCACGCTCTCTCCCAGCAGGGCAGAGACCTCACTGCCCAGAACTGCGGAAGAGAGTCCTTCTTACTTCTGCTTCCAACCCCTTGAAGTTGGGAAAAGAGATATCAATTGTAGGCAGTATCCACACACGAGTGTATTGATCGCCCATAGACCCAAGGCGCACCGTGGAAAAAGTTGATGTCAGGGGAAGCGTATAGTCAGGGACGCTGGTGGGGCTTGGCAGAACCACAGCCTACATGCTCCCGAGAGCACGAACGTGAGTGCTGCTGAACGTGCATCCGCTGCTGAGAGGCTCTCTGCTTCGGGTGACCCGAGCTCTGCAAGGAACCTGGCTCTGTAAAAGAAGCCATTGTGGGTTTTCAAACCCTCAAGTGGTCTCTGGACACTCGACCTGGGTGGTCCTGGCTGAAGAAAGGACTGTGCATGCAGTCTCACCTTCTGCGCCTCACCCAACACTGCCTCTGCTGTGGGCCCTGTCCATATCCGCCAATCCAGACTGGATTGGAAAGGAACCATGGGAAACTTGTCATCTGGGACAGGAAACCCTTAATGACCCCAGAAAAGCTTGGAGAACTGGCACACTGCCGACCATAGACTATATGGTGCTGACAGAGTTTAGCCGTTAGCGTGGATTCTGCTGTCAGACGGAAGGCAGAAGAGGAAGCAGCAACAGCCGGTGATAGGTGTGGCTGTGACAGAGATCATCCTGCGCAGTTCGCCCCACACGGGACACGAACCCGCGACCTCTCAGTCAACTACACAGTTCGAGCATGGGAGACACAGCACGATCGCGCTGAGCTAAAGGTCCGACCGGTAGCTCAGCGCTACCATCTGGGGCTCACAGCACCACTTTTAACTAACTGAGGTCATCAGCGCAGTTCGCCCTACACAGGACGCGAACCCGCGACCTCACAGTTAACTGGTCAGAGACACGCACAGCACGATCGTGCTGAGCTAAAGGTCCGACCGGTAGCTCAGCGCTACCGATACTGTATGAGGCTTTGGGAGGGAGGTTTTACTAACGTTCTACGCCGAACAGCACTAGTTGGCATCCGTTACACTCTCCCCCTTAAACCTCACTCCCATCCGGGTCACGGCACCATTGTGACAGAGATCATCCTGCGCAGTTCGCCCCACACGGGACACGAACCCGCGACCTCTCAGTCAACTACACAGTTCGAGCATGGGAGACACAGCACGATCGCGCTGAGCTAAAGGTCCGACCGGTAGCTCAGCGCTACCATCTGGGGCTCACAGCACCACTTTTAACTAACTGAGGTCATCAGCGCAGTTCGCCCTACACAGGACGCGAACCCGCGACCTCACAGTTAACTGGTCAGAGACACGCACAGCACGATCGTGCTGAGCTAAAGGTCCGACCGGTAGCTCAGCGCTACCGATACTGTATGAGGCTTTGGGAGGGAGGTTTTACTAACGTTCTACGCCGAACAGCACTAGTTGGCATCCGTTACATGGCCAAGCTGCAGCTTTGTTTTGGTTTGAGAGCAGAACTCTAGTGTGACATCTAGTGGTGGAGGAAAATCCTCAGTTCTTCTTTAAACTCACTTTTGCACATACAGTGTAAACAATGGACAGAAAACCAGCAGACCTTTTTGTCCTGCAAGAGTAATCAAATTTAAAAGATTTCAGAATTTTTACATCTTTTCTTGGCTGCCACAAGAATAATTTGCTTATTTTTGTTTTTTCATTTGTCTGAGACAATGAAGCAATCATTTATTTGGTGACCCGCTCACTCACTCACTCCTATTTTGAAAGTTTGCTCAGACCACATGCAACTTACATGCTTTTATTTTGAAAGTTGGCTTGTGGTTGCATGGATGCTTTCAGTCTGTCAGACTGTTATCTGGTATTATATGATGTTGCCCATCCTCCTAGTGTCTGCTGTCATTTGTTAGCCAGGTTAGCTTAGTATAGTGTAAATATGTTGTTTACATCTCTTGTCCATTATCTTGAATAGAAAATATTTTGATACACTATATCCTCAAAACTCAATAGATCCCAGCCCTACTGTCATGATACCCCAGGGAAGACCCATAACACAGACAAATTAAAGTCCCTATAGTGTGAGTGGCTCGTTAACTTGTTAATGACAATGCTGTGTTTGCCTCAGTACCAGGCTGCCCAGGATGTTGAAAAGGCCGTGTGTCTGTTTGACAGCACGGGTAGGATCTCTGCCACAGTCATGGAAGCCAGGTAAGCACTGGCACAGTCAGAGCAGGATCACTAGAAGGATAAAAAAGGATGTGACTTCACTGTAATCTTCTTGCAGTATTTTCCGGAGGCCGTATTTCCTAACGCGATTCCTTCCTGCTTTACTCATACCGAGAGTGGTGAGCACTTTAACTTTTCTGCTGCTCCTCCATCTGTCTGCACAATGTCACATATATAAAGCTGTATTTTTAATTGTCACACACCCGATGAAAATAAAATTTGTCTGCATTTCAATTACAGCTTCCTGTGAAAGCTGATGCTCAAATGAGCCTCATAGAAGCACTGAAAAAGTAAGTCATCATGAAGCATGTTGCTGTCATTTCACCTTTATGTGGCTTATTATTAGATTATTAAAGCAGACCCACTACTGCACAGGGTTTCCATCTAACTTGGTCTTATTTTTTTTTCCACAATATTTTTTATTGAACCTTTTTTACAAACATGGCACAGTCAGACACAAACACAAAAGTAATTTAAAAATTAAAAAGAACAATAACAAGAAAAAATGTGAAATAAAAACAACAACATCTATTAACAAAAATAGGTCAACGACAATGCTCCTCTGTTTAGTCTAGGTAATCTATTACCTAAGAATACATAATATACATTCACCAGCTTGGAATTTGCAAGGTCCACACATATCATTCACCTTCTTCTTCAGAAGTTATGTTTAATTTCTTTACATAATCAATGAAAGGTCTCCATATATTCTCAAACACATTTTCCTTTGATTTCAGTATATATGTTATTCTTTCTAGTGGAAGGTTTGTTAACATCTGTCTTAACCACTGAGTCACATCTGGTCTATGAGTCTTTTTCCACAATAGTGCAATACACTTTTTGGCGTTAAGCAAACCGAGGTCTATGAATGTTCTTTCACTCTTTTTAAAGTTATGTTTTTCTGGATACAGACCCAACAAAAACAGTTTAGAGTTCAATGTGATTTGTTTTGAAATTATTTTTTCAATTGTTACCCTCACCTCTTCCCAAAACATTCTGATTTTTCTACATTCCCATAAACGGTGAAATAGGGTTCCTTTACTTTCCATACATTTTGTGCATGTATCTGGTATGTTTTGTTTTATCTATTTAATTCCACTGGTGTAACATACATCCGCATTAACCATTTAAAATGTATCAGTTTAAGACGTACATTTATTGATTTGGTTTGAACTCCTGCACAAGCCATTTCCCATTGTTCCTCTGAGATTTCAGTTTGCAGGTCTTCTTTCCAGTCATTCAGTCTTTTCTGTGAGTTTTTACGTGAGAATAGTGTCAATGAGTTATAAAACTCCGAAATAATACTCTTTCTCTTACTATTTTTCATCAAATTTTTTTCCAAAAATGAGTAAGTAGGTCGGGTGAGAGCATTATTTTGATTTGATCGAATAAAATTTCTAAGCTGAAGATATTTAAAAAAGTGTGTTCTATTAAGATTGAATTTAATCCTCAGTTCTTCAAAAGACATTGTTATCTGAGTGTGACAAATATAAGTCTTGAATCTTTTGAATCCCTTTTAAATTCCATACTTGAAATACAGTATCTGCTCTCCCTGGTGTAAAATATTGATTACCCCATATTGGGCTAAATTGTGACAGTGAGTGTGGTTCTTTTAAAAATTTTTTGGTTTCACACCATATTTTGATCATGTGTTTTACAATTGGATTTTTAACTTGCTTCTGTAATTTTTTAGCCGAGTCTGAGTATATGAATAAGGGAAGAGGTAAAGATAAATTGTATGATTCCATTTCAGTCCAGTGGGGAGGATCATTTGATGAAAAGTAATATGTCATAGACCTCAGTTGTGCTGACCAGTAATGCAACATAAAGTTTGGACATTTCAGACCTCCACGATCAAATGGTAAATATAGTAGGGACAAACGTAATCTAGCGTTCCTATTGTTACCTCCGCCAGGAGGTTATGTTTTTGTCGGGGTTTGTCTGTCTGTTTGTTTGTCTTTGTCTGTTTGTCTGTCTGTTGGTTAGCAAGATAACTCAAAAAGTTTTTGACGGATTTCGATGAAACTTTCAGGTGTTGCTGGAAATGGTACAAGGAAGAACTGATTAAATTTTGGGGATGATCCGGATCACCATCTGGATACAGGAATTTTTTAAAGGATTCTTTATTGTAACAATAATAGGTATCATGATCATCATCGTAACTACAATAGGTATCATCATCATCGTGATGATGATATGATGACTATGATGATGATGATGATGATGATACCTATTATTGTTACTACGATGATGATGATACTTATTATTGTTGTAACTATGATGATGATGATGATGATGATACCTATTGTAACTATGATGATGATGATACCTATTATTGTAACTATGATGATAATGCTCAGATGATAATCTGCCAAGCGCAGAGCGGAGAGCGCAGACTTTCGCCAAGCGGAGGTCTGCGCTCTCCGAGTGCTTTTCTAGTTCCATATAAATTCCACTAACTTTTTTTTAATTCTTGAGAATAGATCTGAAGGTGGTGGTAAAGGGATGTTTTTGAATAAGTAAAGTATTTTTGGTAAGATATTACTTTTAAGTATATTAATTCTCCCAATCATCGACATTTGTAGTGACATCCATCTCTGAAGTAACTCATTAATATCTGTCATTAAGGCTTCATAGTTGGCATTGGCGACTGATTCTAGCTTAGGCAAGATTTGAATTCCTAAATATTTAAACTGATCTACAACACTGAATTGGTTTACCTCAGGAGCTGGGTGATTTCTCTGGGTCTCATTTAACATTAATATTGAAGATTTTGTTTTGTCTATTTTGTATCCTGATATTTCCCCAAAATTCTTTATTAAATTTAACAAGATCGGAATTGATTTTTTTAAGTTTCGACAGAAATAAAATTGTCATCGGCATACAGGGAGATTTTATGTTCTGTTGGTCCTACTTCAATTCCATATATTTGTGGATGGAAACGTACTGCCATCGCTAAAGGTTCAATTGCCATAGTAAACAACAAAGGTGAAAGTGGACAGCCTTGTCGACATCCTCTATTGATTTTGAGATATTGCTGTTTGTTAGGATTTCTGCTGTAGCATTATTGTATATTATCTGAACCCATTTTATGAAATTATTTCCAAGTCCAAACCTTTGTAGGACTTCAAAAAGATGGGGCCATTCGACTCTATCAAAGGCCTTTTCGGCGTCCAATGATAGGAGAGCTGTATCCGGTGCTTCTTTATTGGAATAAATAATATTAAATAGTCTTCTTACATTATGGAAGCCTTGTCTTCACATTATAAAGTCATTCTGATCTTGGTTAATAATATTTGGTAATGTTTCTTGTAGGCGTTTTGCTAAAATTTTACAGATTATTTTAAGATCAGCATTTAATAGGCTTATTGGTCTCATGTTTTCACATTTATTAGGGGGTTTACCTGGTTTTGGTAACGGTATAATTAATGCATTATTCATGTATGGTCGTAAATTACCATTTTGAAATGCTTCTAAAACCATTTCCAAAAGTGGTTTTATTAACTTATTCTTAAATTTTTTTATAGAGGTCAACTGGAAGACCATCTGGTCCTGCTCTTTTTCCTGATTTCATATTATCAATGGCTTGCCCAACTTCTTCTTGACTAATTTTAGACTCCAGTATCTACCTGTTTTCATTTGGAATACATGGTATAGATAATCCACCCAAAAACCCATTTAGTTTTGTTAAGTCAGTTTCATTTTTTGTATCATATAGTTTTTCATAATAATCTCTAAAGGCACTATTAATTTCTAAAGGATCTATAACTACCTGTCCGTTACTTATAATACTGGTAATTGGTGTTTTAGATTCTAATTGTTTAATCTGCCATGCCAATAATTTTCCTGATTTTTCACCTTGTTCATAAAAAGTTTGTTTCAATCTTAGAAGGCTCGAGGCAGCTCTATTTGCTGATTTTTTTTATTTTTTTATTTTTTTTTTTTTTTTTGGTCATATTCAGCTCTCAGAATCAGTAATTCGTTCTCGAACTGTGGGTTACTTCCTGCATACACCTTTTCTTGAAAATTTTTTATTTTACGTTCCAATTGGACTCTCTCCTCTCGGGTCTTAGATTTTGAACCTGTATAACTAATAATATGCCCCCTAATAAAAGCTTTGAAAGCCTCCCACTTTGTACATGCCGTTGTTTGTGTAGTATTGATGTCAAAGAACTCATCTATCTGTTTTTCTATGTACTTAACAAATTCCTCATCGTGAAGCCATTTATGTTGAAAATGCCACCTAACTGGGTCCTTTGTCAATTTCTTATCTACATATACTAGACAGCAGGGTGCATGATCAGAGATCACAGTGTTATCATAGAAACAGTTTTGAATCTTGGACCTTAATTCTGTAGATATCAAAAAGTAGTCAATACGTGAGAATGTCTTATAGGTATTAGAATAACAAGAATAGGCTTTGACTTGTGGTTTCATTTCTCTCCATATATCTAGCAATCTCAATTCTTTCATAAAATGATTAATGGTCATCCTACATCCATTGTGCGTACAGTCCAGTCCTGTTGGTCTATCTATACTGGGATTCAATGTACAATTAAAATCCCCTGCTATTATATGTTGCCCTTCAAGTGATGATAAAGTGAGGAATAAATTAACAAAGAAGTTATGATCATTAATATTGGGGCCGTATAAGTTCACCAGATTTATATTATCTAATAGCAAAGATCCTTGGATGATTAAATATCTTCCAAATTTATCTCTAATTATATTTTTCACTTGAAATGGGACTGTTTTGTGTATGAGAATCATAACTCCCCTAGTTCGGGATGAAAATGATGAGGTGAACACGTTACCTTGCCATCTTCTCCTAATTCTTTTTACATCCTCCTCTATTAGATGAGTTTCTTGTAAAAATACAATTTTCGAATCTCTGTCTTTTATTTTATTCATGTTAAGTTCTTTAAGATTTTGAGATTATGAGAATTATGAGATTATGAGATTATGAGAATCATAACTCCCCTAGTTCGGGATGAAAATGATGAGGTGAACACGTTACCTTGCCATCTTCTCCTAATTCTTTTTACATCCTCCTCTATTAGATGAGTTTCTTGTAAAGACACAATTTTTGAGCCTTTTATTTTATTCATAACTTGTTTAAGTTTTTTAAAATTTTGTAGACCTCTGCAATTCCATGAAGTTAAATTAAGATTAACGCTTTGGTCTATGATCAATAAGGAGTTTGAGATTACCTCGCAATATAAACATGCTCATACAGAGAAGCAAAAACATGAGTGGTTGAACATTCATCCTACAAACTACACAAACAAATTCCCCCTTCCCACATTCGTGGTAACCCCCCCAAAATCAAAAAAAAAATTCTGTCTCCCGCTATAGCCATTTACTGTCCACACCAGCGAGGATCAATCAAAACCACTCTTTCTCCTCTCAATCACCCTGACTCTACTGCTTTTAATGACATAACATTAACTCTCTTCTGTAGTTTTCCAACTTAACTCCAAAATTTTATAGCAACTTTGTACATCATAGGTTTTTTTTTAAAAATATATAATACAATCTATATTTTGTAAACTTGCTATATGCTTCAGATCAGTCAGATGCCTGTGCAAATACTTAAATATTCTACCTTTATATTTTGTTCATGCTTCATGCTTAGCTCCCACCAGTCTCCTCTTGGATCTGCTTGATAAGCACCTGCGCCTCCTCAGGGGTCTTGAAGGTGTGGGTTCTCACTTTATATGTGACCAGCAGTCTTGCCGGATAAATCACTCCATGACGAATCCCGAGGTTGCGCAGCTTTCTACGGGCGGGGTCAAACTGTTTCCTTAATTGTTGGATTCCTGTGGCCAGATCTGGGTAAAACCGCACCTGTTGATCCTGATATTTAATTTCTCCTTTAGCTCGCACCGCATTGGAGATCGTCATCTTGTCTCTGTAGCTGAGGAACTTCATAGTCAGCGTCCTCGGTGGTGCCTTATTATCTCTCAGTGGGCCGATTCGGTGGGCGCTCTCTAAGACAACCGATGACTGCAGCTCCGCGTTGTTCAGCGCTTCTGGAATCCACTTTTCCAAAAAGGAACATGGGTCCCGTCCCTCTGTTCCCTCCGGGAGGCCCACCAGCCTCAGATTGTTCCGTCTCGACCGGGATTCTAAGTCCACGGCACTACCTTCCAGACGTTTATTTTTTAATTCCAATGTGCGCACCTTTAATTGTAGGCTGGTGACGTCATCCTCAGCGCTGGAAATTTGGAGCTCCACCTGCGATACTCGCTCCATACAGTCACTTATTTCCTTCCTCATTCCTTCTATCGCTGCTATAATCCCATCAAATTTAGCGGAAAAGTCTGCTCTCATTGCGCTAATGGCAGCGAGCACCGCACCTGTGCCCTCGCCAGCAGTCACCGCTCCACCGCTAGCTTGCTCCGCCATATCTGGAGATTTTTCTGCTTCGTCACGAACGTGGAAGTCCGTTAACTTTGACTGTTTCGGCGGTTCAGTTTTTCCTCCACCTAATTTCCCAGCCTTAGGCTTTACCGGCATATCCGTGCCCAAACGCTGGGATAGATTTTGTTCCTATTGGGAGAGTTATTTGCCAACTTTTTATTTTTAGGAGCAGAGCAGAGCGAACCACGTCTTCCTACATGGCCGCCATAACCGGAAGTCCCCCAATTAAAAGAGTTTTAGTAAAATTTTTATTTTTACGAGCAGAGCAGTGTGAAACACGTCTTCCTACTTGGCCGCCATAACCGGAAGTCAACTTGGTCTTATTTTTACCTCCATCATGGATATGATCAGCGCACTTTGTGTGTTAGCAGGATTACACAAAAACTACTGGACAGATTTTGTTTTTCCTACCAGAGGTGGCCCTTGGGCTACACATGAACCCTTTAGATTTTGTAGGTGATCCATGAGGGCATACCTCCATCAAGGCCCTATCTCGAAAAACTACTGGACGAATTTGGAAGGATGGATGAATGGATGGAGCCTTGGTGGAGGTATGTGCTCTCTGCGTGCTCTCTAGTTAAGCCTCATTTCTCATAATTTGCCTAAAGAAGTGTCTCTTTCCATCAGTATTGATAAACAAATTACAGACGTAGACAAATTTGTTGGTAACCTTCCATTACAGAAAGAAAACCACAGTGGTCGCTGAAATAACTTGAAACTGACAAAAGTAATAATAAATAACAATTTTCTGAAATTTAACTAATGAAAATCAAACATTGCTTTTGAATTTTGATTCAAGAGAATCAGTTTAAAAAACAAACTGAGTCTGGCCTGGAAAAAAATGATGATACCCTTAACTTAAAATGACACACCAGTGGACTTCCGGTCTGGACGCCATGGCGACTGCAGCTTAACACTGAAGCTCTCAGACTCAATCCAGGATAACACCTTGAAAATCAAACTTAACGGATTTTTGGAGGAGTGAAAATCAAAAGACAAAATCATCATGTCTAAAGGAAAACAGAAGAAACTGAAATTCTCCAGGCTAGGACACGTATCGGCCGGAGAATCTGAACTGGAAGATCCCCGTTCAGAAGACGAGGAGCTGGTGATAGCTAACAAAAGGGTTAGCCTGAAATCACTATTTGAGGAACTACGACGATTTCGCCGAGATGTTACGGCCGAATTTCGGGAATTCAGAGAAGAATTGAAAAGGACAAACAGCAGAGTGGACCAGGCCGAGAACCGAATCTTGGAAACAGAGGATCGAATAAAAGTGCTCGAAGATTCTGTGCTGGACCTACGCAAAAGACAAGCAGCTATAGAGGCTAAGCTAACCGACCAAGAAGGAAAACAAAGAAGAGACAACATAAGAATTCATGGTCTGATAGAAGGAACCGAAAATGGTTTTAACTCAATGGCAGAATGCGTGGAATCCTTACTAAGAGAGAAATTGGATATTCCACAAACCACCGACTTGAAGATAGAAAAGGCACATCGTTCATTAGCCGCTAGGCCGGCGGCGGAAGCGCCCCCACGTTCGGTGTTGGTAAGATTTTCCAATTTCAAAATAAAACAAGAGGTTGTAAGACTGGCCTGGCAGAAAAAAGGATTTATGCACCAGGAGAGAAAAGTCTACGTGGAACACGATTACGCCCCGGAGGTCCTTAAAAAGCGCAGGGAATACAATGACGCGAAAAAGGTGTTAAGAGAGAAGAAATTGCGCTTTCAGACACCATTTCCTGCGAAGTTAAGGGTCTTCTACGGCGATGAAACGTGTCTCTATAATTCGGCGGAAGAAGCAACAGCTGACATGGCGAGAAGAGGGCTCCCGGTAACGGTGTTTAAACCCGCAGCAGACCCGAGTGAGAAGATCAAAGCGCAAACATGGACAACACAAAGACCCTCAAAATCCACGGACCAGCAGCGGGAAACCCAGCACCAGAGCGTCGCGGATAAACTATCCGTTTTCAGGTTGGAATAGCGACCTTTTTTTTTTTTTTTTTTTTCCTTTCTCTTGAATCAATCCGCACATCCAACCCCCCTCATACAAGGTAACAAACATTAAAGGAGATGCATATTCAGCATGTGGTAAAACATTTCATGGAACAATCATATTATTTGAAACAAATAAGTCTTTGTAATAAAAAAAAAAAAAACTTGTTAAAATAGAAATGTGACAATAATCCACGTTCTCCTCATACTAACAAATACTGTTTTTGCGTGAATGTTTGATGTGATGGGGGTGGGAGGGTGCACACAATTTCACAGGGTTTAGGCATAAAAGGAAAAAAAAAAAAAATCATTACAAGTTTGGATTGGGTTCTGAAACTCACGTTAAAAGCATGGGACAACTTTCAGTGGTAAGAGAGGGCCCTCAACACGTAACAGAGTTTGAGGAATTTCCCTCAGAGCCTTCACTCCATCAAGGCTCTTACAGGGTCTTTAAAAAGACCTCAGCTCAGGAAGTTCTTTTGACAGTTTTTTGTTTTAAAGTTTTTTACACTATGTTCTTAATGTTTTTCTTGTTTTTAATGTTCTTTCAGTTTCTGAGTAGCACAAAAGAGGGCCACCACACAGTTATACTAAACAAAACAACACAATGGAGAAACAGGGTGTAACCAAAATAATTTCATATAATGTAAAAGGGATCCTGAATCCAGTTAAAAGATCCAAGATTCTAGGCAAAATGAAAAAAGACAAAGCAGGAATAATACTTTTACAAGAAACCCACCTAACAGACGTGGAACACAATAAACTCAGTAGACAAGGGTTTAAAATGATCTCTTCATCTTCATATAAATCAGGGAGGAGGAGGGGAGTAGCGACATTGATATCAACCAAAATTACATTTGAAAAAAAATCAGAACACAAAGATAAAGAAGGGAGATACAGTTTGGTAACTGGGCGGCTAGAGGGAGAAGATATCACCCTGCTGAATGTGTATGCTCCCCCAGGGGCTAACTGGAAATTTTATAAAAATGTATTCGACCTAATGATAACTAAAGCTCAAGGTTTAGTGATATGTGGTGGGGACTTCAATCTTAGACTGAATCCATACTGGGATGCTTCTGGTAATTCCCCACATCAAAATAACACCCAAAACAGGAAGACTCGGATGCTACTAAAAGAAATGGGAATCTGTGATGTGTGGAGGGAACTCAACCCCAGTGTAAAAGACTATACATTTTACTCAACTCCACATTCATCTTACTCAAGGATTGACTATTTTTTTATGTTTAATAGAGACATTGGTAGAGTAAAAACATGTAAAATAGGACTGATGGATCTCTCCGACCACAGTCCGATCTACATGGACTTAAATATCCAAAAATACACAAATAATACATTTTCTTGGAGGTTAAATTCAAATGTCCTGAAAGGACCATTGAAAGATGAATTGGAGTCAGATATTCTCAGATATTTGGAAGATAACGATAATGGAGAAGTATCCCCTTTAATACTGTGGGATGCATGTAAAGCTGTAATAAGAGGAAAGATTATTGCAAAACTGGCAACCCAAAAGAAACTAAGACAAGAAAAACTATCCACATTAGAGTCAGAACTTAGGAACCTAGAAAAAGAACACAAAGGCAACACTCATTCTACTGACTCGCTCAAGATTAAGGAAATTAAAAACCAAATAAATGAGATCTACACAATAGAAATCCAGAAGAAACTTACATTTCTGAAACAAAAATACTATGAAGCAGGCAGTAAATCGGCAAAATTGCTAGCCTATAAATTGAGGAAACATCAAACAGAAAGAGCAATCTACAAAATCAGAGACCCAGTATCAAAGGAAATAAAATTCAGAATTCAGGATATTCTTAAAAACTTCGAGAATTACTATAAGAACTTATACTCCCACAAAAAACATAAAAACGCATCCGAGGCATTCCTAAACACATTAAACCTTCCCCAACTTACGGAGTCACAAAATAAAACACTACTGTCAGAAATACATCCTAAAGAATTGGAAAAAGCAATTATGAAACTTAAAGCTAACAAATCCCCAGGAGCTGATGGCTATACAGCAGAGTGGTACAAAACCTTTAAACAGCAACTATCTCCTCTCCTCCTGAAAACATTTAATTATGTCCTCCACACAGGGGAAATCCCCCCCTCCTGGAGAGAAGGGGTCATTGCAGTTATACCTAAACCTGAAAAGGATAAACTAGAGTGCTCCAACTACAGATCAATCAGTGTACTAAATCAGGACTATAAGCTTTTTACCATTATCCTTGCCAAAAGGTTAGAGAATATACTGACAGACCTAATTCATTTAGACCAAACAGGTTTTATAAGACAAAGACAGACACAAGACAACATTCGACGCACTTTACACATAATTCATCATATAAAAAAATATAACTTAAATGCAGTCATATTAGGATTAGATGCTGAAAAAGCATTCGATTCGGTTGACTGGTCTTTTCTATACAGAATCTTATCCAGTTTCAATTTTCATAACAACTTCATTAGAACTATACAGGCATTATATAAAAAACCAACAGCTAAAATAAGGATTAACGGTAATTTATCATCATCTTTTGAACTGGAAAGAGGATGTCGTCAGGGCTGCCCCCTGTCTCCACTGCTCTTTGCAATCTTCATAGAACCTCTGAGCCAATGGATAAGACAAAACCAAAAAATTCAAGGTATTACACTTGGTCAGAAGGAACATAAAATAGCACTCTTTGCTGATGACATTTTAATATACCTAGGGCAGCCGGACACTTCTTTACCAGAACTAACCTCAGTTTTTTCAGAGTATGGAGATTTATCGGGGTACAAATTAAATATGCATAAAACCCAAGTTTTAACATTCAACTATGACCCAAATCATTATTCACTAAGCAAACTCAAAACTAACTGGGAGTCGGAATCTATGAAATATCTGGGGGTCAATATCCCGAAACAACTCAACAAAATTATATCACTAAACTATGATCCACTGGTGACAAAAATAAAATCTGACCTAGCAAGATGGAATATGATACCATTCTTGGGTATTGCACAAAGAATTGAAGCAGTCAAAATGAATATACTTCCACGTCTTCTATACCTTTTCCAAACAATACCGGTAGAACCTCCCAAAAAAACATGGCAGGAGCTGGACAGAAGGATCTCAAGATTCATATGGCAGGGCAAGAGACCTAGAATCAGATATAGAACCCTACAGCTAAACAAAGACAAAGGTGGGCTCGCGCTGCCAAATATCAGGGACTACTTTAAAGCCGCACAAATTAAAACTTTAGTAGAGATATGTAACCCAGTCTACTCTGCACAATGGAAGGAGATCGAATGCCAAATAACAAGTGACATCCCCCTACAGGCGATAATAGGGAACAATGTCTTACCTAAGCTTTTGAATAACACTAACCCGTGGATAGAGACCCCGCTAAAAATTTGGTTTAAGATAGTCAGAGAGAATCAAACTAAAGAGCCCTATCGACTTCTGCAATGGATCGCCTATGATCAGGACTTTACTCCTAATAAAACAGACACCAGATTTAAAAAGTGGAAGGAGAAGGGGCTGATAAAATATTACGATTTTTTTAAAGGGCAAATCTTAAGAAGTTTTGAAGATTTGAAAAAACAAGGCCTAATAAATCAAGACCTTTACAGGTTCTTCCAGCTTAGACACCACATAAACAATATACTTAAAAAGGAGGTTTTGGAAAGGGCCCAGTCAGGTGTTCTGAAGGTCTTCTTAATGGCATATAAAGGGATCCCAGGGATCAGATACATTTCTAAAATATACCAAGGTCTTCAAGACTTAAAAGGAGACAACACATCTTATATAAAAGAGAGATGGGAAAAAGAGGGGAATTTCACTTTACATCTGGAAATATGGGAAAAGCTAAATAAACAGCAATGGAAAAGTACCTCATCCCTGCAGTGGAGAGAATTTGGATGGAAAAACTTGGCAAGATTTTTCAGAACACCTGCACAAATCAAATTTACCCATAAGGGATTGAACTGTTGGCGCTTGTGTGGTGAAAAGACTGCAAATCATTTTCATGTGTTTTGGTCATGCCCAGTTATCCACCAATATTGGACCAATGTACAGACAATATTGGGGAAAATATTCAAAATTACAGTTCCCTTTTCTTTTGTAACTTTGTATTTGGGTTTACTACCGGACTCACTGGAAAGACGAGGAGAAAAATACTTATTCAATGTTTTAATATTGGCAAGCAAAAAAGCTCTAACTAAAAAATGGATGTTGAAGGACTGTCCTACACCTGAAGATTGGACTAACGTGATCCAAGACATTTACTCGATGGAAAAGTTGACATTCGCACTGAGACAGGACATGGATGGGTTCATGAACTTTTGGCAACCCTGGACCGCATATGTGTCTTCCATTAGATCTAATCTTTGACAAATAACATTTCAATAATGGTTCTGCTCTTTGTTCCAATGCTACTCAGATGCTCTTTTATCTTTATTTACTTACTTTTTCTTTTTGTTTATTTTTTACTGGTTTGTTTGTTTTTTTTATTTGTTTTTTTTTTTTTTTTTTTTTTCTCTTTAATTTCACTTTTTCTTTCACTTTAAAAAAAAAAAAAAAAATAAGGGGTGTTGTAAGAATTAATCTCCCAATGTTGTCAGATATCAGAAAATAAGGGAACATGTGATGAAAATGTAAACACTGCATTGCTGTAACGACCTGTATACCCTTTACAAAAACTTAAATAAAAAAAAAAAAAAAATGACACACCAGTGAAAATCAAGTTTCTTTTCTTAAGATGTCTGTAATGTGTTTTTCACACAGGGTGTGAATCCAAAAAGATTCGCTTTTAAGGAGTCAAGAGTTCAAATCACCCCCTCTACGTGGAAGTTTAACCGCTTCAATACCAATAAAGTGTTAAGTAGAAATATCACACTACTCACAAAAAGTTAGGGATATTTGGCTTTCAGCTGAAATTTATTGAAAATGTAAAAAGTTCATGCTACAGTGATATTATATAACAAAAGTAGGGCATTTAAGTAGAAGCATGCAGTGGTGATTTCCTCATCTCAAACACTTTATTGAAACAAAAGCCAACAACAGTGGTGGGTATACCACAACAAAAAATGTCAATGTCTCAATAACTTGTCATGTACCCTTGAGCATCAATGACAGCTTGCCAATGACGTCTCATGCCGTTCACAAGTCGACTTATTGTCTGCTGAGGCATGGCATTCCACTGTTCTTGAAGGGTGGCCCTCAGGTCATTGAGGTTGTGGGGTGCAGGGTTACGAGCCTCTACATGGTGATTGAGCTGATCCCATAGGTTTTCTATGGGATTCAGGTCTGGACAAAGTGCAGGCCACTCCATTTGAGGTACCCCAGCCTCCAGCAGCAGTTCCCAAATGATGTGACCTCGATGAGCTGGAGCATTGTCGGCCCTGAAGATGAAATTAGGTTTGTGTTGTTCATGCAGGGGCACAATGATGTTATTCAGGTAGTATCAGCTTGTCACTGTACTATTCACAAGGTGTAGGGCAGTTCTGTATTGACTAGACACATCTGCCCAGACTGTAACATGGTGACAACAGTGGCTGATGCATAGCACTCTCCTTGACGTCTCTAACATCGTTGGCGGCCATCATTTCTGCTGAGCGTGAATCGACTTTCATCAGAGAACAGCACTGAAGCCCACTGGTCCCTTGTCCAAGGGAAATGCCTGACCCATGCAAATGATGCCTGTGCCTGGTGGTATGGTCAGGTACCACTGTAGGTCATCTAGCACGCAGACCACGCTGATATAAATGGTTTTGAATGATCTGACGTGACACTTGGGTGTCTCTCACCTCCCTTAAATGTGCCTGGAGTTGAGTGGCATTCATCATTCGGTTCTGCAGGGCACTGTTCACAATGAAGTGGTCATTAGCGTGGGATGTGGCCAAAGGACGTCCACTTCTGTGCCTTTCTGTGACTCTTCCAGTCTCTCTGTGGCAACCTGCTGATGACACCCTGTGACACTCTAAGCTCAGTGGACACTTCCCTTGGAGAACATCCTGTTTGAAGCCTCACAATGGCGAGGTACTGTTGATCAATTGTGGGGTGTCGTCTTGATCTCATGATGTCAAAATGTGACCATCATGATGAAGAGGACTGTTTAAATACCAATTCTAATTGAACCAGAAAATTTATTGGTCGATTCATGGATCAAACACCTGTTGTGAATTTTGCCGTTAAGCACCTTATTAGAGAACAGCAAGTTATGCAAAAAGTACTGAAACATTGAACAGTTGGACATGTGCATTCAAAAAGTTAGAGAAGGTCAAATTAAGTTCACCTGTAAAGGTCATAGTGCATTTTAGGTGCGTCCTGAAATTTCACCCGAAAGCCAAATATCCTTAACTTTTTGTGAGTAGTGTATGTACAACTTTTCACAGAGCTCTGAACTTTTATTTATGAGCAATATTAAACACTGGAATAGAAATGTGGGACAATATTTAAAATAACTGGTCAATGTCAACAATGTAATTGACCAGTTAATGTTATTGACCAGTTTAGCCTACAATTAGGGAGGGATCATGTGTTTTCTGAACCCTCCCTTAGTTATGCTGCTAATAGGTTTAGTCAGCCGGGGGACCTCCAGTAATGCACTGGGCCTCACTCCTTTCCTCACTCTCTATGAAATATTTTTTTTTTTTGCTGGTCATTAACATTTGTTTGTTCTCTCCCATAGATTGAGTCCCCATCGTGCTGTTTGCTCTCTACATGTCTGTTCTTTTCTTCTTCTCTATCCCCTCACCCCCCAGCCAGTCGCAGCAGATGACTGCCCCTCCCTGAGCCTGGTTCTGCTGGAGGTTTCTTCCTGTTAAAAGGGAGTTTTTCCTCTCCACCGTCGCCAAGTGCTTGCTCACAGGGGATCGCCTGATTGCTGGGGTCTTTCTGCAACTGTGGGGGTCCTCCCTACAGTTGATAGTGCTATGAGATGACTGTTGTTGTGAAATGGCGCTATATAAATAAATAAATAAAGTTGAATTAATTACCTCCGCCAGGCCGAAAAGGCCAGGAGGAGGTTATGTTTTTGCCGGGGTTTGTCTGTGTGTTTGTCTGTCTGTCTGTCTGTTTGTCTGTTGGTTAGCAAGATAACTCAAAAAGTCTTGGACGGATTTCCATGAAACTTTCAGGCGTTGTTGGAAATCGTACAAGGAAGAACTGATTAAATTTTGGGGGTGATCCGGTTCACCGTCTGGATACAGGAATTTTTTAAAGCATTTTTCAACACTGTGACATAGGGCCATTTTCAACATGTGCGCAGGCGCAATGGAGGGCGCTGGTCGTCGTGTCTGCAACACAAACTCTGCGTTCTTCAACGTTTTAGGCACAAAAGCACGCAGAAAACACTGCTGGCCTGGGCCCGCCAGCATGCCTGTGTTTGCGCGCAACTGCAAAACCTCACACGGGCAGCTGTCCGCCGACGGATTCTTTGGCAGAAATTCCCCGGCCAGCCATAGGAGCTGCGCATTTGGCAGAAATTCACCGGCCAGCCACAGGCGCTGCGCAAAAACGAGCTCTCTGCCGGCGAAGCTTCTAAATTCTCGTTTGCCGTGGAGCGCAACCCCAAAATAATATAATATAAAACCCACGGCAACCTGTCTACCCAATTTGCATCCGTCAGTGGAGGAGATGGACACAACAGCAACACTTCAGTTTATTACCTCCGCCAAGGAGGCAATGCTTTTACTACTGAACCACTAATCCTATCACTATCAGATTGATTGTCATTGATTAATTGTGTGTTTATTGCACTGTCCCTGTCAAATAAACAAATAATCATTGTGAATCCAATTGCTAGTCATATGTTTACATGCTCAAGGAATCTGAAAACGTACACACAAACACTGTATGGGGGGAATTGTGGCGCTTGGCGGAGGTCTGCGCTCTCCGAGTGCTTTTCTAGTTTTACATATAGAACAGAAACTTTTAATCATCATCACCAAGACGACACCTAACAATTCATCATGCACAATGCACCTTGCCATTGTGAGGCTTCAAACAGGATGTTCTCGGAGGAAAGTGGCTACTGAGCTTAGAGTGTCACAGAGTGTCATCAGAAGATTGCAATAGAGAGACTGGAAGAGTCACAGAAAGGCAGAGAAGTGGACGTCCTTTGGCCTCATCCCACGCTGATGACCACTTCTTTGTGAACAGTGCCCTGCAGAACCGGATGATGAATGCCACTCAATTTTTCTGTACCCTTCCCCAGATTTGTGCCTCGAGACAATCCCGTCTCAGAGTTCTACAGACAATTCCTTTGACTTCATGCTTGGTTTGTGCTCTGACATGCACTGTCAACTGTGGGACCTTATATAGACAGGTGTGTGCCTTTCCAAATCATGTCCAGTCAACTGGATTTACAACAGGCAGACTCCAGTTAAGCTGTAGAAACATCTCAAGGACGATCAGTGGAAACAGGATGCACCTGCGCTCAATTTTGAATTTCATGGCAAAGGCTGTGAATACTTATGTACATGTGATTTCTTCGTTTTTTATTTTTAGTAAATCTGCAAAAATCTCAAAAGCATTTTTTTTCACATTGTCATTATAGGGTATTGTGTGTAGAATTTTGAGGTAAAAAAATGAATGCAATTCCTTTTGGAATAAGGCTGTAACATAACAAAATGTGGAAAAAGGGAAGCGCTGTGAATACTTTACGGATGCACTGTACGTAATTTGACATTGTGTAGCGTAAGTTTGTGTGTAATAAAGTGCTGATGGGAAAATGCGACATGAAGGTACTATTTTGCATAAATGAAATCCTATGTGTGTCAGGGGGAAATACTCATCCACAGGAGCTTTTTTGGGGGGGGGGGAGTTGGGGTCGTAACCATGGTTACAAAGTCACTGTCAGTGTGCCTCCATCTATTTTATTTGGTTAAATCTTTGATAATGCAGGAGTTAATCTACTCTTTCTCAGTACATTTCAGCAGTATTACACAAGAGGAATTGCAGTATTGATGCGTACAGCGCCACAGTGATTTGGTCGCACAGAGGGTCAAAGACATCTCTGTGATGCTATATTCATGATTCCGTACAACCTTGAGTGTAATATTGCTTTTCTAAAACAGTTCCACAAGTACTGTGTATAGGTTGACAGTAATAAGAGACAGCAGATTGTTTTGTCGAATGATAAAAGTTTTGTTCCACCAAGACTAATATCACTAGGTGAAAACAAGTAGTTTCCAGCTGCTACTCTTGCTTGATGCTCTTGAAACAGAGATGGGTGTAGCGGTTTGAATTCAACCCCCCCACAACACACAGAGACAGTCAGCTCGCACTCCTGGGTTTTTTTCCGCTGCATGCTGCGTTTACAGCTGTGAGGTTAAAGTGTCATCCATGCATTGTGTTCATGCATCCTGTCTGTACCTCTGATATGCAAATGCCCAGATCGACTGCTGTGAATGTCTTTGATGTATTGTTTGAGTTGAGTATATAAGCTGCACTGTGCTGTAAATCTGCCTCTCATTCTCTCACTCTGATTCTGCATCTGCTGCGAGACACACACACTGTCTCCTCTTTGAGAGCTGGAGGAACGAAGCGGCAGCCTGCTCAAACCATGGGCTATAGCCGAGTTCTGATGAAGGCGGGTGATAATAAAGCTATTTAAAAATCCAACGCTGCCTTTATTTTATCATCCTCTTCACTGGTGACCCCGGAATGCACACGTTTTGTGCAAACGCAACCTTCTGATCTGAACAGCCACGCTGGCGACCCGAGACTGAAGAAAATGAGCGGCCAGCGAACGCAGCACCCGGGCATGAATGCTCCGTCACAGCGGCCTGACTGGTCTTCCCTCCCTGCGGCCTCAGGGAGACCTCGACGCAGAGCCCACGGTGGGCGAGCCGCTCTCAGGACATCAACCAAGACCGGGTAAGCAGCAGAGAACGTCATAGCGCGCCCTCGCCGAGATCGGCACATCCACGCGGAACCGGCCGCGCAGCTCTCTACATCAGAGCACAGGCGGGCGACTCCCATGGCCGACGGAGCACACGTGGACCTGAACGCACCATGACTAATCTGCAGCCACGGCTCGTCAGAGATGTTTTTCGGTGCACACTGCGCCGATCTCCAAGTTTCCGACCCTGATTTCCTCTCCAGCGGGCCCACCCACGCACGGAGCCCCGGCACGCGCACCGGGGGTGATGAGGACGGCGCACCACGCACGGGACAAATATGGCTTTTCCGACCGCCTTCTTTCTGCTGCACACTGGCCCTTCAGGCTTGCTTGTACACCTGAGGCCCGCAGCTTGCTCACGGGATTTTATGGTCTTAGCCACGGCACACAAGGGGAATTCAGCTGTCTGCGGTTCCCGAGGCTGTAGGGTTACGTCTGCCCTAAAGTCAACACGCCAGTCCCTCTGCTTTTATTTTTTTTTTTTTCTTGCCGCCGCTCCTGCTTTTCTTCATGGCCACGAGAGGAGTCAGAGACTAATTTTTTTTCTTCTTCTTATCTCCGCATGTTCAGACGGGACATCGCGGAGCAGCAAACACTTTTGGTGCGACTCGAACGATTTTCCCGCGCCCGGTCAGCATTTGCTACCCCCCCTCCCCCTCCTCCTGCGCAGAGCTTTTCCCTGCTCGCTGCCCAAACTGCAACACCGAGGTCACGGTCCCCTACCGTGCCCTCTGGGGGGGAGCAGTGTAGCGGGTTGAATTCAACCCCCCCACAACACACAGTCAGCTCGCACTCCTGGGTTTTTTCCGCTGCATGCTGCGTTTACAGCTGTGAGGTTAAAGTGTCATCCATGCATTGTGTTCATGCATCCTGTCTGTACCTCTGATATGCAAATGCCCAGATCGACTGCTGTGAATGTCTTTGATGTATTGTTTGAGTTGAGTATATAAGCTGCACTGTGCTGTAAATCTGCCTCTCATTCTCTCACTCTGATTCTGCATCTGCTGCAAGACACACACACTTTCTCCTCTTTGAGAGCTGGAGGAATGAAGCGGCAGCCTGCTCAAACCATGGGCTGTAGCCGAGTTCTGATGAAGGCGGGTGATAATAAAGCTATTTAAAAATCCAACGCTGCCTTTATTTTATCATCCTCTTCAATGGGTGTCACTGCATGGACTTCGTGGTGTTCCATATGCTGTAGAAGTGATTAACTTAACTAACTTAAGTCTTGCTAATGCTAATTGAGACAAGAAACAAGCATAATGTAGAACATAATTTATTATCCACCAATCATTGCTTATATACAGTATGTACATACAGAACATATCGTTCAGTCTCTTTAGTTGAGTGACCTGCTAGCTAGCTCGCTACTTTGCACCCACTTGTGTCTCCACTTGTCTCCACTTGTGTCTCCACTTGTGTTTACATTGTCTTTGCCATCTTCCTATAACCATCTTCAGATGAAGTAAAGAGTCAGCAGCATGAACTGTATTATGAGGCTTCAGTAGAAACTGTATGTGTGAGGACTTAATCTAAACTTTGAGGTAATTAATTACAAAAGAGGGCTTGCAAAGCTAATCGGTTTTACCATCAGCATGAGCCCAAAACGAAAAAAACAAAAACAATTCCTGGCTTGTAACATCTGTCTCTTTTCAAGTAACGCCTCACTGTGGAAATAAAGGTACACTGCAGTCCTCACATACAGTGCATCTGGAAAGTATTCACAGTGCTTCACTTTTTCCACATTTTGTTTTGTTATAGCCTTATTCCAAAATGGAATAAATTCATTTTTTCCTCAAAATTCTACACACAGTACCCTATAATGACTGTGAAAAGTTTTTTGTTTTTTTTTAAGATTTTTTCAAATTAATAAAAAATAAAACACTAAGAAATTACATGTACATAAGTATTTACAGCCTTTGCCTTGAAGCACAAAATTGAGCTCAGGTGCATCCTGTTTCCACTGATCATCCTTGAGATGTTTCTACAGCTTAATTGGAGTCCACCTGTGGTAAATTCAGTTGATTGGACATGATTTGTAAAGGCACACACCTGTCTATATAAGTTTCCACAGTTGACAGTGCATGTCAGAGCACAAACCAAGCATGAAGTCAAAGGAATTGTCTGTAGACCTCCGAAACAGGATTGTCTTGAGGCACAAATCTGGGGAAGAGTACAGAAAAATTTCTTCTGCTTTGAAGGATCCAATGAGCACAGTGGCCTCCATCATCCATAAATGGAAGAAGCTTGGAACCACCAGGACTCTTCCCAGAGCTGGCCAGCCGTCTAAACTGAGCGGTTGGGGAGAAGGGCCTTAGTCAGGGAGGTGACCAAGAACCTGATGGTCACTCTGTCAGAGCTCCAGCTTTGTGGAGAGAGGAGAACCTTCCAGAAGGACAACCATCTCTGCAGCAATCCACCAGTCAGTCCTGTATGGTAGAGTGGCCAGACGGAAGCCACTCCTTAGTAAAAGGCACATGGAGTTTGCCAAAAGGCACCCGAAGGAGTCTCAGACCATGAGAAACAAAATTCTCCGGTCTGATGAGACAATGATTGAACTCTTTGGCGTGAATGCCAAGCGTCACCTTTGGAGGAAACAAGGCACCGCTCATCACCAGGCCAATACCATTCCTACAGTGAAGCATGGTGGTGCCAGCATCATGCTGTGGGGATGTTTTTCAGTGACAGGAACTGGGAGACTAGTCAGGATAAAGGGAAAGATGAATGCAACAATGTAGAGACATCCTGGATGAAAACCTGCTCCAGAGCGCTCTTGACCTCAGACTGGGGTGATGGTTCATCTTTCAGCAGGATAACGACCCTAAGCACACAGCCAAGATATCAAAGTGGCTTAAGGACAACTCTGCGAATGTCCTTGAGTAGCCCAGCCAGAGCCCAGACTTGAATCCAATTGAACATCTTTGGAGAGATCTGAAAATGGCTGTGCACCGACGCTTCCTATCCAGCCTGATGGAGCTTGAGAGGATGCTGCAAAGAGGAATGGGTGAAACTGCCCAAAGACAGGTGTGCCAAGCTTGTGGCATCATATTCAAAAAGACTTGAGGCTGTAATTGCTGCCAAAGATGCATCAAAAAAGTATTGCGCAAAGGCTGTGAATACTTATGTACATGTGATTTCTTAGTTTTTTGTTTTTAATAAATTTGCAAAAATCTTAAAAAAACAAAAAACTTTTCACATTGTCATTATGGGGTATTGCGTGTAGAATTTTGAGGAAAAAATGGATTTATTCCATTTTGGAATAACGCTGTAACATAACAAAATGTGGAAAAAGTGAGGCGCTGTGAATAGTTTCTGGATGCACTGTACTAACAAGCCACAGACAGTAGCAAAACCAAGTGATAAACATTCAAGTGCTGTTATTGGGTAATATAGTAACTCCTGGAATCCCTGTTGTCCAATCAAATACCTAATTTTGAGTGTTGTTTAAAAAACTATGCACATTAGCAGTTTAGTAAATTAGCATGCATTTCCATATCCTTGATGCACGATAATATGGTTGGATGGAAACACAGTATTGGGGACATGGCTCCAGCAATGAGCACAACACCCCCATCTGTCTCTGTCGAAACGTCTTAGTCAGAGAACCTAAAGTGGCTTATTTTGGACAGAAGAAAATTAAGGTGCTAATAATAACGATGAATAAGAATTATTTTGAACTCCAAACAACCATGACAGGTCCATGTCATTGTTTAGCATTAAAGCTTATACTGTATGTGTGGTTTATGTTTGATGTGTTTTTACTGTGGTGACGCCGATTTTGTTTGTATTTAGGGCAGATAAGATCCCTGCTGCACAGTATTCATCCTACGTGGAGTCCTGCCAGAAGCGGAGGCAGCAGAAACGTGAGTGTCCCTTTATAATGCTAATTTATATTGTAATGTTGAGGGCAAACACCAGGGACAGCTACAGTATTTTAGAAACAAGCATTCTCCACTCCCTGTCCTAGACCTGTTGCCTTTGTAGCCCAGCTGCTTCATGGAGAACAGCTGGTTTTCTATGTTCTGCTCATTATGAACAAGTTGGGTATTAATTATATTTAGATTTTTATATTTTTTTTAATGAATATATCATCCACTTCCGGCACTGCTGTAATAGCTAACCTCGTTAAGCTGTGTAGCAGCTCTAAGTTCTTGGAGACAGTATGATTTTAAAAAACAGTTATTAAATAGCACGACACCCTCCTTGTCACCAGATGTGGATAGAGTAGTCACAGATTATACTCAAGTAAAAGGAACTTTACCTTATAATATTATTAACTTAAGTATGAGTAAAAGTAGTCACTGAAGAAATTGGCTGAATAAGGGTAAGAAAATTTCTGCTAAAAAGTTACTTGAGTAGTGAGTAATGTCTTTACTCTTGGCAAATTGTAGTAGTAGTAGTAGTAGATTAGTTTATTTGACAGGGACAGTGCAATAAACATAGACAATTAATCAAAGACAATCAATCTGATGTGTTGCACATAGAGTGTATAGCTATTAGCTAATTTGCAACTGTTAGGATTTTCTCCTGATAGAACTTTTTCTGTCAAAAAAATGACTGCACTTTTTCCACATTTTAACAGTTCACGCATGTCTTGATGGAATGTTTGACACATTTTGTTCAGATTTTCTTTAATTATTACTGCAAATTAGTTTTTTATTTAGCCAGCCTTTCTGAAAAATGCTTCGTTTTATTCCTACCACTTTAAGAAAAAGCCATAATCCATTCAACTCCATCTTCCCTCTTATGTTACTTAGCCACTACCTAGCCAGCTCCTAGCCTTTAGCTCATATCAGCTAGACGCTAGCGCCATGTATCCTGAGTTAAATACAAGTGAAGTCATCCCTGGGATCTGCCACTAGGGCCACTGGAGATATGTGGAGAGATTTCTCTCCAGCACTTTACCCGCCACTCTGCAGAACACGGGGATAATGGCGCGAGCAGAGAAATTATATAAAACTGTTTAAAAAAAATTTCGGTCACCAACAAATGTAAGGAATATTGTAAGAGGTTCTAAGCTCGAAGCACCAAGGATTCCAATGCCGACCTTAGGAGCCGGAGAAGGAACAAGCTCCATTTGTGGTGCTGGGTGCCACCACAAGTAATAGTGACTGAAGCCACAAACTGAACTTGCTCCTGCTCAGCAGCCAACTGGGCTGATCCAACACATTACCCTTTAGCTGTGAATGTTTGTCTTAAACCATGAATGAAATGATGCATCACTGGTGGACAGGGATGTGTGGTTTTAGTGGTCGATAGGCTATGACTGGGCTCTGGAGTGCAGTAAGCACAAAAGCATAGATGAATGAATGGCTAGACTGCTAGCTTCTGCTGGCAGCCTTGGATCTTGGTTTAAGAAAATAAAACTTTAATTAAGCTAAATAATGTCTAGTCTTACAGCTACACCAACAATAAGTGAAGAAATCCTGGAATACATTTTTTTTGTGTGTGCCAAAACCAACTGATAACAACTAACTGATAACTGATAAGTTAAAGATTCTCCTCACTTACCAATCCATGCAGATATCTATACCCCACCCACTGCCCGACTTTCATCCAGATGGCCGATTTGGAAAAACCCTCCCCCAGCTGACTTTACCATCCAGACAGCTTGGCAAGACCAAGGAGGTCCCAAACAAACATCTGGTGACAAACCCCAACCAACAGGTCCCGGGCACCAACCTCCCAAGGAGACAGTGGTCTACACTTAATCGCTTCAGGACTGGACATGGCCCCTGCTTGGCCAGCCTTCACAGATGGGGCAGTAGCCCCAGCCCACTGTGCGCATGTGGAGAGGAGCAAACAATGGAACACATCATAGAGGCTTGCCCGCTCCAAAGACTGGAAGGAGGATTACACACCCTCCATACAGCAAACCAGGAGGCAACTGCTTGGCTTAAGGACTTTGCATTTGCTAAATAAATAAACTGATAACACAAAGTCAGAGTTGGTAAAACATTGGCTCCATAACCTCGGCATGGGTCACACACTAAAAACCTTTCCGTTCAGAAGGAATTTGGTGGTATGTGAAGACCACTGTACACAGAGCTGCTACTGTATCTATGCGATCTGCAGGCCGAATTGCTGGGCACGAAGCCCAAGCGTTTACGTCTAAAACGAGACGCCGTTCTCACTAAATTCAGTCACAGAAGGTCCAAGAATGATGACTGTTTAAACCCACTTCATCAGAGTGACAGGCCATTGTTTACTCATCCACGGTAAGCCGGAATCAACGAGCGTACGTCACTTCCGACCAGCAATGGCTGCTCCCCATTGGTTTTGTCCAAGTGGGTTTCATGGGATAAATACCCACCCAAATAATACCCAAATAGTATATATACCAAATATATATATATATATATGTATATATATATATACCAAATAGTACCCAAATCAGAAGCCGCGGATGAACAGAGAAGTGCGACTTCTGCTAAAAGCACGTAACAATGCCTTTAGATCTGGTGATGCACAGGCCTACAGTTCATCCAGGGCAGATCTGAAGAGGGGCATCAAGAAGGCCAAGCACAGCTACAAGCTGAAGGTGGAGGAACATTTTGGGGACTCTGACCCCCGACGTATGTGGCAGGGCATTCAAGCTATCTCTGATTATAAGCCCAGCAACTCCATACCTATAGCCATGACTGTGCCCTTTCTCAATGAGCTAAATAACTTCTATGCTCGTTTTGACAAGGACAACAATGAAAAGAACATCAATTTCCCACCCTCTGATGACCTCCACCACCTCACACTCACCCACACCGACGTCCGTAATGCACTGAGTCATGTCAACGTACGTAAGGCTGCTAGCCCTGATGGCATTCCTGGGCGTGTGCTGAGGGCATGCGCTGAGCAGCTGGCAGGGGTCTTCACAGACATCGTCAATCTGTCCCTGGCCCAGGCTGTGGTACCAGCGTGCTTCAAGACCACTTCAATAGTACCAGTGCCGAAACATTCAACACCATCGTGCCTAAATGACTATCGCCCTGTGGCACTGACGCCCATAGTCATGAAGTGCTTTGAGCGACTGGTCTTGGCACAGCTCAAAAACGGCCTGCCCCCTACACTGGACCCTCATCAGTTCGCCTACCGGAGCAACAGGAGTACAGAGGATGCGGTTTCTACAGCGCTGCACTATGTACTCTCACACCTGGATGACAAGAACACCTACGCAAGAATGCTGTTTATTGACTTCAGCTCAGCATTCAACACAGTTATCCCCTCCAAGTTGCTCACCAAACTTGGGGACCTGGGAATCAGTACCTCCACCTGCAACTGGATCATGGATTTTCTGACCAACAGACCCCAGCATGTTAGGTCAGGCCCCAACCGTTCTTCCGTCATCACACTCAACACTGGTGTACCACAGGGCTGTGTGCTCAGCCCATTCCTCTACTCCCTCTACACCCATGACTGCAGGCCTATGTATGGATCCAATTCCATCATAAAGTTCGCAGATGACACCATGGTGATTGGACTCATCAGGGACAACGACAAGTCAGATTACAGGGCAGAGGTTGAGCACTTGGCTACTTGGTGCGCTGACAATAACCTGCTCCTTAACACCAGCAAAACCAAGGAGCTCATAGTGGACTACAGGAAGGAGAGGGAAGAGACACATGACCCCATCCATATCAATGGCATAGCTGTTGAACGTGTCCCCAGCTTCAAATTCCTGGGGACCCACATCTCGGAGGACCTGTCCTGGTCAGTTAACACCACCAGCCTGATCAAGAAGGCCCATCAGCGCCTCTTCTTCTTGAGGACATTGAAGAAGAACCATCTGTCAACTGACATCCTGGGCAACTTCTACCGCTGCGTGATAGAGAGCACCCTGACCAACTGTATCACACTCTGGTATGGGAGCTGCTCTGTAGCTGACCGCAAGGCGCTGCAGCGGGTGGTGAAAACCGCTCAACGCATCACAGGGACTCCACTTCCAGCTATAGAGGACGTCTACAGGAAAAGATGTCTGCGCCGGGCATGCAGCATTCTTAGGGACTCCAACCATCCTGCTCATGGACTGTTCCAGCTTCTCCCTTCCAGAAGACATTTCAGAAGCCTTCGGACTAGAACCAGCAGGTTTAGGAACAGTTTCTTTCCAACAGCTGTCACGTTATTGAACTTAGTTCCCCGCTGACTCTCTTACAATCATCTTTTACCGTCCTCACCTGTACATAACTGCATAACTACATAACTACATCTAACTTATTGCACATTATTTGCACATAACAGAACTTTTAACTTTCTGCACTGCTGCATATATTTGCATATATTTGCTTAAATTGCACATACTGTTAATTACCGTATATACTGCACTGCTGTCCTTTGCACTTCTGATTGGATGCTAAACTGTGTTTCGTTACCTTGTATTCATACATGTGTAATGACAATAAAGTTGAATCTAATCTAATCTAATCATAATATTATTCAGTATACTGACTCTAGGATGTCATTTTTACTGAATAAGCAAATTTTTGGTTTATAAGTAATATCTAAAGCACAATTAATGTTATAAGATAAGCCTTTATTAGTCCCACAATGGGGAAATTCCAGGATTGCAACAGCACAGGGATAGCAACACTCAGAGCAACAATCAGAAGGCAAGAGAAAAACAAGAGCAGCGAGTATACATATGTACACACACACACACACATATATATATATATATATATATATATATATATATATATATATAGACACAGTGCGGAGCATTGTAGCTAGATGGAATAAATATATAAATATATAAACACAGTGCGGAGCATTGTAGCTAGATGGAATAAATATGTAAATATATAAACACACACAGTGTGGAGCATTGTTGCTAGATGGAATAAATTTATAAATATATAAACACACACAGTGCGGAGCATTGTAGCTAGATGGAATGAAACAGCACAACCGTCTACTTAGTTATCCTACATGGTATGATTATGTACCCATACATATTCTCACCCTCCATAGCGACCGGTATCTTCCTAGTTGTATACCGGAGGGGACCATTGAGTAAGTCTATTGTGTCTTTTGCATTCAATACTATTAGGTTGTCACGTCTTTTTTGCCATCTCTGCGAGCAGCCCTGCTTGGATTGTACAGTTTGACAGCCGTAGGTAGGAAGGACCTGCGAAACCTCTCGGTTGTGCACCTAGGATGATGTAGTCTGCTGCTAAATGAGCTCCTCAGTGCATTCAGTATGTCCTGCATAGGGTGGAACTCGGACTCCAGCAGAGATGACAGTTTAGCCACCATCCTTCTCTCTCCCATCTCCTCCACTGGGTCAAGGCGCTGCCCCAGGACAGAGCTAGCTTTCTTGATCAGTTTGTTCAGCCTCTTCCTGTCGGCTGCTGTAATGCCACTGCCCCAGCAGACCACTCCAAAAGTGATGGCTGATGCCACCACCGTGTCATAGAATGACTTCAGCAGCGCCCCTTGTACACCAAAAGACCTGAGTCTCCTCAGTAGGAACAGCCTGCGCTGTCCCTTCTTGTAGAGTGCGTCGGTATTGTGTGACCAGTCTAGTTTATTGTTCAGATGAACACCCAGGTACTTGTAGGATGTCACCATCTCGATGTCTGTTCCCTGTATGTTTACTGGTGCTGTGAGGGGTTGTCCTTGCCTGCGGCAGTCCACCACCAGCTCCTTAGTTTTCCTCGCGTTGATCTGGAGGCAGTTCCGATGGCACCAGTCCACAAAGTCCTGGATAAGCCCTCTGTACTCAGCTTCATCTCCGTTGGAGATGAGGCCAGCGATCGCAGAGTCGTCAGAGAACGTCTGTAGATGGCAGTGTGTTGTGTTGTGTGAGAAGTCTGCAGTATAGAGGGTGAACAGGAAGGGAGCCAAAACTGTTCCCTGGGGGGCCCCCGTGCTACCGATGATCGTGTCGGACACACAGTCCCGGGTTCTCACAAACTGAGGCCGGTTTGTGAGGTAGTCCAGGATCCATGATGACAGGTGCTGGTCCACCCCTGCGCACAGCAGCTTGTCCTTCAGGATCATCAGTTGGATGGTGTTGAAAGCACTGGAGAAGTCAAAGAACATGATCCTCACCGCATTCCCGGGCTTCTCCAGGTGGGACAGAGAACGGTGAAGGAGGAAGATCACCGCATCCTCCACCCCAATGCCATGCTGGTAGGCGAACTGGAGTGGATCCATCGCTGGTCCCACCAGGGGGCGGAGGTGAGCAAGGAGCAGTCTCTCCAGGGTCTTCATCATGTGGGACGTCAGGGCCACTGGTCTGTAGCTGTTCAGATCTTTGGGGTGGGAAGTCTTTGGTACAGGTACCACACAAGATGTTTTCCACAGCTGTGGTACCCTCCCCAGCTTCAGGCTCAGATTGAAGATGTACTCCACAATCCCACACAGCTGGTCTGCACAGGACTTGAGGAGCTTTGCGCTGATGCCGTCCGGTCCCGACGCCTTCCTCGCCTTGATCTTCCTCAGCTCCGTCCTCACCTGGGTCTTAGCCCCCCAACCTGACCCTCACTGTGTGTTGGGAGTGGGGGATGTTGGTGGAGTGGGGAGTGGGCAGCAGGACTTGATGTCTTCAGAAGCAGCAGTGGTTGTTGTGCAGTCAGGGGGGAGGGCGGTTGGTCAAACCTATTGAAAAACAGATTCAGATTGTTCGCCCACTCCCTGCCCCCCGTGGCCTGGGAGGTGGTATTCTGGAGCCCAGAGATGGTTTTAAGGTTTCTCCAGACCCCGCTGATGTCGCTCTGTTGCAGCTTGTCCTCCTTCTTCTTCCTGAAGCTGTCCTTGCCTTCTCTGATCTTTCTCCTCAGCTCCCTCTGTACGGACTTCAGCATCTCCCTGTTCCCCGACCTGAAGATCCTCTTCTTCTCTCTCAGAAGTGTTTTTATCTCAGGGTTGATCCAGGGTTTGTTGTTTGAGCAACACCGTATGGTCTTGGTGGGAACGGTGTTGTCCACACAGAAGCTGATGTAGTCCGTGATGGTGTGAGTGAGGCCATCGATGTCCTCACCATGTGGATCGCAGAGCTGCTCCCAGGCGGTGGTTTCAAAACAGCCCTTTAGAGCGTACATTGCCTCCTCAGACCATAACTTCACTGTGCGCGTGGCCGGGGGTTGTCTGTGCACTAGGGGTTTGTACACCGGCCGGAGATGAACCAAGTTGTGATCCGATCTCCCGAGTGGGGGGAGTTGTGATGAGGTGTATGCCTCCTTGGTGTTTGCGTAGAATAAGTCCAGTGTTTTATTGTCTCTAGTGTGGCATGTGACATACTGGGTGAACGTGGGTAGAATGGGAGACTGTGAAACATGGTTGAAATCGCCTGAGATGAGGAGAAGAGCATCTGGGTGTTCTGTCAGCAGCCTGCTAGTTACTGAGTGGATGACGTCACACGCTGTCCCAGCATTCGCCATCGGATTTGCATAAATAACAATGCAGATCACGTGTGAGTATTCCCTCGGGTGATATGTAGGCTGCATGCTAACAGCTAGCAACTCGATGTCTTTGCTGCAGTGTTGTTGTTGTTTAACAGTGATATGTCCCGGTCTGCACCAGTTGTTGTTAACATACATTATCACTCCACCGCCCCTTGCTTTGCCACTGTCTGGTGTTCGGTCTGCCCGTATCGCGTGGAAACCCTCCAGTTCAATGTTAGCATCTGCTGCTAGTCCTCTTAGCCAAGTCTCTGTGAATAGGAACAGGCTACACTCCTGGTATATGCTATCGTAGCGGGAGATAGGCGCTAGCTCATCTATCTTTCCCTGTATCGATCGTACATTCCCCATAACAACGGATGGGAGGGTGGGTCTGTGCCTTATATTTCTTGCCCGCCGTCTTACTCCAGCTCGGCACCCACGTCGTTTTCGCCTCAGTTCTCCTGGTATGTCGAGTTTTTCTGTTAGCACTGAGTGGCGGTTGAGTGCTAGCAGCTCTTCCCTGCTGTACAGTCTCCTGCTATAAACAGTGCCTCCGTCCACCAGCTCGGGAGACATTTGGGGCGATCTGTGTGTCCGTGATATATATATGGAGTGTAAGGTGTCGTTGGATCAGAAAGGGAGAGGAAGAAAAAACAACAACTCAGAATTAGTATGATGTTCCTTTTCTGAAATGCTGTTACTTTTACGCTGGATGTAATGGGACACACACCTTCCAAAAAGTTCAACTTTTGTCTCATCAGTCCAGAGTATTTTCCCAAAAGTCTTGGGGATCATCAATTTGTTTTCTGGCAAAACTGAGACGAGCCTTTATGTACTTTTTGCTCAGTAGTGGTTTTGGTCTTGGAACTCTGCCATGCAGGCCATTTTTGCCCAGTCTCTTTCTTATGATGGAGTCATGAACACTGACCTTAACTGAGGGAAGTGAGGCCTGCAGTTCTTTGGATGTTGTTGTGGGGTCTTTTGTGACCTCTTGGATGAGTCGTTGCTGCGCTCTTGGGGTAATTTTGGTTGGCCGGCCACTCCTGGGAAGGTTCAGCACTATTCCATGTTTTTGTCATTTGTGGATAATGGCTCTCACTGTGGTTTGCTGGAGTCCCAAAGCTTTAGAAATGGCTTTATAGCCTTTTCCAGACTGATAGATCTTACTTTGTTTCTCATTTGTTCCAGAATTTCTTTGGATTGCAGCGTGATGTCTAGCTTTTGAGGATCATTTGGTCTACTTCACTTTGTCAGGCAGGTCCTATTTAAGTGATTTCTTGATTGAGAACAGGTGTGGCAGTAATCAGGGCTGGGTGTGGCTAGAAAAATTTAACTCAGCTTTCCAAAGATGTGATAAACTACAGTTAATTTATGTTTTAACGGTGGTGGTGGGGGGGGAATCACTTTTTCATACAGGGCCATGTAGGTTTGGATTTTTTTTACCCTTAATAATAAACACCTTCATTTAAAAACTGGATTTTGTGTTTACTTGTGTTATCTTTGTCTAATATTTAAATTTTTTTGACGATCTGAAACATTTAAGTGTGACAAACATACAAAAAAATGAGAAATCAGGAAGGGGGCAAACACTTTTTCACACCACTGTATCTTGGACGACTTACACCCTGACATGACTATGAGTTTGGAATCAAAAGGTCAAAGTTAACATTACATTTGCACTATTACTGTAAAATGAGTAAAGCTAGGCCCACCAACCCTGGTACATAGGTTTACCTTTGAATCCTGACCTTTTACTATGGGTTTGGGCTCAAAAGTCAAGGTTAACATTCCCTATGCCTTATTACTGTACAGTAAGTACAGTTAAGGTCACCAAACTTGGTGAACAGGTTCACTCCATGACCCTGAAGTGTCACTTTGGATTTGGGATTGCAAGGTCAACATCAAAATGGCTTATAAACTATATCTCAACAACAAAGAAAGCTATGGTCACCAACTTGCTACACAAGTTCACCTTAGGATCCTGACTTCTGACTATGGGTTTAGGGTCAGAAGTCAATGTTAACATTCCCTATGCCCTCTAGAACCTATCTGGGGTCACCAAACCTGATACACAGGTTCACCTTGGGATCCTGACCAATGTCTATGGGTTGTATTCAACTATTTTTGTTGTATATTCATGGATGATAATGAACATAACTTGGTTCTGCCCCAGTAATTATATGGAAAAGTTGAAAACTGCTTTCCTTCAATAGCATATTGAGATCTTCAAAGAAAACGGAGATGGGGGATACTGCACTCGCCTCAGAGTGCTCTTTTTTCTTTGTGGCTTCCCGGGACCTGGTGGATGGGGACCACTGCTCCATCCATGCATCCACTCACCCACCCACCGCTTATCTGGGGGTCAGGATTGCGGGTGCAGCAGTGTAAACGGAGAAGCCCAGACTGCTGCCCGGTTCATATAGCACCATGATCCCTCATGCAGATGGCGCGTCCACTGGAGGTCGGACCCTTGTGTCTCGTTCAGGCTGAGTCCAGGCAGGCCCTATGGACAGAAACCTGGTCCCAAAATGGGTGGGGTACACTGGATCTTTCTTGTCACTTCTTAATGGAGATCAACTGGACTGCTCTTGGTGTAGCCATTCACATAGGACCAATTTGTCTTGGGAGACCCTACCAGAGCAAATTGCCACAACAAAATACGAGGGGGGGGGGGGGGCTGAAAAGCTCATAGTGGTCAAATTTGACCAAATGTGGTTTATTTTTCAACTGCAGGGATTCAAGTGCTGCAACACCAGTGGAAGAAGTGTGTGGACTGAAGGGGAGACTATGTTGAAAAATAGGAACTTTTCAGCTCCCCCTCGTAGCTCCTGGGATCGTTAGGACACTGAAACCCCTCCACTGCAATAAGGTGGCAATCCATGGAGGGAGCACTGCTTTATTGTTTGTGGTGGCGCCTTGCATGGCAGCGGCTCCTCTGATTCTAGATGTGATTAACATTGTAGATAGGAGAAACGTAATTTCATTCTAGAAGAAGGAAGAAGAAGCCGTCTCTGTTGTCATTCAGTCCATACAGCCAATCATGTACAGTAGAACAAAATTACGTTTCTCCTATCTACAATGCTAATCACATCTGCTATGCAAGGCACCACCACTAACCACTTTTCCTTTCCCCATTCTATTGCGCTGAGCACCAAGCTAGAAGGTAGGAAGTACCATTTTTATATGGTCTTCGGTATGATCCAGCCGGGACTTGAGCCCCCAACCTCCCGGTTGTGGGGCAGGTGCTCTATCAACTAGGCCACCACTCCGGTCAATTTTGTTCTACTGTACATGATTGGCTGTATGAATTGAATGACGATAAAGGTGGCTTCTCTTCTCTTCTCCCTTTATCAATTCAATTTGTTCAATTCAATTCAACTTTATTTTTATAGCGCCATTTCACAACAACAGTCATCTCATAGCACTTTCAACTGTAGGGGAAACCCCCACAATTGCAGAAAGACCCCAGCAATCAGGCGATCTCCTGTGAGCAAGCGCTTGGCGACGGTGGAGAGGAAAAACTCCCTTTTAACAGGAAGAAACCTCTAGCAGAACCAGGCTCAGGGAGGGGCAGTCATCTGCTGCGACTGGCTAGGGGGTGAAGGGATAGAGAAGATGAAAAGAACAGACATCTAGAGAGCAAACAGCACGGTGGGGACTCAATCTATGGGAGAGAACAAACAGATGTTAATGACCAGCAAAAAGAAACATTCATTGAGAGTGAAGCCCAGTGCATTATTGGAGGTCCCCCAGCTGTCTAAACCTATTAGCAGGATAACTAAGGGAAGGTTCAGAGACACATGATCCCTCCCTAATTGTAGGCTGTATCAAAAAGGAAGTTTTTGTTTTTTTTTTCCAATCAATCAATCTTTATTTCGGATAGATTAAAAGTACAGATTAAAAGAAACAGAATAATATAACAAAGGGGGAAAGAAAATCCAACAAGGTCAAATTAGACAATAACTTCTCTGATTATACAGTTCAACATAAGTTATCCGAAATGGGTGATGGCTGAAGCCGCAGCTTATATTGCCCACCCATATTCCATCCAAGAATTCAAAAGAAAAACAAACAAGAGCGATTACAATTCAGAACAAAGCTAAGACAAAATGTGACCAAAAAAAAAACCTAAGCAGCAACACAACGCAGACTGGATATGACAATCCTTAAGTGATTTTACATGTCATCTTGTATATATGTTTGGAGTATTTCTTCCTGTAGTTTTTGTTTAAATTATCCAAGCGTTGTACATGATTTTAATTCAGGTCCAAAATCGTTCCATAATCTGACTCCTTGCACTGAAACACAGTGTTGCTTGGTGGTAGTTCTCACTGAAGGTTTTTGAAATATACATGTTCCTCTGAAATGATATTGTTTCTCCCTTATTTGGAACAGCTTTTGGATATTTGCGGGCAGTGATAGATTCTTCACTTTAAACATTATTACTGCAGTTTTAAAGTCAACCAGATCTTTCAACTTGAGAGCTTTTAATTTAAGAAAAAGTGGGTTTGTTGGTTCCCTGTAAGCTGCTTTGTTTATTATTCTAATAGCTCTCTTCTGAAGCATAAAGACTGGATATATGTTTGTTTTATATTTATTTCTCCATACTTCATTACAATATGTCATGTATTAATGAATGATACAAGGTATATAGTGTATATAGTGTATATAGTGTGGGTTGATTCAGCAAATATTTCACTCTGTGTAGTATTGCAATTGATTTGGATATTTTACCTTTAATATAATTAATATGTGACTTCCAACATAGTTTATTATCAATTATTACACCAAGAAATTTAGTTTCGGATACCCTTTCAATCTTTACACCATTTACACTGAGTTTAGATACTGAGTTGTTGTGATGGTTGTTAAAAACTATAAATTTTGTCTTACTTAAATTGAGCGTTAATTTGTTTGAATCAAACCACAGTTTAAGCTTTCCTAATTCCTTTCTGAGTGTATCCAAAAGTTGTTCCAAATTGCTTCCACTGCAAAATAAATTAGTGTCATCGGTAAACAATATTAAATCCATTTTTTCCAAAACTTTACATATATCATTTATATACATATTGAATAACAGTGGCCCCCAAAACTGAACCCTGTGGGACTCCACAAGTAACCTTCAGTAACTGTGAGTTTTTGTTACCAACACATACATACTGATATCTATTCTTTAAGTAACTACATAACCAGGATAGTGCTACTCCCCTAATACCACAATTTTGTAGTTTCTTTAATAATAAGTTATGATCCACTGTATCAAATGCTTTTTTAAGATCCAGGAATACCCCAACTGAATACTCTTTATTTTCAAGAGCAGTTGATATTTTTTCTATAAATTCCATTAGAGCAAATGCAGTTGTCCTCTTGTGTCTGAACCCATATTGCTGCTCACACAATAAATTATTCTTCAGTATGAAGTTGTCAATTCTCTCATAGAATATTTTTTCAAGTATCTTGGAAAATTGCAGCAGTAGTGAAATTGGTCTATAGTTTGAAAGTTCCCCTCTGTCACCCGTCTTGTATATCGGAATTACTTTAGCTATTTTCATTGCATTGGGAAATATACCTGTTTGGAGAGACAGGTTACAGATGTACATCAGTGGTTTCGCTAAGCATTCAATAATAGTTTTGACTAAGAGCATGTCAATACCTTCACAGTCCATAGATGTTTTACTTTTAAACGATTTAACAATTTCAATGACCTCTCTCTCGTCTGTGTTCTTTATGAAAATGGAGTCTTTTATAACAGTGTTTTTGCTTATTGTATCACCTGTGGGTGCCGTAATGGGTATTTCTCAAGCCAAATTAGGACCATTGTTAACAAAAAAGTTATTAAATTCATCTGCAGGTGAAGCTGCATTCACACTCTGGGCTGTTTGATTATTTTTTGAAAAATTGGTTGGGTAGCTTGTATTTCTGTTTTTATTTCCAAGAATATTGTTAAGTATTGTCCATGTATTTTTAATATTGTCTCTGTTTTTCTCCAGTTCTTTACTGTAATAGTCTCTTTTACTACATCTTATTATATATGTTAACTTATTTTTGTATGTTTTATACCGCTGCTCTGCTTCTTTTGTCCTTTTCTTTAGAAAAGCTTTATATAATAAATTTTTCTTTTTACACGCCTTTTGTAATCCTTTGGTTAACCATGGCTTATCGGCAAATTTCTGTTTAAGCTTTTCTTTACTAATGGACAATTTTTTTCATAAAGAGTGGTTACAATGTTTATAAATGTGTCATAGGCTTCATTTACATCTGATACATAGACTTTTGTCCAGTCTTGCTTCAGCAAGTCTTCTTTAAAAGAACTGATTGCATTTTGTGATTTGTATCTGAACGATTTTAAAATTTTTTCTGTATTTGCCCCCGTGTGGCTATGGATAAGTGCAAAGGTTGGCAAATGGTCACTTATATCATTTATCAATAATCCACTTTCTATTTTCTTATCAATAATATTAACAAACAGGTTGTCAATAAGTGTAGCAGTGTGAACTGTGATTCTACTGGGATGTGTTATTGTGGGATATAGACTCATGCTGTACATAGAATTCATGAATTCTGTAATTACATTTTGTTGATATGGATTTAGTAAATCAATATTGAAATCTCCACAAATTACTACCATTTTCTTACTAGTAATATTATTGTACAGCTCGACTAATTTATCTCTGAATGTCTCAATGCAAGTTCCCGGCGTTCTATATATACAACTTATAATTAGATTTTTTGTTTTATCTTGGTCAATCTCAACAGTAACACATTCCAAAATCCCTGGTAGTGCAAAGGACATTCCATTTACAAACTTACACCTATACAGGTCATCAATATACAGTGCAACACCACCACCCTTTTTTTGAGATCTGTTAATATGAAACATCTGATATCCCTCTATTGCCATCAGGGGAGCCTGCTCTTCATTAAGCCAAGTTTCAGAGACTGCGATAGCTGTAAATTTTCTGTCTAGCTGTTTTAAATAGTCCTGAATCTGTGGAAAGTTTTTGTTAAGACTTCTGCTGTTGAAGTGTATTATTGATAGTTTACCATCTAGTTGCACTGGACTTTTGAATTGCTTTTCGGTGTAATATTCACAATGATTATGAATATTATTGGAAAAAGTGGTTATCAGGATCAATATCATTCTCCATCTCTTGTAGTTTATGTTCAGCATAATGGCATATTTTCAGAGTTTGAATTTCCTCACTCTGTGTCAAATGACTTCCTCCAACTGGGGATAATTGATGTCTACTCAAGTCAGTCATAAGCTTTATTGTTTGTTTTGTTTATTTTTTTTTAAAGTACATTGACATGGTATGTCAAAAGAACTATTCTTGCCGTGTGTGGATATGGATTTTTATAGTCTTTTAATTTTCTTAATCAGTGTTCATCTGTATTTATTTAAGTCAGTAACATCTCTGATTATAATACTCTTTGCTTCCTCAGGTGTTCCATTTAGTTTGATCCAAACTCTACAATTTCTTGTCCATGTTGCCTGTATCTTATTTTGTCTTTTCAGCATCCGTGCTTGCCGTGCTATTTCAGCATTAGTTTTTGTTAGATGTTCATTTAGGTAAACTTCTGTTCCCCGTAGCTTTCTGGCCTGCCTCAGTATGTCATTCTTTACCCTTCTGTTCACAAAGCGCATCACAATTGATTTCTTTGTTTTATTATCTTTTCTGGGTAAAGCATGACAGGCTGAAATTGCATTTGCTTCGACCTTTATATTTCTACTATCAAGGAACTGAAGCACCTGGTTTTCCAGGGAGACTGATTCACTCAGGGGAGCATCCTCTCCTCTCAATCCTGCTGTAGCATGAGCATATGATTGATATTTAATGTCTAGTCCACTTATAATTAGATCATCCATACGAGAACATTGTTCAAGATCCTCGACGCGTTGCTCCAAGTCTGCAATTTTTTTGTTTTTTTTCCTTAATTGTTAATTTTAATTCTCGGACATCTTCCATTAGCTCTATTATTTTAGCCTGCTGACTAACCACTTTGGTCAGTTCTTCTGACAAGAAGTTCAGAGATTTTTTGATCTCTTCCATTTCCTCCTTCTTTGGTGGCATTTTTACTGACCTGTGGATAGTAAAACAGTCTCTGCTGGTGTCGCCGGTATCCGATCCGACCGACCTCGAATCCAGCTGGGCGTCAGCTAGCCCCCTCCGCTGCTAGTCCCGCTGCTTACTGCCACCGTAACCGAGCTCCTGTCCAGCCGGGGCACCGGAAGCTCCTCCACCGAGTCCCGCCGCCCACCGCCGCTGCAGCCGAGCTCCGATCCTGCTTCTGTCCAGCTGGGGTCCCGGTAGATCCTCCGCTGAGCTCCGCCACCTACCGCCGTCTGCCTCAGTAGTTCCTCCGCCGAGCCCCGCCGCTGCAACTGGGCTCCGACTCCGGCTTTTAACCCTATTCTTAAAAACGGAGATCGAGTCTGACTCCCGAATCCAGATTGGCAGCTGGTTCCACAGGAGAGGAGCTTGATAACTGAAGGCTCTGCCTCCCATTGTACTTTTGGAGATTCTAGGTATTACAAGTAATCCAGCATTTTGGGAGCGTAGTGCTCTGTTAGGATAATAGGGTAATATCAGATCTTTTAAATAAAAAGGGGCCTGATTGTTTAGAGCTTTGAAAGTGAGAAGAAGGATTTTAAACTTAATTCTAAACTCTATGGGAAGCCAATGAAGGGAGGCCAGAACCGGAGAGATATGATCTCTCTTTCTAGTACCTGTTAATTTGTGTTAAAAAACACTACCAAACTTTCACCAGTTTGACTGTCCCACCAGAGAGAACAAAACACTGGATTTACTCTATGCCAATGTCAGTGATGCATGTAGTGCCACAGCTCTACCCCCCATTGGCAAATCGGATCACTGCATGGTCATGTTTTCACCCAAGTACGTCCCCCTTGTGCAAAGGCAGCCTGCTTATACACGGACTGTGAGGAGGTGGACACAGGAGGCTGCTGATGCACTACAGGACTGCTTCGAGACGACAGACTGGCGCGTACTCTGTGAACCACATGGGGTGGACATAGACAATATGACTGACTGCATCACAGAATACATTAGATTCTGTGAAGACATGAGCATGCCAGCTCAGACTGTACACTGCTTCTCCAGCAACAGACCATGGGACACCAGTGACCTGAAAGCACTTCTGAAAAAAAGAAGAGAGCTTTTAGGGCTGGAGACAAGGAGAAGCTGAGGGGAGTGCGGCATGAGCTGAGAGAGATGCTGAGGAGGTGCAAGGACAATTATAGGACGAAGTTGGAAGAGAAACTCAGGCAAAACAACACTAAAGATGTGTGGGAGGGAATGAAACAAATAACTGGGTGCAAGGGGAGAGTCGGGCAGCCATCTGGGAGCCAGGAGAGAGCTGAGGAACTGAATCTGTTTTTTAATAGGTTCAACTCACAGTCTGTCACCCGAGCAACACAACCAGACCCCCACGCACCCCTCCCTCCCCACCCACCATCCTTTGCAGAACCTCTCTCCATCTCCCCCGTCCTCCTCCTCAGGGGGCACCAGGACCCTCCCTCACTTCACGGTGACTCCAGATCAGGTGGAGAAACAGCTGGAGAGACTCCGTCAGCGGAACGCTTCAGGCCCTGATGGCATCTCCGTAAGGACCCTGAGGACCCGTGCCAACCAACTAGCTCCGGTACTGAAACACCTGTACAGCCTGAGCCTGAGTCTGGAGAGAGTACCAGTGCTGTGGAAGACATCCTGCCTGGTTGCTGTCCCCAAGAAGTCATCTCCATCGGATTTGAATGACTACCAACCAGTTGCCCTCACATCTCATGTGATGAAGTTTCTGGAGAGACTGGTCTTAGCCCACCTGAGGCCGCGGGTGAAGACGCGGCTGGACCCTCTGTAGTTTGCATATCAGCCCCATTTAGGAGTTGAAGATGTTGTCATCTACCTGCTGCAACGAGCCCATCTGCACCTGGATGGTGGAGGAGATACTGTGAGAATCACTTTTTTTGATTTCTCCAGTGCCTTTATCACCATCCAGCCACTGCTGCTGGGTGAGAAGCTGCGGGTGATGGGGGTTGACAGCTCTGTGATCTCCTGGATTACTGACTACCTGACAGGCAGACCACAGTTTGTCTGGCTGGGCAATGTCTTGTCTGGAGTGGTGGCTAGTGATACGGGAGCTCCACAGGGGATTGTGCTCTCTCCTTTTCTTTTTACCTTATACACCACTGACTTTCAGTACAACACTGAGTCATGCCACCTGCAGAAATTCTCTGATGACTCAGCTGTTGTGGGGTGTATAAGAGGAGGAGAGGAAGGGGAGTACAGTGCACTGGTAGACAGATTTGTGGAGTGGATGGAGCAGAATCACTTGAGGTTGAATGTCAGCAAGACCAGAGAGATGGTGATTGACTTCAGGAAGAGGAAGACTACTTCTCAGCCACTGCAGATTAGGGGGGAGGTTGTGGGGGTGGTTGAGGACTACAAATATCTGGGTGTCAGGATCAGCAGCGGGTTGGACTGGAGATCCAACACCGATGCTGCGCACAAGAAGGGGTGAGCAGACACTACTTCCTGAGAAAGCTGAGATCCTTCAATGTGTGCAGCAGGATGCTGGAGCTTTTCTACCAGACCGTTGTCACCAGCGCCATCTTCTTTGCTGCTGTCTGTTGGGGTAGCAGTATCAGGGACAGAGATACTAACAGACTTGACAAGATTATCAAGAGGGCCGGCTCTGTAATTGGTCTCAGACCGGGGACCTTTGAGACAGTGGTGGAGAGGAGAACACTAAATAAACTGCTATCCATCATGGACAATCCTGATCACCCCCTCCACCACACACTAGATAGACAGCAAAGCACTTTTTCCAGTAGACTACTACAGCTTCGTTGTCGAACGGCCAGGTACAGGAAATCTTTCCTGCCACATGCAATTTCACTGTACAATAACTCACTATGATGTTGTATTCTGGTCATAGCTATGCTGCCACACTGCACCTTACAGACTAACTGGTACCTCACATTTTCACTCTGCTCCTGATAGTCCTTCTTTGTGCAATGGGATGATTGATGTGTTTATACGGGTCATCATATATTAAGCTATGCTGTATATAGGTTTTATAGTCATGTGTGGCGATGTTATAATAAGGCACGGCGTCTGGAGTTTTAATGGAAGTTTATTCATCAAATCATCGCCATCATGGAGCTCACCCCAGCTGCTGTATAAGCATGCTGGGGATCGCTCTCAGGCTCTCATGAGCTGTAGTCAGAAGTAGAAAAAAAGAGTGAACATATGAATTCAGCCACTTAAATACCCAGCAACGGACAATACATCAAAGGCATTTTATCATCAAAGGAAATGCATTCAGACATGTGACATTTGTACCACAATGCGAGCAGGAAGCATGAATGTTTGCATTTGCGTCATACATATCCACAGGATGCTGGTGCCTGAACTAAGCACAGGAAGGCTGCCTATTGATCTTAACACACACATCTCACTGTCCTGTTAATTGCTCTAGTCGAGCGCTGTGTTTGTCCGTGGCTGCTGTGGGGGGGTACCCCATACATGTTAGTTTTACCTTCCATGGGTAATCCCTTTGTCTGTCATGTGTGTGTTTCTGTTGTTTGGTTGTCAACTGTCATGCTGCTGTTACACTGTAATTTCCCAGTTTGGGATCAATAAAGTACATCTATCTATCTATCTTAAAACTCTTGCTGTAGCATTTTGGATCAGCTGAAGACTTTTTAAAAATGTTTTAGGACAACCTGATAATAGAGTTACAGTAATCTAATCTAGAGCTAACAAAAGCGTGGATCAGTTTCTCAGCATCACTCTGAGACAAGATACTCCTTATCCTGTGTAAAATAAAATATACAGTGGGGCAAAAAAATATTTAGTCAGCCACCAATTGTGCAAGTTCTCCCACGTAAAAGATGAGAGAGGTCTCCAATTTTCTTCATGGGTATACCTCAACTATGAGAGACAAAATGAGGGAAAAAAAAATCCAGAAAATCACATAGAAGGATTTTTAATGAATTAATTGGTAAATTCCTTGGTAAAATAGGTATTTGGTCACCCACAAACAAGCAAGATTTCTGGCTCTCACAGACCTGTAACAACTTCTTTAAGAGGCTCCTCTGTCCTCCACCCATTACCTGTATTAATGGCACCTGTTTGAACTCGTTATCAGTATAAAAGACACCTGTCCACAACCTCAAACAGTCAGACTCCAAACTCCACTATGGCCAAGACCAAAGAGCTGTCAAAGGACACCAGAAACAAAACTGTAGACCTGCACCAGGCTGGGAAGACTGAATCTGCAATAGGTAAGCAGCTTGGTGTGAAGAAATCAACTGTGGGAGCAATTATTAGAAAATGGAAGACATACAAGACCAGTGATGATCTCCCTCGATCTGGGGCTCCATGCAAGATCTCACCCCGTGGGGTCAAAATGATCACGAGAACGGTGAGCAAAAATCCCAGAACCACACGGGGGGACCTAGTGAATGACCTGCAGAGAGCTGGGCCCAAAGTAACAAAGGCTACCATCAGTAACACACTACGCCGCCAGGGACTCAAATCCTGCAGTGCCAGACGTGTCCCCCTGCTTAAGCCAGTACATGTCAAGGCCAGTCTTAAGTTTGCTAGAGAGCATTTGGATGATCCAGAAGAGGATTGGGAGAATGTTATATGGTCAGAGGAAACCAAAATGGAACTTTTTGGTAAAAACTCAACTTGTCGTGTTTGGAGGAGAAAGAATGCTGAGTTGCATCCAAAGAACACCATACCTACTGTGAAGCATGGGGGTGGAAACATCATGCTTTGGGGCAGTTTTTCTGCAAAGGGACCAGGACGACTGATCCGTGTGAAGGAAAGAATGAATGGGGCCATGCATCGTGAGATTTTGAGTGAAAACCTCCTTCCATCAGCAAGGGCATTGAAGATGAAACGTGGCTGGGTCTTTCAGCATGACAATGATCCCAAACACACCGCTTGGGCAACGAAGGAGTGGCTTCGTAAGAAGCATTTCAAGATCCTGGAGTGGCCTAGCCAGTCTTCAGATCTCAACCCCATAGAAAATCTTTTGAGGGAGTTGAAAGTCCGTGTTGCCCAGTGACCGCCCCAAAACATCACTGCTCTAGAGGAGATCTGCATGGAGGAATGGGCCAAAATACCAGCAACAGTGTGTGAAAACCTTGTGAAGACTTACAGAAAACGTTTGACCTCTGTCATTGCCAACAAAGGGTATATAACAAAGTATTGAGATTAACTTTTGTTATTGACCAAATACTTATTTTACTGAGGAATTTACCAATTAATTCATTAAAAATCCTTCAATGTGATTTTCTGGATTTTTTTTTTCTCATTTTGTCTCTCATAGTTGAGGTATACCTATGACGAAAATTGGAGACTTTTCATCTTTTAAGTGGGAGAACTTGCACAATTGGTGGCCGACAGAATACTTTTTTGCCCCACTGTATACTGTCTGCATGTTCTCTTTAATATCATCACATAAACAAAAGTAAACACAAATCAAAATATTGCTTAAATATTCCCAGAACTAGAGTAGAACAATGATTTAAATTTAGAAAATGTCAGCCAGAAAATGAGCAAAATGGTGGACAATAAAGTCAAAATAAAATGATTGCAATTAAAAGTAACTACTCAACTCTGGTTGTCATGCGGTCTGAATGCACATTACACTAGTTAATTGTTTTATAAATAGAAAATTTACAATTTAATTGTAGTTATTTATTAAACAGTAGCTGGCATGTGCATTTTACTGTAGTAGAGGTTGGACAGCTGTCAGTAAGGTCAGAAAAGCTCTGGTACTACTAAAGCTGTCCCAGATGTCAGTTAAACGGCTTCAGATATTTGTCTGCAGTCAGCATTGTAAACACACCCTCATTGTGCTGTGTTTCAGAGAATGCAGTGTGTTTGGACTCTCACGATGATCCTCTGGAGGTCCTGAAGGTTCAGCTGCAAGAGTTCACAGAGATGGTCGTGGATGGAAGTGGTGAAGGTAGAACAGTACACTTACAAACACAAGCTCGATACATTGTTGTCACTGACATATGTTTTTGATTGGTATCTGCAGTCCGAGAACATACCTTTAAACTGTATTGTCTTTTAAAGACCAAAAACTCTTTCCGTGTTGTTTTACAGCTCGTCCTTTGTTGTCTCTCATTTTCTAATACAGTATTTTCTGCATTCTTATTCACATTCATGAGCCCCTTATCTGACTGGATAAGTTTTTTTCCCCAAGTGAAGCACAGTAAAGGCCAATGAAAAGTGCCAACAACTTTTCAAGTTACTAATAAGCTAACTACTAACAATTACTGTCAATAGACTTTCACCACAGCTGGCCGCAGCAAGTTAAGCAATAAAAAATAAAACGGCACTAACATGACTGTAGTCAGCAAAGTATACACGTTTTCTTTTATTTCAACAGCATATCAGTGCTATGCTAACAACAGCTTCTGCAGCGACAAACTCCAGTGCCCGTATGTTTAAACGTCCTGAGAATTTTCTAGGAGAGCTCCTATTTTAGCTTAAAAATTGCTATCAAGGAGTCCTAGTTTTAAAGTAGGGCTTAAAGTTTTCCGGCGTGTTCCGTTTGGCTGCAGGGAAAAATGATACTCTATAGAGGGGTTGCATTGATGTCACACAGGTCACGTGTCTTTTGTTTACTGCGCCATTTTGGACGGCAACGAACAGTCAAATCACCAACGGCAAGTGTGAGTGAGTGTAATCAACGAGATAAATTACTACACACAAATGAACACTGTGGTCCACCGACGAGGTGCAGACTTTTCTGTGCCTGGTAGCTGATTAATGAAATCCAGAGGGAGCTGGACGGAGCGACCTGAAATGAATTCACGGCCACAGCGAAGGCAGACGGGAGGCAGAGTGGCGTAGACCCGACCACAGCATCATCATTGTTGAAAACCGTGACAGAGGATAGTGAGTGATGTGATATTATGCATCTTTGCCGTTATTTATCCCAGTGGTGGAAAGCTCACTTTGAACAAACAACACCGTTGTCTCTTGTATGCAGACAATGAGCTAACACACACAGCATACATATTTTAGTACCTAATAGCAATAACTTGCCGTGATTACAATGTAGTACAGGGGACTTATTAGTGCTAACTAGCATTCGCAATCATTAACTTACCTTCATATGTGATCTAGTTTGTATCCTCACATCTTCTGCTGCCCCATGGCTTCCTGAACTCTTCTCTGGCTCTCCTTTTTTGCCTTTACTCCAGCCAGCGAGCAGCAGGCTCGCCTCCATATCCATCTTGTGTTTTTCTTGTCACATACAAACGATGTCATGGGAGTGTTGGGCTGCCTTGCTGTAAAGATGTCACTCAGTTAAGGTGGTCTTCAGTCATAATGGAAAACGAACAACACCGTGACGAGTCGGACTGAGTACGTGCTAGTGGAACACAGGCTCCACGCTATTTGCCATCCAAAATGGCAGAAAAACAATATGGCACGTGACCACTGACATCACGTGCAACCCCTCCATAACGGCCCCCGAGCTGCGATTCCTTCACTACGTGTTTTGGTCAGGTCAGCACCTGTAAACGTGGACTGTTATCTCCATGCCAACGATGCGCTGACAGCCTGTCAGTGTGCGAGTGGCTGCAGCCGAGTGGCACGTTTTACTTTCACTTTTGCAGCGGCAGTGTGACCCAAGATTGAACAAAAGTGGCATGTTCCAAGTTTGCTGCTAAAAGAAAAGTGGGCAGTGAAAATGGGCAATTCAAAGACGAGTGGACTGAGCAATCTGCATTTGTTCTCCCTCCTACCAGCACAAGACCACAGCTTGATAAAGATTTACAATTTGACTTATGAGAGCAAGCCTAGGAACTTTGAAGAGACATTTCCTCAAAATTCAGAGGTAAGAACGACAAAAATAAATGCACTGAAATCGTCATATCAAGCTGCAAGCAGGATTCTTGTTACATCTATGACACTGGAATCAGCAGAGTGGTGAAGTCTGTTCTGAAAGTGTCTGCCTCCACCAGCTCCTCCACAGAACAGCCTGGTGACATGGGTGGACATCAAGGGGGTCCGGGGGAGACCGTTTTTTTATTTTTTTTTATTTTTTTTTTTTTTTAATTTGCAGCTGTTCTCATAAATGTGTAACTTTTTGTCATTAATTTACTACAAGTAAATGTAAAACTTTTATGTTGTAAATTTGCCACTTTTCCCTCATAAATCTGCTGTTTTTGCATCTCAAATCTGTAATTTTTTTTCCTTGTAAATTTGTAACCTTTTTATAATGTGACTTTTTCTTGTAAATTTACATATTTTTCTCACTAAATTTGCAACTTTTTTCTAGTAAACTTGACTTTTTGTAAATGTGCAATTGTTTCTTTTAAATTTGCAATTTTCTTTCTCATAAATATGTGACTTTTTTCTTGTAAATTTGCAGTGTTTTCCCCATAAGTGCACATTTGTACATTCTTTCTCATAAATTTGTGACTGACAGCAATAATACTTATAGTGTCCCCTCAATATTTACTCTGGAGAAAATGTTCTGTTTATTGTCCCTCCCAACATAAAAATGAAACATCCGCCCAGGCAGCATGCGTTCACTGCTCCGGACCTCTGGTCCACTGGAAAAAACAAATGTGGACCCCTGGCAAAAACATTTGAGGACTCCTGTCCTATAAAAACAGAAGATTTACGTCCTATTCCTATACGCAGAACTACTTTTTGTCCAAGCTTTGTTGCCGTATGCAGTGTGACTGGAGGCGCGAGTGCAGAATGGAGTGGCCCATATCCCAGTGGGCTGCTTCACTGATGGGCCGGTGTTCTAGTTGGACATAAAATTAATTAACATCAATATAACCTAATAATCTGCAGCAGGCATGTTGTTAGCACTATCCCGATGTTTAATAGCCCTAAATCTGCCTGACTGAACTACACACCAGAGCATCCTTCACAATTTGGTGCCAGTAATGATTGGTCTGACTGAAAGACAGACTGACAGTATTCAACAGGGCGCGGGACTCCAGAAGGTGTGTTCACAGTTTGGTGGTTAACAAATGGCAGAAATTGATAGAAGAGGTGATTTTCCCAAAGAAAAAATGAGTCAAACAGCACAGGTGAGGGGAGAGGAGGCTGCAGAGGAGCGTGTTCTTGCTACAGCAGAGAGGCCATGAGATTTTCACCACCTCAGCTTAGTGAAGTGACTCTCAGAATAAATTCTGTAATATTTAGCTGCCATCAAATAGTTAACAATTCTCTGACTCCGACGTGTTTTTCTAATAACTGAAAAGTTAATTCCTCATTACAAAGATTTTTAATTAATTCCTCATTACAAAGATTTATAAATAAGGTTCTAAATTTCCAAGAAAAAATTAGCTACATGAACCTAATAACCTAATAATATGAAAATTTATAAGCAAAAGCTGCAATTTTTTTGGTTAAAAAGGAAAAAAATACATTCAGAAAGTTCTAAAATTAAAAATGATTTTTTTTTACGTGAAGAAAATCAAATTTATAGAAAAAACAGCATATTTATAATAGCCTAAACATTCCTAGTAGTTATGGCCTTTTACCTATTATCTTGATTTTCAGATCAAATATGCAGATTTTTGTGGACACAGTTTGGTGAAAAAGCCTCTTTCCAAGTAGGTGTTGCTTAATGGAAAAAAAAAAAAAAACCCTTGCTTGTTCTAGGTGATTTATTTTTTTAACAAGGGGGATGGTAGTAGTGGTGGACTCACAAATTTAGTGTTGGGGAAAGCCTATAAATGTAAATTAAGTGTAAATTAGCTAGAATAAAGCTGTAAAATATGACAAAGGAGGCCAATTTACAAGTAAAATAGAAAATTTATGAGAAAAAAGTTACAATTTTGTATGGAAAACATAATGAATGCAGGGGAGAAATGGCACATTACTACAAAAAATAATTATAAATTCACAAGAATGAAGTCAAAAAGTTAAAGAACAAAAGCTGCAGATTAGTATAAATGTTTTAGTTTTTCCCCTTTTTTTATGCAATTAGTGAGGTTTTTCTTGTAAACATTCTTGGACATTTTTAATTTTTTTCTGGTAAATTTGTGATGCAGACATGCATATATTGGAACAGGACAAAAGAATCTATATGGGGAAATTACACAATGAGGATGAGGTCTTGCAACTTTTTTCTAGTAAACTTGACTTTTGTAAATGTGCAATTGTTACTTTTAAATTTGCAGTTTTCTTTCTCATAAATTTGACTTTTTTTCTTGTAAATTTGCAGCGTTTTCCCTATAAGTGTACATTTGTACATTCTTTCTCATAAATTTGTGACTGACAACAATAATACTTAGTGTTCCCTCAATATTTACTCTGGAGAAAATGTTCTGTTTATTGTCCCTCCAAACGTAAAAATGAAATATCTGCCCAAATTAGGGCACAGCACTCTATCTCCCACTGGTCTTCAATCCTTGCTCTTAGTTCGTCCAACTTGTTTTCCTGAGGCCATACGTTGGCTAGCAGGAGGCTAGGTGGTAGTGGGCGGCTAGCGGCAGTTTTTAGCCTAGAATATGCTTTGAGAGTGGTGCTGCCCCTCATTCAGGACAGCATACCAGATACCCTGGACCCCCTGCTGAATGCTTACCGGCCCAGCAGGTCCACCTCAGATGCCATTGTTGCAGCACTCCATTATTCTCTCTCCCACCTGGAAGATAAAGACTCCTACATCAGGATGCTCTTTGTTGACTATGGCTCCGCCTTCAACACGGTCATCCCCCACAAACTCACCAACAAACTGTCTTCACTTGGCCTGCACCCCACCCTCTGTGACTGGCTACTGGACTTTCTAACTGGCAGGCCCCAGTCTGTCAGGATGGGTAACGGGACCTCAGCCAACATCATCACGAACACAGGTGTCCCACAGGGTTGTGTTCTCAGCCCCATCCTCTACAGTCTCTTCACCCATGACTGTGTTGCCTCCCACAAGGACAATATCATCTTGAAGTTTGCGGATGACACAGCAGTGATGAAGCATCCTACAGGAAGGAGGTGCCAGCCTGGTGTCATGGTGTGAGGACAACAACCTCACCCTCAACACAGACAAGACAAAGGAGATGATAGTGGACATGAGGAAAGGGAGGAGACCTCGTTGGCTGCTGTTCATCTGGGAGCTTGAAGTGGAGAGGGTGAGCAGCTTTAAATACCTGAGCATCCACATCAGCGAGGACCTTACATGGGCAGTTAACACCACAGAGCTGGTTAAGAGAGCTCAACAGTGGCTGTACTTTCTGAGGAGGCTGAACAAGTTTGGCATGTCCCCCAAGATTCTCAACAATTTCTACAGTGGCATCATCGAGAGCATCTTGACCAACTGCATCACTGCGTGGTAAGGCAACACTACTGCCCTGGACCGCAAATGCCTGCAGAGAGTGGTGAAGACAGCGGAGAAGATCAGGACTCCACTCCCCTCTCTGAAGAGCATCTACCACTGCAGAGTCCAAAGGAGAGCTGATGCCATCCTCTGGGACCCCACCCACCCCCAGCACAGAATGTTCACACTTCTGCCGTCAAGCCGGAGGTACAGAAGTGTGAAATGCAGGACATCCAGACTAAAAAACTCCTTCTTTCCCACTGCCATCAGACTCTTGAATAAATAACAAACTCCAGACACTCTCCAGCTTTGCAAATAGGAATTCACACACTGGTTGCTAAATTTGCACACTGCTCACTTGCACAGTGTACATAGTCTCACCCTGTCTCATGTCCATATCATCTCTGCTGCTAAATTAGCATTGTACAGTCTACTGGGTATTATCATTACAGATGAATTCTCACACTGGGTGCTAATTTGTACATTGCTCATTTGCACATTGTACATAGGCTTATGCCATCTCAGGTTCATATCATCTCTGATATTGATATACCATTGTGCATTATAGTCATCCAGTGAATTTCCAATTTTTCATTCTTCTTGTTTCTAGTTTAACTGCTTTAACTGTCCTAATTGCCTAATGTGTGTTATTAGTATTCATTACTCGCTGCTCTTGTTTTTTCTTGTCTTCTGATTGTTGCTCTGAGTGTTGCTATCCCTGTGCTGTTGCGATCCTGGAATTTCCCCATTGTGGGACTAATAAAGACTTATCTTATCTTATCTTATTAGTATTAGTGTTTAGTATTAAGGTGTGTTTATTACCTTTATTAGTGTTGTTGTTTATCTATTACCTTGGCATTCTTACGGAGAGCAGAGTAAGAATTTTATTGCTCAGGAAATGTTGCATTTCTTAACTGTGTACATGATAATAAAGCCTTTGAATCTTGAATATGGTATCATTACAGACACTGAATTGACATGACACTGTATATATTATTATTACATACTAGGTTAAAGTTGTCTAATGAAAAGCTGTTTTGTTTGTGTAGAATTTTTATGCCACTGAACTGAATTGATGTTCCCCTTTTGGATTTATCTTTTAGTTTCTCATTTGTCAGCTGGTTTAGGCTGCGTGTCCACCAAACGTGTGTTTTTCAGCTTTGGGCGACTATTTTCCATTCATTCTCTATGTAGTCCAGCGTTTACAGTGCTGAGCGCCCATGGTGCTGAAACGCTCTCGGCAGTGGCTGTTTTTTGTCGCGGTGCTCAGAGTTGAAAAAAGTTCAACTTTTCAGAGACTGCAGCTGAGCTTGTCAATGTCAGACCTTAAGCAGCCAATCAGAACTGCTGTGTGGGCGGGACATAGGACGCCAGTAGTAGTCTGTACTCAGACTCCTGCTTTCTGTGTCATCATATTTTACATCCAGAGCTGCTAGAAAATGTTTCCTGTCCATTGTTATTTAGAGACTGCTATTAAAAAATATCTGTAGAAAGTCTGACAATAGGAAAAGCGGGAGTGATGAGCTGAGAGTGACAAGCTGTTGCTGGGATACAGGGCACAGACTTTTTTTTTTTTTCCAACAACGCTGCGCATAAACGCTGGGGGGAAAAAAAAAAAGGCTCAGGGCGGTCGGGCGACAAAAAACGCGTTCGGTGGACACGCAGTCATACTGAGGTGAACTAAGTTCTATATTCTTGTCAAAACATGTCTGCAATAAAAACTATTGGATAGAAATAGAACTTTTGTTCCACTTTCCTCCACTTGGCAAGAAGTGGGCTGGTCTTGGCTTGAAACTCCCAGGCTGAAAATTGGTCCCACTCGAGCCCTGCACGAGTGTTTCATCCTTCAATGTACACAAAACCTTTCATACATTCCATAGGATAGAGAGTAAGTTTTTGAAGTCAAGGGATTATTTCTTTTGAACAAAACAATTATAGAAATAATGCAATTTAGAGTATTATATAAAGTTCACTGTTGCTGTTTTATTTATACGTATATAAAAAATGTGTGCATGTCCACTCCGATGACCCTGCCCCCGGAAAAAAGTTGAGGCTCAGGAAATTGTTTTGCTTTAACCCCAGTTAAAGTGATTAAGGAGCAACCTTAGAGCAACTCTCTGCAAGGAAGATCCATAAACCTTTGTCTTAGTGAGGAGGTGTGGTTCACCCCGTTGCTAGGTATGACGTTGCCCTTTGAGAACTGTGATTGGTCATTTTGGAGCGGAGGAGTGGAGAGGGGGTAGCAGTTAAAGCTTATGGTGTACAAAATTTTTAGAGCCGGTTTCATGTTCAGTGCTTAATTAAAACCAGGACTAAACTAATCTGGTGTAAGTTAATCCACACTAATCCAATAGATGTTACTTAACTTCAGATTAACTAGTTCCAGACTACAGAGTCTCAGATTAAGGTAGTCAAGGACAAGTCAGATCATCTGTTGGAAACTCGATCAATTTAATAATGGGCACATGGTGCAAAGGGGAGGATACTCTCTGAAAACCAGGGGTGGAGTATTTTCATATAAACTTTAGCAGCGTGTGTGTTTGTGGAACTGGAGTTTGATCCCTAACCTGGAATGGAGAAAGAAAAAGAAAGCATTTGAGACTGTGCAAGAACACTTTTGAAGGAAATTATGTCAAAGTACCCTAAAATTTAAAACAAACGGCATGATTCAATCACGGAAACAACAACAGTAAATAAGTAAAAAGGAATGCACAGACTGCAGTTGTGAATGAATATAACTCAAATGGAAAAAGTAATACACTGGACCCTCCAACAACTTCAGGTAAGATTTATTTATATTTTTTATGGTGGCCTGATTGCACTAATAACTCAATTTGAAGTGCGTGTTTTCTCATTTGACACAACTGCTAATACAATTGCCATATTGCCTTTTAAAGGTCATGTGGAAAAACATTAAAATACAGTAAAAAGAAAAAAAAAAAACCTATTGCTCATAGGGAGTGTTTCAAGACAGGTGGGGGGACCTTCAGTTAGACCAGCAACACATGACCTGGGAGACTTGTTGACTGGGATGATTGAAACCCTTGGAAGGTATCCCGGATGACGACCATCTGAAATATTCAGGTGCAGAAACACCCCAATACTAATTTGGTGTAGGACTCATTCATTTAGCGTGAGTTATCCTGAATGATAAATGGCATTATCTTTAGCACTTGAATAATAAAAATGATGTCATGGTCTCAGATCTTGAGCTCTTATGTCTAATAGTGGAGTTCTTTTTTAGAAAAAGATGACCTCAGCTTGAACCAGATGTTGTACGAGCTAGAGCAGGGTCCACAAAATCAGCTCACTGCACCAGTAGCAGCAGAAGCCGGTATCTCCAATCCAGACAGCAGGACAAGATGGAAAAGGATGAGCATTCATGAGAAATGTGTCATAGAATTACAATGAGCATATATTACAACTAGTGCATTGGCCGTTGAACGCAACTATTCCTGTCTGAAACAGGTATCCCAACCGGGCTTTCCAGGCCCAAATGTAGGCTGTGTTTGAAAGTGGAATACAAAGAGGTGTAGCCTATATGTTGGCAATTGCATTAGATTTTGACAAATATAAAAGTGAGTAAATGGCAGTAAGATTTATTTGACTGTGTGAATATTAATTACAGAATACCTAAATATTAAAAATGAATGGGACATCCAATATTAGCAACTGTTTCAGATCTCTTGTTTATTTGTTTGTCAGATCACTTTTGTCTGATCTTTTCACTTATATTCAAGATAATAGTGTCTCTTCACTTTGAGGAATGGGAGTTGTTCAGTCATCATTATAATTTAGTTTATATCACTGTTCATTGATGGAGTTCAGTGGAATATTGAATTTCTTCCGTGTATCATCAATAAACTCATGCAGTACTATAACAGGACACATTTAGGAATATTTGAGACTCATTGGCTGCTGCTTTACCCGTGTGCCTCCGAAGGACTGCGATCCACAGGTGCAGCTGCTGACCTCCTCCTCCCCCCCCCCCCCCCCAATCCTGGATAATTGGATAATTCTTCATGCCGAATTATCCATTAGACCTATGCAATCACGGCAACTTTATGGTGTAATTTTTTTAAGCATTAAATCGTCAGTATTATTTTCTTTTTAAATTTATTTTATTTTGTGTACTTTGTTAATCCCCAGAGGGGAAATTCAGGGCATCCACCTGGATGGATGAAGCAGCCACGGTACGACGCTATCCCTTCACCATTCACACCTAGGGCCACTTTAGAGTCTCCAGTTAACCTAACCTGCATGTTTTTGGCCTGTGGGAGGAAACTGGAGAAATCCTGGAGTAAACCCACGCAGACATGGGAAGAACATGCAAACTTCACACAGATCACTGTTGGTCAGGGGGTGGGTTCGAACCTGGGATCCCATGGCCAAGGGTGAGTTGCTGTGCTGCCACAGTGTTAACCACTGCTCCACCGCACCACCCAGCAGTATTATGTTTTTCTAGTCAAATTTGTTCTTTTTCCACTTCCTTGTTTTGTCCAGGGAACACTGTGGTGACTGACTGGTCATGGTGCAGTGTATTATCCAATCATCATGGAGTCAATCCAAAACCCCGCCCACACTTCTTGAAGCCAGGCATGAAGAGACACAGAGTGGTGACAGAGCAGTGGCTAAACTTTAATAGATAAAAATTACATCTTTTGACTGAGCGACTCCATACTCTGGTACACACACCCTCATAACCTCAGCAAAACGCGTATAAAACCTTAGGTCAGTCTGATGAATGGTTTGAGATATGCATGGAACAGACACACAGACAGAGAAATGCTGCATTTATAGATGGATATATTAAAAAGAAGAACATGAAGTCAAGATGAAATTCCTTGGTGTTGAGTTGTCTATCAAAGAGAGAGAGAAAGACATGAAACGGCAGCAGCAGGAGCAATATGTCAAATCAAATCAAACTTTGTCATATTGCTGTACATACAACTGTAGTGCAGGCAAGATGAAATTGCGTTTCTCTCGGCATCCATATAAATAGAAGCAGCATGATTTAAGACACACTCCCACATAGCTCCACCCCCCACCCCCCCACCCCATCCATTCACACATCCCTGAGACATACTTGGGGGGGGGGGGGAACAACCAACCAACTATAATATACAAATAATATACAAAATGTCCGTAGGTGCAGTAGTGTGTATGAGAGATTCCGGGTCAACTGTTCAGCATCCTGACGGCTTATGGAAGGAAGCCAAATGCCTCTGTTAACATGTGCCTTTGTGAAATAAAAACCTTTGTTACAATGTGATGGTAATACAACTAAAATTTATAAGAGCAATGAACCATCTTTCCAAAATAAACATAATGCAGATACTGTAACTACTTTGGACAGAGTTGATTCATCTACACCACACAAATCTGCCATTTCACAATGGAAGATTCTACATGCCAAAGACCTCAAGGTATTTCAATAAGTCCTGGTTTAAAATGTGATTTAGTCTAGAACTAGGGCTTAATCCCTGTACGGGAAGCCGGGCCTTAATGGTGCACAAATGTTATCTGAGACTCAAATGTCACAGCAACTAAATCTTGAACATATGTACAACAGTAATACAGTAAACCTACGGTCTAGCTAAGGGGATAATACTTAATTTTCCAACAGGGGCTGCTGGTGTAAACTGTTTTTCTAAACCCATGTCATAAATCGTGTGATTTTCCTCAGGTGAACAGAGAGGTGAGTTGTCTATATGCATGTGCGATTTTTAAAAAGGTCGAGTTGACCATTCATTCATTCATCTTCAACTGCTTAATTCTTTTTGGGGTCTTCAAGTGGGTCTGCATTTATGCTGTGCTTATGGGTCAAAGGTCAGGAGATCTGAGCACACTCAGGGTGATTTTATCAGGCCGGAATGAGCTACTCCCTCATTGATGGTTTGGTTTCAGTAATTGTATGACTCAAGAAAACATTATTGACCTGTAAGAAGCTGGGGATGAGACTGGGTTAAGTTGATGTGCCTGTATTTTGAATGTTGTCTACTAACAAAGTTGGCAGAATTTTTTTTTTCAACCGTGCACTGCCTCCCGCTGGCTGAGGTTGCTTGTGTCTGTTCATTAAATGTAGAATATTTCCCTACAGAATAGTTGAAGACAACGGGGCTCCATGCTGGAAACTCTGTAGACGGGCTGTTTCTTTGCCCACAACCTGGGCAATGAGCTCCGGCAGCCCCATGAAAGCAGTGGCAGTAGCCTGAGAGATCGGTGTGGTTGAAGCCAGTAATCCAGAAAATGTTTGTGCTCATTTGAGAAAAAAAAAATAAAAAAATCTACCGATACAATATAAATGGCCAACAATATAAACTTGGGAAGGTGAAAAAAAATAAAAAGGCAAACAGCACGGAGAGGCTGCCCCAGCTTCACGAAGCCCCATCGCTGTAAGAGTATGGGTTAATTATCTTCAAATTAATGTATGAACCATCAATTCTTATATATATTTTGTTGCCACTCTTTACCAATTAACTACAAACCTTTAATTAAATTTTAAAATGCATGCTTCCAATGGCAGGCCGCTGTGGGGAAAGTTGGTGACAGCAAAACTTAATATTAGGATAAATGTAATGGAAATCAAACTCACCACTGCTGCCAAAAATTGTCTCCATGGTGTTTTTAAACCAACTCTCTGGTACACTATTTTTTCTTGTGAATTTGCCCCCCCCCCACACACACACACACAAATTTAATATTTTTTCACAAATTCACAGCTTTTTTCTAGTAAATTTCTAACTTTTTCCACTTATAGCTATATTAGACTTTTTCTGGTAAATTTGATATTTTTTTTTTCTGATAATGAGAAAAAACTCAAATGTAATTTTATTTTTCTTTCTGGAGGAAGGTTGTCTATTTACCTTAAGGCTATGTGTCCTCAGACATGTCAGCTCAGCTGTCCAGGATTTCTCACACCCTGAGTGCCATCTTCCCTGGTCGTCCTGATGAGCAGATTGGACAAACAGTCATCCGTCTCCACATAGACTCTCCTTGGTCTCCTGAGCTCCACATCAACGTATGCTCCGATGACAGCCTTTTATAATACTGATAATCTATTTTGTGCATTTCAGTAAGGAATCCCTTCTTCATATTGTTCAGGTTATCCACATGATCCTGAGAAGCTTCTGCCAGTGCATGCTTGACTCTTACCGTGCAAAGCCTCCTAATAAGTGAGTGCCACTTCGTTCAGTCCTCGACTCATTTTCACTAGATAACTGTGTTGCTTTAGAGAATAAGGTTGTTGCTTACTTAAAGCAGTATTTTTCTTAATGTAGCACTGATATCTGATGAAATTATATCCATTATACCCTACAGCTGCAATCAAAGTCTTTCACCCACCACTGCATTTTAGGTTTATTGGCAAAATTTGTAATTTTTCAGGTGTTTGCAATAAACAAATTACACAAGAACAATTTAAATAGTTAAACGAACACAAGGATTTTATCCAAATTCAACACTACTTTGAATTAACCTATTGCAGTCTCAAAATTACTCAACTTCCTGAACAGAATTCCTCATAAGAGCACACATTTGCAAATCAATTTCCTCAAAACTATATAAATAAGCCAAAGAGGTTTTGGGATTCTGATCTGGCACGCAATGAAACAAAACTGGAACTTTTCAGGTCTATGGATCAATGTTATGCCTGGAGGGGGAAGAATGAAGCCTGCGCTAAAAAGGGCACTCTGCCTACAGTGAAGCATGGCAGTGGCTCAATGATGCTCTGGGGCTGCTTCACTTCCTCTGGCACTGGAAACCTGCAACGTGTGGAGGGCAAGGTGGATTCAGTCAAGTATCAGGAAATCCTGGGAGAAAATGTAATTCCGTCTGTGAGGAAGTTGAAGCTTGGACATTGTTTGACCTTCCAACAGGACACTGATCCCAAGCAGAGTCCACCAGGGCTTGGTTTCAGAAGTCATCCTTGAAAATGCTAGAGTGGCCATCACAGTCGCCTGACTTGAACCCCATTGAAAATCTCTGGTGGGATATGAAAAAGGCGGTTGCAGCACACCAACCCAAGAATATTAGTGAACTGGAGGTCTTTGCCCATGAGGAATGGGTTAAGATTCCTCAGGAACGCTGCCAGAAGCTGGTGTCTGGCTATACATCACGTTTGCAGAAGATCACAACAGCAAAAGGGTGCTCTACTAAGTGCTTGTAGCAATATTTAATTATAAGGGTGATAATTAATGAGGATTGTTTATTTAATTTAGTTAGAAGTGGGTGTGCGTTGGGGACTGAGGGTTACACAGTCACCACACCACTCACTAAATGAGAGGAAAGCACTCGTAAATAGGGCACCAGTCCAATTTTGGACAGTTTATTAATCCATCCATCCATCCATCTTCTTCCGCTTAATCCTTTTTGGGTCATGGGGGAGCTGGAGCCTATCCCAGCATCTTTGGGCAAGAGGCAGGGTACACCCTGGACAGATCGCCAGTCAATCACAGGGCCAACACAGAGAGACAGACAACCATTCACTCTCACATTCATACCTAAGGACAATTTAGAATCCCCAGTTTTGATGCCAGTTAACCTAACTTGCATGTTTTTGGCATGTGGGAGGAAACCGGAGGAATCCTGGAGTAAACCCACGCAGACACGGGGAGAACATGCAAACTCCACACAGATCACTGTTGGTCGGGGGCTGGGATCGAACCCAGGATCCCCCGGCCAAGGGTTAGTTGCTGTGCTGCCACAGTGCTAACCACTCCCCCACTGTGCCGCCCAATTTATTAATGATTAATCCTAATATTTTATCAATCAATCAGTCTCAAACAATTCATGAGTTCTTTGATGCAGTGACTTAGGAGAGCATATATGCAAAAGAAATCAAGTACAACTTCTCTCGTTTACAAGTTTATTAATGAAACTAATTCATGTTACATGACATTGCATTCAAATGATTTGTAAGCAGGTTCGAATGATCAACAGGTGTTAGAAATCACATTCATTTATAACTGATTATAGAGCAACGGTGTAAGCACAATTGTGGAACCATAAGAAACCAGATTTTGAATTTCCACTGTAATGCAATGGAAGGCTGAGATAACTAACAAAATCATACATAAAATTGAACGCAATTTTATGGGGAAAAAATTGCATAAGCTGATCTGAAAAAGGAACCTTCTGAATTAATCTTCAAAATGAACGGAGGTTACTGAAAAGAGAATATGAATTTTCCTTCAGCATATAACTTGTCCTACAGCTGGTGAAATAATTACCTCCGCCAAAGGGGGAGGTTATGTGATCATCGGCGTTGGTTTGTCTGTTTGTCTTTGTTTGTCTGTCTGTTTGTTAGCAAGATAACTCAAAAAGTTATGGACGGATTTTCATGAAATTTTCACAGATTGTCAGAAATGGGGTATCCTACAGATGATTAGATTTTGGTGGTGATCCGGATCACCGTCCACAAGAAAACCGCCATTACGCAAAATGCCATTTTTGTGAATAACTACTAAACCACTAATCCTATCATTGTCAATCCAATTGTTGTGAATCCAATTGCTAGTCATATGTTTTCATGGTCAAGGAATCTGAAAACATACACACAAACACTGTATGGGGGGAACTGTGGCGCTAAACCGCCATTACGGAAAATGCCATTTTCGTCAATAACTACTGAACCACTAATCCTATCATTGTGAATCCAATTGCTTGTCATATGTTTTCATGGTCAAGGAATCTGAAAACATACACACAAACACTGTATGGGGGGAACTATGGCCGCCATTACGGAAAATGCCATTTTCAAGAATAACTACTGAACCACTAATCCTATCGTTGTCAATCCAATTGCTAGTCCTATGTTTTCATGGTCAAGGAATCTGAAAACGTACACACAAACACTGTATGGGGGGAACTGTGGCGCTAAACCGCCATTACGGAAAATGCCATTTTCGTCAATAACTACTGAACCACTAATCCTATCATTGTGAATCCAATTGCTTGTCATATGCTTTCATGGTCAAGGAATCTGAAAACGTACACACAAACACTGTATGGGGGGAACTGTGGCCGCCATTACGGAAAATGCCATTTTCGTCAATAACTACTGAACCACTAATCCTATCATTGTGAATCCAATCGCTAGTCATATGTTTTCATGGTCAAGGAATCTGAAAACATACACACAAACACTGCATGGGGGGAACTGTGGCCGCCATTACGGAAAATGCCATTTTCGTGAATAACTACTGAACCACTGCTTCTCATATGTTTTCATGGTCAAGGAATCTGAAGACTGTATGGGGGGAACTGTGGCGCTTGGCGGAGGTCTGCGCTCTCCGAGTGCTTTTCTAGTTATACCATGAAATATTGGTCACGTTCAATTATAATTGGTATTTGGGACATCTCGTTTAAACCCGGCAGATAGGAAAGTGGGAGTCTCACTTACAAACAGCTGTATTTGCTGATTTCCAGCGGTGATCACAAAATGCCAGTCAAGTGGGAAACGGGGAAAAGCGACTGCCAGGTCGTCCTTCCAGTCGTTTACAGCTGTGGGATCCGAGACTCTGCTGGGGGCGTCGACGGGGCGTGCGGCGAGGAGCCGGCGACAGACTGAGGCTGGCCCCGGAGCAGGCATGACGTCTTTGCGGCAACCAGTCTGAAATTTAGGATGTCCACAGCACACAGGACAACCCAAAGGCTGAAGGAAAATTGTATCTAGGCAGTTTTAGCCACCAACTCCTGGTTTCTTAACGGTGTGGTATGTGGGTGAGGCAGGGGACGATTAAAGGTCCAAAAATCTCTATCAGTCCACTTCAAAGGCAGGAAAATTAAAAGTCCAGGAAAAACGTTTAAATAGGATAAGCGCGGCTTCTGAGCAGAGAGGAAAGAGGGGTTGAGAGTTTGACTCTCATTTAGAGGTGAGCTCACAGGAAAGAGTGGTTTCTCCTCAGTTGCCAGAAAAAAAGGAAAAAGCTTACAAAAGATGATTTAAGAACTAGCACAGGACTTGACAAGGTTCAGACACAAAGACAAAAAAACCCCAACTAACTAGTCAGGGTGTTTTCTCCTATTTTAAAGGGCCGCGCTTCTAGTATCATAAGAAGTATGATTGGCATGAAAAGAGACCAATTGTCTTCCATCGCAAGAGGCTTGAACGAACTGTAGTCCAATGAGGAAGCAGTTCTTTGTCTGTGAACAACCAATAAATGAAAGGGAGGGTGTCATCTAACTGGTGCAGCCTGTGATTGGTTGTTACCCGTTAGAAGACAGACAACAGAGTTTCAATAAGCATACACATTTTTAACTGGGAAATTCATTATATACTCAATATAAAATCTAACTGGCTTCAGTGATTCAAGACTAATATTCAGTGACTAGGTACTGTTTATAAACGTGTCCTTATATAATTGACACACATCAGAATAAGATTAATCGGCATTCCAACATGCAATCACAATTAAATCAAGAATTAATGAATTATTGCAAACCATTATTGTCCATCACAAAGGTGATTATCTTCAGTGTCATTAGAATTCCTGAGGAATGTAAACTTGAAAAAGAGTTAGTGTTCAGAGTAACAAAGTTCCAGATTGCAAAAGTAATGAAACATATTCCGTAGATGTCCACCAGGAGGTACTGTTGAGCTGTAGATAATTTTTAGGTGACCTGAATATGCCCCCAGGATCTGACGAGTTTATGGGTGCCCTGGAAAGACTCCAAGGGTTTATCAGCATAACCTGACTGGTTGAGGAGTAAACTTTGAGAACTAGTCCAGATGACATACCTGTGGAGGTATGGAGCTGTTTAGGAGAGATGGCAGTAGACTTTTTAACCAGATGGTTTAACGCAATCTTGGAGAGTGAGAGGGTGCCTGAAGCGTGGAGAAGCGTTTTGGTATCAGTTTTCAAGAACAAAGGTGATGCTCAGAGCTGTAGTAACTACAGAGGCATAAAGTTGATCAGCCATACTATGAAGATATGAGAAAGCGCTGTTGAAGCCAGGTTAAGAGGAGAGGTGACAATCAGTGAGCAGCAGTACAGTTTCATGCCAAGAAAGAGTACTACAGATGCAATGTTTGCTCTAAGTGTTGATGGAGAAGTATAGAGAAGGTCAGGAGTTGCACTGTGTCTTTGTAGATCTAGAGAAAGCATATAATAGGGTGCCAAGAGAGGAAGCGTGGTACTGTATGAGGAAGTCAGAAGTGGCAGAGAAGTATGTGAGGGTGATGCAAGACATGCATGAGGACAGCGAGACAGTGGTGGGGTGTGCTGTAGGAGTGACATATGGATTCAAAGTGGTGGTGGGGTTACATCAGGGATCAGCTCTGAGCCCCATCTTGTTTGCCATGGTGATGGACAGACCTGACAGATGAGGTCAGGCAGGAGTCTCTGTGGACCATGGTGTGTACAGACATTTTAATCTGTAGTGAGAATAGGGAGCAGGTGGAAGAGAACCTGGAGAGGTGGAGGTATGCTCTGGAGAGAAGAAGAATGAAAGACAGAATATGTGTGTGTGAATGAGAGGGAGGAAGGTGTAATGGTGAAGATGCAAAGAGTAGAGGTAGTGAAGGTAGATGAGTTTAAATAGCTGGGGTCAACTGTTTGGTCAACTTTTTTTAGTTGATAATTGCTTGAATCAATTTTTTGAACAATTCTGGGTGTCCAAATCAGTTTAGTGGTGCGCTGTCACCACCTACTGTGTGGGTGTATGACTAGCAAATATTTTTTCCACTTTTCAATTCAGATGTTGAGTATTGTTGACAAATAAATGTTCAGTGTTATTTGAAAGAATGCACAGGGATTATTATCGTTATATAGCAGTTTCAGTCATTGGATGTCACCAGTGATATTGTTTATGATTTCTACGACATGTGGGACGTTATCATCTAACAAAATTTGTCATTGTTACAGGTCTGGTAGCTCTTAAAAATATTAATACAACAAACTCTCCCCTTTTTTAACAAGTTGAAGTAAAATATCTAAAAAGTGTCAGTCCTTTCCCTAGGGTTACAGTATTTTCATATGATATTCTCTCAGTAGAACTACAAAAAGCAGCAAACGGCTCAAAACAATATCTTTGGATTTCTTTAAAACATTTATAGTCGTGAAAAAATTAGGACACCCCATTAAATATTCAGCTCTTTATTGAGAAATGTCCACATATTGATGTCTAATCTTGTTTTTATTTATCTCTGGAAAAGAAGGTGATTTAATTGCAGGTAAATAACAAAAAATAACCTTGTTTTACTCATTAAACAAAAGATATCAACAAAAATGCATATTCTGAGGAAAAGTTAGGACACCCTACTGCCGAATAGCTAATGTTACCCCTTTTGGCTGAAATAACTTCAGTGAGACGCTTCTTGTAGCCATCTACCAGTCTCTGACATCAGTCTGAGGAACGCTTACCTCACCCTTCAATGCAGAATTCTTTCAGCTGTGAGATGATTGAGGGGTTTCTTGCATATACAGCCCGTTTCAAGTCACCCCACAGCATCTCAGTGGTAAATGCTAAATGGTGTTCACTTATACAGCGCTTTTTCTCATCTTTAGATGACCAAAGTGGTTCACAGATCCTGCTATCCACCCATTCTCAAACACATTCACACACTGATGGTGGCAGAGCTCTCGTACACAGGCACTGGCCTGACCCAGCAGGAGCAGCTGGGGGTTCAGTGTCTTGCTGAAGGACACTTCGACATGCAGACTGCAGACAGAGCGGGAATCGAACCCCTGACCCTCCAATCAGTTGTCGGCCACACTACACCTGTGCCACAGCCACCCCCCAATGGGATTAAAGTAGAACTTAACCCACCTTTTTGCGCAAAAAGTAGAATAGCGGATTAATTCCTTATTACCTATTGTATTTTTCAACACATAAAAGAAATTTTTAGGCCGTGCGATGGCCAAGCTATAAGCCGATAAACTTTTGCCTCTGGCTGGCAGTGCCAAACAAACCGGAAGTAGTGCAGACGACACTGCGTGACGTCACGAGTGTGACCCTTAGCAAAACAACAATGGCAGATGATAGCAGTTCCAGCAGTCAAGAAAACCAGAGTTTTCAGAGTGAATCAGAATCAGATTTATTGCCATTGTTCATGTAGTACACAAACTAGGAATTTGTCTCGGTGCAATGCTGCAACATCAAACATGATAAAATAAAAGAAATAAACTATACATGCAATAAAGTGTAGAATAAGAATGAGTAATACTAGTCAGCAGTTTAAATATATTAGCGAGCAGCAGATAATGTGGAGAACCATATAGTGCAGTCGGTAATGCAAGAAGAAAACAGTGATGATTGACATGAGTCTGGTTGAGCTGCTGTACATAGTGCACGAGAGTCAATAAGTCACTTAGTGTTCAGCAGTCTGATGGCAGAGGGGAAGAAGCTGTTCATGTGACGGGAGGTTTTAGTCTGAATGGACCGAAGTCTGAGTGAAGAGGCATTCAGGATCGGTGACGAGACAGAGGAGGATGCAGGAGTGTCAAGTGAACAGGAAGAGAGCGAGGGAGGCATCGAACCGTACAGATTCGAGCCAGAATTGTCAGGGGATTCCGGCACCGACTCAGAGTCAGACCGCAGCAGTTCAGGAGGAGAACTGCTGCGGTCCTCCTCAGGAGGAGGAGAGTCGCTTATTGAATACAGAATGGTGAGTCTTTACTTCTCTACTTTGGCATGTTTGGGGTGTCAGGATAAGGAAAATTAAGTCTGAACTGCAGACGATTTTTGTGTTTCAGTAACAATAATTCCAGTAGAAAAGGGACAATGCGGTCCGAGGGTGGTGCCAATGGTCTGATGCAATCAGTGCAGTGACCAGCTGGTGACCATGCAATGCATCGCTTCCCGGTCGCTTTTTTTTTTTTTTTTTTTTGTTATTTGTACCCGTAGGTAGATTTGGTTTGTAGTCTGGTGACAAGCCACCGGCTGCCGGTCGCTGCGTGCGCGAGCGCCCTAAACCTACATGTTTTTGGTATGCGGGAGGAAACCGGAGAAATCCCGGAGAAAACCCACGCAACACGGGGAGAACATGCAAACTCCACACAGCTCACTGTTGGTCGGGGGCTGGGATCGAACCCACGATCTCATGATCCCCGCGATCCCCCGGCCGAGGGTAAACTGTGCTCCCACAGTGCTAAACCACTGCACCACCGTGCAGCTTTTCCTCCCCCTTTCTTTTCTTTCGTCGCCATGACAGCTTTCCTTGGCCACTGAACAGATCTTCCCAGGTGTTGGAAGTGTTTTGTAGTCGACTATCACGACAAAATGCACCAAAAACAACCAGTGTCGACGTGCTCGCAATGGTAAACATGGAGGACTGGGCCCAATTCGTGACGTCACGCGGAACTCTGGCTGCACTTCCCGATAATCGGCGGATTCGTCGGATTTTTCAGGGCGGGAAATTCAAAATCGCGATTTTCTCCAAGATTCCGGGATTGGTGGAGGGGGTGCCAATGATAAATTATCTTTATAATTGTATGTACTGTCACCCAGTGCCGTTCAATGCCGTTCACTTCAGTTCTACTTTAAGATCTGATGGTGAGCTGGCTAGGTCCTGCTGCAGCAAAGCAGCCCCAAACCATGACACTTCCACCTCCATGCTTCACAGATGGTATGACGCCTCCTTCAAAATGCTGAGTAACGATGTTCTAATCATGTGCACCTAATGTGATACACCTGTGTGGGATTGTAGCCATTTTAAGTGGGGTTGTCCTAATTTATTCCTCACCAGAAATTGTATGTTTTTAGAATTGCATTTTACAGAAAATTTTAAAAAGTCTTCAGTTTTAATTGTTTAGTTATATTACTTGAATCTCCCAGTATTGTTAAAATTGACCATGTTTACATGGACACAAATAACCAGATTAAAAGCCTGATGGGAATAAAAATGCTTCATGTAAACATGCCAGTCTGAATATTCTGACACAATCACGCTCATTCAGATCAAAATTTCATTCCGATTGAGACGGGTGGGTTATGCCGATTGTTAATCCGAATGGTACGCATGAAAACACTTATTCCGAAGGTTGGGCAGAAAATATGTTTACTGCGCATATCTGTACGTCAGTCACACGTCGACGTGGTATATTTCCGCCTTTACAGCAGCGAGCGGAAGACATAGCGGGAGTAAAACAAAACTGGTCTGTATCGTCCTGCTGTCTCCCTCTGTTCAGCATATGCAGAAGTATGTACTTGTAGCTTCATTACGGAGACCAGCAGAAGCAAAAGTACACTCTGAATAACACAATACAGATCCATTTCAAAAAGAGAAAGACACGAAGTGAGGTTTGTTTACACCTGGAAATTGCTTCTTCTACTATTTTCGGAATGTCAGACATGTTGTGCGCATGTCAAAATGATTTAGTCCGTTCAAATGTGCAACACATGGAAATGCACGTCCTAATCGGATTAGCTTTATCAGGATCCATGTAAATAGTAAAGTTCTGATCTGAATTGTAATCATATTGAAGAAATTTTGCCCATGGCTACTGATATTATATATCCATTTGTCCAAATATGTTAAATTCAAATTCAAACATTTATTTCGAACTCAAGGTTCATAGTATATACAAAAAAAAAAAAAGTGTATAAGATTCAGCAATCACACAGCGCTCATATAACAACAATAGAATACAATAATGAACTCAATATAAAATAGAACGCCACCACTTCCAAATACTGGAGTAAAGTGTGAGTGACGAATTAACAATTACAGATATAAAATGGTTGTTACATGCCAGCAACCTTCTCATATAACTATAAACATTCTTTCGTAACAACTCGCCAAAAGACGGAATATTCAAGGACACAAACATCTCGCTTACACTCAACCTACGAGGTATAGCTAACATCCTTCTTAGGGAATTATTATATGCAATGCGGATTTTGTTCCTAACAGCAACATTGCTATTAAACCATAGAGGCGAGCAATACATTGAGGTACAGAAAGTCTTGAACAACATACATTTAACATCAGGAGAACACCTATGGAAATTCCACAACAGTAAATTTGTTTGAGCATAGAGTTTCCTGAGTTGCCTATTACAGTCAACATTGGTCTTATCACATTCAATCCACACACCTAGGTATTTGGCTTTTTCAACAAAGTTCAAACTATTACCACAAAGTGGCATAACAGGATCCGAAATTTTGACACCCTTCGGTTTGAATGCCATACACATAGATTTAGTACAGTTGAACAAGATGTCATTTTTTTCACCAAATTTCTCACAAACCGAGAGATGTTGCATAGCTGCAGTACACAAACTTAACAAAGATCATCAGCATAGAAAATGTGATTTAACAAAGCACCATCGATGGAGCCACCAACATTAGTATTGTTCAACAGTACACTGAGATCATCAACATAGACATTAAACAACAAGGGTGACAGTATACCACCTTGTTTAACACCATTGGTCACACAAAATTTAGATGAGGTAACATTGCCCCACCTAACAACCATAGACTGCCTTCTGTACTAATATAACAAGATGCTAACAATATAAGTAGGAATGCCTTGATCGATCAATTTTCTAAACAAACACCAGTGGTTAATCTTATCAAAGGCTTTGCTAGCATCTAAAAACGTAACATAAACACTAGTGGATTGACTTCTGAAGTAGTCAACAAATTCATGGAGTAGATAAACAGCCTTATCAGTTGAATAAGCTGACTTGAAACCAAACTGATTATCATTTGTCCACAGATAATCCTCGATTCTATTCAGGAGTAAACCCTCTAACAATTTAGATATAACATTTGCAACAGCTATAGGTCTGTAATTGTTCATGTCAGACAGACTAGCACACTTGTTTTTCACCAAGGGAATAATAACAGAATCCATCAACATATCTGGCATGTAACCATGAACAAACATACAGTTAAAACACAATGACAACAGAATACACAAATTGAAATCAGCATTGATAAGGCATTCACTAGTGAGACAATCAGGGCCAGCTGATTTGCCTTTCTTGAGAACTTTGATCAGTAAAACAACTTCAACAGGAGTAACAACAGAAATATCAAAGATATCAAACATGTCATCATACAGGTGAACATCACGCATAACAGAATCATTCATAGAAACATTCTTAACTGAATTGAAAATAGCTTCATAGTGACATTTCCACTTTTCAGCGATATTAGCATCACCAGTCACACCATAAATAGTGTTTGATCTAACAGACTGGGAAGAACTCATATGCTTCATTTGTTTCCAGAATTCTACCATGTTTAGTTCACTCATATGACTAGCTAACTGGTCACATTTTGATATTTTCTTCATTGCGCCTACATGCACGCAGAGCATATTTGAACCTAGCCCTACAACTTTTCATGTTATCAAATATTGGACGGTAACGTGGTTTGCTATTACTCCTCCACCACAAGAAAGCATCCCGGGCAGCTGTATGAGCTTCGCTAACAACATCATTCCAGCCTGGGACATTATATTGGGTGGATACATTGTAACTAGGAATGCATTCACTCACACAAAAATTTAAAACACCAACAATATCACCATAAAACCTATCAATATCATCCTTGTGGGCCTCACAATTACGGTCCTGACACCTAATGGCATCCATAGGAACACGGATGTTACAGAGTTTCCTACGAGTAAGTTCCTTGTACCTGAACAAGTCTGACGCTGTAGCATCACGTCATTTATATGTCCTATTACCTGCTGTGGCCGAGGAAGCTCCCCGAGAGCCACTTACAACACTTGATACCTCAGTATCCACAGATAAAGGTAAATGATCGGAACTCACATAACCATACAGAACTCTGATGTTGGACACATTGTCATGACCCGAGGAAGTAGTCACACAGTGATCAAGCCATGATGTAGAACCATGGGCCATACTAACACGAGTAAAAGTATCACCTGGTAAAATAATCCTGTCCGAGATATATAAAGAATATCTCTCACAAGAAGACAACAGTTCATTTCCAAAACTACTTGAACGTAATATATTAGCATTGAAGTCACCAAGTATATACACATATGGAGTTAGAAAATCCTCAGTGATTTGTTTAACAAGACTCATGCAATTCAAATATTCATCCAAGTTTTCAACACTATCACGGGAAATATACACACAATATAAGACAGTGAAAGTCACCCAGGTTAACTTCAATACCTGTAACTCTTTCACACTCATAAGTTTTCACAACACAACGGTCAGCAAGTGACTTCCGCCATAGGATACCAACGCCGCCATAGGGGCGACCTAAAATGACACTTTCTTGTGTATCCATAAAAGAAACACCTTGACCTATAAAATCACCATGTATTCTGCTCAAAATAGACAATTCATGTTTAAACAACCAGTGTTCCTGCAACAACACAATGTCATGGTTATCACATAAACTGGAGAGCTCATTAATTGAAGTTTTTACATTCTGACAGTTGAATGAACATATTCTTAGGTTGGTCCTACTACTGAATGGATATGTTGACAAACACAATAATGACAATCACAAATAGTTCATTTCTTCTCAAAAAACTGTCTATAGTATAAACCTATGGCCTATAAACCAGCATCATGCTTGGTTTCTAATTGCTCAATCTTGAGATTGTCATTAATTTTAGAATGAGTTTTGAGATAGGAACGTACATGATGGGGTCTGGTGGTGGGGTCAAGCCGACTGATGAAGACTTGGTGCTTCTGATGACCTTGACCATGATGACCGCCAGACACATTAAAAAACACACAGGCTCTCATAGGGTGTCCTAATTTTTCACATGACTGTATTTATCAAACCCCATGTCTCAAATCAATAAACATTACAACAGAGGAAGAATAACTGTGAAATTCTGTTTGAGATAAAATGATAGTGTTATTTTGGGCTGATTGTCGCCACTGTGTTGTGCCGTTGTGTCTCCAGACTGAGTGTATGGGCCTCCAGGTTTGTCAGCGCTCTGCTGGGAAACACACAGCTGCTCTCCAGCCTCATACACAGACTCTGGGACCTATTTCTCAACCAGGTACACACATCTGCCTTCCTCTCGCTGCCTATACTATACTGTAGGTGTCTTTTACCAGCTGCCTGCTACTTGGATTATTCTCACTCCAATGTCAAACGAAGGTTAGGGTCCTTTCAGCTTAGCTAATGTTTTCTCTCCACAGGGGCCATCTCTGAGTCCCGCTCATATCCTTGGTTTGGCGACCTTCCTGGTTCACCTTCATACTTCTATGTCCCACAGTCCTCTGGTTCAGCTGGTCCTACCCATCCTGCCTGAGCCAGTACCTGCTGGAAAAGCTCTCAGCTTGGCACTGGTCTGCAGCACCCAAACCAACATGATCTTCTGTGCCAGGTCAGGATCCTTTTCAGAATAATATATTTCATGACAGATACTACACGGTAGCTGTTAATTAGTGTCACTGTGAGTCCATCATGGTCTTGGCCGGAGTAATATAATAGCTAAGTCACGCCCCTTCTACTTCCACATATGGGACCTTATTTTGAAAAAAGTCTCTATTGAAGTGAATGACAGCAGCAAAATTATGTTGTGGTCCCAATTGGATTTTTCCACGAGTTACACATATATTTGTCTGTTTAAAAGATAACTTTTCTGTCATGAGTGGGGCTGTTGTTCAGCCCCGCCCATGACTCGTGGCTGTAGTTTCCTGTATTATTGTTTATTGTGTTGAGCTGGCAGGTTGTTAGAGCCTCGTTCCAGGGCTCCTTGCCAATCTACAGCCGCACCCCTTCTCTCTCTCAGCCAGACACTCACCAGCTGTCTACCATCATCCCTTAGGGTTCACTCATGCACTCACACACTCACACACATTCATTTCTTCTCACTCATGCACGCACACACATTGCCATTCCTATTCACACGTGCACTCACTCGTTATTCATCAGCTGCCACCGCACCGGCATCCACTTGCCACCCAGTAGTCTATGAGGGTATTTAATGGGTGGCAGTGTGATTGCTCAGTGCGGTGGCATCAGTCTACTGGGTCCCAGAGTTTTCTCCGGTACAAGTTGGTGATTTTGCAACATTTGATGTTCAGGCTCTTTCTCTCATCGGGGTGTTCTTTGGACTGCCTAAGGTGTTGTTTCCAGAGTTCATCTGCGCTCCGATACTTGGTAGTAAGTTGTCCTTATTTTTGGTTATGTTTTCTCTTCCCTCAGTGGCAGATCTCACCCTGAGGCGTGACGTAACCCTGCACTGCCTGTGGAGTTAATTCCCCTGTTTATCTGTTGTTTACCTGCTCGGACTGTTTTCATGGACACTGGCTTACCAATTCTCTGTTTGACTATTTTTCATGGACATTTGTACCTCATCACCCTGTTTAATAAACCACACGCTACACTCGCAAGTAGGCTCGTGTAATTTCTTCGGTTTGCTGCATGATTATGTAGCAGACATGACAACTTTCTATGTAGTTAAAGTTGTGGGTTGCTGTTTAATAACAGAGTAGTATTTAGATTCATTTGGCTCATTGGCTCTAAATCTCTCCCATTTAGTGCTGCTATTCTCCATGTCTTATTCTCCATCATGTCTTATTACCATGATGAGATTAAACACGGAAATTTAGGACTTCTACATAGCAACATAGGCGATGGACAAATATAATTTGCAGCATGATAGTATTTAGGATAACACGTATACACACTGAGTCAAACGTTTGAATACATCTGCTCCTTCAAAATGAATATGTAGGTGTGTTCTTGCTGAGTTGATAAAAAGTGACACATGTTTATGCAGTATAATCTCAAAATGGATGATGAAATGTCTGCTTATAGTTCATCTTTTGATCTAACCACAAGGTGAATTATGGCACTGGTTTTTGCACTATGTTTTGGAGTCAGTGCTGCTCTTCACAGCAAAAGTTTTGTCTTAATTAGCATAATGCTGTATAAAGTTCAGTCAGTTGATTACTTACCTTAGAAGACTAATTTTCATAGGGTTTTCTGTAAAGAAATGGTTAAAAATGAAGTTACTTGTCAAGTGTTATATTTTATTTGGGGGTAATTGTTTGCCTTGGGGCCCTGTGATGGATCGGCAATCTGTCTAGGGTGTACCCCGCCTCTCTGCCAAAAGACACTATGATGGGCTCCAGCATCCCCCATGACCCGAAAGGACTAAGCAGGCTGAAGATGAATGAATGAATGTTGGCCTCGCGTTAGATGGCAGCAAAGTCTGCTGACAGACAGGAGACACATTTGAAGCATAAAACGTTTCCTTTATTTTCTTATCCTTCGACTATGAAGACAATTTTTTATACGCCCGTCCCTGAAGATGTGATGAATTATGGCATAATGATGTCTGTCTGTCTCTCCATTCTGTCCGTACGAGTTTCCCAGCTAATTCCTCCAATAATTCTAAGCTAGGACATTTTCATTTCATGCTATGTTTGTACATGTATTGAAAGATGTGCATATTGTAGGGGGTTATATGGTTTCCTGATATTTTCTCTAAATTTGTTCACTTTGAATTGTACGTTGTTGGCTTAAACTCCTTGTAGCTACATGGTTATTAATTTTATTACAGATCTAGAGTGAATCTTACATTTGTAAAAGATTTTTCAGTTGAAGGTGTGGTATTTATGCACTATTGATAATGGCTGTGGACAGGCGTATAATGTACCATGTGTGGTGTTCTTGTTTGTAGCACAAAGCCATTTTGTTTATAGTATAAAGCAGTGAAATTATCATTTTAGGTACGTGTTTGTATAAATAGTATGTAATAGTATATAATTTATCATACCCGTAACTTGAAAATGGTCCTCTAAAGTGCTTGAATTTTACTTTGAAAAAGGTGTGATTACCAATGTAACATGTTCACTGTTTCAGTGCAGCACTGATGTAAAAATGAGAAACTGCTGCTGTGGTCAGGTTGTGTGTGGCAGCTGTATGTTACGGGATCTGCAAAGGGGAAGTCGCTCTTTCAGGCAGCAGCAGGACTACATCCCAGCAGCCTCTATAAAAGGTCTCAGTTTGAAACATTTTCTGTAATACGTATGTTAAAACATTTTTATAAATGCTGCAACGGGAAGGTTGCAGAAGGTGTCATGTTTTTTGACCCGTCTGTTTGTCCATTTGATATTTTCTGTATTTGCCAGTATAGCTTCTACATTCTGATAGGATTGACTTCAAATTCTTTAAAGAAGCTTTACTTAACCACTTTCAAATATTATTAAAGTGAATACAGTACCCATTCAATTGTGAAGAGAATACGGTCATATATAGTGACGTAATTTAATTTAACTGTAATGCTGTTTATACTATTAACTGTAATGCTCTTGCTTACTGTGTATATAGAGAATGGGCAATTGATGTCATGCCGCGCTGCATTCTGGGCCATCATTGCCATTTTTGTGTCTGGCTTCTTTGTTTACCTGTAGTCTAGGCAACTGTTAACAGGAACAAACATACAGTACGTGCAATGGAACGGAGCAAACAGTAAATTAAAATTCCTTATTTGGAGAAGCTGAATAAGGAAGCAAAGGAGCGCTGCCTCTAAAAAATTAAAGAAATAAACGCGACTGATCCGTATGAGTACAAGAAATCAACCAGGGATCCCAACCAACTGCCTCGAGTCCACGCTGTCAGATTGTTTGCCTACCTGGTTTGTAGGGTGAGCGCATGAGCAATTTAAAAAACTATAAATCATTAGAGGCTCATGTTCAATTCATCAATGGATGGGTCTAGCCGCCTCAAATCTTCGGGTGAATGACCAGAAAACCGTCATTAGCACAAAGGTTAGCAGTCATTGTTTCTACACAGTTTTCTGCACTAGCATGTGTTTCTGCAGCTACAGACATTTCAAAGTCCCAGTGGTGAAATGTTGGATTTATGTTCAAATTTGTCATATGATGCTTGAGAAGTACATACACATTATTACACAACTGGACATGAAATACTAATCCTATAAATCCATGTGTAATAAAGGCAACAATGTTCCAGTGCACACAGAAGGGGAATCCCAGCACCATGTGCAGCAGTTTGTGTCCTGGTTTTGTTTTGTTTGATAGTTTTATCAGACATATTTCTTTCCACCCTCAGTCACCACTCATTTTAATGTTTCATATCTAGCCTGTTATGAAAATGAACTAATACAATCAAATGATGACGTCCATGACCTGTCACATCAGCTGTTTTATAAAACATCATATTATATCATAATCTTATAATTATAATCATCTTGACCCAAATGTAATGAGGCACCCAATCTAAATGGCAATCGTGCATTTTATAGGCTGCTTTGCCTGTACAAACAAATGATGACTTTGATGAGATATGGAGATGTGCAGCTGGCTTGCTAAAAGTTAGCAACAATTCCATGCGCCTGCGCCTCTGTTACAGCTGCAGCATCTCCACGTGCATACAAGTACTTTTTATGTGTCTAGCTGAGGCCCCTGTCCGGGAGGTCTTCAACTCCCACCTCCGGAAGAACTTTGACCACATTCCGAGGGAGTCTGGAAACATGGAGTCTGAATTGGCCATGTTCTCCACCTCCATTGTTGAAGGGGCTGCCCAGAGCTGTGGCCGCAAGGTCATCGGTGCATCTCATGGTGGCAACCCCTGAACCAAGTGGTGGACACCAGTGGTGAGGTCGGCCATTAAGCTGAAGAAGGAGTCCTATCGAGCTTGGTTGGCTGGTGGGACTCCCAAAGCAGCTGAGGTGTACCGGCAGGCCAAATGGAGTGCAGCTCGGGGGGTTGCTGAAGCAGAAACTCAGGTATGGGAGGAGTTCGGTGAGGCCATGGAACAAGACTTTCGGTTGACCTTGAAGAGATTCTGGCAAACTGTCCGGCAGCTCAGGAGGGTGAAGCAGCTCCCTGTCCACACTGTGTATGGTGCAGATTGGGCGCTGCTGACTTCGACTGGGGATATCATTGGGCAATGGAAGGAATACTTCGAGGATCTCCTCAATCCCACTGATACGCCTTCCACAGAGGAAGCAGGGCTTGTGGATGAGGGGGACGACTCACCCATTACAGGGGCTGAGGTTGCCAAGCTGGTTTAAAAGCTTCTTGGTGGCCGGGCCCCGGGGGTGGACGAGATTCACCCTGAGTACCTCAAAGCCCTGGATGTTGTAGGGCTGTCATGGTTGACACACCTCTGCAACATTGCGTGGAGGTCAGGGACCGTGCCTTTGGCATGGCAAACTGAGGTGGTGGTTCCTCTCTTCAAGAAAGGGGACTGGAGGGTGTGCTCCAACTTCAGAGGGCTCACACTCCTCAGCCTCCCTGGGAAGGTCTACGCCAAGGTACTGGAGAGGAGAGTCTGGCCGTTGGTCGAACCTCGGATTCAGGAGGAGCAATGTGGTTTTTGTCCTGGCCGTGGCACATCGGACCAGCTCAACCCTCTCGAGAATCCTCAAGGGTTCGTGGGAGTTTGCCCAACCAGTTTACATATGTTTTGTGGACTTGGAGAAGGCATTCATCCCCGTCCCTTGTGGTTTTTTTGTGGGGGGGACTTCAGGAGTATAGGGTATCGGGCTTGTTGTTACGAGCTATCCGGTCTCTATACGACCATTGTGAGAGTTTGGTTTGCATTGCCAGCACTCAGTTGGACTCATTCCCAGTAAGAGTTGGACTCCACCAGGGCTGCCCTTGGTCACCGATCCTGTTGATAATTTTTATGGACAGGATTTCTAGGCACAGCCAGGGAACATAGGGTGTCATGCTTGGTAACCAGAAGATCTCGTCTCTGTTGTTTGCAGATGATGTTGTCCTGTTGGCTTCATCTAGTAGTGACCTACAGGTCTTACTGGGACAGTTTGCCGCTGAGTGTGAAGTTGGCTGGGATGAGAATCAACACCTCCAAGTCCATGGTCCTCAGCTGGAAAAAAGGTGGATTGTCCTCTCTGGGTTGGGGACAAGCTCCTGCCCCAAGTGGAGGAGTTTAAGTATCTCGAGGTCTTATTCACGAGTGAGGGGAGAATGGAGCGAGAGATTGACAGACTGATCGGAGCAGCATCTGCAGTGAGACTCTAAGGCAAAGCTGCCGATTTACTGGTCAATCTACGTTCCTACCCTCACCTATGGTCACGAGCTTTGGGTAATGACCGAAAGAACGAGATCGCGGATAAAAGCGGCTGAAATGAGCTTTCTCCATAGGATTGCTGGACTCACCCTTAGAGGTGGGTTGAGGAGCTCAGTCATCCAGGAGAGGCTCAGAGTAGAACCGCTGCTCCTCCACATTGAAAGGAGCCAGTTGAGGTGGTTTGGGCATCAGATCAGGATGCCTCCTGGACGCCTCCCACTTGAGGTGTTTCAGGCATGTCCCACTGGGAAGAGACACCGGGGAAGGCCCAGGACTCGCTGAAGAGACAGCATCTCCCATTTGGTCTGGGAACGCCTTGGTATCCTCTCTGATGGAACAGGTGGCTGGGGAGAGGGAAGTCTGGGCTTCTCTGCTTAAACTGCTGCCTCTGCGACCCGGAACTCTGGAAAAGCGGTAGAAGATGGATGGCTGGATTGGTTGCCTTTACAAAAAAAAATGATGACTTTGATTAGATATGTACAGTCATGTGAAAAAGTTAGGACACCCTGTGCCTGCGTTTTTGTTTTTTTAACATATTTGGACATAAGGATATTTGATATCAATGTTAAAAATACTGGGGGATTCATGTAATACAACTAAACAATGAAAAATGAATTAAAGACTTTTTTCAAATTTTCTTTAAAATGTAATTCTAAACAAGTAGTGGGGAATAAATTAGAACCCCGCCCCCCATCTTTTTGTAGGTACCCCCACATCCATTTCCACTTACAATGGCTAAAATAAATGTTAAAAAATGCAAATAAAAACAAAAACAAGGTTATACATAGATATGTGAACATTTCTTAATAAAGAACTATTTAATGGGGTGTCCTATTTTTTTCACATGACTGTAGATGTGCAGCTGGCTTGTTAAAAGTTTGCAACAACTCTACGGGCTTGCACCTCAGTTACAGCTGCAGCATCTCCATGTGCATACAAGTACTTTTTATGTTTAAATCACAACTTACCTTTGTGAAAATGCTGTAAACACACAATCATGTGTGCAGGAATTTTGTCAAAGCTGATGTCTTTCTTTCTGACTGCTGCAATCCATTCCATCCGACACCTCTTTGTTAGCTCGGAGTCCTGATTCTCTCCACTTTTCTTCCAAGTTGGGAAGTTAAAAAATCGTATTGTAGAGGGTGAGAAGGAAAGGATGTGGAGGCGAGGCACGAGCGTAGGTCAACACAGATTCTTTATTGACCCTCTAACATGAATACAGCCTGTTGACCCCAGCATTGCCGCTGGGGCCCTCTTGGATGGTCTTGAGAGTAGAGCGTAGAGACAGAGCTGAGAGTGAAACAAACAGACAGAGAGAATGCATGGCACATTAGCATATCAATTGTCATCTAATACACATTGGTCAATACTAGGGATGGGCATAATTTACCGATTAACCGATAATTGATCATTAAGAATTTCACCGAGGAAGTTCATTTTCGTCGACAAACCGTTTTTTTTTTTTTTAAACAATCCGAGGTTATTAGGCCTAGTGCACGGCCGTCCTCAAACAATGCAATGGCAAAATTTGGGCACCAGGGGGCAACATTACACCATCGCCGTACCCTGGCGTGCCTCAGTTGATACATGCGGGCTTCCATAGGGCAATCGCCAAATCATGAAGCGGTTACGGCGAAGTGTTGCGTGGGACCATTTCAATTTAAAAAATGACCAGGTGTACTGCAATCACTGCAATGCAGCATACAAATATACCTTATCGACAGGGTCCATGGAACACCCTTATTACGCGAAGAAACCGCCAACAGTGGTTGCGCGCTGAGTAATGGCGGTCGTGAAGATTCTTTTTTTTTTCAGAAACTTTATTGAGAAGGTCATGAAGATTCGGTGTACACACGTCGAGGGAAGCTGCAGGAGGCGGCGTAGTGGCTCGACGGGAAGACTATTTCGCACAAAATGGCACAAGAGAACAGCAAAAAGTTCTGCGCGGCTAGACTAAGTAACACGAGCGATAGAGCAATGAATGCGGTCTTCGTTTGTTGGGTGGCCGCTCGGCAGGGACAGTCGGCCAATCAGCTTGCGGGGTGAAACGTCTCGGCCAATCAGCTTGCGAGATTCCTGAGGGCTCTCCGTGCTGATTCCTGATGTTCTAATGTAGTCTACCTGCCTTGTTACGTACCTAAAAATGTTAATGATTAACCGATTATTAATCATTAATTCTCCCGACGATCGGTGAAGAAAATTTCACCGAATGCCCATCCCTAGTCAATACACATGATTAGCATGACATTGGTTGGCTCGAGGACGCATGAATACAGTCCCGTCTGACTGCTTCCTGTGGTTCCCTGTCCGCATGTAAATTGTCCTCTGCTTCTTCCAGCTCTGCTGCTGGGTGTGAAGAATGTTCCAGAGGAATGTCCCCCCGCTGTGTTTAGTGTCACCACACCAGGCCCTCCCCCCGAACACCCAGAAAGGGCTGTGACCCCCCCCCCCCTTGTTTGGGCTCAAGTCGATGCCAGTGGAGGCTACCACGGGGGGGTGAGGGAGTGGGGGGGGGGTGTTGCTGCTCCGGTCGAACTGCCTGCTGGTGAGGAGAGTTGGAGGGCCTGTAAGTCTGTGGGGGGAAAAGGGGAGGGGTGGAAAAGCCGGTGGTTATGAAAAAAAAAAAAGAAAACTTATGTCTCTGACTCGCGGCTCGCCCTGCGAGGATGTGGGGAAGGCGGGCGGCCAAATTCCCCGAGGATGCGTAGCGGTTGTGAAACAACTGTAGCTGTGTGAGGGACTTGGCTGTGTGGCCGTAGATGCGGAAGGGACAGCAATCGGCTAAGTCCCCGTTGTGTGCCGCGGCTGAGAAACGCATACAAACAATGGAGCTGGTTTGTCTGTGGTGTGTAGCGCGCGCTGCGGCCACGTAGCTTCCAGTGGCGCTGTCCTCATAATCCTACAGTGTGCGCGCGTGGCTTCTGTGCGCGGAAGGTCCGTTGCCGAGAGGTGGGTCAGGGAGCTTGATGGAAATCAATGCAGTCGGCGCTGATGGGCTTCCCTGTTCAGGCTGTTTCTGTGCGTTGCTCGTGTTGCTGATCCTCGTGCGTCTCGGTCCCAGCGCTGTGCTCTCCATCCGGCCCTGAAGGTCACCATCGTGGAGAGAGGACAAGGTGCGCACGCTCCCGTGTGGGTGCGAAGGATGTAGGGGATCCCCGGTCTCTGGAATCCACAGTGCGGTGAGAGGGAGAGATAGTCCATTTCACGTTAGGTCACCAATGTAGAGGGTGAGAAGGAAAGGATGTGGAGGCGAGGCACGGGCGTAGGTCGGCACAGATTCTTTATTGACCCTCTTAACATGAATATAGCCTGTTGACCCCAGCGTTGCCGCTGGGGCCCTCTTGGATGGTCTTGAGAGTAGAGCATAGAGAGAGCTGAGAGTGAAACAAGCTCTTTTATACCATGATACAGACAGAGAGAATGCATGGCACATTAGCATATCAATTGTCATCTAATACACATTGGTCAATACACATGATTAGCATGACATTGGTTGGCTCGAGGACGCATGAATACAGTCCCGTCTGACTGCTTCCTGTGGTTCCCTGTCCGCATGTAAATTGTCCTTTGCTTCTTCCAGCCCTGCTGCTGGGTGTGAAGAATGTTCCAGAGGAATGTCCTCCCGCTGTGTTTAGTGTCACCACACCATGCCGTTATCAATCTTTTTCCCACGCCAGTCGTGAGAGAAGTTGTTGCATTTGATAATGCAGCAAAACTTCCCCATTCTAATGTTGTGCGGTATTCGGAGGAATAATAATAAACAACTGAAGCAACGCTTACTAAACGAAGACAGGCAGACAACTTTTCCCATGTTTCCTTGAAGTTTATCTGTTGGGTGATGTCACGTGCCCATTCTCTATACTGTTTTTTTAGCCAATTTTAAAAAAAATCTTATTTATTATTGCTCTGAATGCTGCTGTCTCTTTGCTGCTGCAGTATTGTAATTTCCTGTTGTTTGGCTAATAAAGGATTATCTTATCAGTACCTTGGATGAGTTCAGTTTTGACGCATATCTAAAGAGGGCTTAACCTGCAAGGTTAACCAACAACTGAAAGGACTTAAATGTGAACTTTTTCTATTGAAAAAGACACCAATTCCTTTGGCTACATGCCAGGTTTACAGTGGTGTGAAAAAGTCTTTACCCCCTTCCTGATTTCTAATTTTTTTGTATGTTTGTGACACTTATATGTTTCAGATCATCAAACAATTTTAAATATTAGACAAAGATGACACAAGTAAACACAAAATGCAGCTTTTAAATGAAGGTGTTTATTATTAAGGGTAAAAAAAAAAAAAAATCCAAACCTACGGCCCTGTGTGGAAAAAGTGATTGCCCCCGTTAAAACATAAATTAACTGTAGTTTATCACATCTTCAGAAAGCTGAGTTCAGTTTCTCTAGCTACACCTAGGCCTGATTACTTCCACACCTGTTCTCAATCAAGAAATCACTTAAATGGGACCTGCCTGACAAAGTGAAGTAGACCAAAAGATCCTCAAAAGCTAGATATCACGTTGCGATCCAAAGAAATTGTGGAACAAATGAGAAACAAAGTAATTAAGATCTGTTAGTCTGTAAAAGGTTATCAAGCCATTTCTAAAGCTTTGGGACTCCAGCAAACTACAGGGAGAGCTATTATCCACAAATGGCGAAAACATGGAACAGTGGTGAGCCTTCCCAGGAGTGGCCAGCTGACCAAAATTACCCCAAGAGCGCAGCAATGACTCATCCAAGAGGTCTCAAAAGACCCCACAACAACATCCAAAGAACTGCAGGCCTCACTTGCCTCAGTTAAGGTCAGTGTTCATGACTCCACCATAAGAAAGAGACTGGGCAAAAATGGCCTGCATGGCAGAGTTCCAAGACCAAAACCACTGCTGAGCAAAAAGAACATAAAGGCTCGTCTCAGTTTTGCCAGAAAACATCTTGATGATCCCCAAGACTTTTGGGAAAATACTCTGGGGTCTGACGAAACACAAGTTAAACTTTTTGGAAGGTGTGTGTTCCATTACATCCAGCGTAAAAATAACATGGCTTTTCAGAAAAGGAACATCATACCAACAGTAAAATATGGTGGTGGTATTGTGATGGTCTGGTGCTGTTTGGCTGCTTCAGGACCTGGAAGACTTGCTGTGGTAAATGGAACCATGAATTCTGCTGTCTACCACAAAATCCTGAAGGAGAATGTCCGGCCATCTTTTCTTGACCTCAAGCTGAAGTACATTTGGGTTCTGTAGCAGGATGATGATCCAAAACACACCAGCAAGTCCAACTCTGAATGGCTTAAGAAAAACAAAATGAAGACTGGAGTGGCCGAGTCAAAGTCCTGACCTGAATCCGATTGACATGCTGTGGCATGACCTTAAAAAGGCGGTTCATGCTCGAAAACCCTCCAATGTGGCTGAATTACAACAATCCTGCAAAGATGAGTAGGCCAAAATTCCTCCACAGTGCTGTAAAAGACTCATTGTCAATTATCGCAAACGCTTGATTGCAGTTGTTGCTGCTAAAGGTGGCCCAACCAGTTACTAGGTTTAGGGGGCAATCACTTTTTCACACAGGGCCATGTAGGTTTGGATTTTTTTCCCCTTAATAATAAACACCTTCATTTAAAACTGCATTTTGTGTTTACTTGTGTTATCTTTGTCTAATTTTTAAATTTGATGATCCGAAACATTTAAGTGTGACAAACATAAAAAAAATTAGAAATCAGGAAGGGGGCAAACACTTTTTCACACTACTGTATATTTGCTTCAGATGAGGGGATGTTTTGCATTGTTCAGCAAAAACTCTGGTATGGAGATGCTCACTTAGCTTCTTTCATTAACCTCAGTATTTCTCTATTTAGTCTTCATCCTTAGTTTGCATGATTACATTCCAAAAAATAATATTACTGTGTCTGTGTTCAGCTTCTGTACCTCATCCCAAGACTTTTACCTGAAGCCAGACGAGCTAATGCTAGTTCCCCCATAAACGAACACCAGGAGGAGATGCTGTCCGGACTGTGGAGCACAGTCACAGGCACCAACGCCACCTGGAAGAAGAGCGCCTGGCATCTGTGGAGAAACGCTGCCTTCCAGCAGCTCAGACAGATGCCACAGTGTCAGGTGAGGTGTCCACATGTTGTCCTGCTCTAGGTTAAAGGAATCTGCTCATTCAAGTCAAATAACTGTCAATAAATTAATCAGATTATGACAAGATTGACTGGAAGACTTGAAAACTCCTTTTAGTGTTAAAGTAAATGATGTCTTCATCATAGTGCTGTTTGCCAGTTAGAATAATCAGGATTAATCACGATGTCCATAGTTAACTCTTGATCACACTTTAATCACACATTTTCTAAATCTAATAGAAATATGAATTTCTGTTCAAAATGGCCTTTTCTTTGTCCATTTCGGCTTACAAAGCCTTTTTTTCTAGATTGCTGTTGGCATGCTGCATTGTGTCCTGATTTCCTAAATTGCTTCATGGGTAGAGGGCCTAAAGTTTGGGAAGCAATCTGGGTCAAAAACACACATCCACATGTTTCATTAGTTATGTATCAAAATAGTGACATCAAATGGGGTGGTGTGTTAACTCGTTACTATGGCGTCATCTGTGACAGCATTAGTTTATCACTTTTAGCAAGCAACAAGTTAACCAGCTCATCCAACTCATCAAAGTCAAAGTGCCTTTGTTGTCATTCCATTGTTAATGAACAATGCAACGAAATTGAGATGCTGCTCCCTAAAAACAAACTATAAACAAACTATCACACTCAGTTCTCTCATGCATTTAACATTCTTATAATTACAACAATAAATAATGCTTGAAACAAAATTACCTAAAAGTTGAAAATAATGCTTGAAACAAAATTACCTAAAAGTTGAATAAAATATGTATGTAGCAATAATGAAAAACATACTGAGCGATAAATACAAAAGACCAGCTTATACACACAGGGTTGTTGCTACAAAATAACCTAAAATAACAAAAAATATCAGAAAAATATTAAAAAATATCAGCAGTCTGTGCGTGTTACAAAAATCCATTCAAAATACATACTGCTGCTGGGAAAAAACTATGATTAAACCTGGTAGTCGGGTTTTAGGGGATCTGTACCACTTTCCCGAGGGGAGCAAGTGAAAGAAGTCATGGCCTGGATGAGCACAGTCTTTAATGATGGCAGTAGCTCTGTTGAGGTACCGAGACCTGGAAATCTCTTCCAGAGAAGGGAGAGAACAGCCAGTGATTTTTTGCGCAGTCTCAATCACTCTCTGGAAGGCTTTGCGGTCTGCGGCTGAACAGCCCTCATACCAAACCATGATGCCATATGGCAGAATGCTCAATATTATAGAATACCATTTTCTCAAAGCACTTCATAACAATGGGTGTTAATGCTACTGGTCGATAGTCATTCAGACTGCTAATAGTATGTTTTTTGGTACAGGAATAATGATTGCAGATTTTAAACACTGTGGAACAACGGCTGCCTTGAGAGACAAGTTAAATATGCCAGTCAAAACAGAGCATAGCTGATCTGCACATGCTCTGAGCACCTTTCCTGGCACTCCATCGGGACCAGTAGCCTTTCTCGGGTGAACTGCTCTCAGTGTCTGTCTCACCTCATGATCCTGCAGGATAAGCACATCAGAGCTGGCATTCAATAACATCTGTGGGTCCGGGTGAGGTGTATTTGCCTCAAACCGTGCGAAAAAGCAGTTCAGTTCTTCTGCCAGTGAGGCGCTGATGTCACTGGAAATGATGCTGCTGCCCTTATAGTTTGTGATATGGTTAAAGCCTTGCCATATTCGTCTCGAATCATTATCAGAAAAATGGTCCTCGACTTTCTTCTTATAGGTCTGTTTAGCCTCCTTAATGCCTTTCTTTAGATTAGCACGGGCAGTGCTATACAGATCTGTATCCCCTGACCTGAAGGCTGTATCACGAACTCTGAGGAGTGCCTGGACTTCTTTTGTCATCCAAGGCTTCTGGTTAGGAAAAACCCTGATGCATTTTTCCACAGTCACCTGATTGATGCAGAAGGTAATGTAGTGTAATACAGTCTGTGTGTACATTTCCAGATCCTCATTCTTGAATAAATCCCATAGTGTGTTTGAAAAACAGTCCTTCCGCTGAGAAAGAGCTCCCTCAGGCCATGTTGTGATGTTCTTTATAGTAGGTCTAGCAGTTCTCCTGAGGGGGGTGTATGCTGGGATGAGGAGCAATGATAGATGGTCTGACAGGCCAAGATGTGGACACGGCACAGCTCTGTAGGCATGCTTCAGGTTCGAGTACACCCGATCAAGACAATTATTTCCCCTAGTGGCACATTTCACATACTGTGTGAAATTAGGCAGCACAGTTTTCAAACATGCTTGATTAAAATCACCAGCTATAATGTGAACACCCTCGGGATAGGCCTGCTGCTGTTTATTTATTACACTGTACAAATGACTAAGGGCCGCTTTAGTATTTGCATCAGGGGGAATATAGACGGCTGTTAAAATGATCACGCTCAGCTCTCGAGGAAGATAAAAAGGCCGACATAAGACTGACATTGTCTCTAGATCAGGAGAACAGTAAGTGTTAATAATACTGCTGTGTTTAGTCCAAGTGTTGTGAAGAAAAATGCAGAGTCCGCCTCCTCTTTTTTTTACCGGATTCTGCTGTTCGGTCCAATCGGTGAAGTGTGCGCCCCGGCAGCTGTACAGCAGCATCGGTGATCAGCGGGTGGAGCCAGCTTTCCGTTAACAACAGCACACAGCAGTCTCTCGCAGTTTTATTAGTTGCCAGCTGTAGCTCTAGATCATCCATCTTGTGGACGATGCTTCTGGCGTTGGAGAGAAAAATGCTCGGTAGCGGCGGTCTATGCGGTTGTTTCTTTAGCCTCGCTAGCAGGCCCGACCGGCATCCCTGCTTTTTCTTTCTCTCCCTCCTCCGTCTGCGTTGCTTCCCAGGACCGACAACAGTCCATGGTGATCCCGCTGGTCTACAGATAGCCTCCGGTATGTCTTGTGTGTTCTTGAAAACTGCTGTAACAGCAGACTTTTGTTGAAGTCCAATGTTTATCAGCTCAGTACGACTGTACACAAATCCAGCTTCACACGGTCCAATATCCAAAAACAGCACACATACGAACAAAAATAGGGAGCAAAGAGCCGCTGCACAACCGCGCGCCGCCATCTTAGCAAGAGAAGAGTCATAACTACAGTTGTGACTCTCAGCCTGGGGCCCAAGATCACAGAGGGCTGTTAATGGGTTGTGACAGTCCCAGAATGAGATTTCCATATATTAAGAGTAGTAACTAGGGCTGAGCAGTATATTTAAATTTTATCATTATCCTGATATCACGGGGCCTCATTTATGAAATGTGAACAGAACGGATTTGTTGGTACAGTATCTCACAAAAGTGAGTACACCCCTCACATTTTTGTAAATATTTTATTGTGTCTTTTCATGGGACAACACTGAAGATATGACACTTTGATACAATGTAAAGTAGTCAGTGTACAGCTTGTATAACAGTGTAAATTTGCTGTCCCCTCAAAATAACTCAACACACAGCCATTAATGTCTAAACTGCTGGCAACAAAAGTGAGTACACCCCGAAGTGAAAATGTCCAAACTGTGCCCAAAGTGTCAATATTTTGTGTGGCCACCATTATTTTCCAGCACTGCCTTAACTGTCTTGGGCATGGAGTTCACTAGAGCTTCACAGGTTGCCACTGGAATCCTCTTCCACTCCTCCATGACGACATCACGGAGCTGGTGGATGTTAGAGACCTTGCGCTGCTCCACCTTCCGTTTGAGGATGTCCCACAGATGCTTAATAAGGTTTAGGTCTGGAGACATGCTTGGCCAGTCCATCACCTTTACCCTTAGTTTCTTTGGCAAGGCAACGGTCGTCTTGGAGGTGTGTTTGGGGTCGTTATCATGTCAGAATACTGCCCTGAGGCCCAGTTTCTGAAAGGAGGGGATCATGCTCTGTTTCAGTATGTCACAGTACATGTTGGCATTCATGGTTCCCTCAATGAACTGTAGCTCCTCAGTGCCGGCAGCACTCATGCAGCCCCAAATCATGACACTTCCACCACCATGCTTGACTGTAGGCAAGACACACTTGTCTTTGTACTCCTCACCTGGTTGCCGCCACACACGCTTGACACCATCTGAACCAGATAAGTTTATCTTGGTCTCAACAGACCATGGGACATGGGTTCAGTAATCCATGTCCTTAGTCTGCTTGTCTTCACCAAACTGTTTGTGGGCGTTCTTGTGCATCATCTTTAAAAGGGGCTTCCTTCTGGGACGACAGCCATGCAGACCAATTTGATGCAGTGTGCGGTGTATGGTCTGAGCACTGACAGGCTGACCCCTCCACCCCTTCAACCTCTGCAGCAATGCTGGCAGCACTCATACGTCTATTTTCAAAGGACAACCTGTTGGATATGATGCTGAGCACGTGCACTCAGCTTCTTTGGTCGACCATGGCGAGGCCTGTTCTGAGTGGAACCTATCCTGTTAAACTGCTGTATGGTCTTGGCCACTGTGCGGCAGCTCAGTTTCAGGGTGTTTGCAAACTTCTTGTAGCCTAGGTCATCTTTATGTAGAGCAACAATTCTTTTTTTCAGATCCTCAGAGTTCTTTGCCATGAGGTGCCATGTTGAACTTCTAGTGACCAGTATGAGAGAGTGTGAGAGCGATAACACCAAATTTAACACACCTGCTCCCCATTCACACCTGAGACCTTGTAACACTTAACGAGTCACATGACACTGAGGAGGGAAAATGGCTAATTGGGCACAATTTGGACATTTTCACTAGGGCAGGGATGGCAATTTTCCGCCGATCCGCGGATTTCCGCTGATTTATTTTCAAATTGATCATTTCTGTGAATCGTCTAAATCCGTTGAGAAAATTTTAGGGGGGGGGGGGGGTAAGGTACCTTATTGTTACCGATTTTAGTGAAAATCAACACGATTACATAAGCGCTCTGCACTTCCCCGGAAGTTGTCTCCCGCGATAACCCGGATGTGTTGTGTTCAAGCTACTGCTGTATTGCAGGCTCGTGGCTCGCTGTATGCGTCTATTGTGGCTCGTTGTATGCGTTTTCAAAAATTCATGGTGGCGTGTTCTCAGGGATGTGATTTTCTGCTAATTCGCCGAATTCCGCTTTATTTTATCTTCCAGGAAGATAAAGTACGTTAAGTACGTTAGCGGCTTGTGGTTCACGAATGCAGTGAAGGTGCGCCCTTTCAGGCAGGACTGGAAGTGGCGTATGGCCAGATGGAGAGCCATTAACTCTCTGTTACTGGCGGCGTACAACGGCTGTATGAGCTGGGCTGCGCGGGGGAGGAAACGGTAATAAAAGTTAACCATCTCCTTTGATGATTCCAAACAGTTTGAAATTGACAGTGCACAGTGGACATTGATTCATAACTTTTGAATATTTCTAAGACTTGGCTACATCGGTGATTGTGCAAAATGAACTGCTCAAGTCTCAATGGAGATTGAAACTGGTGATCTGAAATGAATGCTGAAATTATAAAAAGTAATGGTATGTTGGAATTTTATTTCTATTATGGAAGAGATAAAATTAACTGATTTTGATTTGATCAAGTGTTAAAGCATGTGATGGATAATGCTTGTTGGAATATTTTAGGAATGCTATCTTCTTGGAACATAAGTCAATGTTATACAGTAATAAGTGGCATTCAGCTGTTTGTTTTATGTCATTTAAGCACAGTTCTGGTACTTAAAAATCATAAAAACCCAGGAGCTTCGGGGGGCTTTGCCCCCCCTTGCCCCCCCCCACCGGGCTCTGCCTCGGACCCTGCTGGGGGACTGGGTCCCCCAGACCCCCTGCTGAATTTTCAGATAATTTCCCCAACCCCAAATCACATCCTTGGTTCATGTTGGAATTCTGAGCTTTCGGTATTGTTTTCAGCGGAATTATCTTTATCGAAGGATCAGGAGTCATCAGTGCTAGAAATGGACAAAAGTGTCAAAAATAAGTTCCGATGGAATTGGCTTGAGAGAAAAGTGACGGTAAAGGTGAAAATTGGCTCAAAGTTCGACGAGGTAACAGAAACACTCGGACAATTTCTGAAGAAACCAGAAAAGGAGATGAAGTTCAAAGTTCAGAGGCTGACACAGCTTGCTGCCAAAAGGAAGAAAGTTTCACATTAGAAGTGACTTGGTGACAAGTGTAAATAGTGTAATAAACTCTTATAGAACTGTTAAATATGTTGGACTAAAGACAGTGAGACAACATTGAAGAAAAAGTAAGTTAACTTTTCATTAAATTTAATGATTTATCTAAGTCTAGTATTTCATTTTTTTAATCATTTTTTTCAGTCTAAATTACTTCTGTTTTACTGAAAACCTCCCAGCTTCAGGGGGGCTGCGCCCCCCGACCCCCCCCCATAAGTCAATCGACCAAATTAGATTTCAGCTGAAATCAGAATTTCCTGTTGCCATCCCTGCTAGGGGTGTACTCACTTTTGTTGCCAGCGGCTTAGACATTGATGGCTGTGTGAGTTATTTTGAAGGGACAGCAAATTTACAGTACATCCGGAAAGTATTCACAGCACTTCACTTTTTCCACACTTTATGTTACAGCCTTATTCCAAGGGATTAAATTTATTTTTCCCCTTAAAATTCTACACACAATACCCCATAATGACAATGTGAAAAAACTGTTTTTTGAGAATTTTGCAAATTTATTAAAAACAAAAAACTAAGAAATCACATGTACATAAGTATTCACAGCCTTTGCCATGAAGCTCAAAATTGAGCTCAGGTGCATCCTGTTTCCACTTATCATCCTTGAGGTGTTTCTACAGCTTAATTGGAGTCCACCTGTGGTAAATTCAGTTGATTGGACATGATTTGTAAAGGCACACACCTGTCTATATAAGGTCTCACAGTTGACAGTGCATGTCAGAGCACAAACCAAGCATGAAGTCAAAGGAATTGTCTGTAGACCTCTGAGACGGGATTGTTTCGAGGCACAAATCTGGGGAAGGGTACAGAAAAAATTTCTGTTGCTTTGAAGGTCCCATTGAGAACAGTGGCCTCTATCATCTGTAAAAGGAAGAAGTTCAGAGCCACCAGGACTCTTCCTAGAGCTGGCCGGCCGTCTAAATTGAACGATCGGGGGAGAAGAGCCTCAGTCAGGGAGGTGACCAAGAACCCGATTGTCACTCTGACAGAGCTCCAACATTGCTCTGTGGAGGGAGGAGAACCTTCCAGAAGGACAACCATCTCTGCAGCAGTCCACCAATCAGGTCTGTATGGTAGAGTGGCCAGACGGAAGCCACTCCTTAGTAAAAGCTACATGGTAGCCCCCCTGGACTTTGTCAGAAGGCACCTGAAGGACTCTCAGACCATGAGAAACAAAATTCTTTGGTCTGATGAGACAAAGATTGAACTCTCTGGCGTGAATGCCAGGCATCATGTTTGGAGGAAACCAGGTACCACTCATAACCATGCCAATGGTGGTGGCAGCATCATGCTGTGGGGATGTTTTTCAGTGGTAGGAAGTGGGAGACTAGTCAGGATAGAGGGAAAGATTAATGCAGCAATGTACAGAGACATCCTGGATGAAAACCTGCTCCAGAGCACTCCTGACCCCAGACTGGAGCAATGGTTCATCTTTCAGCAGGACAACGACCCTAAGCACACAGCCAAGATATCAAAGGAGTGGCTTCAGGACAACTCTGTGAATGTCCTTGAGTGGCCCAGCCAGAGCCAAGACTTGAATTCACTTGAATATCACTTAATCTTATCCTACACTTTATTACATGTATAGTTTATTTCTCTTATCTTATCATGTTTAATGTTGCAGCATTGTACCGAGACAAATTCCTAGTTTGTGTACTACATGAACAATGGCAATAAACCTGATTCTGATTCTGATTCTGAATTCAATTGAACATCTCTGGAGATATCTAAAAATGGCTGTGCACCAACGCTTCCCATCCAACCTGATGGAGCTTGAGAGGTGCTGCAAAGAGGAATGGGTGAAACTGCCCAAAGATAGGTGTGGCAAGCTTGTGGCATCATATTCAAAAACAACTTGAGGTTGTAATTGCTGCCAAAGGTGCATCAACAAAGTATTGAGCAAAGGCTGTGAATACTTATGTACGTGTGATTTCTTAGTTTTTTATTTTTATTCATAATCATCATAGCAGTCTGTCTGGGGCGACAATGACTGTTTCATTTAAGTCTGATCAGATTCCTCCACGCAGCTCTGTCCTTTGCCCTCCGCTGCCAAGAACTCCTGGCCTTGTTAACTTGGGCGACGTCCGAGTCGGTATGAGTTGCTTTCTGACTGACCATTTCATGAAACTGCTTGCAAAGTATTTGAGTATTGCTAGCTTTTGCTGGACTTGCGGCACATTCTTGGCAGATACAGGTATTATCAGTGGCAAGGACAGGCCAAGACAAACTGACGCCAGTATGTGTTGCAGTGACTGACCAGATGATAAGTTTGTTTTATCTCTGCTCTTTGGTTAGTGCATGTCACGATGCAACAACTGGCAAAAGTCCACCACAAACCTTGCAACAGATCCATGCAGCCCTTATACAAACAGGCAGCCTGTAGACAAGCCCAAAAAATAATCAGTGACATGAGCCATGTACTAAACAATGAATATGAGCTGCTGCCCTCAGGGAGGAGATACAGAGTCCCCAAGTGCAGGTTCAATAGATATAAGAACTAATTTATCCTGACGTCTCCGAACTTAAATAGATAGGCCAGGGACACTTATAATTCCTGCTCTTAATGACTACTGTTATATACAAATGGGTCTCAAATATTGGTAAACGTGCCCTGTTATAGTACTGCATGAGTTTATTGACGATACACAGAAGAAATTCAATATTACGCTGAACTCCATCACTGAACAGTGATATAAACTAAAATAATTATGGCTGAACAACTCCCATTCCCCAAAGTGCAAGATAGACTATTATCTTGAATGTAAGTGATAAAAGATCAGACAAATAAGTGATCTGACTAAGGGAGCGGGTGTGAGGAGAGTACACTACACTACAGCGAGTGTTTGAACATCTTTTGAGGTAAAATCATTACTACATCTGGTCAGTGAGCTTTAAAACTGAATCTCCATTGTGAACGGACAACCCCCCCCCCCCCCGCCGCCGCTGTCCTGTTGTAAATGAAAGATGTGTGTGTGACACCCGACATGCAGCAGACAGGTAGGCATGGAAAGACAGAGAATATTCTCTATTTTTTTTTTCTTCAAAAAAACACAGACTCCAATAGCCGATACAGAGCAACAGAATAATTTATTTTTTCCTCTCCGCTCGGAACCGAGTGATTGGGAACCGTAGGGAGTTTTCAAATGAAGGTGCTGCCAATAATTTCCAAATCTCTACTCTTTAATACGCATTCAACAAAATTTAGCTGTTGGAATGGATATTGTGTTAATGTTTTTATTTGCTTTTGCACAAAAGTTTTTCTGTATAGCAGAAGCTTCTGCTTAATTTATAAATCACTAATAGGAAATTTTTGGCAATCCTGTGCTTTTCTTGTATTGTTATACAGAATATCACTGCAGTAAGCTGGAAAAAAGCATCTGCGCTATCCAAGCCGCCAGGCCCAGGTGCGCCAGTAGTGTGGCGTTCGCTAGAGCTGTTTTGACCTCAAAAAACGCCTGCTCTCACTCAGGAGTCCAGTCGACTCTGTCCACCGGTTTCCATTTCTTGAGGGTGGCGTACAACGGCTGCATGAGCTGGGTTGTGCAGGGGGGGAAACGGTTGTAGAAGTTAACCCCAAAAACTCCTGCAGCGCCCTGACCGTCTGAGGCCGGGGAAAATCTGCCACTGCGCACACTTTGTCTGGTAAGGGTATCGTGCCCTCCAGTGAGATGCGGTGGCCCAAAAAATCGATTCCCCTCACCCCGAACTGGCACTTCGCCGGGTTGATTATTAACCCGTGCTCCTCCAACCTCTGGAAAACTGTCCTGACGTGGGCTACGTGTTCGTCCTCAGATGCGCTGGCCACCAGGATGTCGTCCCGGTAGACGAACACAAATGGCAGATCGCGTAGCACCGCATCCATCATGCGTTGGAATGTCTGTGCCGCGCCTTTTAACCCGAAAGGCATGCGTAAGAACTCAAAAAGGCCAAACAGGGTTATTGCTGCCGTTTTGGGTATGTCCTCCACGCGCACCGGGACCTGGTGGTAACCGCGGACCAGGTCTATCTTGGGAAAAAATGCGCACCCCTGTAAGGTGAACGGAAAAATCCTGAATATGGGGGATTGGGTAGCGACAGTGCGCTGTGGCGTTGTTTAATCTGTGGAAATCTCCGCATGGTCGCCACGATCCCTCGGTTTTTGGCACCATATGTAGCGGGGATGTCCATGGGCTGTTTGATCGTCTGATGATGCCCAGCTTTTCCAAGTTGGCAAACTCCTCGCGCGCTATGGCCAGTTTAGCTGCGTCCAGGCACCGAGGTCATGTGAAAATGGGCAGCCCCGTGGTGGTAATGAAGTGCTCCACCCCGTGTTTAGTGACAGCCACCAAAAACGTTGGAACCGTGAGTGCTGGGAACTGGTTGAGTAGTGTGTGGAACTTACCCCCTGGAGCTGTGACATTGGCTAGTGTTGTGGACCCGGCTCCTCTAGCTGTAAAGGGCAGAGAATCAAAGGACATTGCATTAATGAGGCGTCTGTTAAGATAAGATAAGATAAGCCTTTATTAGTCCCACAACGGGGAAATTCCAGGATTGCAACAGCACAGGGATAGCAACACTCAGAGCAACAATCAGAAGGCAAGAAAAAAAAAAAAAAAAAAAAAAAAAAACAAGCAAGCAAGAGCAGCTAATATACATATGTACAACTTAACATAACATACAACATATGTATGTTAGTGACATCGACTAATAGTCCATGTGCACACAAAAAATCAGCGCCCAAAATGGGGAAGTTACATGCTGCTATGATGAATGTCCATTGGTATGTATGGCCGTGCAAGGATATAGTCAGTGTCCTCTCACCAAAACTCTTAATGTCTGAGCCATTTGTGGCCGGCAGCTCGGGGCCGCTACTTCCCGCCAGCCGGTCTGCGTAGGATGGCAGGATGAGGCTCTTTTGGGAGCCGGAGTCCACGAGGAGCCGTCTCCCCAAGCGTGAGTCTGCCACATAGAGCAGCTTGTTTGTGTCACCAGCGGTCGCAGCTGCTACCGACTGCCGGCCCTGGTGTTTCCCGAGCGCTTGAATTGGCACGGTGGCACGCATTGGTGTGCGTCTTCTCCAAAACGGCGGTGATAAAAGCAGAGCGTGTCTCTCCAGTGCTTCTTGGCCTCCACTGCGGCCACCGTCGATGGCTTCTCGCCTCCGCTGGCTGTCTAGCTGGGTTCCGATGCCGCTGCATTCACAGCGAAAACTCTGATGGTGAGGATAATCCGATCTGCCTCTTGTGCTAGCACCTGGTAGTTGCGCGTGGCCAGGAGCGGCGAATTGGCAAGAACTGCTGTGGCCGCTGTCGGGAGGAAAAGGTGGGCAAAGAGGAAATGCCCATCATCTGTGCTCATCAACGCCAACATCTTCTCCATTAATTCGACCGCCGACCCGTCTCCCAACTCAGAGCGCGTCAGGAACCTTTCCGCTCTCTTGCAGTCCGAGAACATGTGGCGCTGGGTCAGCGCGATTTTGAGAGCATCATATTTGTCGTGGGCTGGGGCTGTTGGAGCAGGCTCGTCACCTGCTGTGTTGTGCATGCGTCCAGTGCTGCAACCACGTGGTAGTATTTGGTGTCATCTGCCGTCACTCCCCGGAGCACGAACTGGGCCTCGGTGTGGAGGAACCAAGACTTCGGGTCATGTAACCAAAAGTCTGGGAGTTTGACCGAAATGGTGCATGCGGTGCTGGCACCTCCAGTCCGGGTCGTCTCCAGGGTGTTCGCCTTGAGTTCCATTGTGTGTCAAGGGTCACCAGTGTAGAGAGAGGAATGATCAGGCGAGGTGGTAGCTGGAGCAGAGCAGACTTTATTAATCTCTCTCTAACATCAGCAAGAATAAGAAGCCATGCATATCCGTTTCTCAGCTCTTACGCATCTCCTCCTGCCATGCCATTCAGTCTGAGTAGAGAACGTACTGACTGGGACCCCCACACCGGCATCCTTTGTCCCGCCCATGCAGCAGTTCTGATTGGCTGCTTAAGGTCTGACACTGACGAGTTCAGCTGCAGTCTGAAAAGTTTAACTTTTTTCAGCTCTGAGCGCCACGACAAATAACGGCCACCACCGAAAGCGTTTCAGCACCGAGGGCGCTCAGCGCTGTAAATGCTGGACTACCGTAAATTCCGGACTATTGGGCACACCTGAATATAAGCCTCACCAACTAAATTTAAAAAGAAAAAAAAAATTGTACATATATAGGCCACACTTGACTATAAGCCGCAGTTGTCCACGTTGTAACATGAGATATTTACACAGAAAGATGATACACAGAAAGATTTTTTAAAATTTTAATTAAATAAATGCTTTTTTCCGAACAGTGCCTACATATAACACGGCAGTAAAACGACTGCCGGCAGTAACACGGCCGTCTGCTCTCTGTGTGTTCACCCAGTCTTCAACAATGTTTTCAAGTTCGGGCCATCTGCTTTTATTACCTCTGAAAGCTTTTGTTGTCTTTGTGCATTGAGTCAGTTCTTCACGCTGCCGTCTCCAGCGTCTCACCATCGATTCATTGATGCCAAGCTTAGGTGCAGCAGCTCTATTTCCTTCTTTGACAGCCAGATTGATTGCCTTTAACTTAAAAGCTGCATCATATGCATTTCTTCATGTGTTTTCCATGATGAGGGTGTGTGCATGATGCGGAAAATGACTGTTCAAAACAGTAAAACTAGCGTCAAAACTAGCGTCTTCCTCGGCGCATCATCTTTTTCACCAGTCTGTCTCGCTCTTGTGCTTCTCTGGAGGCCATTAGCCCGTAAAAATCTATAGATTAGCCGCATCATTGTTTAGGCCGCAGGGTGCAAAGTGTGGGGAAATAAGTAGCGGCTTATAGTCCGGAATTTAGGGTACATAGAGAATGAATAGAAAACAGTCACCCAGAGCAGGAACAAATGCGTTTGGTGGTCCACACATACACAATGGATGTAGTGCATAAGATCCTTCATATAAAAAAAAAAATAGATGAAATAAAACACAATAAATAATACAAATAACATCTAAACATCTAAAAGGCATTTACATCTAAAAAAAAACAAAATACGTAGATGAATAAATAAATATATTATTTTTAATAAATTTGCAAAAATCTAAAAAAAAAACTTTTTTCACGTTGTCATTATGGGGTAGTCTGTGTAGAATTTTGAGGAAAAAAATGAATTTAATCCCTTTTGGAATAAGGCTGTAACATAACAAAAAATGGAAAAAGTGAAGTGCTGTGAATACTTTCCAGATGCGCTGTACACTGACTACTTTACATTGTATCAAAGCGTCATATCTTCAGTGTTGTCCCATCAAAAGATATAAGAAAATATTTACAAAAATGTGAGGGCTGTACTCATTTTTGTGAGATACTGTAAACTGTTAGTAGAGGGAAATTTACGTATGTTTTGGCATTCATTGAAATGTTTGTGGCTCCGAACTTTACATAACTATTGAGCTACTCTGTCATTGACAGCCTAGTCTTGTTTTAAATAATAAAGCTAAAAATCATGGTTTAACTTAGCCCAAAATGTTGCTTAAAGGAGTCCCAATCTTTTTTTCACAATAACGGGTAATTTATCCTTTTTATATGTGCTCTGTCAGATCAGCTCACTATCAGTATCAGCAGGTATCGAGTCAACATACACTACCGTTCAAAAGTTTGGGGTCACTTAGAAATTTCCTTATTTTTGAAAGAAAAGCACTTTTTTTCAATGAAGATAACTTTAAACTAATCAGAAATACACTCTATACATTGCTAATGTGGTAAATGACTATTCTAGCTGCAAATGTCTGGTTTTTGGTGCAATATCTATATAGGTGTATAGAGGCCCATTTCCAGCAACTATCACTCCAGTGTTCTAATGGTACAATGTGTTTGCTCATTGCATCAGAAGGCTAATGGATGATTAGAAAACCCTTGTGCAATCATGTTAGGTCTGCAATGCTGTAATTGCTGCAAATGCAGGATTCTTTGACAAAAGCAAAGTTTGAAGGAAAAAATTATTATTTCAAATACAAATCATTATTTCTAACCTTGTCAATGTCTTGACTATATTTTCTATTCATTTTACAACTCATGGTGGTAAATAAGTGTGACTTTTCATGGAAAACACAAAATAATTGTCTGGGTGACCCCAAACTTTTGAACGGTAGTGTATCTGTATCAGATCAGTGAATCCCTAGTAATAAATGTGATGCTGTTGTTGCATTTTGTCAAAACCAGGTTCACACGATTAAGAATTTATTACTGAGAATAACAATGTGTGCCTAAACATTCCAGGTTAAATATATAGATTATGAAACCACCATACAGCTCTAGCAAATCCATTGTTGACTGGGATTTAGACAGACATAGAGGTCTTGCAGCTTGTTGAAGAGGTACTGGTGAAAACTAAAAAATGTAGAGAACCTTTGATTTGGCTTGGGTTTTGTTAAAATTAACAGATAAACAATGTTGATGACGTTTGTTTGTGGCGGCACTTTGCATGGCAGCGACCCCTCTGATTCTACATGCGATTAACATTGTAGATGGGAGAAACGTAATTTTGTTCTACTGTACGTGATTGGCTGTATGGACTGAATGACAACAGAGATGGCTTCTTCTTCTTGAATAATAGTGAGCATTTTTGTGTAGTTGTCGTTCTCAGAATGGCTGGCTAACGAGCTCAGAGTACAGAGAAGTGAAGATGGCCTGTCTGATGCAGAACGGTAAGGCAGGAAACGGCTATAGATGTATGTGGAATAAAAGCACTGTGACATATGAAGTTTAGTGATTAAAAAAATACAATATTACCGCTGTTGTCCTGCTATACAGTTGCAGTCAGAGTTCTTCAACCCCCATTGCATTTTAAGTTTATTGGCCAAATTTTAAAAATTTCAGGTGTTTTCAATAAGCAAATTACACAAGAACAGTTTAAATGGTTAAATAAAACTAATATTACAAAGATTTTATCCAAATTCAACACTAAATCCTACTTTCAATGACTATTGCAGTCTCAAAATTATTCAACCTCATAAGAGCACACGTTTGCAAATCAGGTATGGCCTTGCTTCAGTAGTTGCAACAGGTGTGCTTGAAATAGAACACCTCAAATACCTGGACTGTTGACTGATGTTTGATTGGATGTCAGAATGAAAGCATCATGGTGCTGATGCCTTGGTGCCTGTGACAAGGAGGCATGGGGGCGGGGGGTGGCTGTAAAAAAGGCCCACTGCCACCTGTACTGACCCAGCATAGTTATTACAGTACCTTTTTCCCAGCTCTGTTGACGATAAAGGCGAGGTAAATTTGTGTTTATTTTGATAACAAAACCAGATGTGGAAATTGTGCCAAATAAAAATTTGATAAAATATGGTGATACAGTGATACAAGTCTTTAGTTCCACTTGATTTTGACCAGGCAAGCTGGTAACAATTCCATCACTATTGCGATCCATCGTGATACTATACATCCCCCCTGCCACGTCTACGTCAAATTTTGTCACTTAAGTACAGCTCACCATGGCTGCTTTTGTTTTGGTGGCTGCTGGCTCTTAGTCCTCCAGCTGCTGTGGTCCTTTGTGCTGCCCACATTCTCGGGGCTTCAATTTACCATGGAGACATTCAATTCAGTTCAATTCAACTTTATTTATATAGCGCCATTTCACAACAAACAGTCATCTTATAGCACTTTCAACTGTAGGGGAAACCCTCCAATTGCAGAAAGACCCCAGCAATCAGGCGATGCCCTGTGAGCAAGCACTTGGCGATGGTGGAGAGGAAATCTCCCTTTTAACAGGAAGAAACCTCCGGCAGAACCAGGCTCAGGGAGGGGCAGTCATCTGCTGCGACTGGCTGGGGGGTGAGGGGATAGAGACGACGAAAAGAACAGACATGTAGAGAGCAAACAGCACGATAGGGACTCAATCTGTGGGAGAGAATAAACATGTCTCTGCACACAGGAAGGGCAGTGGATGGTGTTGTTTACTCTGAGGTTGATGGTGGCAGGTGTCCAGAGTTTGCTGTTCAGCACCGCTTGGAGAAAAAGCAAGCTCCATGCCGGTGTGCTTTTAGCTTAGCTGTTGCTAACGCTGCTCTGAGGCGTGTGCTGGCCCATATGTTTCGAGTGTTTTGTTTTGTTTTTTTTTTTCATGCAGCGCTTCTTGTGGGTTGTGTATCAAGAGAATTTTGTTCCATCTTTGTTATAAAATCCAATAAAGGTTCGACATTTGATCACTTTTCGGTGCATCCAACTGCTTCCTAACTTGCAAAGCTAGCTGCAAATCTCACGAGACAAGCTATGATTTCACTTGACTGGGTGCTTGCTTTGCGCTGTCTATTGGACTGAAAACACAATTGGTTGATTAATACCCAAGGGCATGTAACATTTACATGAATATATGTAATTAATAAAAGATCAATCCATGTGTTTAGGGATCGGGGTGTCATCGTTGGTGTCAAGTATCATGGTCCATCACTGAATCAATCTTTTGTCCCACCCCTGCTGCCTACAGCGAAGCATGGCAGTGGCTCACTGATGCTCTGGGGCTGCTTCACTTTCTCTGCCACTGGAAACCTGCAGTGTGTCGAGGACAAGATGGATTCAATCAAGTATCAGGAAAAGGCGGTTGCAGCACACAAACCCAAGAATATTAGTGAACTGGAGGTCTTTGCTCATGACGAATATGCATCATATTTGCAGAAAATCATAGCAAAAGGGTGCTTTACTAAGTACTAAAGATGCTAGTCATGAAGGGGTTGAATAATTTTGAGACTGCAGTGGTCATTAAAAGTATTTTGTGTAGAATATGGAGAAACCACATATAATATTAGTTGTGTTGAGCTATTTAAACTGCTTTTGTTTGGATTTTTTTTATTGCAAATAGCTGCAAGTGTATATATTTTGCCAGTAAACCTAACCTGCAGTGAGGGTTGAATAATTTTGATTGCAACTGTATTTGTTTTCTATATTTTTATCTGATCAACAGCAGCTTCTTCTAGCACCATTACACCACATGATCTATTCACATGTGCCCATTTCTACTCATATGTGTTCTCTGTGCAGTCAGGAGTACCAGCAGTGGGTCTGTTTGGAGCACTACCTGCCTCTTCCAGAGAAGCAGGGAGGCTGTGGCGGAGACAGGAGAATCCTGTGCTCTCATCTCCTCAGGGCCATCATGGACCAGCAGTTAAGGTGTTTATTTGTGTTTCACATTGTAATCGTTAGTTAGCCAGGTTTCCGTGTCTTAAATGTCATGTTGTTTACATCTCTAACAATTTAAAATAATACTACATGGGCTGAAACAAAGTATCTTACTCCCAGTCGTAATCTAGCTTGTTTTAATTAATTTATGTGTGCAGCATCCCTCAGTTATTGTTGTTAGTGGTACTGTTAGCTTCCCAAGGTAAACTAGTTGAAAAAGTCTGTAAAATCAGAGACTCCTTATCATAGGACCTTTCATGACACCCAAAGTGCTTTACATTGGATTAGTTTTCATTCACTCCACAGACAGACACTGACAGTGGTAAGCTACTTCCACAGCTGCTGGGGAAAACTGATGGAAACGTGGCTGCCAATCTGCGCCAATGGCCTCTCTGACCACCGCCAAACATTTATACACATTCATACACCAGTGCCACAGATGCAACAGCAGGGTGACTGGGGGGAATGGGAATCGAATTGTTAACCGTCCTGTTATTGGATGACCTGCTTTAGCTCCTGAGCCACTACTGCCCTGTAAGAGTCATAAACATGATAGCTATGCTATACAAGATAGCTTGGCTAATAGACAAGAGCAAACGCTATTAAAAAAATGAACAAATGTGAAACAAAACTGTGTACAAAAAACAGTCAGTACTAGTTCCAGTATGTGTCATGATAAGTCAAAGTGGTTAAATTGGTTTAAAAATGAGAAAGCGCTGTCTTGTAAGTCAGTGTGATGTTTGGCTTTGATCAGAAGTACAAATTCCAATTCCAGTGAAGTTGAAATGTGTAAAACGTCAATAAAAATGGAATGCAATGATTTAAAACCCAACCTATATTCAATTGAATACACAACAAAGACAAGATATTTATTGTTCAAACTTATAACATTTATTGTTCTTTTGCAAATATTCACTCATTTTGAATGTGATGTCTGCAACACATTCCAAAAAATATGTTGCAGAGCCAGGTTTACCACTGTTGCATCACTTGTCCTTTTGACAACACTCGATAAGCATTTAGGAACTGAGGACACGAATTGTTGAAGCTTTGTAGGTGGGATTCTTTCCCATTCTTGCTTTATGTATAACTTAAGGGGCTCAACAGTCTGAGGTCTCCATCGTTGTATGTTGTGCTTCATAATGTTCCTCACATTTTCAATGGGAGACAGTTCTGTAGGCAGGCCAGTCCAGCACCTGTATTCTTTTACTACGAAGCCACACTGTTGTAACACCTCCAGAATGTGGCTTGACATTGTCTTGCTGAAATAAGCATGGATATCCCTGCAAAAGACGTTACTTGGATGGCAGCATGTGTTGCTCCTAAACCTGTATGTACCATTCAGCATGAATGGTGCCTTCACAGACGTGCACATTACCCATACCATGGGCACTAACGCATCCCCATACCATCACAGAGGCTGGATTTTGAACATTGCACTGATAACAATCTGGGTGGTTCTTTTTTCTCTTTTGCCCAGAGGTCATGAGATCCATGATTTCCCAAATCAATCTGAAATGTGGACTCATCAGACCACAGCACACTTTCCCACTTTGCATCAGTCCACCTCAGATGAGCTCAGACCCATAGCAACTGGTGGTGTTTCTGGGTGTTGTTGATAAATGGTTTTCCCTTTGCATGGCAGAGTTTTAACTTGCACTTGTAGATTTATTCAAAGGGTTTATTGATTTCAGTTTTTCCACATTTTAACAGGTCACACATGTCTTAATGTTTGTGACATATTTAGTTCAAATTTTCTTCAATTATTTAATTATTGCAGCACTTCGTAAAAAATTTTCTAGCCTTTCTGAAGATGCTTTTATTGAATCCTGTCACTTTAAGAAATCCCTGACTGCATTCAACTCCTCCCTCCCTCCCTCCTACATCACTTAGTCATTAGCTGGCTAGCTCCTAGCCTTTAGCTCGGCTGTATCTTGAGCTGAGCCGAATACTGGTCAAACTGGCCCCTGAAGTCAGCCCTGGGCTCTTTAAGGGTAGTATCTCAGGGAGTGGCAAGAAGAGGTGAATGCTGACAAACATTGCAATTTGAGGGGTTCTTTTAAGGTAAAATAAAGCTTCTCAGTCAAAAGTTGGGTCACAGGTCTGTTCTGTTTATTCAGAGAGTGCTCTGTTTCAAACATTTCCATCTTACACATGGAGAAATTGGTCACAACACCATAGCAACCATAACAGTCCTGTGACGTGCCTACTGTAGTATGACAACATACACTACTCACAAAAAGTTAAGGATATTTGACTTTTGGGTGAAATTTCACGATGCACCTAAAATGCACTATAACCTTTACAGGTGAACTTAATTTGACCTTCTCTAACCTTTTGAATGCACATGTCCAACTGTTCAGTGTTTCAGTACTTCTTGCATAACTTGCTGTTCTCTAACAAGGTACGTAATGGCAAAATTCACAACAGGTGTTTGGTCCATGAATCGACCAATTTTCTGGTTCAATTAGAATTGGTATTTAAACAGTCCTCTTCATCATGCTGTTCACATTTTGACATCATGAGACCAAGACGACATCTAACAATTGATCAACAGTACCTCGTCATTGCAAGGCTTCAAACAGGATGTTCTCAGAGCGAAGTGTCCACTGAGCTTAGAGTGTCACAGAGTGCTATCAACAGGTTGCAACAAAGAGACTGGAAGAGTCACAGAAAGGCACAGAAGTGGATGTCCTTTGGCCACATCCCACGCTGATGACCGGTTCAGGTTCAGGTTACTTTATTTGTACCCATAGGTAGATTTGTTTTGCAGTCTGGTGACATCCATATTTACAAACCACAATTACATTCAACATAAACACACAAACACAGGTACACATGAAGCTGACTATAAACATGATAAAAATACTCAAGGCTCCATCAATCAGGATATAAAGACAAAGAGATGAGAGAAAAACCAGAGATAAGAGAGAAGGGTCATATTAAAAAGTTAAAGACTAGTCAAAGAGGTTAAAAACTCAAAGGTCTAAAACCCAATAAAAGATTTAGAACCCAAATAAAATCCTACAAAAATAAGTAAATATAAAATGGAGTTAATAAATGGGTACCTAAATTATGTGCAATATATTTTTACAACTTGTTCAAATCTTTGACAGCAGCAGGAACAAAGCTGTTTTTGTAGCGCTGGGTTTTACTTTTTGGGACAGCAAACCTCCATCTCGAGGGAAGAAGCTGAAAGTTGCAGTGCAAAGGGTGGGAGTCATCATTTAAAATGGAGGTAGCAATCCTCTGTACCTGTCTGGTATACAAGGATGTCAGGCTCAGCTGTGACTCACCAAGCAAACGACTGGACCATCTAACTACCTGATCCAAGGATTTCCTCTGTTTCACTTTTATCTGACCAAACCATGACACTAAAGAAAAGGATAAAATGGATTCAATAGAAGCCCGATAAAACATTGTCATTATGGTTCGGTCAACTTGGAAGCATGCAAGTTTCGTCAAACAATGCAAATGTTGCTGACCCTTTTTGCACACCCTTTCACAGTTCTCTTCAAAGTTTAGATTACTATCAATAATCGTCCCAAGATATTTGTAGGATTGTACACATTCAGTGGTCTGACCTTTTAGTACGGTGACTTTGTGCCTGGGAGTTTTCCTCCTAAAGTCAATAATCATATCTTTAGTTTTTGTCGTATTCAGCTGCAGGTAGGAATCCTCACACCAGTGAACAAAATCATCAACTACTGGGCCGTGGCCACTCTCACCATCCTGGAGGAGACTGACAATAACTGAATCATCAGCATACTTTATAATGTGTCTGTTGTTATGTCTGCTCCGACACATGTTTGTGTACAGGATGAAGAGTAGTGGTGACAACACACACCCCTGAGGAGAGCCAGTAGAAGAGCACTTTAGGTCAGACAATGTACCATTGACCCTTACTCTCTGCATCCTGTTGGTTAAGAAATCCAGAATCCAACCCACCAGATTATTGCTCAAATCAAATTGTTGCAGGAGCCTTTCAACTAAAATATGAGGTTGGATTGTATTAAAGGCGGAGGAAAAGTCCACAAGTAAAAGCCTGGCATGTGTCCCATAAAATCCAGATGTTTAAAAAGCATGTTAAACAGAGTGACAGTGGCGTCCTCCATTGTGAACAGTGCCCTGCGGAACCAGATGATGAATACCACTCAACTCCAGGCACATTTAAGGGAGGTGAGAGGCACCCATGTATCATGTCAGATCATTCAGAACCATTTACATCTGTGTGGTCTGCGTGCTAGACGACCTGCAAGGGTACCTGACCACACCACCAGACACAGGTGTCATCATCTTGCACGGGCTAGGGAGCATTTACATTGGACAAGGGACCAGTGGGCCTCAGTGCTGTTCTCTGATGAAACTCGATTCATGTTGAACAGAAATGATGTTGATGTTAATGGTGAACGGTGTTGGAGATGTCAAGGAGAGTGCTATGCATCAGCCACTGTTGTCACCATGTTACAGTCTGGGCAGGTGTGTCTAATTTTTTGATTTTTTTTTTTTTTTTTGATTTTGTACACTTTATTGATCCCCAGAGGGGAAATTGAGGGCATCCGCCTGGATAGATGAAGCAGCCACGGTACGGCTCTATCCCTTCACCATTCACACACACATTCACACCAAGGGCCACTTTAAAGTCTCCAATTAACCTAACCTGCATGTTTTTGGCCTGTGGGAGGAAACCGGAGAAATCCCGGAGTAAACCCACGCAGATATGGGGAGAACATGCAAACTCCACACAGATCACTGTTGGTCAGGGGCTGGGATCGAACCAGGGATCCTATGGCCAAGGGTGAGTTGCTGTGCTGGCGCAGTGCTAACCACTGCTCCACGACACCACCCAATCAATAATAATAATCAATACAGAACTGCCCTACACCTTGTGAATGGTACAGTGACAAGCTGATACTAGCTGAATAACATTATTAATCCAGTCATTGTGCCCCTGTATGAACAACACAGGCCTAATTTCATCTTCATGGACAACAATGCTCCAGCTCATCAAGGTCACATCATTAGGGAACGGCTGCTGGAGGCTGGGGTACCTCAAATAGAGTGGCCTTCACTTTCTCCAGACCTGAATGCCATAGAAAACCTATGGGATCAGCTGAGTCGCCGTGTAGAGGCCCGTAACACTGCACCCACAACCTCAGTGACCTGAGGGCCGCCCTTCAAGAAAAGTGGAATGCCATGCCTCAGCAGACAATAAGTCGACTTGTGAACAGCACGAGACCATGATGTCTTGCCGTTGTCAAGCTGTAATTGATGCTCAAGAGGACATGAGAAGTTATTGGCTTTTGTTTCAATAAATTGTTTGAGATGAGGAAATCACCATTGCATGCTTCTACTTAATTGCCCTACTTTCATGATATTATATCACTGTAGTGTGAAATTTTTACGTTTTCAATAAATTTCACCCAAAAGCCAAATATCCCTAACTTTTTGTGAGTAGTGTATCTTATCCTGAGGTCATGTATATAATGAAACATGCGCCTTTCTGGACTCAGGATCCAGGATGTTATGTGCAAGTGATTATCATAGAAGCAAAGATTATCAAGGATAAGTGTGGTATGAAAGGAATATATGGTACAGTATGTGAGTAGTAGGTACAGTGGGGTAAAAAAGTATTTAGTCAGCCACCAATTGTGCACGTTCTCCCACTTAAAAGATGAGAGAGGTCTCCAATTTTCATCATAGGTATACCTCAACTATGAGAGACAAAATGAGAAAAAAAAAATCCAGAAAATCACATTGTCTGATTTTTAAAGAATTTATTTGCGAATTATGGTGAAATATAAGTATTTGGTCAATAACAAAAGTTCTTCTCAATACTTTGTTATATACCCTTTGTTGGCAATGACAGAGGTCAAACGTTTTCTGTAAGTCTTCACAAGGTTTTCACACACTGTTGCTGGTATTTTGGCCCAATCCTCCATGCAGATCTCCTCTAGAGCAGTGATGTTTTGGGGCTGTCGCTGGGCAACACGGACTTTCAACTCCCTCCAAAAATTTTCTATGGGGTTGAGATCTGGAGACTGGCTAGGCCACTCCAGGACCTTGAAATGCTTCTTACGAAGCCACTCCTTCGTTGCCCGGGCGGTATGTTTGGGATCATTGTCATGCTGAAAGACCTAGCCATGTTTCATCTTCAATGCCCTTGCTGATGGAAGGAGGTTTTCACTCAAAATCTCACGATACATGGCCCCATTCATTCTTTCCTTTACACGGATCAGTTGTCCTAGTCCCTTTGCAGAAAAACAGCCCCAAAGCACGATGTTTCCGCTCCCATGCTTCACAGTAGGTATGGTGTTCTTTCTCCTCCAAACACGACAAGTTGAGTTTTTACCAAAAAGTTCTATTTTGGTTTCATCAGACCATATGACATTCTCCCAATCCTCTTCTGGATCATCCAAATGCTCTCTAGCAAACTTCAGACGGGCCTGGACATGTACTGGCTTAAGCAGGGGGACACGTCTGGCACTGCAGGATTTGAGTCCCTGGCGGCGTAGTGTGTTACTGATGGTAGCCTTTGTTACTTTGGTCCCAGCTCTCTGCAGGTCATTCACTAGGTCCCCCCATGTGGTTCTGGGATTTTTGCTCACCGTTCTCGTGATCATTTTGACCCCACGGGGTGAGATCTTGCGTGGAGGCCCAGATCGAGGGAGATTATCGGTGGTCTTGTATGTCTTCCATTTTCTAATAATTGCTCCCACAGTTGATTTTTTTCACACCAAGCTGCTTACCTATTGCAGATTCAGTCTTCCCAGCCTGGTGCAGGTGTACAATTTTGTTTCTGGTGTCCTTTGACAGCTCTTTGGTCTTGGCCATAGTGGAGTTTGGAGTCTGACTGTTTGAGGTTGTGGACAGGTGCCTTTTATACTGATAACGAGTTCAAGCAGGTGCCATTAATACAGGTAACGAGTGGAGGACAGAGGAGCCTCTTAAAGAAGAAGTTACAGGTCTGTGAGAGCCAGAAATCTTGCTTGTTTGTAGGTGACCAAATACTTATTTTCCACCATAATTTGCAAATAAATTCTTTAAAAATCAGACAATGTGATTTTCTGGATTTTTTTTTCTCATTTTGTCTCTTAGTTGAGGTATACCTATGATGAAAATTGGAGACCTCTCTCATCTTTTAAGTGGGAGAACTTGCACAATTGGTGGCTGACTAAATACTTTTTTGCCCCACTGTATATGTAATAATTTCGCATCAGGTTCCTTTGGGGTTTGTGGGTGCCAGAGGTTGTTTTAACTGAAATTGACCTTCATTGACAGATTTTTTTTTTTTTTAAGGCAATGACAGAAAAATCTGAAAGTTGTCTTGTCATTTTGATAGATTACACAGGGGGTAATCTAATTAAAATCAATTTGCCGTTGTTGTGCATGGGTTCCTACAGAACCCATGCATAACAACACCCATGTTGGGGCGGATGCTCTACCACCTGGTTCACTAATCCACAGTCGATAATGTGTCTTGGCTTATTTTGTTACATTTTCACCATGATTTTACATTGAACTGTTAGCAATGGAATGCTAGGCTGTCTGAGTCAATCACTGTAACCGAAACACTGTAAGCTGTAAGGAAGTAATGGCTTTGATCACTATTTTCTATAAGTTCTTTTAATTGCCAGTGGAACCCTTGTTCATCTACTTACACTTGACCATATATGTTGTTCTTAGACGTTATTTTAGTTTATAGTTTGTTTTCTCTGAGACCCAAGGAGGCGGCTAACTGAGGCTAGCAGTTTATCCACTCATTTACATATTTTTCTGTGCTTATTGTACTCCAGGGACGGGTCACATCGACCACTGAAACCACACACTCCTGCCCATCACTTATGCATAATAATAATAATAATAATAATAATAATAATAATGGATTGATTAGATTCATATGGCGCTTTACATTTCAAGTGACATCTCAAAGCACTTACAGTGAGTCTATTATTCATTCACTCCAGACGGACATTGATAGTGGTAAGCTACTTCTGTAACATGGCTGCCAATCTGCGCCTGCCAATCCACGCCAATGGCCTCTCCGACCTCTACCGAACATTTGTACACATTCATACCCAGTGTCATGGACACTGGAGGCAAGGTGGGTAAAGTGTCTTGCCCAGGGACACAACGGCAGGATGGTTGGGGAGAGTGGGCTTTGAACTGCCAACCCTCTGGTTATTGGATGTCCCGCTCTACCTCCTGAGCCACTGTTGCTCGCATTTCCCTGATCTGTGCCATTTTTGCTGAGCACCAAGCTGGACAGCAGAAAGTTCCATTTCTATATGGTCTTTGGCATGACCCGGCTGGGACTTGAACCCTGACCTCCCGGTTGTGGGGTGAACACTGTACCTCTAATCCACCAATCCATTGTTTCATTCATTCTTTAAGAGAAATTTGCAGAAATTTGGCTCAGGCTTGATCTGACATAGGTGCCAGCCAGTTAAGATGTGCAGTAGTGATGTGAGAGGGAGGGTGAAGTTAAATGCAGTCTCAGGGATTACAAGGACTGTGTCAAAAACAACCTGAAATACTGTGCCGTACCAGCATGGGAGCTGGAATCCCTCGCCCAGGACAGAGTGAGCTGGTGTGCAGCAACGCGAAAGGCCTTCACCTCCTGTGAGAACAGCTGGCGAAAGCGAATCACCAGCGCCAGAGAACGCCGGAAGGCCTCTTCCTCTGCACCAGCTACTGCATCATTCCAGTGTCCTCTCTGCCCCCTCGTGTGCGCTTCCAGGATTGGACTTGTCAGCCACACCCAGGCCCACAATCGAAGACAGCTGCACAACTAGACATCGTCATTCTCGATTGTCTACCACCACCACTGGATGGGATAGTTTTTCTTATAATCCTGTTTTACATTAAAATCTGTGGGTGGTACATTCCCTTGTGTATTTTAAGTAGATTAAATGTAATCTCTGATATTAATAGCAATTTCAATGACATTGAACAGTTCACAGTAATGCAGTTATATAAAGCAGTTAAGCACACTTGAACAGCTGTAGCTCCCTGACATCGTCAGCCCAGCTTCCCATGCTGCTGTCTGACAGCAGCAGCAGACATTAGCCACAGCAGTAATGGTGGCACCACAGGATGGCGCAACATGCACATCAGTCACTGGATTGGTCTGTAAGAACAGTGCATGTCTTGAACTGGGGAAAATTTGTAATCCTTAATGTACTTGTTCTATCAAATATTCAGAATCCTTTTCATTATTGGATGGAAAGTAATACTGCATTTCTGCTATGAATCATGCCAACAGTGAGCAGAGGCTGGACAAGTTTTATCCCACCATGGTGGACAGAGGAACCTGCTTGCCGGATATCATGTCCAGATTACAGGTGTGTTTATACTGCAGGGTTGAAGAATTGGCCTTATTCATGAAAAATAATCATAACGTTGGATAATTTACAAATATGGATTTTGACATGCACAGTGAAGAGGAAACATTTCACTTTTGGCATTACTTTTGCCCTGAAATCTTGTTTGTAAGCAACTGTGTGCACAAGTCACTTTTGTTTTGAAGGTCATATTAACCTTGAATAATCAGAAGATGCATTAAAGGAAGCATTCTTCTTTGTAAAGAAACAGAATATTGAGCAGAGACCTCAGACTCACTAGAGCTCCACTGCTATAGCCTAATGGTTTAGGACCAGTGGTGAGCAACATCCGTCTGTGGAACCACATGCAGCTCTTGCCCATAACCAGCAGATCACTGTGACTTTCACCAAAAGGAAAAAAAAAATAAATAAATAACAGAAGAAATTGTAACAAATGTATGGGGGGGAAAAAGTCACAAGTTAATGACAGAAATTGCATATTTACAAGAAGAAAGTTGTACATTTATTAGAAAAAAAATCATTAAAACTAAGTTGACAAGAAAAGCTGTAAATTTAAGAGTAAAACCTCACACATTCACAAGCAAAAAAGAAACTGGGATAGTAAAAAAATACTAATTGGTAAGATAAATGTACAGATTTATGAGGAACAATACACAAACTTGCAAAAAAGTTGCACATTTCTGAGAGAAAAGCAGCATATTTAATGTTGTCGGCCCAGTTTATTCTTAAGCCTGTCCTGGGCAATCTTTACCTCATCATGAAGGTATCAAATATTGCTCAACCTGCCTCTTTCTGTTATACAGTTTGCCAACTGCTAAATTGAGGAGGAGGTCCCAGTATGAAGTCTCAAACTGAGCAAAGCAACTTTCCAAATATTGCCTCACAATTTGTCAGTCACAATCTACCAGATAGCATGTACCCTGTGTGACTTGGAATAAAGGTATATTGATAGATCCATGAATATTGTGTGTGTGTTTAGGAGCTTGTCTATGAGATGGAGGTGTCCAGGGTGTGTACCAGCCGTGAAAACACAGCTGTGTGCGACTTCCTGTTTGAGTTTCTCTCTCAGAGGTGCTCGTCTCTCAGCTCGGAGCTCAGCCTGGAGTGCACGCTGCACATATGGAACAGGTGAGCTGAACACACAGATGTGTCACAAAGAAGACCAATAAGTGGGGATTCGGAACCCCTTTGTATTTGAAGTACAAATTAAAATGTTGACGAAAAGATGCATGAAAATATTTTTATAAAACACCTTTTTTTGGGGGGGGGGGGGTGTAAATTAAATGTTTGGGCTTGTTTCTGTGTGGGGGGATGGTCCTGTCTGGGAGCAGTGGTGGGGGGCTAACGACCAAGGTGTGTTTGCAATGTCTGATCCACTCCAGCGGGGCCCCCAGTGCTTCTGTGGTGGTCTCAGGATGCTCTCTGCACCCCACAGGTTGGGGATCACAGATCTACACTACTGTCAACCTGCTGTCAGCTCCTGTTAGTCAGTAGATTTCTGTGTTTCGGTGCTTGGTTTTGGACTACTGTTATGGCTTCTGATAACTGAGTTTGGATTGTGGACTGGACACCCTCGTTTCGACCCCTACCTGACTTAAGACGCCGATAATTGCATTTATGGACTTGGAAAACGTGAGTGGAACGCTAGCTAAACAGCTGTTCAGTTAGCTGTTTAGTCAATATAAATCGTCCGGGATCATGGGTCCTAAAAAAGCTCTGCAGGCTGAGGAGGTGGACGATATTAAAAAGTCAGTCGACTTCTTAGCTGAAGAAGTTTCTGCTGTTAGGCTGCAGCAGAAAAATATTCTGGACCTGCCCGAGGAGGGGAAAGCACTGCGGATCCAGAATGCCGAGAAGGACAAGAAGGACTCTTCACAGTTACGGACGAAACTTGAAAAGATTAGAAAAACGTGTGATATATCATGAAAGTAGAGCATTTAAGTAGAAGCATGCAGTGGTGATTTCCTCATCTCAAACAATTTATTGAAGCGAAAGCCAGCGACAGTGATGGGTATACCACAACAGAAAATGTCAATGTCTCAGTAACTTGTCATGTCCTCTTGAGCATCAGTTACAGCTTGACAACGACGTCTCATGATGTTCAGAAGTCGACTTATTGTCTGCTGAGGCATGGCATTCCACTCTTCTTGAAGGGCGGCCCTCAGGTCATTGAGGTTGTGGGGTGCAGGGTTACGAGCCTCTACACAGCGACTCAGCTGATCCCATAGGTTTTCTATGGCATTCAGGTCTGGAGAAAGTGCAGGCCACTCCATTTGAAGTACCCCAGCCTCCAGCAGCCATTCCCTAATGATGCAACCTTGATGAGCTGGAGCATTGTTGTCCATGAAGATGAAATTAGGCCTGTGTTGTTCATGCAGGGGCATAATGACTGGATTAATGGTGTTAGTCAGGTAGTATTAGCTTGTCACTGTACCATTCACAAGGTGTAGGGCAGTTCTGTATTGACTAGACGTACCTGCCGAGACTGTAACATGGTGACAACAGTGACTGATGCATAGCGCTCTCCTTGATGTCTCCAACATCATTGGCGGCCATTATTTCTGCTGAGCGTGAATTGACTTTCATCAGAGAACAACACTGAGGCCCACTGGTCCCTTGTCCAGTGTAAATGCTCCCTGGCCCATGCAAGACGGTGACACCTGTGCCTGGTGGTGTGGTCAGGTTCCCTTGCATGTCCTCTGGCACGCAGACCACACTGGTGTAAATGGTTTTGAATGGTCTGACATGACACTTGGGTGCCTCTCACCTCCCTTAAATGTGCCTGGAATTGAGTGGCATTCATCATCCGGTTCCACAGGGCACTCTTCATAATGAAGCGGTCATCAGCGTGGGATGTGGCCAAAGGACATCCACTTCTGTGCCTTCCTGTGTCTCTTCCAGTCTCTCTGTATCTCTGTTGCAACCTACTGATGACACGCTGTGACACTCTAAGCTCAGTGGCAACTTTCCTCTGAGAACATCCTATTTGAAGCCTCGCAATGGTGAGGTACTGTTGTTCAATTGTGAGGTGTCGTCTTGGTCTCATGATGTCAAAATGTGAACAGCATGGTGAAGAGGACTATTTAAATACCAATTCTAATTGAACCAGAAAATGTATTGGTCGATTCATGGCTCAAGTACCTGTTGTGAATTTTGCCATTAAGCACCTTGTTGGAGAACAGCAAGTTATGCAAAAAGTACTGAAACATTGAATAGATGGACATGTGCATTCAAAAGGTTAGAGAAGGTCAATTTAAGTTCACCTGTAAAGGTTATAGTGTGGTGACCCACCACACTCTATTTACACACAGAGGACAATTCACATACGGACAGAGAGCCCCTGGAGGCAACCAGAACAATGGACTGTTGTTTATACATCCCCGGATGAGGGAGAAGACATCCGGGTGCCAGTTGGTCACGCTAATGATATGTATTGACTGATAAGTATCACTATGCAAATGTGCCATGCATTCTCTCTCTGTCTGTATAAAAGAGCTTGCTATACATGCCTCAGCAGCACAGTAGCGCACAGAGCTACAAAGTGCGTCTCATTATGTTGGAGGAAATAAAACTCTGCAACCTTCCAGCTCGTCGCATCTCACTTGATCTTTTACCTCCACAGTGGTGACCCTAGACGTGTCATGGTGACACCGGCATCCTCTTCATCCACACTAGAGCACGCTCTCCGGAGCGGGCAGCTCTGGGACTGACACGCACTATGAACGGCGACACGAGTGAACCGAAAGAAGCAGCTTGAATGGGGAAAATCACCAGCGCCGTCTGCGTTGATTTCCACCAAGCTCTCCGACCCTGACTCTCTCCGGACAGCAGACCTCCCGCGCACAGAAGCCCCGCACGCACACCGCAGGATTACGAGGACAGCACAACTTCCAGCTATGTGGTCACTGCACCAAGCGCGCGCCACGCACAGGGACAAACCGGCTTCACAGACTGATAGTGTCCTCCGCCGCTGCACATACCCGAGAAACACGGCTGATCGCCATCCTCGGAACCTTCAGGGCTGCTCACGCACCTGAAGCAGACATTGCAGCCTGCACACAGGACTTTGTATGGGTTTCTCAGCCACAGCGCACAACGGGAGTTTATCCGATTGCTGTCCCTGAGGGCTTTAAGGCTGCTTCTGCACCTAAAGCCAAACCGCCAAGTCCCTCACACAGCTGCAGTTGTTTCACAGCTGCTACGCATCCTCGGGGAATTTGGCCGTTGGCTGGTAAAATATATCCTCAGCAATTCATCAGTCCCCCTTGCCTTTCCCTTCATATGAAGCCGGCTGCATATGAATTCTAACCACATCTCTTAGCTAAGTGACTCTTCCATTATTGCTCCTGTTTCCAGCGGGTTAAAACCATGATAAACTCCTCCAGTGCTTACATACCTGTACTGACTTTTTCCATGTTTAAAGTATTTTAATAAACTCATGTTTCTGTCGGACAGTTGCGCTTAGCGAGACACTGTTTGCTGACTGACTGGAAAACTCGTGTGGGCGGGGTGCTTCTAAACTCCGCGTGGAAGACGGCCACGCTCGTTGTGTGCACGCTTGCGGAAAGTCATTGCTTCTATGTTTTTCTTAATAAATTCATATCTCCTTGGCGAGGTGGTAAAATTTCTGGGGCGGTGGGCCGCCACCAAGAAATGTTACCAGAGGAAACCCTGTGTGTGTGTGTATGTATGTATATATACAGTATATGTACAGTGGGGCAAAAAAGTATTTAGTCAGCCACCAACTGTGCAAGTTCTCCCACTTAAAAGATGAAAGAGGTGTCCAATTTTCATCATAGGTATATCTCAACTATGAGAGACAAAATGAGGGAAAAAAAAATCCAGAAAATCACATTGAAGGATTTTTAATGAATTAACTGGTAAATTCCTCGGTAAAATAAGTCGTTGGCCTCCGTCGGTCTATGATGACCATGGAAGAGAATCCTAAAAGTCTACTCTGCTGGAACAGCACCGCCTGTGGCTAAACAGGCCGATGCGCACCAGTGTTCTACCTTCCAGCGTTGGGCGTTGGTAGGATTCAAGCCTGGGCAGGAAAACATGGAGGACAAGATGTTACCCATGCAGCATGTCCCCCCTCTCCACGTCACTGATGAATCCAAAGGAACAGCAGGGCTGCTATAGTTTGGCACCAGCGCCGTCGCAGGAGCTGCCAGAACGATGTTGAGCACAACAGAGAACTGCCTTAGGGGCTCCGACTCCGGATTTTTCCTCAGGGTTGACTCCCGAGGCCTTTCCCGTGACCGGGTGTGCCGCAAGGCAGCGGAGGTTTGAAATCAGGGTTTACCTTCCCCTAGATGGGCTACCTTCCCAGGTTGATGAGCCACCATCTACCCGAAGCATCTGGTTTTAAGGCGCCAGAGATCCGCCCTCGCCCCTTCTCCTATTAGTAAAAGCAGTTCCGCCGGGCTTAGAGACTAAACCACACGGGCAGGCTAGGAGTTGGACTTAGTTGTCAGAGGCTTTTCGAGACGCACGCCGTAAGGAGCATTTTATGAGCACTAGGAGCTTAACCCCAGTGCCGCTCCTGGCTATGACAACCTTGGAACCGGTAAAATAAGTATTTGGTCAATAACAAAAGTTCATCTCAGTACTTTGTTATATACCCTTTGTTGGCAATGACAGAGGTCAAACGTTTTCTGTAAGTCTTCACAAGGTTTTCACACACTGTTGCTGGTATTTTGGCCCATTCCTCCATGCAGATCTCCTCTAGAGTAGTGATGTTTTGGGGCTGTCGCTGGGCAACACGGACTTTCAACTCCCTCCAAAGATTTTCTATGGGGTTGAGATCTGGAGACTGGCTAGGCCACTCCAGGACCTTGAAATGCTTCTTACGAAGCCACTCCTTCGTTTCCCGGGCGGTGTGTTTGGGATCATTGTCATGCTGAAAGACCCAGCCACGTTTAATCTTCAATGCCCTTGCTGATGGAAGGAGGTTTTCACTCAAAATCTCACCATACATGGCCCCATTCATTCTTTCTTTTACACGGATCAGTCGTCCTGGTCCCTTTGCAGAAAAACGGCACCAAAGCATGATGTTTCCACCCCCATGCTTCACAGTAGGTATGGTGTTCTTTCTCCTCCAAACACGACAAGTTGAGTTTTTACAATAAAGTTCTATTTTGGTTTCATCTGACCGTATGACATTCTCCCAATCCTCTTCTGGATCATTCAAATGCTCTCTAGCAAACTTCAGACGGGACTGGACATGTACTGGCTTAAGCAGGGGGACACGTCTGGCACTGCAGGATTTGAGTCCCTGGCGGCGTAGTGTGTTACTGATGTAGCCTTTGTTACTTTGGTCCCAGCTCTCTGCAGGTCATTCACTAGGTCCCCCCGTGTGGTTATGGGATTTTTGCTCACCGTTCTCGTGATCATTTTGACCCCACGGGGTGAGATCTTGCGTGGAGGCCCAGATGGAGGGAGATTATCAGTGGTCTTGTATGTCTTCTATTTTCTAATAATTGCTCCCACAGTTGATTTCTTCACACCAAGCTGCTTACCTATTGCAGATTCAGTCTTCCCAGCCTGGTGCAGGTCTACAATTTTGTTTCTGGTGTCCTTTGACAGCTCTTTGGTCTTGGCCATAGTGGAGTTTGGAGTCTGTTTGAGGTTGTGGACTGCCTTTTATACTGATAAAGAGTTCAAACAGGTGCCATTAATGCAGGTAACAAGTGGAGGACAGAGGAGCCTCTTAAAGAAGTTGTTACAGGTCTGTGAGAGCAAGAAATCTTGCTTGTTTTTAGGTGACCAAATACTTATTTTACTGAGGAATTTACCAATTAATTCATTAAAAATCCTTCAATGTGATTTTCTGGATTATTTTTTTCTCATTTTGTCTCTCATAGTTGAGGTATACCTATGATGAAAATTGGAGACCTCTCTCATCTTTTAAGTGGGAGAACTTGCACAATTGGTGGCTGACTAAATACTTTTTCCCCCCACTGTGTGTGTACATGTGTGTATATATATAATATATACGTATATGTATGTATGTGTATATGTACAGTATATGTAGTGCATATATATTTGTGTGTGTGTATGTATATGTAGTGCATATGTGTGTGTGTATATACAGTATACACACACACACAGAGTGCGGAAAATAAGTATTGAACATGTCAACATTTTTCTCATTGAACATATTTCTGATGGAACCACTGACCTGAGACTTTCACCAGATATCAGTAACAACCCAAGCAATACATACATACAAAGAAATCAAGGCAGCTGTGCTTGCAAAACAAGTTATATTTAACCCTTTAGCTGCCCCAGGAGCGGCATGGCGACAGGAACGGTTAAGGGGTAAAACATAAGCCCTAATGGTCAAGAGTGGTAAATATTTATGGGCATAATTTTATGGGCAGCACAGTGGTACAGTAGTTAGCACTGTTGCCTTACAGCTAGAAGGTTCAGGTTTGAATCCCCAGGCTGGCAGGGGTAGGAACCTTTCTGTGTGAAGTTTGCATGTTCTCCCTGTGCTGCGTGGGCTTACTGTGGGGGCTCCGGTTTCCTCCCACAATCCAAAGACATGCATGTTAGGTTAATTGGTTGTTCTAAATTGTCCCTAGATATCTGTCTCCTATAGGCCCTTAGAATAGAGGGTTAGTACTAGTGAAGCGCTTTGAGTGATCTTTGAGACTAGAAAAAGCGTTATATAAGTACAGGTCCTTATCCCTTATCCCTTATTTTTTGTCAATAAAATAATTCAGATTTCCAAAGCTATAACTTGAAAGTTGCAAGAGATAATGGCTTACTGTCAATTAGAAAGATGTAGAATATGATCCAAAGTTTTAGATAGGAATAAATTTACGCATCTAATTTGCATAATGTCGCGGCAGCTATATAAATTACATAACTCAGTCAAAAGTGGACTTTGGACACATTTATACAAAGAATGGTTTGTTTTTTTGACACCGTTTTGTCTAAGGGGTATGTTTTTATCTAATCTTCAGAGGATATGAACCAGAAAATCAATAAAATGTAATAAAAAAAAATATATTTTTCTTTTTCCTGTTGCTGGGGGGGGGGGGGGTTGCTCACCCACATGGCCGGTCCGTTTTCGTCCATCATGGTCGATGTTTTGCGTTTGCTCGGTCATTTACACTCTCTACCACATCTACAAACTCTTATGATTATCCCACATGAATTTCGTTTGTATTACGTGGCTATTTTTCCTGTTTGATGCATTTTTCCGGTCAGAATCCATGACCACGTGGGCGCCGCCATCTTGGTGCTGGTAGCTCAGTTTTTCGCCCATCGTGGTCGTAGTTTCGCATTTGGTCGGTCATTTACACCCTCCACCACATCTACAAACTCTTATGATTATCCCACGTGAATTTCGTTTGTATTATGCGGCTATTTTTACTCTATGATGCGTTTTCAGTCAGAATCGCCGTCGCCATGACCAATCATGTCGGCGACTACATTGGTGCTGTGAGCTCAAAGCGGAAAAAGGAAGAATAATAATGAGGATTTCTTCTTCTTTGCTGTATTCCATGTCAGCCATGATTCCTCCGGTGCGTGTCTGTCACCTTCTGAACTGTCAGATCAATACAGATCAGTACAAATTCTCAGTATAGCCGGGGGACATCAATAAGTTGACAGGTGCAGTTGCTGCGCTGTGCCACTGGGGGCGTGCGGCCCGTTCATTTAATGTGGACAGTTAGAGGGTTAATAAAGTGGACTGACACATGGACTAAGTATTGAACACATGAAGAAAAAAGTGCAAAAACGCGTCAAAAGCCAAGAAACCAGCTGAAATCCATCAGAATATAGGAAGCCATCCCATCCCCCATAAGTGCAAATTCATTTCAGCTGATTAAGTCCTGACTGATGACCTTTAAAAAGGTCTGTGAATATTAGATTGTCACACCATAAAGAACTCATGATGGGTAGAAGCAAAGAGCTCTCTCTAGACCTTTACAACCTTATTGCTGCAAAACATAGTGATGGCATTGGTTACAGATGCATTTCTAAACTACTGAATGTTCCAGTGAGCACTGTTGGAGCCATCATTCAGAAGTGAAAATAACATCATTTTACCATAAACCTGCCACGACCAGGAGCTCTTCGCAAGATTTCTGACAGATGAGTCAGAAGAATTATCAGAAGGGTTATCCAAGAGCCAAAGACCACTCGTGGAGAACTCCAGAAAGACCTGAAGTTTACAGGTACTGCTGTTCAAAGAAAACGCACTCAGCCGACATGGACTCTATGCCTGCTCACCTCACAAGACTCCATTGCTGAAGAAAAAGCATGTTGAAGCTCATTTAAAGTTTGCTGCACAACATTTGGGGAAGCCAGTAAAATACTGGAAGAATATAGTCTAGTCAGATGAGACCAAAATTGAACTTTTTGGATGCCGCAACACACAGCATGTTTGGAGGAGAAATGGCACTGCACATCCCATCATGGTGTGGGGGTATTTTTCAGCACATGGTACAGGCAGACTTCATATAATTGAAGGAAACATGAATGGACAAATGTACAGAGACATCCTTGATAAGAACCTGCTGCCATCTGCCAAGATGCTGAAGATGAAATGAGGGTAGACATTTCAGTAAGACAATGATCCCAAACACACAGCAAAGGAAACTCTCAACTGGCTCCAGAGAAGGAAAATAAAGCTGCTAGAATGGTTCAGTCAGTCACCTGACCTGAATCCAATTGAAAATCTAAGGAACAAACTGAAGATCAGAGTTCATAGAAGACACCCACGGAACCTTCAAGATTTGACAGTCTGTGTGGAAAAATGGGCTAAAATCACTCCTGAGCAATGCCTGTGCCTAATTTCTCCATACAGGAGGCGTCTGGAAGCTGTTATTGCCAACAAAGAGTTTTCTACTAAATACTAAATGAATTTCACCAAGTGTGTTCAATACTTGGTTCTCTGTGTCATTCCACTTTATGAAATATAACTTTTGTGAACACAGTTGCCTTGATTTGTTTGTATGCATGGATTACTTGGGTTGTTACTGGTATCTGGTGAAAATCTCAGGTCAGTGGCTCCATCAGAAATTTGTTTTATGAGGAAAAATGTTGACGTGTTCAATACTTATTTTCCCCACTGTATATTAATTCCCGGGTGGCGCAGTGGAGGAGTGGTTAGCACTGCGGCAGCACAGCAACTCACCCTTGGCCGGGGGATCCTGGGTTCAATCCCAGCCCCCGACCAACAGTGATCTGTGTGGAGTTTGCATGTTCTCCCCATGTCTGTGTGGGTTTACTCCGGGATTTCTCCGGTTTCCTCCCACATGCCAAAAAAAAAAAAAACATGCAAGTTAGATTAATTGGCATCATAACTGGGGATTCTAAATTGTCCTTAGGTATGACTGTGAGAGTGAATGGTTGTCTGTCTTTCTGTGTCGGCCCTGTGATGGACTGGTGATCTGTCCAGGGTGTACCCTGCCTCTCGCCCAAAGATGCTGGGATAGGCTCCAGCCCTCCCGCGACCCGAAAAAGATTAAGCGGAAGAAGATGAATGAATGAATGAATGAATATTAATTCCCTCTTCCCATTAAGTTGTTTGGTTGTGGGGCTAGCTTTATGCATTTCTCTTTAACTTAATTTTCTCATTCCCCTATCAATTTTGGGGAAGTTGATATTTAACCAAAATTATCAGTCATGTCAACTCACCAACCCTCTCCATGTCCTCCTTCACTACATCCATGAATCTTCTCTGTGGTCTTAACACTTTTTCTTCTGCCTGGCAGCTCCATCTTCAACATCCTTTGTCCAATATATCTACTATCCCTCCTCTGCACACGTCCAAACCATCTCAGCCTTGCCTCTCTTACTTTGTCTCCAAGCCACTCATCCTGAGCTGTCCCTCTGATATACTCATTTCTAATCCTGTCCCTCCTAGTCACTCCCAATGAAAATCTTAGCATCTTCAGCTCTGCCACTTCCAGCTCCACCTCCTGTCTTTTTGTCAGCGTGACCGTCTCCAAACCATATATCATAGTAGGTCTCACTACCATCTTGTAAATTTTCCCTTTCACTCTTGCTGCAACCCCTCTCTCATAAATCACCCCAACACTCGTCTCCACCCTGCCTGCACTGTCTTCTTCACATCTCTTGTGCATTTTCCATTGTTTTGGATGGTTGACCCCAGGTATTTAAACTCATCTACTTTCACTACCGCTACTCATTCCATGTTCACCATTACACCTGCCTCTCTCTCATTCACACTCATGTATTCTGTCTTACTTCTACTGACTTTCATTCCTCTTCTCTCCAGAGCATACCTCCACCTCTCCAGGTTCTCTTCCACCTGCTCCCTACTCTCACTACAGTTCAAAATGTCATCTGCAAACATCAGGGTCCATGGAGACTCCTGCCTGAATCTTATCTGTCAGCCTGTCCATCACCATGGCAAACAAGAAGGGGCTCAGAGCTGATCCCTGATGTAACCCCACCCCCACCTTGAATAGATCTGTCACTCCTATAGCACACCTCACCACCATTTCGCTGTCCTCATACATGTCCGGCACCACCCCCACATACTTCTCTGCCACTCCTGACTTTCTCATACAGTACCACACTTCCTCTCTTGGCACCCTATCATCTGCTTTCTCTAGATCCACAAAGACACAGTGCAACTCCTTCTGACCTTCTCTATACTTCTCCATCAACACTTTTAGAGCAAACATTGCATCTGTAGTACTCTTTCTTGGCATGAAACCGTACTGCTGCTCACTGATTGTCACCTCTCCTCTTAACCTGGCTTCAACAACTCTTTCCCATATCTTCATAGTGTGGCTGATCAACTTTATGCCTCTGTAGTTACTACAGCTTTGAGCATCACCTTTGTTCTTGACAATTGGTACCAAAACACTTCTTCTCCACTCCTCAGGCACCTTCTCACTCTCCAAGATTGTGTTAAACAATCTGGTTAAAAGTCCGCTGCCTTCTCTCCTAAACATCTCCATACCTCCACAGGTATGTCATCTGAACCACCTGCCTTTCCATTCTTCATCGTTTTCTTTGTTCATCACCTCTTCAAAGTACTTCTTCCACCTTCACAACACACTCTTGTCTTGTGTTAGTACATTATCATTTCTGTCCTTAATCAGCCTAACCTGCTGCACATCCTTTCCAGCTCGGTTTCTCTGTCTAGCCAATTGATACAAGTCCTTTTTTCCTTCCTTAGTGTTTATCCTCTCATACAACTCACTCCATGCCTTTTCCTTTGCCACCTCTCCCTTTGCCATGCGCCTAGATTTCCAAATACTCCTGTCTACTTTCTTTATCTCCCTGACTATCCCACCTTTTCTTTGGCCAACCTCTTCCTTTGAATACTTGCCTGCACCTCCTCATTCCACCACCAAGTCTCCTTGTCTTCCTTCCTCTATCCACTGTATGCACCACATACCTTTCAACCAGTTTCCCTCAATACTTTTGCTGTACTTTCCCAGTCATCTGGTAATTCTTCACTACCACCCAGAGCCTGTATCAGCTCCAGTAAATAACTGGACAAAAATGTTTGTAACATGGTCACATATTTTACCATTTCACAAATGCAAGCGCTTCAATTTGATCACATGGCCTTAAAAAGGTCTTCAGTCAAACTTCCTTATAGCCGCAGAAACACCATGTCTCAGCTTCAGAGCTTCACCTTACAGACACATTGTGACAGTGCTGTGCTGAAGGTCAGTGTATGTTCCTGAATCCTTCACGTATTTGTCAGAGTGCTGCTCTCGCTTCCTGCTGTGCTGCTCTTTAAAATCAAGCCTGACGGAGGGAGGACAACTCTGGACTGCAGCAACCTCATAGCACATGTAAACCAGCATCAGGTGAGCCCATCACTTTATTTAGACTAAAAAAAGCTTATGTTATATGAGAACTAGTGCAGCAGATCTAACACAGCCGTCTTCCTTTTTCTTGGATGTCCTTTTGTCTACACACCAGAGGCAGATATGTTCTCCTGCTGGCCTATTGCCCAGCCACATAACGGCGCATTTCCTCAGAGTACGCCTTGCTTTATTAAATAAGTTCATAAGTTGACTTCTTGGATTTTGTGAGCGTATCCAGTGAATTTACTCCACATACTTTCTGCCCAGGGTCTGCTAGGTGCCAGTGTCCACTGTGATCGGCCAGGAGAAGAAGTCAACAAAGCCTGGTCTCAGATCTGTGCTCAGTGTCCTCTGCTGTTGGTCTCCACAGTGGTACTGTCATCTCTTTAGGCTGGACTTTTAATGTTTTTCAAGAATAAACACAAGCAGCTGTCACTCTGTCAATGCTATTGCCTCTCTCTCTCTCTCTCTCTCTCTCTCTCTCTCTGTATGTGTGTAGCACTGGTGGCAGCATCTGAATCCAGTTCTTCTGTCACTGTGGAACCGTCTGTACAATGAAGAGTCTCTGCCGGAGCAGCTGCAGCTCCTGTCAGAGTGTCGGCTCTGGGCCTGCAGGTAGAACTTGTGTTCAGTAACCACCGTCTACTAAATATTGATACACCTACAATGTTAACATGTCACCGGCATCCATGTCCCTGGTCCTGTAAGTTAAGTTTTGCACTTTCTGACTGAGAGCTGACATGCCCTACCTCTCCTGTTTATTCTCAGCCTGAGCCCAGCTGCCCACTTCTCTAGCGCCCTCCCTTTGAAACCTTTGGCCCACCTCTGTTGACTGGCAATGTTGCATCAAGCACAGTTTGAAACAGTGGCATATAGGAGGGAATTGCCACATAGCTCAGCTATTGTTGGTTACTCAAGTTTTTAGACATTTACCCATTCTTAATAGCACTGCTGTGAAACACTGACACATCTTACTTTCATGTGGCCTATTTTGTTATCAACTTATATGTGCGACATCATGTGTTAGCCTGAATAGCATTGCATATCGTAGTTATCCTGTTTGTTTACATCGCTTAGCAAACATTTTCCCATTCCAGTTAACGCTGCTTGGGTTCTAATGACACTGCAAATCACACCAAAACATATATCTTAGAGCAGTGTTTTTCAATCAGGGTTCCTAGGAACCCATGGGTTCCATGAGAGAATGTTCAGGGTTCCTCAGGAAATTGCTTAATTTCACTTCTTAACTGGTCCAAAAAATTGCAGATTTACTGTTATGCATAGCTTCTGTAATGGCTCTTCCATGTAGGAGGTGGCAGTATGAACACAGTGTGGTTAGTCTTCCTTTTCTTGAGGTATTTTATGGAGGTTAATGACATTGCTAAGAAGAGCTAGGTCATGGTGACTAGATAAATATTTGAACAGGAAAGATTGAACTGAGCCCTGAACAAAATTTTAACCCAGGTGAAAGGCCGAGTAGCTGTCAAAAGTAAGGTAAGACAGTGAAGACAAGGCAGTACAGCAAACGTTACCTTTCCTTTGGATTTACTTCCGCTGGGGATCCCACTGCACCAAGCCGTTATGCTTGGTGTGCAGGGAAAAGCTATCCATCAATGCCATAGCTCCATGCATTTTTAAATGTCATCTCCAAACAAAACGTCCATTTCAAGGTAAGAACACAAACTGTTTTCTTCATCTGCATGAGCACATGAAGAAACGGATAACTTATGAGAAAAACTTGGGCTTTTTAAGCCTGACTGCTATAAACACTAAAACAAGAGGGAGACTGAGAGCTGTGGAAGAACAGCTTTGTTAACCTCTTGCGCTCCGTTGTACCGCGGACGGGCAAGTCTCTGCGTCCTAGAGCACACGAGGGCGCTCTCGTGCGCTCTAGGACGCATGGTGTAGATGGTGAAGTAGGTGGTGATGGTGATGTAGTGGCGTCCAAACGCGCACTGAAAATAAAAGCTGCAGACACAGCCGCGAACAGATTAGTTCATCTGATTGACCTCTCATTCGACTAATAAGAGCCTTGAATTGGGTTTCTGAAACCTTGAAGAACCAATGACTGAAAACCTAGCCAGAAGGACCCGCCTGCTGTGAATGCAGTGAGCCAATTGAAGCAGAGAAGTTTGTGAGCTGTTTTTTTTAAGGCTGGGTGAAGACTGACTGCTGGAGCGAATCAAAAAAGGATTAGACGTTATGATTTCTTCCATGGTCATAGACCGACGGAGGCTGACGACGAAGGCTGAGTGACACACACGCCTTCGCCAGTCTTTTTTTAATTACTACTGTTATTTGTTTTGAAAAATCGTTCGCCAAAAACCGCAATCATGGAAGCACAAAACCGCAATAATGGAATTATGTTTTGATCGGGTCACGAGACCAGAACCACGAGCGGACCAGCATCGCGTTCGTCTGACAATGGGGAAGAGAAGTTCGCCAGGACTCTGCTGTGAAGAGGTAAGGTGTTATAAGCTAAATTATTCTTTATTCCTGACTATTCTTCTGTAGCGAGGGGGGGGGGCGGGAGCCGCGGTGACTGAGCTGCTGAGCTGCTGATGAAGCTTCTACATTGAATCATTCAAAAGTTACAGACGTTTTTCCAAACTGCCATTTGGCACAATTTGGCACAGTTCCAAAACGCCTGGGAACTACCTGAGGAAAAAGCTGTGTAATATATTCATTTTTTGTGGTATTGTTACAAAATTTGGACCTCAGCTGGATAACACTTGGTTCTACATTTCTGTTGCATTTTCCAGCCCGGATCTGAAGCTGTGTGTTATTTGCAAGCATTTGTATCCAAAAAAACACCCAGGCCAAATTTATTTTCTTCAAGTTCAGTATGTTTAGATGACTGTAACTCAGTGGCCGGGGCACTTAGAGAGATTATGACTGTTTTGCCAAAAAATTCAAAGTGTTTTCTTTTAAATGAGACCAACCCCATGAAGATGCTGCAAAGGGTTGAAGAACAGCTTTCGATTTACTTTGGGCACATTATTTTTTGGCGTTTTTAGGATAATTGACCGGAGTGCAAGGGGTTAATACCATTCTTCAGTTCCTGCCAGGATATCAGCTTTCACACTGAGTATAAACTAATTACAAGACTAAACTGTCATAACATATGTTGTAATAGGCTACAGTGTCTTATTTTGTAACATTTTTAGTTAGTGGGGTTCTGCCAGATTTTCTCAAAGTAAAAGGTTTTCTTGACTCTAAAAAGGTTGGAAAACACTGTCTTAGAGGACCGTAGCAGAGGTTGTTAGTAGGGCTGAAATGATTAGCCGACGTTGTCAGTAACGTCAGTCATAAAAATTTGTTGATGCAGATTTTTATCATCGATAAATCGTTTAATTTCGAAGTTTATATGCATGCCGCAGAAATGTTCAGTTTAACTGTTCCAGCGAAGAGGAAGAGGAGTGTATCATGGTGACATGGAGAGAAAATCACGGAGAAGGCCGAAAGTTTCCAAAGTATGTGAGGATTTTATTGAAAATAAATAAATGAAACAAGTTAAATGTAGCCTGAAAAGCAGTGTTGTCATATCACAGCTGCACGACAGCAATGCATCCACTCCCTCCTCCTCTCCATTCCTCCGTCTCCAGCCACCTGTCAGCAGACTGCACTGGTAAGGTTAGCAGGTAACGTTAGCGCTTCTTATATATAGAAATCCCGGGGTAAACCCACGCATACACGGGGAGAACATGCAAACTCCACACAGATCACTGTTGGTCGGGGGCTGGGATCGATCCCACGATCCCCACGATCCCCCGGCCAAGGGTAAACTGTGCTGCCACAGTGCTAACCACTGCACCACCATGCAGCCCAATGAGCGACTCTCTCAGCTTTAGAAAACTGACCACACTATTAGTACATGCTCTTTAAATAGTTTACCTGCTGTCGGACAGTAATCTCTCTTCTGATGGTTGCTGACAGCTGAGCTGCTACGGTTATGCTGGCTAAAATGTTAACTGCAGTAAATGGGTGAATTACAGGAGCAGCTTACTCTTTTTCATATTCTCTATTATTGTCACGGTAATATCAGCCTTCATTCTGAATATTAGTGCATCTCGGTAAATTAGAATTTCATGATTTGTAATTTAACCCCTTGCACTCCGGTCAATTTCCCTAAAAACGCCAAAAAATAACGTGCCCAAAGTAAATCAAAAGCTGTTCTTCAACCCTTTGCAGCATCTTCATGGGGTTGGTCTCATTTAAAAGAAAACACTTTGAATTTTTTGGCAAAATAGTAGTGCTCCGGCCACTGAGTTACAGTCATCTAAACATAGTGAACTTGAAGAAAATAATAATAATAATAATAATAATACATCGGTTTTATATAGCGCTTTATCATATATACTCAAAGACGCTTTACAATTAGGTATATTATTCATTCACTCCAGACAGGCAATGGTAGTGGCAAGCTACTACTGTAGCCACAGCTGCCCTGGGGCAGGCTGACGGAAACGTGGCAGCCAATCTGCGCCAACGGCCTTTCCGGCCACCACCGAACATTTTATACATTTATACACATTCATACCCAGTGTTATGGGCACTGGAGGCAATGTGGGTGAAGTGTCTTGCCCAGGGACACAACGGCAGGATATCTGGGGAGAGCGGGATTCGAACCGCCAACCATCGGGTTATTAGACGACCTGCTCTACCTCCTGAGCCACTGCTGCCCCGAATAAATTTGGCCTGGGTGTTTTTTCGGATACAAATGCTTGCAAATAACACACAGCTTCAGATCCGGGCTGGAAAATGCAACAGAAATGTAGAACCAAGTGTTATCCAGCTGAGGTCAAAATTTTGTAACAATACCACAGAAAATGAATATATTACACAGCTTTTTCCTCAGGTAGTTCCCAGGCGTTTTTGAATAGTGCCAAATGGCACGGTTTGGAAAAACGTCTGTAACTTTTGAATGATTCAATATAGAAGCTTGATCTTGGGCTCTAATGAAAGGTGACACTCAGGGCTGTGTGTGTGTGTGGGGGGGGGGGGTTGTCCCCCCCCCCCCGCTACAGAGGACGGACATCGCCCGTTGCGCCACGGTCCGTCATGCAGCGATGACGCACAGCTGTAATTTACCGATCGGTCAAAAGTCATTTTGATTACAATTTTCAGGGATAAAGAATAATTTAGCTTAGAACACTTACCTCTTCACAGCAGAAGCGGAGCTGGCGAACTTCTTCCTCATTGTCAGACGAACGCGACGCTGGCCTCACGACCCGATCAAAACATAATTCCATTATTGCGATTTTGCGCTTCCATGATTGCAGTTTTTGGCAAAAGATTTTTCAAAACAAATAACGGTAGTAATTAAAAAAAGACTGGCGAACGCGTGTGTGTCACTCAGCCTTCGTCGTCGGCCTCCGTCGGTCTATCTTAACGTCTAACGTCTACTCTGCTGGAACAAAAACAAAAAAAGCACCACCTTTGGCCGAACATGCCGATGCGCGAATGGCAGTCCCTGTCACACAGGTTGCACTTGTGGATGGTCTCCGTGCTGTTGGGTCTGTGGGGTTCTTCCTGCGGGTCCTTTTTTCATCTGCTGCAGCAGTCTCTCTTCACCCAGCCTTACACAAAAAAGCTCGCAAACTTCTGTGCTTCAATTGGCTTGCTGCATTCACAGCGTTGGTAGGCGGGTCCTTCTTGCTAGGTTTTCAGTCATTGGTTCTTCAAGGTTTCAGAAACCCAATTCAAGGCTCTTATTAGTCGAATGAGAGGTCAATCATATCTGATCTGTTTGCGGCTGTGTCTGTTGTGGAAGAACTTTTTTTTTTTTTTCAGTGCGCGCTTAGAGGCAGCGCCCTCGTGCGTCCTAGAGCGCACGAGAGCGCCCTCATGCACTCTGGGACGCAGAGACTTGGCCGCCCGCGGTACAACGGAGTGCAAGAGGTTAATTAAAAAAGATAACCATAATCATCACAAATAAATTTAAAACGGCTTAAATATGTAACTGTATGTGTAGTGAAGGCTCACATTCCTGCACTGATAGTAGTTTTTTTTTTTTTATTATTTTGGACTGGAAGAAGTTCTTTTAATTTTCATCTGAAGCCTCATTAAACTTCTAAACTTCTAGACCCAGCAAGGTTTCAAACAGGATGGACTAGCTTGTGATTTTTTTTTTTTTTTTTTGCTTTAATGGAGTTGAATATTACTCTAGTTTGTTTTTAACACGCAGTTACAACAGCCTTTATAGAGCAGCAGAGCTGCTATTTGAGTTTTTACACTTTAACATCTATTATTTAATTGTGTTGCTACAAACACTTCTGATTAAGCCGGCAAGTTCCAGTTTCCACCTCATGTTTGATGGCTCATTATTTTATTTTGCTATGGAAACTTTTTTTTAAAATGGACGACATTATGTTAAGGCAGAGACTGACGACAAAGTGATTTTCACAGGTGTGTAGGCTTAAACAGGTGAGGTGAAACATGACGTGGAGCCCCAAACAGCAGCTGTGCCAGCAGGAAGCTGAGCTGGCAGACATGACAGAAATAATCGCAATTAGTCGACTAATCCAAAAAATAGTCGTTAGATTAGTCGACTACCAAAATAATCGTTAGTTGCAGCCCTAGTTATTAGCACGTTTAGCATAGCCTAGCCTAGCTATACTAGTGTTTCATTCATTTACTCCTTCTAGATCAGTCGTCCCCAACAGTCAGGTTGCAGACCACTTGGCACCGGGTCATAGAGAAAAAAATAAATGAGTTCTTCTGTTCCTCTGTATTGACTAAGTCTGCCTGCTTGGTGTTTTATTTTTGAAAAATTACCAGGTGTTTGCTCTCTTCCCGTGCTGTGTGTGTGTCTACACCAGGGGTGTCAAACTCAGTTTCATCCCGGGCCACAGCAGCAGTGTGGTAGCCCTCAAAGGCCTGGATGTCAAACTGGGCATTGTCCTGGATTTTTCCCAAGCAATGTTTTTTCTTGAGTTCTTGATACAGAAGTTTGAAAATTATATAAATAAATAAACTATAGAAATATAAAAATGTAGAAACATGAATAATTCAGAAGTCTTTAATTGAAAAAGACATAAAACAAAATACAGAAAGTTAAAAATATATAGCCTACATATTTTAAACTATGAAAATTTGGAAGTCACAAATCTTGAATGGTCATATAAAAAATGATTCAGAAAGTGCAAAATATATATATAATGAATTTTAAAAAAATCAGCTGTGTCATTAGATTGCTGGTAATTTCCTAACTCTGCTCCAGTGTTCCTTGGCTGACGTTAAAACACTTTCTGCTCAGGACAGACCTGCTCACATACACTTTGCTTTAAAAATGCACCTTCTGTAAAACACTTGGAAGCTCGGGCCATTTCTTCAGTCACATCAACGCTGGCCCTTCAAGTGGCATCTTTTTTTGCCGCAGCCTTGGGTCTTCTGCTGCTTTTCTTGGTGGCTGAAGTAAACACACCTGCCTGTGTGTGTATTCCTGGATTGTCTCTGGAGCCAGTCGGGGAGTTGGCTTCTGGGAGGGTTGTCTCCCTCTCAGTCTTAAGGTTCTGGAGCAGGGGGATGTGCTGCATAGTCCCAGTGAGGAGGGGCCTCGCCTCAGTTTTAATTGCACCGTAGACATTATGGGATTGGGCAGGCGGTGGAGGGATCCCTGCTGTCTGCAATCAGTGGGGCATCCCACCACACCACTTCTCAAAATGTTAACTGCACTTTAGTAGTACGTACACATGTCATGCACCCATTTTTACATACACTTGGACCCAGTTTCACTGTATTACATACATTTGCCCCACCAGGACATTGTGTCAGGTGACTGACTGGGCCATTCTAGCAGCTTTGTTTTCCTTCTCTGGAGCCAGTTGAGAGTTTCCTTGGCTGTGTGTTTGGGATCATTGTCTTGTTGAAATGTCCACCCTCATTTCATCTTCAGCATCTTGGCAGATGGCAGCAGATTCTTATCAAGGATGTCTCTGTACATTTGTCCATTCATGTTTCCTTCAATTGTATGAAGTCTGCCTGTACCATGTGCTGAAAAACACCCCCACACCATGATGGGATGTGCAATGTCATTTCTCTTCCAAACACTGTGTGTTGTGGCATCCAAAAAGTTCAATTTTGGACTCATCTGACCAGACTATATTCTCCCAGTAATTTACTGCCTTGCCCAAATATTGTGCAGCAAACTTTAAACAAGCTTCAACATGCTTTTTCTTCAGCACTGGAGTCTTGTGAGGTGAGCAGGCATAGAGTCCATGTTGGTTGAGTGCGTTACTTATTGTTTTCTTTGAAACAGCAGTACCTGCTAACTCCAGGTCTTTCTGGAGCTCTCCACGAGTGGTCTTTGGCCCTTGGGTAACAATTCTGATAATTCTTTTGACTCCTCTGTCAGAAATCTTGTGAGGAGCTCCTGGTCGTGGAGGGTTTATGGTAAAATGATGTTCTTTCCACTTCCGAATGATGGCTCCAACAGTGCTCACTGGAACATTCAGCAGTTTAGAAATGCACCTGTAACCAATGCCATCATCTGTAATTTCCCAGTTTGGGATCCATCCATCCATCTATCTAGAAGAAAAAGCCAACTTTATTGTCATTCAATCCATACAGCCAATCATGTACAGTAGAATGAAATTACGTTTCTTCTATCTACAATGTTAATCACATCTAGAATCAGAGGGACCATTGGCATACAAGGTGCCGCCACAAACAACTTTTCCTTTTCCTATTCTATTATGCTGAGCACCAAGCTAGAAGGCGGGAAGTACCATTTTCATATGGTCTTCGGTACGACCCGGTCGGGGCTTGAACCCACAACCTCCCGGCTGTGGGGTGGATGCTCTACCAATAGGCCACCACTCCAGTTTATCTGTCTGTCTATCATTATGTTTTGCAACGATAAGGTTGCGAAGGTCTAGAGAGAGCGCTTTGCTTCTACCCATCATGAATTCTTGGTGGTGTAACAATCTGATATTCACAGACCTTTTTAAAGGCTGCCAGTCAGGACTTAACCAGCTGAAATTAATTTGCACTGATGGGGGATGGGATGGCTTCCTAAATTCTGATGGATTTTAGCTGGTTTCTTGGCTTTCTATGCCTTTTTGCACCTCTTTTTCTTCGTGTGTTCAATACTTATTCCCTGTGTCATTCCACTTTCTGAAATATAACTTGTTTTGTGAGCACAGTTGCCTTGATTGCTTTGTATGCATGGATTACTTGGGTTGTTACTGATATCTGGTGAAAATCTCAGGTCATTGGCTCCATCAGAAATATATTTAATGAGAAAAATGTTGACGTGTTCAATACTTATTTTCCCCGCTGTATAACGTATAACAGGGCGATTCAGTTACAAAATAAGTTGGGCCACAATTTGAAATCAAGACATGTAACTGGGCAGCGCATGTTCAGCGATCTGTTGAATATGACAAATTTCAGACCAACACAGATGTGTTGGTCTGTGTGTGTTTATATACTTGCATATTTATTCCACCTAGCTGCAATGCTCCGTACTGTGGGTGTTTATATATTTACATATTTATTCCATCTAGCTACAATGCTCTGCACTGTGTGTTCATATATTCATATATTTATTCCATCCAGCTACAATGCTCTGCACTGTGTGTCTGTGTGTGTGTGTATATATATATATTTTATAGTAATACGTACATATGTTTATTAGCTGCTCTTGCTTGCTTGTTTTTTTTCTTGCCTTCTGATTGTTGCTCTGAGTGTTGCTATCCCTGTGCTGTTGCAATCCTGGAATTTCCCCGTTGTGGGACTAATAAAGGCTTATCTTATCTTATCTTATCTTATCTTATCAATATGACGAAAAATATTCACTTTTTATTCATTGTTTTGGTTTTAAATGTGCACTTGGCACATAACAAAGGCACATCAAAAGTGCATAAAAACACAATGACAGCGCTGGGGTCCGGACTTTCCCGGACTCCCTGGTTACTGTGGTTGGCGATTTTAACCAGAGCAATCTGAGTCACGAGCTCCCCTGATACAAACAGTTTATTAAATGTCCAACCAGAGGTGAGAACACACTGGATCACTGTTACACTACAGTGAAGGATGCGTATTGCGCTGTTCCCCGCGCTGCGCTCGGACTATCTGATCACGTGATGGTCCACCTCATTCCCACATACAGACAGAGACTGAAGCTCACTAAACCTGTTGTGAGCACTACGAGCACTACGAAGAAATGGACCAGTGACGCTGGAGAGAAACTGAACACATGCATGGAAATAACTGACTGGGACATGTTTAAAGGAGTCACACATGATCTTAATGAGTACACAGACACTGTGAACTCATACATCAACTTTTGTGAGGAGAGCATTCTCCCATCGCGCACCAGGGTGAGGTACTCTAATGATAAGCCCTGGTTAACTTCCAAGCTCAGACAGATCAGGAAGGAGAAGGAAGCAGCGTTGAAAAGTGGAGACAGGGACTGCTACAGGGAGGTTAAATATCGGTTTAACAGAGAGCTGAAGAGAGCTAAATCTGTGTATTCTGGGAGACTCCAGCAGCAGTTCACTGCTAATGACTCGGCTTCTGTGTGGAGAGGACTAAGACAAATCACCAACTATCGGCCTCAGGCTTCTAAAGGTCAGGATGACAAAGCCCTTTGTCAAAAACTGTCCCAACATTACGCCCGTTTTGACACCTTGTCAGCTGTGTCCAACTCCCCCCCTCCACCCAGCTCCACTGCCTCCTCGGCCGCTAATTCATCAAAAGCGGTCCCCCCCTCCTCCCCCCTTGCCCTTGTCATCAGTGAGCAGGACGTGCACAGACAGTTCTCCAGACTGAACCCACGCAAGGCCGCCGGTCCGGACGGCGTGTCTCCCTCCACCCTGAGACACTGTGCGAAAGAGCTGGCTCCTGTCTTCACAGACATTTTTAACTCCTCCCTTAAGCAATGCCACGTGCCGACCTGCCTCAAATCCTCCACCATCATCCCTGTCCCCAAGAAGCCACGGATTACTGGACTTAACGACTACAGACCTGTAGCGCTCACCTCTGTAGTCATGAAGTCCTTTGAGCGCCTGGTCCTGTCCCACCTCAAGTCCATCACCACTCCCCTCCTGGACCCGCTGCAGTTTGCCTACCGTGCCAACAGGTCTGTGGACGACGCAGTCAACCTGGCCCTCCACTCCATCCTGCAGCACCTGGACTCCCCGGGAACCTACGCCAGGATCCTGTTTGTGGACTTCAGCTCTGCATTCAACACCATCCGCCCCGCTCTGCTCCAGGACAAGCTGTCCCTGCTCGGCATGCCTGACTCCCTCTGCAGGTGGATCACCGACTTCCTGACGGACCGGAGGCAGCATGTGCGGCTGGGGAAGTCTGTCTCAGACTCTGTTAGCATCAGCATCGGATCACCCCAGGGCTGTGTACTTTCCCCCCTACTCTTCTCCCTTTATACCAACTCCTGCACCTCCACCCACCAGTCTGTTAAGCTGATCAAGTTTGCGGACAACACCACCCTCATCGGGCTCATCTCCAACGGCGATGAGTCCGTCTACAGGAGAGAGGTGGCCCAGCTGGCGTCCTGGTGCAGCCACAACAACCTGCAGCTGAACGCTCTGAAGACAGCGGAGATGATTGTGGACTTCAGGAAAGTCACAACCGCTCTGCCCCCCCTCACCATCACAGGCTCTCCCATCGCCATTGCAGATTCCTTCCGCTTCTTGGGCACCACCATCACCCGGGACCTCAAATGGGAGCCAACCATCAGCTCCCTCATCAAAAAGGCCCAGCAGAGGATGTTCTTTCTGCGGCAGCTGAGGAAGCTCAAGCTACCCACCAAGATGTTAGTGCAGTTCTACACAGCCATCATCGAGTCCATCCTCACCTCCTCCATAACCGTGTGGTACGCAGGAGCCACTGCCAGGGACAGACTAAGGCTGCAGCGCGTCGTGCGCACTGCTGAGAAGGTGATCGGCTGCAAGCTCCCACCTCTCCAGGATCTGTACATCTCCAGGACCCGGAGGCGTGCAGGCCGGATCATAGCCGATCCTTCACACCCTGGTCACGTACTGTTTGCCACCCTCCCCTCAGGTAGAAGACTTCGGTCCATTCAGACTAAAACCTCCCGGCACATGAACAGCTTTTTCCCCTCTGCCATCAGACTGCTGAACATTAAGTGACTTATTGACTCTCGTGCACTATATACAGCAGCTCAACCAGACTCATGTCATTCATCACTGTTTTTCTGTTGCATTATCGACTGCACTATGTGGTACTCCACATCATCTGCTACTTGCTAATTTATTTAAAACTGCTGTGACTAGTATTACTCATTATTATTATTATTATTATTACTTATTATTCTACACTTATTGCATGGTTTTAGTCTTTAAATTTTTTAGTTTATCTCTTTATCTTACCATGTTTTAATGTTGCAGCATTGCACCGAGACAAATTCCTAGTTTGTGTACTACATGAACAATGGCAATAAATCTGATTCTGATTCTGGGGTTGAGCAGCACTTGAAGTAGTAGAAATATCTTTACTCTTGAACAACAATTAAATAAATAGAATGAAAAAAGTAAAATTCTGCAAATAACCATTTTGGTCACATCTTACTCAGGCATATCTCAAAGTGCATAAAAACTCAATGTGCGCCATTAGTAGCATTAACATTCGTTTCCCTTTAAAAAAAAAAAAAAAAAAAATACTACATCCTGGTCTGACCTTGACACATCAGAAAGTGTATTTAGCTGAATTAAAAAAAGAACTGTCAAACACTTCAGTGCACAAACCCCCCCAAGAAAAGATTGGTAACAACAAACATTGCACATCCACTATTGTTGTTTGTTTTGTTTTAAATCACCATGTGTGAGTAGGAACCTCTTTTTATAACTACAGGTGCAGCTCACTAAATTAGAATATCATCAAAAAGTTGATTTATTTCAGTAATTCCATTCATAAAATGAAACTCATATTTTATATAGATTCATTCCAGACAGAATGATATATTTCAAGTGTTTATTTCTTTTAATTTTGATGGTTATGGCTTGCAGCTCATGAAAACCTGAAAATCAGTTTCTCAAAAAATTAGAATATTACATAAGATCAATTAAAAAAACCTGATTTTTTTCAATAGAAATGTTAGCCAACTAAAAGTGTTTCAGTGCACACACTCAATACTTGGTCAGGGCTCCTTTTGCATGAATTAATACTGCATCACTGTGGCATGGTATGAAGGTGATCAGCCTGTTACTGCTGAGATGTTATGGAGTCCCAGGTTGCTTTGATCGCGGCCTTCAGCTCATCTGCATTGTTGGGTCTGGTGTCTCTCATCTCCCTGTTGATGATACTTCATAGATTCTGTATGGGGTTTAGGTCAGGAGAGTTTGCTGGCCAGTAAAATATGGTGATACCATGGTTATTAAACCAGGCTTTGGTGCTTTTGGCAGCAGTGTGGGCAGGTGCCAAGTCCTGCTGGAAAATGAAATCAGCATCTCCATAAACCTTGTCAGCAGAGGGAAGCATGAAGTACTCTAAAATGTCCTGGTAGACAGCTGTATTGACTTTGGGCTTGATAAAACACAGTGGACTAACACCAGCAGATGATATGGCTCCCCAAATCAGGTGCCAAGACCTGTCACTTGGAAATCAAGGTCCCAGAGTCTGGAGCAAGAGTGAACAGGCATGGAATCCACGTTGCTTGAGGTCCAGTGTGAAGTTTCCACAGTCAGTGATATGTGGAGCCATGCCATCTGCTGGTGTTTTTCCACTGTGTTTAATCAAGTCCAATGTCACTGCAGCCATCTAACAGGAAATTTTAGAGCACTTCATACTTCCCTCTGCTGACAAACTTTATGGAGATGCTGATTTCATTTTCCAGCAGGACATGGCACGTGCCCACACTGCCCAAAGTACAAATACCTGGTTTAATGACCATGGTATCACTGTGCTTGATTAGCCAGCAAACTCCCCTGACCTAAATCCCATAGAGAATCTATGGTGTATTGTCAAGAGGAATACCTGAGAATACAGGAATGCCTGTAGAGGAAACGAACCCTGAACCCTTCGAGGCTGCTGAACTGGAGAAAGTCCTACAGGGCCTGAAATGTGGAAAGGCAGCAGGATACGATAACATCTTCCCAGAATTCATGAAAAATCTTGGCCCCCGAGCCCTAACCCGGTTGACACAATTCTACACAAGGATCACACAAACAAACTCGATCCCAAAGAAATGGCGGACAGCAAAGGTCATTGCCATCCCAAAACCTGGCAAAGACCACAAACTACTAGCAAGCTACCGCCCAATCTCCCTACTCAGCGTTCCTTACAAAATCATGGAGCGCCTAATATTGCAACGCATTTCCCCAGAAATAGAGGATATTCTAAGTGTGGATCAAGCAGGTTTCCACAAGGACCGCAGTACAGGAGAACAAGTACTGGCCCTAACCACCTTCATCGAAAATGGCTTCCAGAGCAGACTGAAGACAGGGGCTGTGTTTCTCGATCTTACAGCCGCCTATGATACGGTCTGGCACAAAGGCCTCCTCCTGAAACTTATAAAGGCGATCCCTGCTTGGGCAACAGCAATTATAAAAACCCTGCTGACCAACCGAAGGTTCAGAGTCCACCTCAGTCACAACACAAGTGCATGGAGAATGCAGAAAAACGGACTCCCACAAGGCTCAGTTCTAGCTCCAACTCTGTTCAACCTCTACATAAACGACCTGCCTACTACAAAATCCCGCAAATTCATCTATGCAGACGACATCTGTTTGGCATTCCAAGCACCAGACTTTGAACCACTGGAACGGGTGCTCACGGAAGATCTTGCCAAACTGGACCAGTTCTGCAAAATCTGGCGCCTAAAACCAAGCCCAGCAAAAACCGTCTCCAGTGTATTCCATCTCCACAATGCAAAAGCTGCCAGAGAACTAAACATCCACCTGAGCGGACTCAAGCTTAAGCATGCCCCAAATCCAACTTATCTTGGAGTGACCCTTGATAGGACCTTATCCTTCAAGGAACATCTAAAGGGGACGGCTGCTAAGGTGAAGGTACGAAACAACCTGCTCTGCAAGCTCGCTGGTGCAAAATGGGGGCGGCAGTCTCCACCCTGCGCACCTCAGCACTGGCTCTTTCATACTCTGTAGCAGAATATTGTGCCCCTGTCTGGTCCAGGTCATCTTACACACACCATGTAGACACCCAGCTCACTCAACCATGAGAACTATAACTGGAACAATCCGCTCAACACCACTCCCCTGGCTCTCCGTACTGTCAAACATAGCCCCTCCACACATCCGGCGAGCAGCATTAACTCAAAGGATGCTCCAAAAAGTTAAAGATTTTCCTCACTTACCAATCCATGCAGATATCTACACCCCACCCACTGCCCGACTTTCATCCAGACGGCCGATTTGGAAAAACCCTCCCCCAGCTGACTTTACCATCCAGACAGCTTGGCAAGAGGAATGGGAGACCAAGGAGGTCCCAAACAAACAGCTGGTGATAAACCCCAACCAACAGGTCCCGGGCACCAACCTCCCAAGGAGACAGTGGTCTACACTCAATCGCTTCAGGACTGGACATGGCCCCTGCTTGGCCAGCCTTCACAGATGGGGCAGTAGCCCTAGCCCACTGTGCGCATGTGGAGAGGAGCAAACAATGGAACACATCATAGAGGTTTGCCCGCTCCAAAGACTGGAAGGAGGATTACACACCCTCCATACAGCAAACCAGGAGGCAACTGCTTGGCTTAAGGACTTTGCATTCGCTAAATAAAAGAGGAATACACCAGACCCAATAATAATAATAATACACCAGACCCAATAATGCAGATGAGCTGAAGGCTGCTGTCAAAGCAACCTGGGCTTCCATAACACCTCAGCAGTAACACAGGCTGATCGCCTCCATGCCATGCTGCATTGATGCAGTAATTACACAAAAGGAGCCCCGACCAAGGATTGAGTGGTACATGGACTTACTTTTCAGTTGGCCAACATTTCTATTAAAAATCAATTTTTTTTAAATTAATTGCATGTAATATTCTGTTTTTTGAGAAACTGAATTTGGGGTTTTCATGAGCTATAAGCCATAACCATCAAAATTAAACACTTGAAATATATCACTCTGTGTGTAATGAATCTATATAATATACGAGTTTAACTTAATTGAATTATTGAAATAAATCAACTTTTTGATAACATTCTAATTTATTGAGATGCACCTGTACACATTCCATTACACACACACATATCAGTCCAAGCAGGGTTAAACCGACGATTTTCATCATCAGTTTTACGCTTCAGAGGTGACACTGACATGTTTTAAGGTGCCTTCACACCGAACGGGTGAATTTTTTGCACGGTGTGATTACATTATAACTCAATGTAAACATGAATAGACATGAATTCACCATCTGAGTGAGGTGCAGATAGGCAAAGTTGCCTTTATAACTTATGCAGCTGTGTACAACCTGCTGCTGAAATACCCAAAATAACGTCATATTTAGGTTTACATTATCTGATGGAGAAAGGGGGGTGTCCCTGCCTCCAGGGCTTCGCGGGATGGTGGGCGTTTGCATTGCTTGCCTGCTAGCCTTGTTAGCACATATGTAGCAGGAGTCCATGGGTGGGTAGCAGCGGTGTCCTGATTCGACTGGGGAGCTCCCAGTTCTTCTTTCTCCAGGTGGTTGGCAGTCTCATTTTTGAGTTTGCTCTCCAGTGTTGATGGTTTTGCTCCGATGACGGTGAAGTTTCAGTGCTGGCGCTGTCCCTCGGACACGAGTGCATGATTTCGCGTGTGCTCGCCCCTTTCCATTGACTTTGTGTGCACTCGCGCCACCCGTTCACATTTGGTGTGGGCTTGGTGTCTTGCCAGTGGCACAGCCACAGTCATAGTTAAAGCTGCAAGCAGCTGTAAGCGGACCTTCGCCCCCACGCCCCCGCGGAACCCAGTGCCCGTCATACCTTGCTGGCTCGGAAAAAATTTCTCGTCATCCCTGCAAAGGCTGCGTGAATAATAATGTAAACCATTTCGCAAGAACTTCCTTTGAGCAGTAAGTGGCGCTATAACTTTTGTCAAACATTCTTGTATAGGTGCGTGCAGAGTGGGACTAATGTCCATTATGGCAATTACGGTGAAAATCTGACACAGTTTGTCCAATTTACAACTGTCCAATGTATTGCGATAAGGTAAACTTGGACATGTGGCCATTGTAACATTTACATTTTAAGTACATGTTGCAGACGATACAGAACTACAGAAGAGAGTGACCTTGACTTACGTTCCACATTTGGTGACCCTTGGACTTCCCCAACCCTCCAAATTATAAAACGTCTTGAATGGCAAGGAATGGGTTTCCATGGCATTTTTTACAACTGGTGAGAGAAAAAGAAAGAAAACAGTTTTCAGCAAATCTTCATTTAATCAATGGGGGCGCTATAACTTTTGTTTATTATTTTTATATAGACACGTTCGGTGCGGGACTAATATCGATCGTAGAAAATTTGGTGAAAATCTTACAAAGTTTGTCCAATTTACAAGTGTCCGTTATTGAAAGGCAAGGAGTGGGTTTTCATGGAAACTGTGCTTATCGCAGGACAAAAGTGACTTCACTGAGGGTAGTCCAATGCACTCCGAGAAACCACTGAAAATGTCATGTCATTGTGACTACTGGTCTTTGCGCAGTATTTGAAACAATTTTGTGCAGTACCTCATGTCAGCAGTAGGTGCTGGTGTGACAGTTTTGTGAATATTGATATGCCGACGTGTTCAGGGTGGGATTAGTATGATTTGTGCAAAGTTTGGTCCAAATCAGACGAGGATTGTCTGAGCTGTAACTGTCAAGTTTTGCACGGTGAGAAAGCCACTGAAGCACGCTGGTCGCCATGGAAACCATTCTGTACTATGTACATGTACTGTCAATGAGCCCTAGTCATTCCTTCATGTCATTTTTTCAGCTGGTGAGAGAAAAATAAAGAAAACAATTATCAGCAATTGTTCCTTTAATCACTAGGGGGGACTATAACTTTTGTTTATTATTTTTATATAGACGTGTTCGGGGCAGGACAAATATTTATCATAGAAAATTTGGTGAAAATCGTACAAAGTTTGTCCAGTTTACAAGGGTCTGATGTTGTAACCACTATGCGGCGCTCTAACTTTTGTTATTTTTATATAGAAGCATTCAGGATGGGACTATTATCCATTGTAAAAAATTTGGTGAAAATCAGACAAAGTTCGTCCAAGATACAACTTTCCAATGCTTCATGGCGAGGAGTCAACCTTCGCTATGTCGCCATGGCAACACTTCCCTGTCAGTTGTGTTGTCCACTCATATAGGACTATATATGACACTCAACCGATGTTCAAGATTTCATGACTCCAGGTCATTCCTAACCCTCCAAACAAGATCAAGGATTGAATGGCAAGGAGGGCATGTCCATGGGAACAGCAGTGATGCCATGCTAAAGGTGATATGCAGTTATGATCAAATAGGAGGTCCGATAACCCTCACAAAATTTCACGTAATTCTGGCCAGCGGTGCGTGAGTAATACATAAGAATTTTCAGCAATTCTTCCTTTAACCACTCAGGGGCGCTATAACTTTTATTATTTTTATATACACGTGTTTGCAGTGTGACTAATATCGATCGTGGAAAATTTGTTGAAAATCGTACAAGGTTTGTCCAATTTATAAGTGCCTGATGTTCTAACCACAAGGTGACGCTATAACTTTTGTAAATTATTTTTACATAGACACGTTTGGGGCGGGACTAATATCTATTGTAGAAAATTTGGTGAAATTCGGATGAAGTATGTCCAAGTTACAATTTTCTAACGTCCCATGGTGAGGAGTCAACCTTCGCCATGTCGCCATAGTAACACTTACCTATCAGTTATGTGTTGCTGACCCACATAGGACTACAGATGACAGTCACCTCTACCTATGTTCCAAATTTCATGACTCCAGGACTTTCCCAAGGATCCCCATAAGCTCACGGATTGAATGGCGAGGAGGGCTTGTCCATGGTAACACGTGTGACGTCATGCTAAAGTTGATATACAGTTATGATCATCCCTGTGGTCTGATGAATCTCAGAAAATTTCACGTCATTCTGGCAAGTGGCACGTGAGTAATAAATAAAACAGTTTTCAGCAATTCTTTCGTTACCCACTAGGTGGCACTATATCTTTTATCAGGTATTTTTATGGAGACGCGTTCGGGGTAGGACTATTTTCCATCATGGAAACTTTGGTGGACATCGGACAAGTTTTGCCCGAGTTACAGCTGGTTGATACTGTAAGAGGAGGAGTCAAACTTCGCCATAGCGCCTAGGCCACATCTTTTGAGATTTCGACTTTATACAATTTTTAATGGCCAATGCCTATAGATCCCACCATATAAAAATGAGCTCAATCGGAGCAGGTCCTTAGGACTAGCTCGTTCAAATGCGAGGTGTGACTTTTTTCCGAATTGGAGGTCAGGCGACTTTGAGGCAGGATGGCGGCCTTCCTGTTGGCAATGGGTATGGGCCACAATTATGTTTTTTGCATGTCATGAGGTGATGCACACCTCACCCAGATTTTATGTCTCTATGGCAAAGTTTACGGTCTCCAGTCTCCATGACGTTGTCAGTGGCTCAGGCCCTAATAATAGAGTCCACACTTCGGGGCAGGTGCGCTGCATTGTGGGTTACGGTTGCTGGGCTGTGCAGAGTGTTGCATTTGCAGTCTGTGGATTTCTGCGGTTCTGTGGGGCGTATTGGTCTTTGCTTATCTGGCTGGGCCATGGACTGGGCCTAGGCCGCTTGGGAGTTGGTTCTGGGGCGCATGTGGCCCGCGGGCTGCTAATTGAATAGGCCTGACATGTAATGACAAATACTTGCCAGAACCCAGTCACAGGGGGTGCACAAGCCAATGTACGTCTAGTGCCAGTCCCAAGCCCGGGAAAATGCGGAGGGTTATGCCAGGAAGGGCATCCGACGTAAAACCTTTGCCAAATCAAACATGCGGATCATGACAAATGAAACTTTCATACCGGATTGGTCGAGGCCCGGGTTAACAACGACCGCCACCGGTGCTGTTAACAGACAGGTTGCCGGTGGAAACTGGGCTGTTGTTGGTCGAAGATCAAGGAGGAGGAGAGGGGGAAGGCATGTTAGAAGGGAGAGAGAGAAAAGGAAAGGTAAAAGTGTGGAGGTGAGAGTAGGGACATTAAATGTAGGGACTATGACTGGTAAAGGCAGAGAGTTGGCTGATATGATGGAGAGAAGAAAGGTAGATATACTGTGTGTTCAAGAATCCAAATGGAAGGGAAGCAAAGCTAGGAGCATTGGAGGTGGATTTAAACTGTTCTACCACGGTGTAGATAGGAAGAGAAATGGAGTAGGAGTAATCTTGAAGGAAGAGTATGTGAAGAGTGTTCAGGAGGTAAAGAGGGAGTCAGACATAATCATGAGTTTGAAGCTAGAAGTCAAAGGTGTGATGTTGAATGTTGTCAGTGCGTATGACCCACAAGTTGGATGTCAGGTAGAAGAGAGAGAGGAATTCTGGAGTAAGCTGGATAAAGTAGAAAGTGTTCCGGGGGTGGAGAGAGTGGTGATTGGAGCAGACTTTAATGGGCATGTAGGTGAAGGGAACAGAGGTGATGAGGAGGTCCTGGGTAGGTATGGTCTTAAGGAGAGAAATGTGGAAGGACAGATGGTTGTGGATTTTGCTAAAAGGATGGAAATGGGTGTGGTGAACACATACTTCAACAAGAGAGAGGAACATAAAGGTGATTTACAAGAGTGGGGGAAGGTGCACACAGGTGGACTACATCTTACGCAGAAGGAGAAATCTGAAAGAGATGGGAGACTGCAAGGTGGTGGCAGGGGAGAATCTAGCTAGAGTCTGTAGGATGACTTTGGAAAGCAAGAAGAGGAAAACAGTGAAGGCAGAGCCAAAGATTAAGGGGGGGAAGTTACAGAAGGAGGAAGGTCACACAGAGTTCAGGATGGAGTTGATACAGGCTCTGGGTAGTAAAGAAGAATTACCAGGTGACTGGGAAAGTACAGCAAAGGTATTGAGGGAAACTGGTAGAAAGGTATGTGATGTATCCAGTGGACAGAGGAAGGAAGACAAGGAGACTTGGTGGTGGAATGAGGAGGTACAGGAAAGAATTCAAAGGAAGAGGTTAGCAAAGAAAAAGTGGGGTAGTCAGGGAGATGAAGAAAGTAGGAGTATTTGGAATGTAGGTGCATAGCAAAGAGAGAGGAGGCAAATGAAAAGGCATATAATGAGTTGTATGAGAGGCTAAACACTAAGGAAGGAGAAAAGGACTTGTATCAATTGGCTAGACAGAGAGATTGAGCTGGAAAAGATGTGCAGCAGGTTGGGCTGATTAAAGACAGAAATGGTAATGTACTAATAAATGATGAGTGTGTTTAGAAGGTGAAAGGAGTACTTTGAAAAGCTGATCATTAAAGAAAATGAGAGAGAGGAGGATGGATGAAGGAAAGATGGCAAACAAGGAAGTCCCGAGGATTAGCAAGGCAGAAGTGAGGGCAGCTTTGAAGAGGATGAAGAATGGAAAGGCGGTTGGGCCAGATGACATACCTGTGGAGGTATGGAGATGTTTAGGAGAGATGGCAGTGGACTTTTTAACCAGATTGTTTAACACAATCTTGGAGAGTGAGAGGATGCCTGAGGGAGTGGAGAAGAAGTGTTTTGGTACGAATTTTCAAGAACAAAGGTGATGCTCAGAGCTGTAGTAACTACAGAGGCATAAAGTTGATCAGCCACACTATGAAAATACGTGAAAGAGTTGTTGAAGCCAGGTTAAGAGGAGAGGTGACAATCAGTGAGCAGCAGTACAGTTTCATGCCAAGAAAGAATACTACAGACGCAATGTTTGGTCTAAGAATGTTGATGGAAAAGTATAGAGAAGGTCCGAAGGAGTTGCACTGTCTTTGTGGATCTAGAGAACGCATATGATAGGGTGCCAAGAGAGGAAGTGTGGTACTGTATGAGAAAGTCAGGAGTGGCAGAGAAGCATGTGAGGGTGGTGGATCAGCTCTGAGCCCCTTCTTGTTTGCCATGGTGATGGACAGTCTGACAGACAAGGTCAGGTAGGAGTCTCCATGGACCATGATGTTTGCAGACAATATTGTGATCTGTAGTGAGAACAGGGAGCAAGTGGTAGAGAACCTGGAGAGGTGGAGGTATGCTGTGGAGAGAAGAGGAATGAAGGTCAGTAGAAGCAAGACAGAATACATGAGTGTGAATGAGAGAGGCAGGTGTCACAGTGAAGATGGAAGGAGTAGCGGTAGTGAAAGTAGATGAGTTTAAATACCTGGGGTCAATCATCCAAAGCAATGGAAAATGCACAACAGAGGTGAAGAAGAGAGTTCAGGCAGGGTGGAGTGGGTGGAGACGAGTGTCAGGGATGATTTGTGACAGAACGGTTGCAGCAAGAGTGAAAGTGAAGATTTACAAGATGGTATTGAGACCTATGATGAAGTATGGTTTGGAGACGGTGGCACTGACAAAAAGACAGGAGGTGGAGCTGGAGGTGGCAGAGTTGAAGATGCTAAGATTTTCATTGGGAGTGACTGGGAGGGACAGGATTAGAAATGAGTATATCAGAGGGACAGGTCAGGTTGAGCAGTTTGGAGACAAAGTAAGAGAGCCAAGGCTGAGATGGTTTGGACATGTGCAGAGGAGGGATAGTGGATATATTGGATAAAGGATGTTGAAGATGGAGCTGCCAGGCAGAAGAAAAAGATGAAGACCACAGAGAAGATTGATGGATGTAGTGGGCATGGAGAGGGTTGGTGTTACAGAGGAAGATGAAGGGATAGGGTGAGATGGAGGCAGATGATCCACTGTGGCGACCCCGAAAGGGAGCAGCCAAAAAAAAGAAGGCTTACCAGATTTTGAAAGTTACCTTTCTCCTGGGGAAAAAAAGGGCAAAATAACTTACAAAAGGACATTTTCTGCCACATTTATTGAAAAAAAAAAAGTGGGGAAAAAAGACAAGCGCACTATCATAATTCTAGTATTTAAAGGGTTACATCTATCCGACTGATGTGTACTGCTGTGCATTCTTTGGCTTTCATGAACCAGATATTCTTAACACTGTTAGTCTTTAAAAGTTGTCCAGGATTGTAGTGAATCCTGCAGAAAACCTGCATTAACGTCTCTAAACTCCCTGTGCTCTGTAGTTTGGAGAAAGGTCAGCTGTTACAGATGCCTCCAGCTGCTGCTCTGCTGCTGGCAGCCAGCCTTCACCGTGTGTGGCGATGCTGTGAGGGGGACGCCCACAGCTTCAGCGCTGCCCTGACCTCACTGAGACCAGACAGAGATGTTAAGAACAGACAGGTGAGTGGGCAACCCTCAGCAGTGTGGTTGTACATTCATCGTACAAAAAATAGAATGGCTTGTTAACATCAGTTTTTTCCCCTCTTGAATATTAAACTTTTCTCTTTTGCAGCTTTTCTCCTAAGTTTGGAACAGTTTTGTTGTAAACTATTTTTAACTCCTTCCTGCAAAGCTGAAAGAAGTTACTACGATGACACGTCATCCATCCATCTGTGTACATTTCATGAGAATCACTGTTCCTCCTCAGCAGTTGCCCCGATGCTCACTTTGTGATCCTCAGCTGGATCTGCATTCAGGTTTTGCTCAAAGTCAAAGGTCAGGAGATCTGGTGTCATATGTGATTTCAAAAACTAACTCCTCCTCCGAGACAATGACCTGATGTTTACTGACACACAATGATCCTCAGGTGGGTCAAAGATGACGATGTCTGAGCACTCACAGGTTGATTTCATCAGGCCAGAATGAGCTACTCCATCACTGACGCTCTGCTTTTGTTCTCGAATTTGCTTCTTTTCCCTCTTAGTTCTCATAAAGGTACTTTTTTTCCCTTGTAAATTAAATTTTTTCAAATTTTTCTTGCCCCCCCATAAATTTCATTGAAAACATCCTCTTGGATTTGCACTCCCCCCCCCCCCCCGTAAATTTGCAACCTTTGTAAATGTTTTTTATTCTTATCTCTCATACAGTTGCAGATTTTTTTCTGGTATACTTGTGCATTCTTTTAGTGTTTTGTTTAAAGCACAGGGAGCCACAGGTTTCAGGTTTCTGAATTAGTTTAATATTTTTAAAGCCATGTGATAGAAAGGCTCCAAGTGTAAAAGTTTTACTGAACTATAATGAAAGCAGCGCAGGCCAAATGACTCATCTCCGACTCCAAGGGCCTTGCTATGCAGAAGTAAAGCAGTGGTGTAATTATTACCACTTTATAAAGTGACAGGGTATATTTGTCTAAATTAGGGATGTACCATAATATTACCACATTATCAGTTATCACTCAGTAAACTTATTTACTGGCATTGGCAAAATGTAATATTTACAACTGATAAAATACAGCATTGTGTTTTTCTTGCGGCACGAGGGAATGATGTCATCACGTCGGCTGTGCTCCTCAAAACAAGCATGTCTGCTATGATAGTTATTGTTTTCCAACCTGACATTAGGATGGGAGAAATGGAAAAATTAAGAGTAATTATTACATCTTTAAATAAAAGGTGAGTTCATGACAGATGAACTTGTATAATAAGGAATGGGCGCTTGACGTCAGCTGACGGAAAAACCGCAAGGAATTGTGGGAAAACTGGTCAGCCTGTCTGTGCTTAGTAGTGAGCAATGAATACGGTTAGGCTGCGTGTCCACCAAATGTGTTTCTTCCTGCTGTGAGTGTATTTTCTGTTCATTTTCTATGTAGTCCAGCGTTTAATGTACTCTGTGTTCTCACAGCAAAAACACTCAGCAGTCAGCACTGTGCTCATGGTGCTGAAAGCTGAAAAAAGTTCAACTTTCCGAGTGCTGCAGTGCTCATCAGCTGCACGCCTCTCTCACCAGCCGATCACAATCGGCATAAAAGTACACCATGAGCAATATTTAACAGCGAATGCTTGGAGAGATGTGTATTTTCTTACCAGTTTGATGTGATTTATTCCAGTGAGTGGAGCGTTTCAGAGCAAAATGTGACCTGTGCTGGCAAAATGAGTTGGAATGCACACCGTGTCATTACGAGCTACAGGCACGAGAAGTCTTAAATCATGACTCTTTTTTTGTTTGCTAGCAGCAAGTTCTGGGAAAACCCCCATGAGTGCCTGGTATCATTGGAAAGCTTAGAAATCGTGCTTTCTAAAAATATATACTATTTTGCTGAAGAAGTAACTCTCAACTGATGGAACGCAAGTTTTCAACCTAGCCAAAATATAAACAAATCGTCTTTTTCCGGGTCTGTTTTTGCACACTTCCTACAAATTAAATATAATTTTGAAGGTCTTTCAATACAGAATATGGAAATAAGGTTACATCAGTTTTGAAAATGTCCTCAAAGTGACTCATTTTGCCAGCACGGGTCACAAATCTGAAATCCCCAGCACGTTTTGAGTGACAGGTCAAGAGGATGCCAGGATACCGGGCAGAGTGTGTTTTTTTTTTTTTTTTTTTTTTTTTTTAATAAGCACATGAAAAGTGCTGAGAAAAACAGAATGAGAGCATTTTTACTTTCCCTGTGGACATGCAGCCTTATTAAAATGATTCTGAATATGTTATTCAAACACAGGAAATGTAAATATACATATAAAATGTCATATAAAATCCAGAATGGCACAAGAAAGTGAAAACACTCATTTCCAATGCGGTCCTTTCAATCACATTATTATTCCTCTGAATACCACACAACGTTAAAATGGGGAAGTATTGCTGCGTTATCAAATACAACAACTGCTGTCAAGATTGGCGTGGAAAATGATTGATAACGGCGTATGATTTTTTTTTTAACTTCACGACTTGGAAGAAAAGTCGAGAATTGGGTCTCTGAGCTAAAAAAGAGGTGTGGGATGGAATGGATTGCAGCGGTCAGAAGGAAAGACCTCAGCTCCGACAATATTCCTGCACACATGGTTGTGTGTTCACGGCATTTTCACAAAGCTAAGTTGTGATTTAAAAAATATTTACAAGTGCAGAAAGATGTCCCCTCTCCAGAGCAGCTGTCTTGTGCGCCGTACCTTTAGCTGCACCTCAACCACGGCTCTCCGTCATCTCTCAATAATGTGTGAAAACACACAAGGCAAAATCAAATAATTTCCCCATATCACTTCTACTGTTCCCAATTTCTCTTACTAATCTGGAACAGTTTTTTTTTAATGAGAGCTTTTCGGTGTTGCTGATTTTCTTTGACTTTTTCTTGAAGTTGTGATTACTTGTTGCCTTCATTGCGCATGGATTTAATATCAGCTGGGGACTGAAGTCCATAGACCGTTTGATATTGTTAAATTAAGCAGATTCTCCTCTTTCAGATGACTATAAAAACATCTCTGTCCTGATCTAGGATGTTTTTATAGCGGCTCATTATACCAGTTTTTTTTTTCGGTGTGCCAGCGCGATCAGCTGATTAATCCACCTCCTCAGGTGTTCTGACATTTTGGCATATTTATCAGAACAACACTGGACAGCTGACGTTAGACTGTAGTCAAAGATAAAAATCTTTATCCTGTAGCTTGAAAATGCTCAGACACATCCCAACAGTTCCCATTATACATACAAGTACGTATGTTTAGCTCTCCCTCTGTGTATATGCTGCAGGCAGCAGCAGAGCTCTGTACACTGCAAATTCTCCATTATACAGTTAGGCCCAGAAATATTTGGACAGTGACACAAGTTTTGTTATTTTAGCTGTTTACGAAAACATATTCAGGATACAATTATATAATCAATATGGGCTTAAAGTGCAGACTCTCAGCTGTAATTTGAGAGTATTCACATCCAAATTGGAGCAAGGGTTTAGGAATTACAGCTCTTTAATACGTAGCCGCCTCTTTTTCAAGGGACCAAAAGTAATTGGACAATTGACTCAGAAGGCTGAAAAAAAAACCAGAAAAAAAAACAAGGCTGCATGGGCTCTTCCCTCATTAACCTGTCATCAATTAAGCAGTTAAAAGGTCTGGAGTTGATTCCAGGTGTGGCGTTTGCATTTGGAAGCTGTTGCTGTGAACACACAACATACGGTCAAAGGTTGCAGATCTCGCAGGACCTGACCTGGAGCAAGAATTCCTTGGAGATCAGGAAGCGAGCTCAGCAGAGACTACACTTCTTGAGGAAACTCAAACAGGCCTCTCTCCCCATCTGCATCCTCAGGACCTTCTACAGAGGTGTGGTGGAGAGTGTTCTGACGTACTGCATTGCTACATGGTACTCCAGCTGCAGTATGTCAGACAAAAAAGCCCTGCAGAGGATAGTCAAGGGGGCGGAGAGGGTAATTGGAGTCTCCCTCCCCTCTGTCCAAGAACTTTTTCAGAACCGTTGTAGGAGCAGGGCACTGAACATTGTCAAGGACCGTTCTCACCCTCTGCATAAACACTTTGAACTTCTTCCATCTGGTAAACGATTCCGGAGCATCAGAGGCAGAACCACCAGACTGATCAACAGCTTCCTCCCACAAGCTGTCAGGATGCTGAACAGCTGACCCGGAATCTCACATACACACTACTGCACCTATGGACATTTTGTATATTATAGTTAGTTATTCTTTTTCCCCAAGTATGTCTCAGGGATGTGTGAATGGATGGGGGGGTGGGAGCTATGTGGGAGTGTGTCTTAATCATGCTGCTTCTTATATGGATGCCGAGAGAAACGCAATTTCATCTTGCCTGCACTACAGTTGTATGTACAGCAATATGACAATAAAGTTTGATTTGATTTGAGCTCTCAATGGAGGTGAAACAGACCATCCTGAGGCTGAAGAAAAAGAAGAAATCCATCAGAGAGATAGCAGAAATGTTAGGAGTGGCCACATCAACAGTTTGGTACATTCTGAGAAAAATCTATCATAAAGAGAAGACTTCATGAGAGTAAATACAAAGGATTCACCACAAGGTGCAAACCATTAATCAGCCTCAAAAACAGAAAGGCCAGAATTGACCTTGCCAAAAAACACCTGAAGAAGCCAGCCCTTTTCTGGAACAGCATTCTTTGGACAGATGAGACTAAGATCAACCTGTACCAGAATGATGGGAAGAAGAAAGTTTGGAGAAGAATTGGAACAGCTCATGATCCAAAGCACATCACATCTTCTGTAAAACATGGTGGAGGCAGTGTGATGGCATGGGCATGCATGGCTTCCAATGGCACTGGGTCACTTGTGTTTATTGATAATGTGACAAAAGACAGAAACAGCCGGATGAATTCTGAAGTGTATAGGGATATATTTTCTGCTCAGATTCAGCCAAATGCAGCAAAGTTGACTGGACGGCGCTTCACAGTACAGATGGACAATGATCCAAAACATACTGCAAAAGCAACCCAGGAGTTTTTTAAAGCAAAGAAGTGGAATATTCTGCAATGGCCGAGTCAATCACCAGATCTCAACCCAATCGAGCATGCATTTCACTTGCTGAAGACAAAACTTAAGGCAGAAAGACCCACAAACAAGCAACAACTGAAGACAGCTGCAGTAAAGGCCTGACAAAGCGTCACAAAGGAGGAAACCCAGCATTTGGTGATGTCCATGGGTTCCAGACTTCAGGCAGTCATTGCCTGCAAAGGATTCTCAACAAAATATTGAAAAGTAACATTTTACTTATGGTTATGTTTATTTGTCCAATTACTTTTGAGCCCCTGAAATGAGGAGCGTTTGTATAAAAATAGCTACAGTTCCTACATGTTTAATCATATATTTTTGTTCAACCCCTTGAATTAAACCTTAAAGTCTGCACTTCAATTCCGTTGTAGTTGTTTCATTTCAAATCCAATGTGGTGGCATGCAGAGCCCAAATCATGAAGATTGTGTCACTGTCCAAATATTTCTGGGCCTAACTAGCTGTAAGTTAGAAACCTGTTCAATAAGTTACACACGGATTCAAAGAGCATTACTTATGTTAAAAATAATTTTGGGGTATGCTAGACATTAATCTTGACGTATTTCGACTTTGTAGAAACTGACTGATTACCTTTGTGTTAAACGACGGTTTTCTGGTCATTCACCCGCCGCACCTGGGGCGGTGCGGTGGAGCAGTGGTTAGCGCTGCGGCAGCACAGCAACTCACCCTTGGCCATGGGATCCCTGGTTCGATCCCAGCCCCTGACCAACAGTGATCTGTGTGGAGTTTGCATGTTCTCCCCGTATCTGCATGGGTTTACTCTGGGATTTCTCAAGTTTCCTCCCACAAGCCAAAAACATGCAGGTTAGGTTAATTGGAGACTCTAAAGTGGCCCTAGGTGTGAATGTGTGTGTGAATGGTAAAGGGATAGTGCCGTACCGTGGCTGCTTCATCCATCCAGTTGGATGCCCTCAATTTCCCCTCTGGGGATCAATAAAGTATACAAAATCAAAAAAAAAAATATTTGAGGCGGCTGGACCCATCTATTGGTTAAATGAACATGAGCCTCTAATGATTTATAGTTTTTAAATTGCTCATGGGTTTATGCACTCACCCCACAAACCAGGAAGGCAAACACATCTGACAGCGTGTCTCCAGGCAGTTGGTAGCGATCTGTGGTCCATTTGTTGTGATCATATTGATTGATCCCATTTATTTCTTCCATTTTTTAGAGGTAGTGCTCCTTTGCTTCCTTATTCAGTTTCTCTGAATAAGGAATATGCATTTTCTATTTGCTGCATTCCATCAAACGTATGTCTGTTCATGTTAGCAGCTGGCCAGACTACAGGTAAACAAAGAAGCCGGACCATGACAATGGCGACAACAGCCCAGAATGCAGCGCAGCGTGACGTCATTGATTTTTTCAGAATAGAAGACCGCCAAGGTCTCCTGAACGCCTCCCACTTGAGGTGTTTTGGGCACGTCCCACTGGGAGGAGACACCGGGGCAGACCCAGGACTCACTGGAGAGACTACGTCTCCCAGCTGGTCTGGGAACGCCTTGGTATCCTCTCTGAAGTGCTGGAGCAGGTGGCTGGGGAGAGGAAAGTCTGGGCTTCTCTGCCTGAACTGCTGCCTCTGCGACCTGGACCTCTGGAAAAGCGGTAGAGGATGGATGGATGTTAATAAAGAGATGGTCCTTTCTATATGGTTATTTTATCTAACCATAGAAGTTAGAGAAAATGTAGTATATCGGGATATATATCGTTCTCAGCATATAAGATTACTTACATCGGGATATGAAATTCTGGTCCTATCGCACAGCTCTACCATATCTACTGTATGAAGAGTCCAGGTCAGGTTCCAATCTGGGTTACTTTGACCTCAAGGTCAGAGGTTAGACTTTCCGTAACTCTTGTAAACATAAGTTGAAAAGGAAATAAGGGAGGCTTTTGATATTAATATGATCATTGTATCTGTGACAAATCTCAATGAGTTGGAATTTGGGTGGCCTTGAACTCAATGTCACAGGTCAGTTTTTACAAAAGCATGACTCAGAAAGGAAATGATGCACATGTTTCACATTGATACCGTAGATCCATCTTTGAAAAGTCTGGGATGAGTTTGAATTTTGCCGACTTTGACCTTAAATGTTTATATATTTATATATCTACATATTATTCCATCTAGCTACATTGCTCCGCACTGTGTGTGTTTATATACTTGCATATTTATTCCACCTAGCTGCAATGCTCCGTACTGTGGGTGTTTATATATTTACATATTTATTCCATCTAGCTACAATGCTCTGCACTGTGTGTTCATATATTCATATATTTATTCCATCCAGCTACAATGCTCTGCACTGTGTGTCTGTGTGTGTGTGTATATATATATATTTTATAGTAATACGTACATATGTTTATTAGCTGCTCTTGCTTGCTTGTTTTTTTTCTTGCCTTCTGATTGTTGCTCTGAGTGTTGCTATCCCTGTGCTGTTGCAATCCTGGAATTTCCCCGTTGTGGGACTAATAAAGGCTTATCTTATCTTATCTTATCTTAAATCAAAGTCAGAGGTCATCTCCCAAAAACCTTGTAAATGTGATAACTTGTGAATGACATGGCTTTTCATATTGATTCCATAGTTGCATCTGTGAAAACTCTTAAATTATTTTTATTGTGGGTGACTTTGAACTAAAATTCAACCAGTCAGTTATCTTAATACCAGCAGACTGACAGGTACCACTGGCAGCCAACATTATTTTTATATATTTACTGTGACTCTTTTTGCATCCAGGTATTGGTGTTCCTGCTTTTCCTGTGTGTGAACAACTACCTGTCAGCTCTCCTGTTCCCTCAGGTACACATATTGACCCAACTGGTTCACTTCATGGTTTATGCTGTTTTAGATCTGTGAAGAACGCCAAACTCCGGGTGTTCAGTGGGGGTCTAGGATCCATACCATGAAAGCATTCTGCTTAACTGCAGTGATCCCTTTGATAATGTAAAGAACTGAAGGAGGGGCTTGTTGATTTGTGACATAATGAACCCAGGAAGTACAAAGTGCTTCAATGATTAAGAATTAAGTTGTGTTTTTCTCTTTAAATCTTTTTAAACATGTACAGTTGCCACATTGTTTAATATTGAAGGAAATCCCTCCCTGAGGAGTTCACTCTCATTTGTCTTAGTCACGGACAACAGATGGAAATTAGCCACTGGCTACAATCTGGCAAGTTTACATTGATTGATATCAATGTTCATCAACTTGCACTGTCCTTAAAAATAGCAATTTACAATCTCTTGTACTCTCACTGGTCACTTTAATGATACACCTGCTCAACTGCTTGTTAATGCAAATGTATAATCAGCCAATCACATGGCAGCAACTCAGTGTATTTACTGTGGATATAAAAAGTCTACACACCCTGTTCAAATGCCAGATTTTTGTGATGTAAAAAATGAGACCAAGATAAATCATTTCAAAACTTTTTTGACCATTAATGTGACCTATAACCTCTACAACCCAACTGAAAAATTGAAATGAATAATTTCAATTAATAATTGAAATTAAAAAACTTACAAGAACCTGGTTGCATAAATATGCACACCCTGTTATAACTGGGGATGTGGCTGTGTTCTGAATTAACCAATCACATTTAAACTTATGTTAAATGGGAGTCAGCACACACCTGCCACTATTTAAAGTGCCTCTGATTAACCCCAAATAAAGTTCAGCTGTTCTAGTTGGCTTTTCTCCGGGGGCTCCGGTTTCCTCCCACAATCCAAAGACATGCATGTTAGGTTAATTGGTTGTTCTAAATTGTCCCTAGATATCTGTTTCCTATAGGCCCTTAGAGTAGAGGGTTAGTATTAGTGAAAGCGCTTTGAGTGGTCTTTGTGACTAGAAAAGCGCTATATAAGTGCAGGTTAGTTAGTTAGTTAGTTAGTTTTCCTGACATTTCTGTAGTCACATCTTAAAGCACAAGCCATGGTCTACAGAGAGCTTCAGAGGGATCTCATTGTTCAAAGGTATCGGTCAGGAGAAGGGTACAATAGAAATTCCAAGGCATTAAATCTACCAAGGAACACAGTGAAGACAATCATCATCAAGTGGAGAAAATATGGCACAACAGTGACATTACCAAGAGCTGGACATCCCTCCAAAATTGATGAAAAGATTAGAAGAAAACTGGTCAGGGAGGCTGCCAAGAGGCTGACGGCAACATTGAAGGAGCTGCAGGAATTCCTGGCAACTACTGGCTGTTTAGTACATGTGACAACAATCTCCCATCTAGGGTGGCAAGACAGAAGCTTTATCTAATGGAGAAAAACATCCAAGCCCGGATACATTTTGCAGAAACACATTTTGAAGTCTCCCAGACACGTGGGAAAGTGTGCTGCGGTCTAATGAAACCAAGGTTGAACTTGTTGGCCATAATTCCAAAAGTTATATTTGGCACAAACACAACACTGCTCATCACCAAAAGAACACCATACCTACAGTGAAGTATTGTGGTGGCAGCATCATGGTTTGGGGCTGTTTTTCTTCAGCTGGAACTGGGGCCTTAGTCAAGGTGGAGAGAATTATGAATAGTTCCAAATACCAGTCAGTGTTGGCACAAGACCTTCAGGCTTCTGCTAGAAAGCTGAAGATGAAGAGGAACTTCATCTTTCAGTACGACAATGACCCAAAGCACACATCTAAATCAACAAAAGAATGGCTTCACCAGAAGAAGATTAAGGATTTGGAATGGCCCAGCCAGAGTCCAGACCTGAATCCAATCAAACATGGGTGATCTGAAGAGGGCTGTGCATAGGAGATGCCCTCACAATCTGACAGATTTGGAGCATTTTTACAATGAAGAGTGGGCAAATATTGCCACATCAAGATGTGCCACACTGATGGACTCCTACCCAAAAAGACTGAGTGCTGTAATAAAAGCCAAAAGTGCTGCAACAAAGTATTAGTTTAAGGGTGTGCATATTTATGCAACCAGGTTATTGTAAATTTATTTTTTATTTTTCCCCTTAAAAGATTTCAGTTTGTTTTTCAATTGGGTTGTACAGGTTATAGGTCTCATTAATGGTGGAAAAAGTTTTGAAATGATTTATCTTGGTCTCATTTTTTTACATCACAAAAACCTGGCATTTGAACTGGGGTGTGTAAAATTTTTATATCCACCGTAGGTCTGTAGAGATGGCCAGGATGAGGTTAGGTTTGGTTTCACACAGCTTTTTGACCAAGTGAACTAAACATGTATGTAGTCAGCACTGACGCTGCAGTTAGCAAGCATGCTACTCACCGTCTGAGGTGTTTTCTGCAACTCTGGACACATCGGTAACCACAGCTTATATGGAAACTGGTTCAGACATCGTTTTGTTCTTGCAGCCCTGGGTTGGGAGTTCTTGCAGCTTGTTCTTGACACGTCATCCTGGCAGAACTTATTTCTTGCATAATGTTCAAGAACTATTGTGTGACTGGTCAGAAATTTGAATTTCCCAGGAATTTTGCACTTGAATTTCTTGTGAAGTATGAAATGTCCTGGCCAGAAAAAAACTTTGTTCTTGTTCTTGCCACCTCAAGACAAAAAAACCAAAATTCTGTTCTTGCAGAGTATGTAAAAGCCTTTACTATTGCCATTCTCATCAGCCGTGATGATTTTCAGCTGGCACTGCTCCTCTATCTTTCACTACTCTCCATCACATTCACTCTGAAAATATCTGCTAAGTTTCTGCATTTTTATTTTATTTTAATTGACTATTCATACCACTAATGAACCGTATTTATATTAAAATCTTCCCCTCTCTAAGTCATACTGTGGCTCATTTTCCATCTTATTCGCAGCCTTAACTTCCTGTGTTTCGTCCAAAAGTCTGAACCTTTCTGAAAATTGCCTTCACACTCTAAAACTGGACCAAGGTTCAATTTGATCCAGACCGAGACTATCTCTATTTGCCAAACCAAATTCTGGTTCTTTGGTGCGGACTGTGGTTCAGGGGAGCTTTCACACCTAAAATTTTGGTCCGACTCAAACTGAAAAGTCCAAAAATCCGGACCAAACAGGTTAGGTGTGAAAACACCCTTAAGCTACAGTCACAAAGATTCTGATGAACGATGGGTTCGTAAGAATATCCCAGTTCCTACAAATTCTGGAGTTTGCAGATATTTGTGGAGGAGGGCATAGTTTCTTACGGCTGCTGTTGAATTCACAAGAGCGACTTGAGGCACTCTTGAGAAATGAGGTGCTTTTCTCTCGTACGATGGCCCTAGAGTTCTTATGTTCTTCGTAAGGGTGCCTTGGGATCTTTCTATGGCATACTTACTGCCATCTTACAAAAATTTTACAAATGGCATACTTCCGCCTTATGCGCACCTCACTACTGCCTTATGCACAGTGGTCGTAAGGAACGCTGTACAAATCCCCATTCGTGTGACGTTTTCTACAAGCGCTGTAAGGGATCCCAAGAACAATTTAAGGTCTTCTTGACTCATACAGTACATCTGGACAACATCTTGTGTATTTCTTACGTTGTTCCTATGGCATTGGTACGGCCACTCTATGATGAGAGTGGTGATGATGAGAGTGAGTATGATGAGAGTACCAACTGAGCCACCACCGGAGTGGTGGCTCAGTTGGTAGAGCATCCGCCCCACACCCGGGAGGCAGGGCTTCAAATCCCGGCTGGGTCATGCCGAAGACCATATAAAAGTGGAACTTCCTGCCATCCAGCTTGGTGCTCAGCAATAAATGGAATGGAGGAGGGAACTCTGTGGCGGCGACTTGCATGGCAGCGGCCCTCTGATTCTGCACTTGGGGTGTGTGTGATTTACACTGTAGATAGGTAAAGCACAATCTCGTTCTGCTGTACATGATTGGTTGTACGGCTGAATGACAATAAGGGTGATTTTTTTATGAGGGGTTTTTGTGGGGCATTCATAGAAATCTTGAACAAGACCATCGACCTGGCCACGAACTTGTGAACGGTCTACAAATGCTGGATTCTCCTACGGCCGCCTTAAGAAGGCCGTACGAAATGGTCCAAAAATTGTTCATACAACTCTCCCTTTCATTTCAAAAATCTTAGAAAGAGTTGTTGCTACGCAATTATTTGACCACCTGCAGGGAAATGGTTTACTTGAAGAGTTTCAATCTGGGTTTAGAATCCATCATAGTACTGAAACGGCCTTAGTGAAGGTCACTAATGACCTCCTTATCGCATCTGATAATGGACTTGTTTCTGTTCTTGTCCTTTTAGACCTTAGTGCAGCTTTTGATATTATCAATCATAATATTCTACTTGATAGATTAGAACACTATGTTGGACTTCATGGAACTTCGTTGCAGTGGTTTAGATCTTATTTATCTGATAGGTTCCAGTTTGTTCATGTCAATAATGAGTTTTCTTTCAACTCAAAGCTCAGTCATGGAGTTCCACAGAGATCTGTGCTAGGCCCTACTCATTTTAGTTTATATACACTACCGTTCAAAAGTTTGGGGTCACCCAGACAATTATTTTGTGTTTTCCATGAAAAGTCACACTTATTTACCACCATGAGTTGTAAAATGAATAGAAAATATAGTCAAGACACTGACAAGGTTAGAAATAATGATTTGTATTTGAAATAATAATTTTTTCCTTCAAACTTTGCTTTCGTCAAAGAATCCTGCATTTGCAGCAATTACAGCATTGCAGACCTAACATGATTGCACAAGGGTTTTCTAATCATCCATTAGCCTTCTGACGCAATGAGCAAACACATTGTACCATTAGAACACTGGAGTGATAGTTGCTGGAAATGGGCCTCTATACACCTATATAGATATTGCACCAAAAACCAGACATTTGCAGCTAGAATAGTCATTTACCACATTAGCAATGTATAGAGTGTATTTCTGATTAGTTTAAAGTTATCTTCATTGAAAAAAAGTGCTTTTCTTTCAAAAATAAGGAAATTTCTAAGTGACCCCAAACTTTTGAACGGTAGTGTATGCTTCCCTTAGGCAACATTATTAGAAAGCACTGTATACATTTCATTGTTATGCAGATGACACACAATTATACCTGTCAATGAAGCCAGATGATAGTAATCAATTAGCCAAGTTAGAAGCCTGTCTTAAGGAAATCAAAGCTTGGATGACTTGCAATTTACTGCTATTAAATTCAGATAAGACTGAAGTCATTCTTGTTGGTCGAAAAAACCTTAGAAATACCTTTCCAATTCAAACTTTTAGTTTGGATGCGGTTACTCTTTCTCTTAATAGCTCTGTGAGGAACCTTGGAGTTATTTTTGATCAAGATCTGTATTTCAGTTCACATATTAAATTCGTTTCTAAGACTGCTTTCTATCATTTGCATAATATTGCCAAGATTAGGAGCATCTTGTCTCAGAGTGATGCTGAGAAACTGATCCACGCTTTTGTTAGCTCTAGATTGATTATTGTAACTCTTTATCAGGTTGTCCTAAAACATCTTTAAAAAGTCTTCAGTTGATCCAAAATGCTGCAGCAAGAGTTTTAACAGGTACTAGAAAGAGAGATCATATTGTGGAGTGTGTAAATGAAGAGGCAGATTCATTGCAGACGATTTATTACACACTCACATCTCACAAGCTCAGAATGGACTGACTGGTTACAGCAAGCACTCCTCTCTATATATCAAGTCACCTTCACAAGCTTCAAGGCACTTCCTCATACACAGCATGATATTTACACTACACTTCATTCAACCCCCTCTCACCCTCTTGGGCATTGTTCTCCCATGTGTATTCATTGACTCTGCCTGACGTGCGAAATAACCTAACTTCCATACCGCACCCCCCCCAGCATCTTACATAGAGCCATAGAATATCAGTCCACATGCTGTTTTGGCTTCAGTCTCCTCCCATATCTGCTGTAACTGGGGTTTACTGAATCCGTGGCGCTGCTGTGCCGGTGGGGGGCTGCTGGGAGTGTGTCTGACTGTGGGTGGGCCGTGGCGGGTGGGGGGGAGGGAACTTCGCCCTGTCCATGTGGCTGCTCTGTTGCATCGCTTCCCTGGGGAGCTCTCCGTGGGGGTCTTCCACGCCGAGGGGCCTTAGCCAACAGCACCTGCTCGTCCGCTGGTACAAAGGCGGGTTTAAGTCAGTCTATGCCAATTTTCTCATGTCTACCCCCCCCCCCCAAGTCTAGCACAAAATGCTTATCCCCTGTTTCCAACACTTTGAACGGTCCATCATAGGGTGGGCGCAATGGAGGGCGGTGGGCGTCGTGTCTAACACGAACTCCGCGTTCTTCAAAGTTTTAGGCACGAAAACACGCGGAAAACAGTGGTGGGCAGGGCCCAGCAGCGTGCCTGTGTTCGCGCTACGCTGCAAAAGCTGAGACGGGCAGCTGTCCGGCGCGGGATTATCTGGCAGAAATTCCCCGGGCAGCCGTAGGGGCTGCGCAAAAACAAGCTCTGCCGGGGAAGCTTCCAGATCCTCTTTTGGCGCAGAGCACAACCCCAATAAAACCCACGGCAACCTGTCCACCCAATTTGCATCAGTCAGTGAAGCCCTGAGTGCTGCTTTCAGTGATCTACGAAAACGCTCGCATAACCCATTGGCCTGTGGGTTGTACGCGGTTGTGCGATGAATTGTAACACCCAGGCTGCGGGCCATCATGGACCAGAGTTCGGAAACAAATTGAGGGCCCCTGTCGGACGTAATGTCCGACGGGACTCCAAAATGCGCCACCCATGCTGTTAAAAAAGTGCGTGCTACATCCGCGGACGTGGTTGCCGCCAGCGGGACCGCTTCTGGCCAGCGCGTGGTGCGGTCCACCACTGTCAGGAGGTGCGTGCACCCCTGTGATGGCGGGAGGGGGCCCACAAGGTCCATGTGAACGTGGTCGAACCTCTTAGCCAGTACCCAAAACGGCTCCAAGGGAGCCTTCATGTGTCTGTGTACCTTGGCTCGTTGGCACGCCGCACAGGCTGCAGCCCACTCTTTTACTTGTTTGCGTAGGCTCAGCCACACAAACTTCTCTCCCACCATTTTGACCGACGCGCGCACTCCTGGGTGTGCCAGAGTGTGAACCGACTCAAACACGTGGCGACACCACGCGACCGGGACCACCGGACGCGGGTGCTCCGTGGAGACATCGCAGATTAGGGGGGGCATGCCATCTTGCAGCACCCTGCTCTCCAGCCTTAACCCTGTTGGTCCAGACTGGAGCGCGCGCATGCACGTCTGCATCGCTAATCTGCTCCGCGGCCATGACTGCATAATCTATCCCCACGTAGACCGGGGCCACCACGGCGCGTGAGAGGCAGTCCGCCACCACATTCAGTTTACCTGACACATGCTGAATATCGGTAGTAAACTCTGAGATCGCAGCCAGCTATCTCTGCTGCCGGCCCGACCACGGTTCTGAAACCTTGGCCATTGCGAACGTTAGTGGCTTGTGATCCACGAACGCGGTGAAGCTGCGCCCTTCCAGCCAGAACTGGAAGTGGCGTATGGCCAGGTGGAGAGCCAGCAACTCCCTGTCGAATGCGCTGTATTTACGTTTGCTGTCGCGCAAAGTTCTGCTGAAAAAAGCGAGCGGCTGCCAAGCCCCGGCGACGTGCTGCTCTACGACAGCCCCTATGGCCACGTCTGAAGCGTCGGTGGTGAGCGCTATCCGGGCCGCTGGGTCCGGATGCGCCAGCAGTGCGGCGTTTGCCAGGGCTGCTTTAACCTCCGAGAATGCCCGCTCTCGCTCCGGGGTCCATTCGACCCTATCCGCGGGTTTCTGTCTCTTGAGCGCGGCGTACAATGGTTGCATGAGCTGCGCCACGCGGGGAAGGAAACAGTTATAAAAATTCACCATCCCCAAAAATTCCTGCAGCGCCCTGACCGTCTGAGGCTGAGGAAAATCCGCCACGGCCCGCACTTTGCCAGGCAGCGGGATCGCTCCTTCCGGAGAGACGCGGTGCCCCAAAAAAATCAATCTGCGTCACGCCGAACTGGCATTTCGCCGGGTTGATTATTAACCCGTGCTCCTCCAACCTCCGGAAAACCGTCCTGAGGTGGGTTTCGTGTTCGTCTTTGGACGCACTGGCTACCAGGATATCGTCCAGGTAGACGAACACGAACGGGAGATCGCGCAGCACTGCATCCATCATGCGCTGGAACTTCTGTGCTGCGCCTTTTAACCCCAATGGCATGCGCAGGAACTCGAATAAACCGAACGGAGTTGTTACCGCTGTTTTGGGTACGTCCTCAGCGCGCACTGGGACTTGATGGTAACCGCGGACCAGGTCTATTTTGGAAAAAATGCGTGCTCTGGCGAGGTGGACGGAAAAATCCTGTATGTGGGGAATCTGGTAGCGGTTGTGTGCTGTGGCGTTGTTCAACCTGCGGAAATCACCGCACGGTCGCCACGATCCTTTAGCCTTAGGGACCATGTGTAGCGGGGATGCCCATGGGCTGTTCGTACGCCTGATGATGCCCAACCTTTCCAGGTTGGCGAACTCCTCGCGCGAGGTCTTGCAAAAACGGGCGGCCCGGTGGTGGTGATAAAGTGCTCCCCCCCGTGTTTAGCGATGGCCGCCGAAAACGTCGGGACCGTGAGTGCTGGGAACTGAGTGAGCAGTGCGTGGAACTTACCGCCTGGAGCTGTGACGTTGGCCTGTGCTGTTGGCTGGGTCACTCGAGCTATACAGGGGAGAGAGTCAAAGGACAGTGCATTAACCAGGTGCCTGTTAGCAACAGGCTACCTGTAAACCTACCAACAGCAACCAGTAAACCATGTGCACACAGAAAATCAGCCCCCAGGATATGGTAATTCAGTGCTGCTACGACAAAAGTCCACTCGTATGTACGGCCGTGTAGAGATAAGATCAGTGTCCTCTCACCAAAGGTCTTAATTTCCGAGCCGTTTGCTGCCAACATCACAGGGCCGCTAGATCCTGCCAGCCGGTCAGTGTAGGTCGGCAGGATGAAGCTCTTCTGGGCTCCGGTGTCCACGAGGAAACGCCTCCCCGAGCGCGCGTCCGTCAAGTAGAGCAGCTTGTTCTCTTCACCGAGGGTCGCAGCTGTTACCGACTGCCGGCCTCGGCGTTTTCCCGAGCGCTTGAATTGGCACGGTGGCGCACATCTGCGTGCGTTCTCTCCGAAGCGGCGGTGGTAGAAACAGAGCGTGTCTCTCTGGCGCTCCTTGGCCCCCGCTGCTGCTACCGTTGGTGGCTCTTCGCCTCCTCTGGTCGTCTCGCTGGGCTCCGCCGCTGCCGCGTTGACTGTTATCACCCTGGTGGTGAGGATGATTCGGTCCGCCTCCTGGGCTAGCGCACGGTAGTCACGCGTGGCCAGCAACGGCGAATTGGCCAGAACCGCTTTTGCCACTGTTGGAAGGTTCCGGAGGAAAAGGTGGGCAAACAGAAAGTGCCCGTCTTCCGTGCCCATTAACACCAGCATCTTCTCCATCAGGTCTACGGCCGACCCATCTCCTAACTCGGTCCGTGCCAGGAGCCTCTCCGCTCTCTCACATTCCGAGAGCGTGTAGCGCCGGGTGAGCGCAGCCTTGAGCGCCTCATATTTGTTGCTGGCTGGTGGCTGATTGAGCAGGCTCGCTACCTGCTGGGCTGTGCGGGAGTCCAGCGCTGCTACCACGTGGTAGAACTTGGTGTCGTCTGCCGTTACTCCCTGGAGGGCGAACTGGGCCTCGGTGTGGTGGAACCAAGAGCGTGGGTTGTGCTGCCAGAAATCCGGTAGCTTGACTGGAACTGCACACATGTTGCTGGGGGTTCCAGTCCTGACTGTCTGTGGAATGGCTGCTGCGTCTCTGGGGCTTCCCAACCGGGCCGGCTCCGGGGTTCTCGCCTCGTGTTCCATAATACGTCTTGGGTCACCAGTGTGGAGTGTGTAAATGAAGAGGCAGATTCATTGCAGACGATTTATTACACACGCACATCTCACAAGCTCAGAATGGACTGACTGGTTACAGCAAGCACTCCTCTCTATATATCAAGTCACCTTCACAAGCTTCAAGGCACTTCCTCATACACAGCATGATATTTACACTACACTTCATTCAACCCCCTCTCACCCTCTTGGGCATTGTTCTCCCATGTGTATTCATTGTCTCTGTCTGAGGTGCGAAATAACCTAACTTCCATAATATCTCTCCGGTTCTGGCCTCCCTTAATTGGCTTCCCATAGAGTTTAGAATTAAGTTTAAAATCCTTCTTCTTACTTACAAAGCTCTAAACAATCAGGCCCCTTTTTATTTAAAAGATCTGATACTACCCTATTATCCTAACAGAGCACTACGCTCCCAAAATGCTGGATTACTTGTAATACCTAGAATCTCCAAAAGTACAATGGGAGGCAGAACCTTCAGTTATCAAGCTCCTCTCCTGTGGAAACAGCTGCCAATCTGGATTTGAGAGTCAGACTCGATCTCTGTTTGTAAGAATAGGGCTAAAACCTTCCTTTTTGATATAGCCTACAATTAGGGAGGGATCATGTGTCTCTGAACCCTCCCTTAGTTATGCTGCTAATAGGTTTAGACAGCCGGGGGACCTCCAATAATGCACTGGGCTTCACTTCTTTCTTCACTCTCAATGAAATATTTTTTTTTTTTTTTTTTTTTTTTTTTGCTGGTCATTAACATCTGTTTGTTCTCTCCCATAGATTGAGTCCCCATCGTGCTGTCTGCTCTCTACATGTCTGTTCTTTTCTTCTTCTTCTCTATCCCCTCACCCCCCAGCCAGTCGCAGCAGATGACTGCCCCTCCCTGAGCCTGGTTCTGCTGGAGGTTTCTTCCTGTTAAAAGGGAGTTTTTCCTCTCCACCATCGCCAAGCGCTTGCTCACAGGGGATCGCCTGATTGCTGGGGTTTTTCTGCAACTGTGGGGGTTCCCCCTACAGTTGAAAGTGCTATGAGATGACTGTTGTGAAATGGCTCTATATAAATAAAGTTGAATTGAATTGTTCTCAGCTGTTGGTAAGGGTATTTTGTGACTGTAGCTTTAGTGATTTTAAATGTGGCATGATTGCTGGTCAGAGTATTTCAGAAACTGCTGATCTACTGGGTTTTTAATCCACAGCTTTCTCTAGAATGGTCTGAAAAAGAGAAAATGTCCAGTGAGCAACAGTTCTCTGGACCTAAATGTGTTGCTGATGTCAGAGGAGAATGGCCAGACTGGTTTGAGATGAAAGCAAGGCAACAATCACTCAAATAATCACTCATTACGACGGAAGTGGACAGAAGAGAATCTATGAAGGCACAACACATTGACCCTTGAAGCAGATGGACTACAGCAGCAGAAGACCTCAACTGGTAACTAAGAACAGGAAACTGAGGCTAGAATTCATACTGGCTCACCAAAATTGGACCATAGAAGACTGGATAAAAGTTGCTTTGTCTGACTTATCATTTTTACTTCAACAGTCATATGGTAAGGTCAGAATTTGGCATAAGCATGAAGAAGTGAATGCTTGCATGGAGCTTCGTAGATGTGTGATGCTAGCATATCAGTATGGACCACTGTCTCTAAGGAATGTTTCCATCACCTTGTTGAATGTATACCATGAAGAATGAAGACAATAGAGGTATAACCCAGTAATAGCAAGGTGGACCTATTAAAGACCCATTTGTCTTTTTCCATTTCCCACTATGTTCAGATGTAAATACACATAGAAATGTGAATGATCAATAGTAAAAACTAAATGTTTTGTAGTGCTATAAATTTGTTACAAGGGAGTCATTTCTCTCCGCTGTTGCCATTGTTTTTTCTTCCATAGGAGTCCCATGATTATTATTTTCTGATATAGTTGTGCCTGGTTGTTTCTGTAGGAGACGAGCCGTAACAATGCTGAAGCTTTCTGCTCTGAGCTGCTCAGCCTGTTGGTGGACTCTGCGGATTGGCTGCTCATCTTCAAATCACATGGTACCATGTGCACCTTTTTTCTCATGCACAACACTCAGCTACTCATTGGTGATGAGATTCAAGCTGCTGTTTTCCTTCTCCTCTATTTTCTGCTTTCGTGAACATTAGAGCCAGGTGTTTATCAGCCAGTTGCCATGGTGACGTCTGATGAGTCTGTTCGTCTGATGCCGTGGGCTTTCTGCAGGTGAGTGTCTGCTTATGTGTGGTTAAAAATCACAAGTGTCTCTATTACTTTGAGAGGTGGTCAGAGCTGAAATTATATTCTAATGTTTGTATTATTAAACAGATGAAGTAACAAGGTGGCAGATTGTGAGGGATCATAGATTTCTGTGCAACACTAAAGCTCCTTGTTTTATTCAGTGCATTTTACACTTGATTGTCCTCAGAGCTTTTAAGAGTTGTTGTGGCATTGAGCAGCTGATTTCTGAATCCCTCGTCCCCGACTGTTTGCTAGCAAGTGATTTTCTGTATTTTTGTGTGTTTTGGATTGAGGAGTGTTTATGTAATCATCCGACCAGACTGCACCTCCTGACAACTCCAGGTGTGTGCAGGAGTCACCCTGCCGTGTGTTTTAGGTGTTTAAAATAAGTTAAAACTTGCTCATAACACCTTCAATTCACGTGCTTACTAGCATTTAGTCCCGTTTTAGTTCGGTATGCTTTCTCACCTGGAGGACCAGATGATTCAGACTGAAACCACTTCGTTTAGGTGGTTGTTGTGGTGCACCAGACAAAGCGAACTGCACTAATGGAGAAAATGAACTTGAGTTTGACTGAAAGCAACTAAAACTCATAGGTGTGAAAACAGCTTTAGTTTTGGTAGGGCTGTTTTGTAAAGAACTTCTAAGAGCCCGTTTATAAAATCTGAGACAATAAAAGGGTGACACGGTGAAGCTAGCTGGAAACTTCTGAGTCCAGTGGCCAGCAGAATCCTTCCCTGTAGAGTTGGCCTGTTCTCCCCATGTCTGAGTGTAGAACTGGTGATGGAGACATTTAGAAATGTCAGGTAATAAACACAATCCCATCAGTGAGTGAATACAACGCTTTTACCCTTAACTACAAATATAAATGAAACAGAGTTGAAAAACTTTTCTTTGTATAATCTGTTTGCTGTGTGATGAAGACACCAGTAGGCAAAGCATTACGTTTCCGTTTCTGCTTTTCATTTCGTCACACTAAAGTAACATTTAAGCTGAACAGTAAAGGAATCCCAGTCAATTTGTCACATTGTTTCTATATGCAGTGCTGTGTTTACACACTGAGACTTGTGTGTGTGTTTAGCTTACTCCTCCTCCAAAGTAGCGAGCTGCTGCAGAGAGCTGTGCGCTGTCCAGGCTTCCTCCATACTGCCGTGGTGAGTTACACCAGCGTGCTGCAGCTCTTTCTGGATGGACGCACCCCTACTGCAGCGTCTGAGACCTCGGACAAACGGCCAAAGGTGCGTCACTGTCCTGCACGTGTTCATGAAAAACGCCCAGCTCTGCTGTGGGATCACAGTCTGACTCTGTCCCCAGGCTGAGCCTTCTCACATCCTGAGCCGCACCAAACACCTGCTGCTCCGAGCCATGTCACAGTCGCCTCCAACTGCCCTCTCCTCCGGCCAGCTCAGACAGGTGAGCCGCTCACAGCTACTCTACATCTGCATACAGATATTTTAATCTACATGCACCCACAAAAAAAAAAAAAAAAAATGTTTTTCACTGCTTCTAGACGTGATTGAAAACAAAAAAATGAAAGCTACCAGACAGACAAAATGGGTCACGGACTGGTAGTTAAAGACGCACTATGGTGGATATAAATCCCTCATAAAATCAAATCACCATTGTCTAAAATGGTATCTTATGCCATTTTTTCTACAAAAAACCCTTTTGTCTTTTGAGTTTCATGCCAGAATCCTTTCACTTTTGCCCCTCCTTCAAATGCCAGGATCTGTGAATAGGCCCACGCACATCCCACAAGCCTAATGGTGGCTAGTGCTACATTAAACAGAATTAAGTCTTGTGATCGAAAGACTTACTGATTCAACGACTGCAGGTGCCGCCACAGAGTCCAAGTTGGTTGGTAGAGTCTGCGGTGTACCCCCCCCCCCTCGCTCCAGATGCAGTTAACAAGCCAACGACTGCAGTTTTCAAATCATGTTGTAACTTGATTATACTTTTTTTTGACAAGCAGAGGTAGGGCAGATGGCACACATGGCAACATCTCCATCACATACGTTCTGCGTCGATGCACAGGCCCACGTTGCCATGCATTGAAGAATCAAGAAATTTCCACACCCCTACCTGGATCACCTCCAAAATCTGCTGGCTTCATCCGTAGAGCCACCTTGGCTGAAAATGTCATCAAAATACATTCAGTACTTTTTCCATCACCCTGCTCACAAACACAGACTGATGGACAGACCTTGGCAGAAGCATGCAGTCTGTGGGTGCCCTCTTCTCTCATTTAATAACTTCTGTAGGATTTTAATTTGTGGACAAATGTGGAAAGTTTTATTTTTCTCAGACTAAAACATTTAGAGAGGAAAAAAGCCCAAATCAGTGACAAATCTACAAGAAATAAAGTTGAATATTTTCAAAGAAAACTTGCAAATTTGTAAAAAATTAAAAAAAAAATGTAAATTTATGAGAAAAAAGCAGATCATTTACAACAAAAATAAACTCAGAAAACTGAAATTGAGAATAAATGTACAAGGGGGAAAAACCACAAAAGTACACAACAAAATGTACATTTACTTTTTAATTCAATAAATTGAACAAAATTTTTTAAAAATGAGAATTCTTTTTTTCTCTCCCAAATTTGGTCAAGGCTGAAGGCATATTGTAAAGTGCCACTCGCAGTGTTTCATTCCGACCAAAGTCTGGAACGTTTGATAACTGCGATCGCTCACTACTGTTCTGCAAAACACTTGCCCAGCTCTGGAACGGTTGGCAGAGCTGGTTTGAGGAACAGAACAATATGTAGACGTTCACTCAGAATGTCGTGATGAAGCTGCAATTCTGTCAGGGATTCCTGCTCTAAACAAAGACGGTGTGAGTGAGTCCGCCCTAATTTAACTTGATCACAGTCAAGCAGCGTGGGGAAAATGAGCAAACGTCTGAACGCCAAATTCACAAAACTCAGTACCAGCAAACTGCACAATGAAATATTTAGTGCAGCCTCATTTTTAAGTTGTCATGTGTACCGCTGTGTTGTACCGTCGTCTGACGTCCTTGTCGGTGTTCTGATTCTAGCTGGAGTCCACGTGTGCAGACCTGGACCCCGAGCTGGCGGCAGCTCTCTCGGTGCACCTGGACCCCCACAGCCTGAGCCCGGAGATGGACTTCCTCTGACCAGCTGACGGCTCCTACATGCTGCTCTCATTAGCTCTGTCAGACAGCCTGACTGTGCACAGGAATACAGCTCAGCAGTCCTCAAATAACACGTCACCATTCAGGTTACGATGAAAGAAAAAAGTTCCACTCGGGTTAAAAAAGTCCACATTTTATTTACAGCTTGTTTATACACAAATACACACATGTACAAGTGAAGCCCTTTAACTGCCACCATATCAGCTGTGAAAAGAATATTGTAATAAAAGAGTGGCCATTCAAACTCGACTGAATGTTACATACGTCTGATTGCAGGATGTGTGACTGCACGTATGTAGGTGACGCAGTTGCTATGCTACGTCAGCTTTTAAATTAATAATCTGGAAGAGAAATGGTACAGTGGCCGTGGGAGCACAACATGCTGCCATGAAGGAACCTCTGACACTGTGAGCTGCAGTCCAGCACCTGAAATATGCAGCTTGACTTCAGCTCATGACTGCTGCATTCACACCAATACGATGGGACTTTTCATCTCCCATTACTCACAAGGTGCCATCATTTCCTACAAATACACTTCTGAAACATCCCATGAAAAGCAACATTTCAGACAGACGTAGCCCGCTTCAATAAATGTTTAATTGAATAGGAGTTATTGAATTGTTCTGTATTACTGAACCAATATTTTAGCAGAGGGAGCACAGCATCAATAAATGCAGCAGTACCAGTTCCACAAATGCAATTTATAAGTTAATAGTAACAGATTGTTTTTGTGTGTGTTTAATGAAATGCTGATCTACCAAGACTGGTATCACTACACAAAAACGGAAGCTCCCAGCTGCTACTCTTGGATGTTCCAAACAAACACCTCACTGAATATAGAATATAACAGCTTTATTGTCATTTTACTCGTAGGTTTAATGAAATTTACTACTGCCCAGTCACCGCCTATGAAGGCTGCTCATTAAGGATTCCCCCTGACCCACTTCTGGTTATTTCGGAGGCTGAAACTGCACAGGTTTAATAACCCATATCTCGATAGGTCACATGGTAATTTGAAGCTCTCAGCTGCTAAGAGTTTCTCTTCTGCAGGTACTAAGATGGAGTAAGGTGTGATAATCAGGTTGCTGTGCCTGAGAGGACGCACACCACAGGAGATGTTTGATGAGATGAAAGAGAGATTTATGGGGAGGATGCCCCATGGTATGACGTACAGTGCATCCAGAAAGTATTCACAGCACTTTGCTTTTTCCACATTTTATGTTACAGCCTTATTCCAAAATGGATTAAATTCATTTTTCCCCTCAGAATTCTACACACAATACCCCATAATGACAACGTGAAAAAAGTTTTTTTTGAGATTTTTGTAAATTTATTAAAAACAAAAAACTAAGAAATCACATGTACATAAGTATTCACAGCCTTTGCCATGAAGCTCAAAATTGAGCTCAGGTGCATCCTGTTTCCACTGATCATCCTTGAGGTGTTTCTACAGCTTAATTGGAGTCCACCTGTGGTAAATTCAGTTGATTGGACATGATTTGTAAAGGCACACACCTGTCTATATAAGGTCCCACAGTTGACAGTGCATGTCAGAGCACAAACCAAGCATGAAGTCAAAGGAATTGTCTGTAGACCTCTGAGACAGGACTGTCTCGAGGCGCAAATCTAGGGAAGGGTACAGAAAAATTTCTGCTGCTTTGAAGGTCCCAATGAGCACAGTGGCCTCCATCATCCATTAAAGGAAAAAGTTCGGAACCACCAGGACTTTTCCTATAGCTGGCTGGTCGTCTAAACTGAGCGATCGGGGAGAAGGGCCTTAATCAGGGTGGTGACCAAGAACCTGATGGTCACTCTGTCAGAGCTCCAGTGTTCCTCTGTTGAGCGAGAGGAGAGCCTTCCAGAAGGACAACCATCTCTGCAGCAATCCACCAATCAGGCCTGTATGGTAGAGTGGCCAGATGGAAGCCACTTCTTAGTAAAAGGCACATGGCAGCCCACCTGGAATTTGCTAAAAGGCACCTGAAGGACTCTCAGACCATGAGAAACAAAATTCTCTGGTCTGATGAGACAAAGATTGAACTCTTGGGCATGAATATCAGGCATCATGTTTGGAGGAAACCAGGCACTGTTCATCACTGTTCATCACCAGGCCAATACCATCCCTACAGTGAAGCATGGTGGTGGCAGCATCATGCTGTGGGGATGTTTTTCAGCGGCAGGAACTGGGAAACTAGTCAGGATAGAGGAAAAGATGAATGCAGCAATGTACAGAGACATCCTGGATGAAAACCTGCTCCAGAGCGCTCTTGACCTCAGACTGGGGTGATGGTTCATCTTTCAGCAGGACAACGACCCTAAGCACACAACCAATATATCAAAGGAGTGGCTTCAGGACAACTCTGAATGTCCTTGAGTGGCCCAGCCAGAGCCCAGACTTGAATCCAATTGAACATCTCTGGAGAGATCTGAAAATAGCTGTGCACTGACACTTCCCATCTAACCTGATGGAGCTTGAGAGGTGCTGCAAAGAGGAATGGGTGAAACTGCCCAAAGATAGGTGTGCCAAGCTTGTGGCATCATATTCAAAAAGACTTGAGGCTGTAATTGCTGCCAAAGGCTGTGAATATTTATATGTGATTTATTTTTTTATTTTTAATAAATTTAAAAAATTTCAAACAAACCTTTTTCATGATGTCATTATGGGGTATTATGTGTAGAATTTTGAGGGGAAAAAATGAATTTAATCCCTTTTGGAATAAGGCTGTAACATAAAATATGGAAAAAGTGAAGCGCTGTGTACTTTCCGGATGCACTGTAGTTGAGCAATGGCATCAACACTTCAAGTGTGGTCAGACATCTTTGGAAACAGCACCCATTCCTGGGCGACCAAAGTGAAGAAGACACCATCTGGCAAGTGAGGCCACCATTTTGGAGGATCACCACATAACTGTTCACCAACTACCCAAAACGTCACTATCAGTGTGGAGTCTGTGGGACAAAGAATCCACCATGGAGAAGCTGTCTGCATGGTGGATTGCCTGGTTTGCTCACACCTTTCCAGAAGTAAGAGTGAGTCACATACGCCCAGGCTCATTTGGCCATGTGCCAAGAAAATCAGGACTTCTACAGACTAATCACGCAGGACGAAACGTGAGTCCATCATGATGATCCAAAGACTGAAGCCCAGTCGAAGCAATGGAAGCATTATGACTCGCCACCTCTGAAGAAGGCACGTGTCCAATCCTCATTGGGCAAACTCATGGTCTTTTGGGATCAATATAGAGTATTGATGATGGATTTCCTGGTACAGGGTACCACAATTACCAGGAATTACTATGCTTCACTGCTGCAGAAATTGTGGAAGGCCATCAAAACTGAGAGGCATGGCATGCTGGCCAAAGGCGTCCACCTCCTGCAAGACAACGCCCAGTTCACAACTCACATGCTGCCCAGAAGGGAGCACAATCCTGCAGCTATGAAATCCTTTCTCACCCCCCTTACTCTCCTGACCTCCACCTCTTTCCAACCATGAAGTCATTTGTGAAGGGCAAGCACTTCCAAGATGATAAAACACTGATTTCCAAGGTCAAGTTGTTGCCTCTGACTCAATCTGCAGATTTCTACTGGTGAGGTCTCCACAGCTGCATAGACCCATGGGAGAAGTGTGTGAGCCTTGGTGGTACCTATGTAGAGAAAGACTGATAACTGTGACAAGTTTGGTTCCTCTCAATGAAATGAGTCAGGAGAAATCTTTAATGAGCAACCGTCATATATACATTTCCAGTGCCAATTAGTCTGGCCTCTTTAGTCAACTAGCAAGCTCGCTCCAGATATCTGTTTTTAATTTACATTTTCTTCACTGCCTTCTTCTAAACCTGCATTACACTTTGAAGCTTCTGTAGAAACTACACTCTGAGATTTTAATGTGAACTTGGGGGTAACCAACTATAAAAGTGAGCTAATGCAGCTAGCGGGCCTAACTCTTAACGTGAACCCAAAACATGAACAATTTCCTGCTTGGGAAGTCTGTCTTTCCGAACAGTGCAAAAATGATTGTTTCAAACCTGTGTAGATGAAGGCATATTCTGGCTGTATTTTAGATACTTGTCAAAACAGTTCTGCTTCTGCTGGATTTTTGCTTTTAACAATGCAGCATGGCGAGCTCTAAGGGCCACCGTATCCTGTATTCAATACACAGCATAAACTAATGTTTTCAACAGAAGAACAATAGAGCAAGTAATAATTAAGAGGGACCGACCGTAAAGTTTTAGGCCGATGCCCATGCTGAAAATAACTTCTCAGATGGTCAGCAATATGCATTAGAAAAAAATGACCGGACTGAAATAGTTAAACATGGTTCAGTTTCAGGTGTTTTCTGAATCTGCAGCTGTAGTCGACTCTGTTTCAGGGTAAAATCAATGCTGCACAACTGAGTATCAATTTATGGATATATCAGCACATCCTAGTAATAATCCTTCAGATTTCTATGGAATCATTCACACCAGTTATTACTCAGCCAGTCATTGTATTTGTATCAGTCATATGACCAGTTTTGTTCTCGTCTTACTGACAGGAAGACATGTGCCGCTACTTCTGCTTCACATTAAGAGCAGTCAGGGAGTACAGAAAAAAAGTGGGAGGCTTTTATTGTGAAGCCTTTACAGGAAAAAAAAAAAAAAAAACATGTCTGCATTCAAAATGCAGCTATAAAATGAGGCTTGTCATTTTTTGACACAGATCAGCTTGTCAAGAGGAAAAACAATGGGGCGTATACATACAGATCTAGCTTTGTTGTTCTAGGTGGAGTTTACACATACAGAGAAAAGGGATGCGTCTACCCACACCTCTACACTCTGGTCACCTGTTTTCTGAGGCACTGCCATGTAAAATGAAAATCTACTGGGCTACAAACTCAAGAAAAATATTGTTTTAAATTGCTTCTGCTGCAGCTATAATCTCACGTACTGTAAAATCAGCATCATAGAGGTTCATGGTAAAAAGGCCATCATCACCTCATAGTTTTTCAACACGTTCCCAAACTGCTGCTCCCAAGATTCTTCAGTCCAGAGTGTCAGGCTTCACCGCAGTGTTGGCGTGGCTGAGGAGCTGCTGGATGTTACATTTATTCAGAAAACGTCTCAGAGGAGGTGGTCACCATCCTCTCACATCAAATATGTTTCAGTCGACAAAGTAGCTACATTCGGTGGGGCTCCTTTGTCTCCACCTGTTGTCACAGTTTCTGTACCTGGACTCCCACTCTGTCACCTATCCTGGTCCTGCTGGACCACCTCCCCGGTCAGACTGATGGTGTGCAGGTCCTGGTACGGTGGCGGTTCCTGCCCGCTGCTCGTCTGAGCTTCAGAATGAGTCAGCGGGTGGACCATGGACATGTGGACGTTGAGGTTGTGAGCCTTCTCAAAGCGCTTCCTGCACATCAGGCACTCGAACTCCAGATCAGCCTCAGCTTTGTGTTTGGTCATGTGGTATTTCAGAGAGGCCCGCTGCCGACACTGGAAGCCACACACCTCACATCTGAAGAGGGAAAAAAACACAAGGCATGATAAAGCAGCACCGAAATGACAGCTTTTCCACAGATAAACATGGTAAACGTTGATTTGCCTTAGAGCTCTGTCCTTGTAAAAGTTAACTTGAAAACAAATCTTCGTGAAGCAGCACCATCCACTGTCTGGTCTCACTTCAACACAGCTGGCACAAAACTGTCTCACAGCATAATTACAGTGGTCACCACTAGTCTTTAGATCAGCTTTATTTTTTAACAGAGGAGATGGGATATTCATTAATTTAGCAGGAACTATAAATGTAAATTAGGTACAAATTTGCAAGAAAAGGGTGCAAAAGCATAAAACATGCCCATTCAAAAATTAATAAAGTTGCAAATTACAATGTAATGACAGAATAAAAATGTAACCAGCATCCAGATGAGTGTTGCAAATTTATGAGAAAAAAGCTGACAACTGTACAGAGAAAAATTAGCAAATTTATAAGAAAAAACTTGCTAATTTATGAAACAAAAAGATGAAAATTTACAGCAAAAAGTCACAAATTTGAGGAAAAAGTTGCAAATCTGAGGATAAATTTGAAAATTTACAGGAAAAAAAATGCAAATTTATGAGAAAAATATGCAATTTTTTAAGAAAAGTCAAATTTATAAGAAAGTTGCAAATCGGGGAAAAAAATCGAAAATTTTCAGGAAAAAAGTTGCAAATTTATGATTAAAAAAAGTTGTACATTTGAGAAAAGTCACTTTGAGAAAAATGTTGCAAATTTACAGTATATCGAAGTTTTCTTCATCACGATATCAGGGTGCGCAAAATGCATATCAGAAATGATGGCTTTAACTGCTTGGTGATTTTATTATCAGTGTTATTGCAAGTAAAACCTGCAAATTTATAAGAAAAAGGTTGCAACATTGAGAAAAACAGTCAGATTTATGAGGAAAAGTTGCAAATTTACAACAGGAAAAATTCACATTTATGAGAGAAAAGTCACACATTTCTGAGTTGCAAATTTTTAAGAAAGAAGTTGCAAATCTACAAGAAAAAGCTGAAAATTATCAGTGTTTTTTGGCATTTCTGCTTCGAATTGGTGATGCAACGTCATGTTATTCAGTCATGCAACATGATATAGAAGGTTTATGGCAGGGGTCGGCAACCTTTGTTAACCAGAGCCATTTTGCCCGTCTCCCACTAAAATAGAAGTGGCAAAGGGCCACAACGGCAATTTGACCTTTAAAGCAAAGATTATGTTGCTTATAAAGTTTTTTTTTTTATATATACATAGCTCTGAATATTATGTGGCATTAATGAATTCATACTACAGTTGCAACTACAATTTTTAATTATCAGCACATTCATAAACTGCTTAAATCTGAAAAATATCATCGACCTTTTTACTTTCAACAGTGATCACACAGCTTTAGTTCCTGATATCCATCTATAAATGCACAGAATCTGTGTGTATGTGTGTTCCATGCATATCTCTTGAAATGTTCGTCAGACTGACCTCAGATTTTAGAAGTGCTTTGCTGAGGTTACGAACGTGTGCATCCCAGAGTTTGGAGTTGCTCAGTAAAAATATGTAATTTTTTTCCAATAAAAGTGTAGTCATCGCTCTCTCCTCATGCTCTGGCTTCTAGAGGTGTGGACGGGGTTTTGCATCGACTCCATACTGATTGGATAATATGCGGCATCACAAATCAATAACCACAGCACACTGTGAGCAAAACAAGGAAGCAAAAAGCAATAAATTTGACTAGAAAAAGATGATACTGAAGATTTAATACTTAAGAAATTATACCATAAAGTTGCCGTGATTGCGTAGGTCTAAAGGATAATTCAGCACATGTGGAGCGCATGTGCGCCATCTTGATCCAAGATGGCGCCCACAGCGGTCGACATGGTGCTTCGCTGCGCTCTTTGTTTGTTTTTGTTTGTCAATTGTGTGTCTGCTTGCACTTATACCCGTGAAGAACTTCTAAATATCAGGACTTTCACCCCCACGGACCTCCTCCCAGTTTTTCTAGCCCCTGCCGCCGATCTGGTTTATTGTTTGGCTCGGAAAGTGAGACGGCGGAAGAGAGGAAGACGAGCGGGCGCTCTCGTACGACTTCGCAGGAGAGGCTCGCGAACGGCGCTGCCTGGCATATTTCTGTCCAATACCAACTCTCTCTCTAACAAGGTGGATGAACTGAGACTGCTGATGCGTTTTAAGGACCTCGCCTCCTCAGCTGTCCTCTGCTTTACTGAGACCTGGCTCCGGGAAAATATACCGGACAGCGCGCTGCGCCTCGACGGCTTTCAGCTCTTCCGTGCTGATCGTGACACAGAGCTTTCCGGCAAGACCACAGGAGGAGGAGTCTGCTTCTACATCAACTGCAGCTGGTGCTCTGATGTAACGGTAATTTCCAAACACTGTTCTCCTGCCTTGGAATTTCTTGTTATCAATTGCAAGCCCTTCTATTCCCCGCGGGAGTTTGCTTCTTTCATAATGATCGCTGTGTACGCCCCTCCCGACGCGGACACGCGCAAAGCTCAGCGCGTGCTCGCGGATCACATTCAACACACAGAGCGGAGTTTTCCAGACTCGCTGATTATTGTGGCTGGCGACTTTAATCAGTGCAATCTGAGCCACGATCTCCCCCACTACAAACAGTTTATTAAATGCCCCACCAGAGGATTAAACACACTGGATCACTGTTACACCACAGTGAAAGACGCATATCGCGCTGTCCCTCGAGCTGCGCTGGGATTATCTGATCACGTGATGGTTCACCTCATTCCCACATACAGACAGAGATTGAAGCTCACTAAACCTGTTGTGAGCACTACGAAGATACGGACCAGTGATGCTGAGGAGAAGCTGGAAACGTGCATGGAAATATCTGACTGGGGCATGCTTAAAGGAACCACGCATGATCTGGATGAGTACACGGACACTGTGAACTCATATATCCACTTTTGTGAAGAGATCATTCTTCCATCGCGCACCAGGGTGAGTTACTCTAATGACAAACCCTGGTTCACAGCTAAGCTCAGACAGATCAGGAAGGAGAAGGAAGCAGCGCTGAAAAGTGGAGACAGGGACTGCTACAGGGAGGTTAAATACCGGTTTAACAGAGAGCTGAAGAGGGCTAAATCTGTGTACTCAGAGAGACTCCAGCAGCAGTTCACTGCTAATGATTCGGCTTCCGTGTGGAGAGGACTGAGGCAAATCACCAACTATCGACCTAAGGCTCCTAAAGGTCAGGATGACAAAGCCCTTTGTCAAAGATTGTCCCAACACTATGCCCGTTTTGACACCTCGTCATCTGTGTCCAACTCCCCCCCTCCCTCCAGCTCCACAGCCTCCACATTCCCTACTTCATTTAAGGCACCCCCCCCTCCTCCCCCCCTCCCCTTATCATCAGTGAGCAGGATGTGCTCAAACAGTTCTCCAGACTGAACCCGCGCAAGGCCCCCGGCCCAGACGGCGTGTCTCCCTCCACCCTGAGACTCTGTGCGAAACAGCTGGCTCCTGTCTTCACAGACATTTTTAACACCTCCCTTAAGTTATGCCACGTGCCGTCCTGCCTCAAATCCTCCACCATCATCCCTGTCCCCAAGAAGCCACGGATCACTGGACTTAATGACTACAGACCTGTAGCGCTCACCTCTGTAGTCATGAAGTCCTTTGAGCGCCTGGTCCTGTCCCACCTCAAGTCCATCACCACCCCTCTCCTGGACCCGCTGCAGTTTGCCTACCGAGCCAACAGGTCTGTAGACGATGCAGTCAACCTGGCCCTCCACTCCATCCTGCAGCACCTGGACTCCCCGGGAACCTACGCCAGGATCCTGTTTGTGGACTTCAGCTCCGCATTCAACACCATCCGCCCCGCTCTGCTCCGGGACAAGCTGTCCCTGCTCAACGTGCCTGACTCCCTCTGCAGGTGGATCATCGACTTCCTGACGGACCGGAGGCAGCATGTGCGGCTGGGAAAGACTGTCTCAGACTATACTAGCATCAGCACCGGATCACCCCAGGGCTGTGTACTTTCCCCCCTACTCTTCTCCCTGTACACCAACTCCTGCACCTCCAGCCACCAGTCTGTCAAGTTGATCAAGTTTGCGGACGACACCACCCTCATCGGGCTCATCTCCAACGGCGACGAGTCCGCCTACAGGAGAGAGGTGGCCCAGCTGGCGTCCTGGTGCAGCAATAACAACCTGCAGCTGAACGCTCTGAAGACAGTGGAGATGATTGTAGACTTCAGGAAAGTCACTACTCCTCTGCCCCCCCTCACCCTCTCAGGCTCTCCCATCACCACTGCTGATTCCTTCCGCTTCCTAGGCACTACCATCACCAGGGACCTCAAATGGGAGCTGACCATCAGCTCACTCATCAAAAAAGCCCAGCAGAGGATGTTCTTCCTGCGGCAGCTGAGGAAGCTCAAGCTACCCACCAAGATGTTAGTGCAGTTCTACACAGCCATCATCGAGTCCATCCTCACCACCTCCATAACCGTGTGGTACGCAGGAGCCACTGCCAGGGACAGACTAAGGCTGCAGCGCGTCGTGCGCACTGCTGAGAAGGTGATCGGCTGCAAGCTCCCATCTCTCCAGGATCTGTACATCTCCAGGACCCGGAGGCATGCTGGCCAGATCATAGCCGATCCCTCACACCCTGGTCACGTACTGTTTGCCCCCCTCCCCTCTGGTAGAAGACTTCGGTCCATCCAGACTAAAACCTCCCGTCACATGAACAGCTTCTTCCCCTCTGCCATTAGACTGCTGAACACTAAGTGACTTATTGACTCTCGTGCACCATGTACAGCAGCTCAACCAGACTCATGTCAATCATCACTGTTTTCTTCCTGCATTACCGACTGCACTATATAGTTCTCCACAGTATCTGCTGCTGGCTAATATATATTTTAACTGTTGACCAGTATCACTTAATTTTATCCTACACTTTATTACATGTATAGTTTATTTCTCTTATCTTATCATGTTTAATGTTGCAGCATTGTACCGAGACAAATTCCCAGTTTGTGTACTACATGAACAATGGCAATAAACCTGATTCTGATTCTGATTCTGAACATGAGGTGTGTGAGCAGACTGGGTGGAGCGTCAGCTCCAAGTCTGACTCACAAATCCAGATTGGCAGTTGGTTCCACAGGAGAGGAGCTTGATAACTGATGGTTCTGCCTCCCATTGTACTTTTGGAGATTCTAGGTATTACAAGTAATCCTGCATTTTGGGAGCGTAGTGCTCTGTTAGGATAATAAGGTAGTATCAGATCTTTTAAATAAAAAGGGGCCTGATTACTTAGAGCTTTGTAAGTGAGAAGAAGGATTTTAAACTTAATTCTAAACTCTATGGGAAGCCAATGAAGGGAGGCCAGAACTGGAGAGATATGATCACTCTTTCTAGTACCTGTTAAAACTCTTGCTGCAGCATTTTGGATCAGCTGAAGACTTTTTAAAGATGTTTTAGAACAACCTGGTAATAAAGAGTTACAATAATCTAATCTAGAGCTAACAAAAGTGTGGATCAGTTTCTCAGCATCACTTTGAGACAAGATGCTCCTAATCTTAGCAATATTACACAAATGATAGAAGGCAGTCTTAGAAACAAATTTAATATGTGAATTGAAAAACAGATCTTGATCAAAAATAACTCCAAGATTCCTCACAGAGCTGTTAAGAGAAAGAGTAACTGCATCCAAACTAAAAGTTTGATTTGGAAAGGTATTTCTAAGGTTTTCTGGACCAACTAGAATGACCAGTCTTATCTGAATTTAATAGCAGGAAATTACAAGTCATTCAAGCTTTGACTTCCTTAAGACGGGCTTCTAACTTAAGATAAGATAAGCCTTTATTAGTGCCACAATAGGGAAATTCCAGGATTGCAACAGCACAGGGATAGCAACACTCAGAGCAACAATCAGAAGGCAAGAAAAAACAAGAGCAGCTAGTATACATATGTGCATATTAATATATATACTGTATATACTGTATATATATATATATATATATATATATACAGTATATATATATAGACACATAGTGCGGAGCATTGTGGTTGGTGGATGTGCAGCAGAAAGTCTAAGCTCTCTCTCCGCGGACGCGGCGGGCCAGCTGGATGTCTTTGGGCATGATGGTGACCCTCTTGGCGTGGATGGCGCACAGGTTGGTGTCCTCGAAGAGACCCACCAGGTAGGCCTCGTTGGCCTCCTGCAGAGCCATGACGGCGGAGCTCTGGAAGCGCAGGTCGGTCTTGAAGTCCTGAGCGATCTCCCTCACCAGGTGCTGGAAGGGCAGCTTATGGATGAGCAGCTCCGTGGATTTCTGGTAGCGACGGATCTCTCTGAGCCACGGTACCGGGCCTGTAACGGTGAGGCTTCTTCACTCCGCCGGTGGCCGGAGCGCTCTTCCGAGCAGCCTTGGTGGCCAGCTGCTTCCTGGGGGGCTTTTCCTCCAGTAGATTTACGGGCGGTCTGCTTGGTTCTTAGCTAATTGACTACTATCATCTGACTTCAGTGACAGGTATAACTGTGTGTCATCTGCATAACAATGAAAATGTATACAGTGCTTTCTAATAATGTTGCCTAGCGGAAGCATATATAAACTAAAAAGAATAGGGCCTAGCACAGATCCCTGTGGAACTCCATGACTGAGCTTTGAGTTGGAAGAAAACTCATTGACATGAACAAACTGGAACCTATCAGATAAATAAGATCTAAACCACTGCAACGAAGTTCTATTAAGTCCAACATAGTGTTCTAATCTATCAAGTAGAATATTATGATCGATAATATCAAAAGCTGCACTAAGGTCTATAATATCAAAAGCTGCACTAAGGTCTAAAAGAACAAGTACAGAAACAAGTCCATTATCAGATGTGATAAGGAGGTCATTAGTGACCTTCACTAAGGCTGTTTCAGTACTATGATGGATTCTAAACCCAGATTGAAACCCCTCAAATAAACCATTTCCCTGCAAGTGGTCAAATAATTGCGTAGCAACAACTCTTTCTAAGATTTTTGAAATGAAAGGCAGATTAGAGACTGGTCTATAGTTAGCTAAAACTCCTGGATCCAGTGTTGGCTTTTTGAGTAAGGGTTTAACTACAGCAGTTTTAAAAGCCTGCAGTACATGGCCTAATGTTAATGAAGAACTGATTATTTGAAGAATAGAGCTACCAATAAATGGGAAGACTTCTTTAAATAACCTGGTAGGAGTAGGGTCTAAAAGACAAGTTGAAGGCTTGGATGAGGAAATTATTTCATCTAACTCTAAAGGTCAATTGGAGTAAACTCATCCAAACATATCAATTGAAGGAGTTGTAGTAGTTACTGTATTTAAGTTAACGGTGGGAAGAATCTAACTGATTTTATCTCTGATGAAATTTTATTATTGAAAAAATTCATATAGTCCTGATTAGTAAGCTCTAAGGGAATGCTAGGATTGACAAGAGTCCTGACTCTTTGCCAGCCTGGCTACAGTGCTGAAAAGAAACCTGGGATTATTCTTGTTCTCCTCTATTAATGCAGAATAATAACTTGTTCTAGCTTTTCTCAGAGATTTTTTATAAATTAAAAGATGATTTCTCCAAACTAAATAGATTTCATCTAATTTAGTGGAGCGCCATTTTCTTTCTAATTGACGAGTCTTCTGTTTTAAGCTACGAGTTTCTGTGTTGAACCAAGGAGTTAGAAATCTCTGATTAGACTTTAGCGGCGCGGTGGCGGAGTGGTTAGCACTGCGGCAGCACAGCAACTCACCCTTGGCCGGGGGATCCTGGGTTCAATCCCAGCCCCCGACCAACAGTGATCTGTGTGGAGTTTATATGTTCTCCCCATGTATGCGTGGGTTTACTCCGGGATTTCTCCGGTTTCCTCCCACATGCCAAAAATATGCAAGTTAGGTTAATTGGCATCAAAACTGGGGATTCTAAATTGTCCTTAGGTATGACTGTGAGAGTGAATGACTGTCTGTCTCTCTGTCTTGGCCCTGCGATGGACTGGCGATCTGTCCAGGGTGTACCCTGCCTCTCGCCCAAAGATGCTGGGATAGGCTCCAGCCCCCCCGCGACCCCGAAAAGATTAAGCGGAAGAAGATGAATGAATGATCAGACTTTTTTTTTTAAAGGGGCCACCATGTCTAGGATCTGATGCAGAGAAGCTGTAACACTATCTACCATGCTATCAATTACAGAAGGAGCAAGTTGTCTATAGCTTATTTACGTTGTGTTGACACATGGCATAGAGGAAACAATCTGCATAAATTTGGTAACAGCATCATCTGAGAGGCATCTACTGTAGTAATATTTTTCTTTAGGAGCCAAATAGTCAGAAATAGTAAAATCAAAGGTTAACAGACAATGGTCTGACAGTACAGGGTTACGAGGAGACACTACCAGATTTTCTATTTCTATGCATATGTCAGAACAAGGTCCAACGTATGGTGGAGATAATGGGTAGAATTTCCTGCTTTCTGAGAAAACCCCATCGAGTCTAATATTTAATTAAATGCCATATTAAGCCAATCACTAGCTACATCTACATGTACTGTATATTAAAGTCCCCTACTATAATTATCTGATTTCAGCACTAAATCAGCTAAGAATTTGGCAAATTCGGATAAAAACTCTGAGTAGGCTGAGGGAGGACGGTAAACTATGGCAAATAAAATTGGGTTTAACCTAAAATTGCTAAAATACCCAATACTAAGGACCAGGCCCTTAAAGGAATTATAACATATTTTTTGCTTTACATTAACTAATAATTTGGAATGGTAAATTGTTGCTGCTACTCCTCCATGACCAGAACTTCTGGGATTTTGACAGTTTAAATAACCAGAGGGAGTTGATTCATTCAAACAAACATAATCCTCTTGCCTCTGTAAGGGATATTAAATCAATCTGATGATCAATTAACATATCATGGACTAGCAGAGACTTGGGAGTTAGAGACCTAATATTTAGCAAACCACATTTAATTTTTAAATTATGAGGAACAGAGGCCAAATCATAAATTTAGAGGCTTCATGTTTAATTTGAGTTTTACCAACTTTTTGTTTAATCACTTTGAGATGCTTATATATTATATTTTTATTTACTTTGGAGGGAGCAGACAATGATTCTCTGATGGGGAAGACAGGGGCTAAGATGAGGGGTGGCAACACAGGGCCATGTTGGTTTGGATTTTTTTCCCCTTAATAATACACACCATTTAAAAACTGCATTTTGTGTTTATTTGTGTTATCTTTGTCTAATATTTAAATTTGTTTGATGAAACATTTAATGACATACAAAAAAAAGTGAAATCAGGAAGGGGGCAAACACTTTTTCACACCACTATATAATATAAATCTGTATCCTTCACCTGTTCTCCAGACTCTGTTTGACAACTAGTGGATTGGTTGTCTGATATTATTCTTTATTTATTTTGGAATAAAACAAAAGGAATTCTAAACAACTTTCTAAATAATATAATCATTTGGTGCAAATTAAGCCAATTACAAACAATTACAGCAGAATGGAAAAATGTTTAAAAATACCTTCTTCTGCTGAGCTAAATGTTGGTTATAATTTTTAAAAAAAATGTGTGGCATTGATAGACAGTCTGCACTTATAATTCACTGTCCAAAACCCCACAGATAATAGTTATCCGACAGACAAAAAGCTGAAAACATCCTTAAAATAAAAGGCTCACCTCTACATCACTGTCAAGACAGTCTTCTCTCTTTTTTCTTTACAAACTGTGAGGGAAAACTCGCCTGTAGGTTGTTGATTTCAGACAAGTATCCGGTTGACGGTGTTTCACAATGCAAGTAGATGACAGACACAACCATTCTAAAAATGGAATTGCTAAAAAGGGCTTATAATTTTAATAACTCAGGAAGTATTGAGCTGCGACAGTGAAAATAAATTCACACTAATTCAGACTTCGGTCATGTCTGGTGAATCCAGCATTTATAGCACAGGCGACTAATTTTAAGGTTATTGAGCAGGAATTCAAGGATTGTTTCTCATTTTAAGGATAATTAAGGTGTTGATTTTAGATAATCACATTTAAAAAAATTTTATGGACCTGTAGACACTAATGAGGAGGCTGTTTTTCTCTTTGTGTTCTTGTGGAGAAACTCTCTCCACAACAACCATACATGAACACAAATTAATCTGTCCACACAGAATTAAATTATTTTCCTCTGTGATTTTACTTTTTCTGGATCTGTTCATGTCTTACTGTGGGTGGGGAGGAGAAGCAGGAGGCTGCTGCTCTCTGCTCTCCACATGCACTGCTCAGAGGCTCTCCGTGTGTGAGCTGCTGCTGGATGTCACGCATGGTTGACAACATAATAAATAATTTAAAATATATATATATTTTACATTCATGAAAGTATGTGTTTCTGTTGAGAAATGTATCCAATAAACAATAATTTGAAAAATACAAATGAAAATGAGCCTCAATAATTTCTTTGTGTTCTGAGATATAACTGCAGGGAGCTGCAGCATAGGGGCTGAAGGGCCACATGTGGCTCTGGAGCCACGGGTTGCCAACCCCTGGTTTATGATGATAGAGACAATTCTCTTTTTCCAGGTTGTCCACCTGTCCCCTCCTTGATTTACACCAATGAATGGGGTGTAACAAGGGATGATTTTGGGTAATTCTGCTAACAAGGGTGATGGCATCCCCCCTCAAATCACCTACTGAGTGTATGCCTATATAGGGTAAAGATACAGGATGCAGTTAGCACTTTTTAAATGCCACAAAGTGTGTGTGTGTGTGTGTTCTGTGTTGTCTGGACATGGAGGGTGTTGGATCAACTGAGGTGTTGGAGGACTCACTGCAGTGGCTTGGCCCCAGAATGTCTCATCTGGTGAACAGACAGGTGTTTCCTCTGCTTGAAGGTTTGGCCACACTGATCGCAGATGTAGTTCCTCTCCTCTGGAAGAAAAATCACAGTGTAGCAGTATAATCAGTCATTATCAAGGCCACACAGATCACCAGAACAAACGGAACGCTGAGGCGAGGCGAACTGGCTGGAACAGGCCTCACCTGTGTGGATGAGCTTGACGTGTCTCTGCAGGTAGCGGTCGATCATGAAAACCTTATTGCAGCCAGGATGGGGGCAGGGTCGCTCCCTCACTTCTTCGTGGTGCTCCTTGATGTGCTTCTAATAAAAAAGCCAACCGACGGGAAGACGGTCAGTACTGTATACAGGCACTGGCCAGGGGGTGGAATTGAACCCACGACCTTCTTGCTGTGCTGCCACAGTGCTAACCACTGCTCCACCAAGCTGCCACAGAAACTTCGGATTGAAACACAACCTTTTTGCTGTGAGGTGCTAATCACTACATCACCATGGTGATGATTCACAGGTAATGCTGGGAAATGGTTTTAATATTTCAAAATATATAGTCTTTAATCATGCTGTTTGGGCCAATAGCAAAGCACCCCCATCTAGGGTGACCAGGTGTCCCTCTTTGTGCGGGACTGCACAGCATTTTGACCCATTTTTGGTCATCCCGCAAATTGAGATGTCCTGCAGCCTCAAATTTTCAAAGGCTGTGCTGACACTACATACAAGATGTAAATATAGTGGCTGTGAGGAAAGTAGGGTAGGCTGTCATTCCAGGGCCTGTGAGTGATGTCAGTCAAACTGCACTGCATTTCACACCGTATCAATCCACCCCCCCACGAAGAAAGTTTGGAAAGAGTGCGATAACTGGAGCTATGCTACTGTCACTCTAATATGGAAACAACATCAAAAAAGTGAAAGTGCAGCTTCAACCAAGAATGGGAAACTATCTACAGCTGGGTGAAGCCAGTGGAGGGCAATTCAGACAGAGTGCTTTGCCTTTTATGCCAGACTAATTTTTCCAGTCGCTCATGGGGGTGAGGACGATGTGAAGCGACACAGGACATGTGATGCTCACAGAAAAAGAGCTGCACAGAGGGAGGCATGCTAGTCTATGGATACGTTCCTGCTGAAACCTAAAGATGATTCCTGTGCAGATAAGGTAACAGCTGCTGAGCTAACCTGCATTTACCACACTGTGCAGCATCTCTCTATAAATGCAAGAAACCTGTCTGTGTCTGTTCCACGCATATCTCTTGAACCGTTCCTTAGACTGACCTAAGGTTTTATACATGCTTTGGTGAGGTTACGAGGGTGTGCATCCCCAAATACGGAGTCTGTCAGTTAAAATATGTAATTTTTATCAATAAAAGTTTAGCCACTGCTCTGTCACCACTCTGTCTCTTCATGCCCTGGCTTCAAGAAGTGTAGGCGGGGTTTTGGATTGACTCCGTGCTGATTGGACAATATGCGGCATCATGACCTGTCAGTCACCACGGTGTTCCCTGGACAAAACACGGAAATGAAAAATAACAAATTTGACTAGAAAAAGATACTACTGAAGATTAATTGCTTAAAAAAATTATACCATAAAGTTGCCGTGATCACGTAGGTCTAAAGGATAATTCAGCATATGTGGAGAACACGAGGTGCGTGAGCAAACTGGGCGGCACGTCAGCAGGAACCTGGTCTGACAAATCAATACAGAATATGCCAGGAGAAGCAGCAGCCAGACACAACCTGGCTCAAAGGCACGCTAAATGATGGCGATAAAAGTTATTTTCAATAAAGTGGAGGAAAAAAAAAAACAGATACTGTATGGAGTGTGCTTTTGCCCTGAGGCTGATTTATCGTGGAAAACAGCTGAGCTGTGTGGTTCGAGCGATCAGCTGATTGGATCCTCCAGTGTTCTGACATTTTGGCATATCAGAACAGCATGGACAGCTGATGGTACAGTCTGCAAAGGTAAAAGGTAAAAAAAAGCATGGGGGGGGGGGCTACAATCTTTACTCCATGAAGGCGGGACATATCAACCATACGCTGGATACGTCGGAAAATTTTCAGGTTTTTGTGATGTTAAAAAATGAGACCAAGATCAATCGTTTCAAAACTTTTTCCACCATTAATGTGACCTATAACCTGTACAACCCAATTGAAAAACAAATTTTTAAGGGGAAAAATAAAAAACTTACAATCACCTGGCTGCATAAATATGCACACCCTTAAACTAATACTTTGTTGCAGCACCTTTGGCTTTTATTACAGCACTCAGAGTTTTTGGGTAGGAGTCTATCAGCATGGCACATCTTGATGTGGCAATATTTGTCCACTCTTCTTTGCAAAAATGCTCCAAATGTGCCAGATTGTGAGGGCATCTCTTGTGCACAGCCCTCTTCAGATCACCCCACAGATGTTTGATCAGATTCAGGTCTGGACTCTGGCTGGGCCATTCCAAAACCCTAATCTTCTTCTGGTGAAGCCATTTTTTTGTTGATTTGGACGTGTGCTTTGGGTTATTGTCATAGTGAAAGATTAAGTCCCTCTTTATCTTCAGCTTTCTAGCATGAAGGTTTTGTGCCAATGCTGACTGGTATTTGGAACTGTTCCTAATTCCCTCCACCTTGACTAAGGCCCCCAGTTCCAGCTGAAGAAAAGCAGCCCCAAAGCATGATGGTACCACCACCTTGCTTCACTGTAGGTATGGTGTTCTTTTGGTGATGAGCAGTGTTGTGTGTCACATATACCTTTTGGAATTATGGCCAGAAAGTTCAACCTTGGTTTCATCAGACCATAACACATTTTCCCACATGCGTTTGGGAGATTTCAAATGTGTTTTTGCAAAATGTGACCCGTGCAGGCAAAATAAGTCACTTTGAGGAAATTTTCAAAACTGAGGTAACATTTTTTTTTCCATATTATGTATTGAAAGCCCTTCAAAATAATATTTAATTTGTAGGAAGTGTGCAAAAACGAACCCGGAAAAAGACGATTTGTTTATATTTCCTGCCAGGGCTCGGTAGGAAGACTCGGATTAAGACTGGACCAACTTTTTCTCTATTTTACCCCGGTCTTTCTCTAGTTTTTTTTTTTTTTTTTCCTCTTCCTCGGGCAATGGAGATCAACAGAGGTGGGAGCGGATGCATTGTTTACACACATGAACAGTTGATTGCGCCGAGGAGCGAAACCCCTCATTCTGGATGAGCTAAAGAGGAGACGCCACGGGCGAAGGGCTGGAGCAAAGGTTAGGAGGAGGAAGCATAAGCCAGCTGTACCGATGGTCATCACCGGGAACGTGCGATTGCTCAGGAATAAAACAGATGCGCTTACGGCGCTGGTCAGGACGCAAAAGGAGTATCGTGAGTGTAGTATCATGTGTTTTACGACACGGTTACACTCACAGATCCCGGATGTAAATGTAGCGATACCTGGCTTCAAGACTACACGGGGGGACAGAGATGTGTTAAGTAGCAGGAAAAAGAGGGGAGGAGGATTGGCACTTCTTGTTAATGAATGGTGGTGTAATCCTGGACACATTCATGTGAAGGAAAAGTGCTGCAGCTCGGACATTGAACTGCTGGCTGTGAGTATGCAACCTTATTATATGCCGCGAGAAATGAAGTGTGCCTTAATTATTATCATCTACGTCCCTCCGTCAGCGGACAGTGGCCTGTGACGTCATCAGCTCCACTGCGGACACATTACTGGAGAAGCACCCAGATGCATTTATGGCCATCACGAGTGATTTTAATCATGTTTCACTGGGAAAAACATTACCAGACTTTCACCAGTTTGTTGACTGTCCCACCAGAGAAAACAAAACATTGGACTTACTGTATGCCAATGTCAGAGATGCATATAGTGCCACAGCTCTACCCCCCATTGGCAATCAGATCACTGCATGGTCATGTTAACACCCAAGTACATTCTCCTTGTGCAAAGGCAGCCTGCTTATACACGGACTGTGAGGAGGTGGACACAGGAGGCTGTTGATGCACTACAGGACTGCTCCGCGACGATAGACTGGGGCGTACTCTGTGAACCACATGGGGTGGACATAGACAATATGACCGACTGCATCACAGAATACATTAGATTCTGTGAAGACACGACCATGCCAGCTCAGACTGTACACTGCTTCTCCAACAGCAGACCATGGGTCACGAGCGACCTGAATGCACTTCTGAACAAAAAAGAGAGCTTTTAGGTCCGGAGACAAGGAGAAGCTGAGGGGAGTGCAGCATGAGCTGAGAGAGATGCTAAGGAAGTGCAAAGACAATTATAGGAGGAAGTTGGAAGACAAACTCAGGCAAAACAACACTAAAGATGTGTGGAATTAAAACAAATAACTGGGTGCAAGGGGAGAGTCAGGCAGACATCTGGGAGCCAGGATAAAGCTGATGAACTGAATCTGTTTTTTAATAGGTTCAACTCACAGTCTGTCACCCCAACAACACAACCAGACCCCCACACACCCCTCCCCACCCTCCTGTGCAAAACCTCTCTCCATCTCCCCCCTCCTTCTCCTCGGGGGGCACCAGGACCCTCCCTCACTTCACGGTGACTACAGACCAGCTTAAGAAACAGCTGGAGACTGCGTCAGTGGAAGGCGGTGTACCCTGATGGCATCTCCGCCAGGACCCTGAGGACCTGTGCCAACCAGCTAGCTCTGGTACTGAAACACCTGTACAACCTGTTACAGGTGTACACAATTGCAATTGTGGGGGTTTCCCCTACAGTTGAAAGTGCTATGAGATGACTATTGTTGTGAAATGGCGCTATATAAATAAAGTTGAATTGAATTGAATTGAACCTGAGCCTGAGTCTGGAGAGTGTACCGGTGCTGTCGAAGACATCCTGCCTGGTTCCTGTCCCCAAGAAGTCATCTCCATCGGACCTGAACGACTATCGACCAGTTGCCCTCACATCTCATGTGTTGAAGGTCCTGGAGAGACTGGTTTTAGTCCACCTGAGGCCGTGAGTGAAGACGTGGCTGGACCCTCTGCAGTTTGCATATCAGCCCCATTTAGGAGTTGAAGATGCTGTCATCTACCTGCTGCAACAAGCCCATCAGCACCTGGATGGTGGAGGAGATACTGTGAGAATCACTTTTTTTGATTTCTCCAGTGCCTTTAACACCATCCAGCCACTGCTGCTGGGTGAGAAGCCGCAGGTGATGGGGGTTGACAGCTCTGTGATCTCCTAGATTACTGACTACCTGACAGGCAGGCCACAGTTTGTCCGGTTGGGCAATGTCTTGTCTGGAGTGGTAGCTAGTGATACGGGCGCTCCACAGGGGACTGTGCTCTCTCCTTTTCGCTTTACCTTATACACCACTGACTTCCAGTACAACACAGAGTCATGCCACCTGCAGAAATTCTCTGACGACTCAGCTGTTGTGGGGTGTATAAGAGGAGGAGAGGAGGGGGAATGCAGGGCACTGGTAGACAGATTTGTGGAGTGGACAGAGCAGAATCACTTGAGGTTGAATGTCAGCAAGACCAGAGAGATGGAGACTGACTTCAGGTAGAGGAAGACACCTTCTCAGCCACTATAGATTAGGGGGGAGGATGTGGAAGTGGTTGAGGACTACAAATATCTGGGTGTCAGGATCAGCAGCGGGTTGGACTGGAGATCCAACACTGATGCTGTGCACAAGAAGGGGATGAGCAGACTCTACTTCCTGAGGAAGTTGAGATCCTTCAGCGTGTGTAGCAGGATGCAGGAGCTCTTCTACCAGACCATTGTCGCCAGTGCCATCTTCTTTGCTGCTGTCTGTTGGGGTAGCAGTATCAGGGCCAGAGACACCAACAGACTTGACAAGATTGTCAAGAGGGCTGGCTCTGTAATTGGTCTCAGACCAAACACCCTTGAGACACTCAGGGATGGCAATTTTCCGCCGATTTATTTTCAAATTGATCATTTTTGTGAATCGTCTAAATCCGTTGAGAAAATTTTAGGGGGGGTAAGGTACCTTATTGTTACAGATTTTAGCGAAAATCAACACGATTACATAAGCGCTCGGCGCTTCTCCGGGTCAAGTCTCCCGCGATAACCCAGATGTACTCAAGCTACTGCTGTATTGTAAACAGCCCTGCGATTGGATAGTTGTAAACGATTGGACCAATCAAATGGCTTGTTGTATGCTTTGTCAAAAATTCATGGCGGCTTGTTCTCAGGGATGTGATTTTTCCGGTAATTCGCCGAATTCCGCTTTATTTTATCTTCCAGGAAGATAAAGTACGTTAAGTACGTTAGTGGCTTGTGGTCCACGAACGCAATGAAGGTGCACCCTTTCAGGCAGAACTGGAAGTGGCGTATGGCCAGGTGGAGAGCCATTAACTCTCTGTCGAACACGCTGTATTTACGCTCACTGTCGTGCAAAGACCTGCTAATAAAAAAGGTGAGCGGCTGCCAAGAACCGGCAACGCATTGCTCCACGACGGCTGCTATGCCCATGTCCGAGGCATCGGTAGTGAGCGCTGTTTTAACCTCAGAATGCCTGCTCCCGTTCAGAAGTCCAGTTGACTCTGTCCGCTGGTTTCCATTTCTTGAGTGCGGCGTACAACGGCTGTATGAGCTGGGCTGCGCGAGGGAGGAAACGGTAATAAAAGTTAACCATCCCCAAAAACTCCCGCAGCGCCCTGATATTGATGTTGAGGAGAAAAAAAATAGCAAAACAATTTAGTTAATTACTTTTATGATTCCAAACAGTTTGAAATTGACAGTGCACAGTGGATACTGACTCATAACTTTTGAATATTTCTAAAACTTGGCTGCATCAGTGATTGTGCAAAATGAACTGCTCAAGACTCAATGGAGATTGAAACTGGTGATCTGAAATGAATGCTGAAATTATAAAAAGTAATGGTATGTTGGAATTTTATTTCTATTATGGAATAGATAAAATTAACTGATTTTGATTTGATCAAGTGTTAAAGCATGTGATGGATAATGCTTGTTGGAATATTTTAGGAATGCTATCTTCTTGGAACATAAGTCAATATTATACAGCAATAAGTGGCATTCAGCTGTTTGTTTTATGTCATTTAAGCACAGTTCTGGTACTTAAAAATCATAAAAACCCAGGAGCTTCGGGGGGCTTCGCCCACCTTGCCCCACCCACCGGGGCTCTGCCCCAGACCCCGCTGGGGGACTGGGTCCCCCAGACCCCCTGCTAAATTATCAGATAATTTCCCCAACCACAAATCATATCCCTAGTTCATGTTGGAATTCTGAGCTTTCGGTATTGTTTTCAGCGGAATTATGAGATTTTTATTGAAGGATCAGGAGTCATCAGTGCTAGAAATAGACAAAAGTGTCAAAAATAAGTTCCGATGGAATTGGCTTGAGAGAAAAGTGACGGTAAAGGTGAAAATTGTCTCAAAGTTCGACGAGGTAACAGAAACACTCGGACAGTTTCTGAAGAAACCAGAAAAGGAGATGAAGTTCAAAGTTCAGAGACTGACACAGCTTGCTGCCAAAAGGAAGAAAGTTTCACATTAGAAGTGACTTGGTGACCAGTGTAAATAGTGTAATAAACTCTTATAGAACTGTTAACCTCTTGCACTCCGGTGTACCGCGGACGGGCACGTCTCTGCGTCCTAGAGCGCACGAGAGCGCCCTTGTGTGTCCTAGAGCGCACTGAAAAAAAAAGCTGCATTTCCGTTCTTCCACTACAGACACAGCCGCGAATAGATCAGATATGATTGACCTCTCATTCGACTAATAAGAGCCTTGAATTGGGTTTCTGAAACCTTGAAGAACCAATGACTGAAAACCTAGCAAGAAGGACCCGCCTACCAATGCTGCAAATACAGCGAGCCAATTGAAGCACAGAAGTTCGAAAGCTGTTTTGTGTAAGGCTGGGTGAAGAGAGACTGACTGCTGCAGATGAAAAAAGGACCCACAGGAAGAACCGTCACAGACCCAGCAGCACGGAGACCACCACAAGTGCGACCTGTGTGACAGGGACTGCCATTCGCGCATCGGCCTGTTCAGCCACAGGCGGTGCTTTTTTTTTTTTTTATTCCAGCAGAATAGACGTTTAGGATTCTCTTCCATGGTCATCATAGACTGACGGAGGCCGACGACGAAGGTCGTAAATCATTTGCCAAAACCGCAATCATGGAAGCGCAAAACCGCAATAATGGAATTATGTTTTGACCGGGTCGCGAGACAAGAACCACGAGTCCGTAACAAGCGGACCAGCGTCGTGTTCGTCTGACAATGAGGAAGAGAAGTTCACCAGCTACGCTGCTGCTGTGAAGAGGTAAGTGTTATAAGCTAAATTATTCTTTATCCCTGAAAATTGTAATCAAAAATGACTTTTGACCGATCGGTAAATTACAACTGTGCGGCGCACGAAGTCCGAAGTCTGTGCACTGCGGTACACGGTTCGTGCGCCACGTCCGGACCGTGAACGCCCCCCCCCCCCCGCTATTCTTCTGTAGCGAAGGGGGGGGAAGCCGCAGTGACTGCGCCGCGGTCGCCACATCGCCACATGACTATTCCGTCATGTAGTGATGGCTGATGTCCGTCCTCTGTAGCGGGGGGGGGGACAACCCCCCCCCCCCCCCCCCCACACACACACACACACAGCCCTGAGTGTCACCGTTCATTAGAGCCCAAGATGAAGCTTCTATATTGAATCATTCAAAAGTTAGACGTTTTTCCAAACTGTGCCATTTGGCACAGTTCAAAAACGCCTGGGAACTACCTGAGAACAAAGCTGTGTAATATATTCATTTTTTGTGGTATTGCTACAAAATTTGGACCTCAGCTGGATAACACTTGGTTCTACATTTCTGTTGCATTTTCCAGCCCGGATCTGAAGCTGTGTGTTATTTGCAAGCATTTGTATCCAAAAAAACACCCAGGCCAAATTTATTTTCTTCAAGTTCAGTATGTTTAGATGACTGTTACTCAGTGGCCGGAGCACTTAGAGAGATTATGACTGTTTTGCCAAAAAATTCAAAGTGTTTTCTTTTAAATGAGACCAACTCTATGAAGATGCTGCAAAGGGTTGAAGAACAGCTTTTGATTTACTTTGGGCACGTTATTTTTTGGCGTTTTTAGGGAAATTGACCGGAGTGCAAGGGGTTAAATATGTTGGACTAAAGACAGTGAGACAACATTGAAGAAAAAGTAAGTTAACTTTTCATTAAATTTAATGATTTATCTAAGTCTAGTATTTCATTTTTTTTTCAATCATTTTTTTTCAGTCTAAATTACTTCTGTTTTACTGAAAACCTCCCAGCTTCAGGGGGGCTGCGCCCCCCCCGGCCCCCCCATAAGTCAATCGACCAAATTAGATTTCAGCTGAAATCAGAATTTCCTGTTGCCATCCCTGGACACTGGTGGAGAGGAGAACACTCAATAAACTGTGATCCATCATGGAAAATCCTGATCACCCCCTCCACCACACACTGGACAGACAGCGGAGCACTTTCTCCAGTAGACTACTACAGCTTCGCTGCTGAACAGCCAGGTACAGGAAATCTTTCCAGCCACATGCCATTTCACTGTACAATAACTCACTATGATGTTGTATTATGGTCATAACAATGCTGCCACACTGCACCTTACAGTCTAACTGGTACCTCACATTTCACTCTGCTCCTGAGTGTCCTTCATTGTGCAACGCGATGATTCATGTGTTTATACGGGTCATCATATATTAAGCTATGATGTATATAGGTTTTTATAGTAATGTTAGTTTTACTTTCCATGGGTAATCTCTTTGTCATGTGTGTGTTTCTGTCGTTTGGTTGTCTACTGTCATGCTGCTGTTACACTGTAATTTCCCAGTTTGGGATCAATAAAGTACATCTATCTATCTATTTTGGCTAGGGTGAAAACTTGCGTTCGATTGGTCGGAAATTATATTTTCTGCAAAAACATATGTATTTTTAGAAAGTACGATTTCTCAGCTTTCCAATGATACCAGGCACTCACGGGGATTTTCTCAGGACTTGCCGCTAGCAAACAAAGAGAGTCATGATTTATGACTTCTCATGCCTGTAGCTCGTAATGACGTGGTGCACATTCCGACTAATTTTGCCAGCAAGGGTCACAAATGTAGCTGGGCTTGGATGTTTTTTTTATAAGGTTAGGCTTCCATCTTTCAACTCTAGACGGGAGATTGCTATCACATGTACTAAACAGCCAGTACTTGCCAGAAATTCCTGCAGCTCCTTCAATGTTGCTGTCGGCCTCTTGGCAGCTTCCCTGACCAGTTTTCTTCATGTCTTTCCACCAATTTTGGAGGGACGTTCAGTTTTTGGTAATGTCACTGTTGTGCCACATTATCTCCACTTGATGACTGTCTTCACTATGTTCCATGGTACATTTAATGCCTTGGAAATTCTTTTGTACCCTTCTCCTGACTGATACCTTTGAACAATGAGATCCCTCTGATGCTTTGGAAGCTCTCTGCAGACCATGGCTTGTGCTTTAAGATGTGACTACAGAAATGTCAGGAAAAGCCTACGAGAACAGCTGAACTTTATTTGGGGTTAATCAGAGGCACTTTAAATGGTGGCAGGTGTGTGCTGACTCCCATTTAACAAGTTTGAATGTGACTGGTTAATTCTGAACACAGTCACATCCCCAGTTATAACAGGGTGTGCATATTTATGGAAACAGGTTATTGTAAGTTTTTTTATTTTTCCCCTTAAAAGATTTTAGTTTGTTTTTCAGTTGGGTTGTACAGGTTATCGGTCACATTAATGGTGGGAAAAGTTTTGAAATGATTTATCTTGGTTGCATTTTTTTTGCGTCGACATTTTATATCCACTGTAGCTGCACTGATGAAGCATCTCAACTCAGTAAAATCAGTCTGATTTACTATGTCAGTCCCTCCAGGATTTTGCAATGCTGCAGTCATGTCAATTCACGCAAAATCAGCACGACTATAGTGCGACCTGGCAACTATGTCCAATCGCCGCAACTTTCCTGCAATTTTAGCCAATCCTCATCAACTTCAGTCAATTTCACCATTCAAATTTATCTCCGAGTGGCACTCAAACGCTCAGTCTAACCAATCAAATGCATCGCTGTACCGCGTTCACTTCCGTGTTTACAGTGAGTATTAACGGAACACATCAGCAAACAGAGTGTGTGATTTAAAAAAAAAAACAAACACTCACCCGCGACGTTTCCAACACAGTCTCTTCCTCCATCTTCCCCAGCCTGCCGGTGGACGTCTCGCCACATCTCCATCCTGACCGTGTGTAGTACAAAGTAGCGATGGGCGATACCAGCATTTTTCCTTTCGATACGATACCATTAATTTATGGGACTTTTTCTTCGATACCAATACTTTTTGCCCAAAATCACGATTGCAGTTTCATTAACAACTTTATTGCAAGGGCAATATGAAATATGAATAAAACTCATGAATATAAACACTTGAAAGAAATGCTTACAAAATGATAATAAAACAGAACAATGAGCAAAATAAATAAAAATAATATGATTTTTTTTTAATTGTAATAAAAATAATTAAGACTTAAAAATGCAAAATTAATTCAACTTCTTAATTTGAAGATTCTCAATTGGATCCAAGTTTTTTTTTACTTCTGAAGTGTTTCACCATTCATCCAAATTCTATGGTAATACCAAACTGCATATACAGTGGGGCAAAAAAGTATTTAGTCAGCCACCAATTGTGCAAGTTCTTCCACTTAAAAGATGAGAGAGGTCTCCAATTTTCATCATAGGTATACTTCAACTATGAGAGACAAAATGAGAAAAAAAAATCCAGAAAATCACATTGAAGGATTTTTAATGAATTAATTGGTAAATTCCTCGGTAAAATAAGTATTTGGTCAATAACAAAAGTTCATCTCAATACTTTGTTATATACCCTTTGTTGGCAATGACAGAGGTCAAACGTTTTCTGTAAGTCTTCACAAGGTTTTCACACACTGTTGCTGGTATTTTGGCCCATTCCTCCATGCAGATCGCCTCTAGAGCAGTGATGTTTTGGGGCTGTCGCTGGGCAACACGGACTTTCAACTCCCTCCAAAGATTTTCTATGGGGTTGAGATCTGGAGACTGGCTAGGCCACTCCAGGACCTTGAAATGCTTCTTACGAAGCCACTCCTTCATTGCCTGTGCGGTGTGTTTGGGATCATTGTCATGCTGAAAGACCCAGCCACGTTTCATCTTCAATGCCCTTGCTGATGGAAGGAGATTTTCACTCAAAATCTCACGATACATGGCCCCATTCATTCTTTCCTTTACATGGATCAGCCGTCCTGGTCCCTTTGCAGAAAAACAGCCCCAAAGCATGATGTTAACACCCCCATGCTTCACAGTAGATATGGTGTTCTTTCTCCTCCAAACACGACAAGTTGAGTTTTTACAATAAAGTTCTATTTTGGTTTCATCTGACCATATGACACTCTCCCAATCCTCTTCTGGATCATCCAAATGCTCTCTAGCAAACTTCAGACGGGCCTGGACATGTACTGTCTTAAGCAGGGGGACACGTCTGGCACTGCAGGATTTGAGTCCCTGGCGGCGTAGTGTGTTACTGATGGTAGCCTTTGTTACTTTGGGCCCAGCTCTCTGCAGGTCATTCACTACGTACCCCCGTGTGGTTCTGGGATTTTTGCTCACCGTTCTCATGATCATTTTGACCCCACGGGGTGAGATCTTGCGTGAAGCCCCAGATCGAGGGAGATTATCAGTGGTCTTGTATGTCTTCCATTTTCTAATAATTGCTCCCACAGTTGATTTCTTCACATCAAGCTGCTTACCTATTGCAGATTCAGTCTTCCCAGCCTGGTGCAGGTCTACAATTTTGTTTCTGGTGTCCTTTGACAGCTCTTTGGTCTTGGCCATAGTGGAGTTTGGAGTCTGACTGTTTGAGGTTGTGGACAGGTGTCTTTTATACTGATAACGAGTTCAAACAGGTGCCATTAATACAGGTAACGAGTGGAGGACAGAGGAGCCTCTTAAAGAAGAAGTTACAGGTCTGTGAGAGCCAGAAATCTTGCTTGTTTGTAGGTGACCAAATACTTATTTTACTGAGGAATTTACCAATTAATTCATTAAAAATCCTTCAGTGTGATTTTCTGGATTTTTTTTTTCTCATTTTGTCTCTCATAGTTTAGGTATACCTATGATGAAAATTGGAGACCTCTCTCATCTTTTAAGTGGGAGAACTGGCACAATTGGTGGCTGACTAAATACTTTTTTGCCCCACTGTATGTGTAATTTTTTTTCACAATGCAACATTTTTTAAAATTTTACTATTTATTTATTCATTTGAATGAATGATATTATTTTATTAAATACTCTTATTTTACAAACTTAAATAGTGCTTATTTTGTTTATTTTTTCAATATTATGCTGCTTGGTATCACCATAGAATTTGGATGAATGGTGTAACATTTCAGAAGTAATACTTCTGCCGTCCCCAACGCTGTTGAGCTCACTCTGCACGGGAGTGAGTACTTGGGCTGCTTTTTCACTGGTTTTCATACATAAATTTAATGCCTAAAACTCTCAGAAGTGAAAACAAATTGCACGTTTTGTATTAACATAGTGGTATCGCGATAAAAAGTATTGACCAGCTGGTATGGAAGTATCGATACTTGAGTATCGATATGCCGATCCCTAGTATGAAGTGCTGGGGTTTGTGTTGAAAAACGTCAGCCTGCCCTAAAAGTACCCTGTCGTAGGAGCGTGCATGAGGACAGATGCCATAAAACCACAAACAAAATGAGCAAATCTAACACTACAGCCAGTGTTTAAACATTTTATATATCTTTAGAGGTAAAAATCATTACTACATCTTGTCAGTGAGCTTTAAAACTGTGAATCTCTGGTCTGGACATGGATCAAGCCCCCCCCCAATAAATGAAAGATGTGTGTCTGAAGAGACAAGTGTGTGTGTATGTGAAGACGTGCAGCAGATAGATAGGTAGGAGTTAGGCACAGAAAGAGAGAAAATATTACCTGTATTTTTTCCAGAAAAACACAGACTCCAATAGACAATACGGAGCAACAGAATAAATGACTTCTTTTTTCTCTGCGCTCAGTACCGAGTGGTTGGGCACCACTGCAGTTAGGGAGTTTTCAAATGAAGGTGCTGTCAATTTCCAAATCTCTACTCTTTTTTTTTTTTTTTTTGGACTTATTTTGTACCCGTAGGTAGATTTGTTCTGCAGTCCGGTGACAAGCCACCAGCTGCCGGTCGCTGCGTGCGCAAGCGCCCCTTAACTCCCTAACCTGCATGTTTTTGGCATGTGGGAGGAAACCGGAGAAATCCCGGGATAAACCCACGCAAACACGGGGAGAACATGCAAACTCCACACAGATCACTGTTGGCCGGGGGCTGGGATCGAACCCACGATCTCATGATCCCCGCGATCCCCCGGCCGAGAGTAAACTGTGCTGCCGCGGTGCTAACCACTGCGCCACCGTGCAGCCCACTCTTTAACATGTATTCAATACAGTTTAGCTGTTGTAATGGATATTGTGTTACAAAGTCTGTATTTGCTGTTGCACAAAAGAGTTTTTCTGTATAGCAGAAGTTTCTGCTTAATTTACAAATCACTGTATATTTTTGACAATCCTGTGCTTTTCTTGTATTGTTATATAGAATATCACTGCAGTAAACTGGAATAAAACATCTGCTTTAAAATTTATAATTCTTCCCACAACTTTTAGTGCAAAAAACCTCTCAAAACATAGCAAGTTTTGAGAGACATAACTTTTTAAAAAAGCTCCCGCGAATTCAGGCTTTTTGGGCCGCAACAATCATACAAACATCCCGCGAAATCCTGGAGGGACTGATAAGTATTACACTGATCTCAGGAGGAATACAACATGTTTTTCCACTGTCTGCGTGCTTCACCTTGCCCCTCCTGCTGTAGTTATTACATTAACAGCATTTATTCATAAGCAGACATGAGACCAACATTTTTTACGAGATTAACAGAAAGATGTGCAAGTCTGACCTTCAGGCCATCAGGAGCTCTGTAAACAGCCGTGCAGCCCTGATACGGACACTTGTAGATGTTGGGAAGTTCCTCACTGGAAACACACAGAGGCAGTTAGTTTGCTCCTGAAGGAATATCAAGGCACCCTGTGTGAAAATGTGTTGAGTACCAACCCTTTAGCTTTGATTTGTTTTTTCCAGCCGGGTTTGGGTCCAGGTTTCTTTCTGATTTTGGGTTCCTCTGGGGCCTTCGGGCTCCGTCGTCTCTTGATGGGAATATTGACCCGATGTGCTCTAAAGAGAACAGATCAAAGATTATTACAAATTTGCATTTCCTGTAGAAAATGCAGTGTGAATGCTGTAATTAAAATGCTTTTAATGAAATGCTGTAATTTGAGGTTTTAACAGAATTTAAAATTAAAGTGCTTAAACCTAAACAACACTGGGTTAAAAGTGGAAACAGCTGAAAAATTGACAAAAGTTAGTTAAAAAGCTGAAAGCTGAACACCATGAGCTTAAAACCTAAAAGAGCTCAAAGTTAAATGAACTTAAAAAGGCCAGACAAAAGTTTAATGCTGAAGGACTTTCTGTGCTTCATCCCAAAGAGAGAGTAGCTGTAGCGGGTCCTTCTCAGATCAAGGACATCAAAACCAAGAAGGATGAGTCTGGAGCACGCTGTCAGATTCACAGATTTTACTGGTACCAAGACTGACATTTCAACACTACTGTCTTCTTCAGAGTCACAAAATACTGAACAAAATGGGCTGCATGGTGGTGCAGTGGTTAGCACTGTGGCAGCACAGTTTACCCTTGGCCGGGGGATCGTGGGGATCGTGGGTTCGATCCCAGCCCCCGACCAACAGTGATCTGTGTGGAGTTTGCATGTTCTCCCCGTGTATGTGTGGGTTTACCCCGGGATTTCTCCGGTTTCCTCCCACATGCCAAAAACATGCAGGTTAGGTTAACTGGAGACTCTAAAGTGGACACATTCACACACACATTCACACCTCAGTAACATGAGGTGTGAATGTGTGTGTGGATGGTTAAGGGATAGCGCCGTATCATGGCTGCTTCATCCAGGTGGTGAATGACCCTCAATTTCCCCTCTGGGGATCAATAAAGTATACTAAAATCTAAATCTAAATCTAAAAAAAATGGCCACCATTAAACAGACAGACTAAACCATGTAGCTCTACACCTCACTCTAATCTTGTTTCACGCTTGCTCCAGCTTTGCCAACTCCTGCTGAAGTCATTTTCATAAGGGTTCATTTACTGTCAATGTTTAATGGATGTGTACAACATGAAAAATTTTGGTTGTGTGGTGTTAGATTAAGCACACTGTGTCTGTCTATACGTGGGACTCAGATGTAGATCACATCCCATTTTATGACCAATTAATGCAGACCAAAATTAATGCAGACCAATTAATGCAGAAAACCAGGTCATTCCAAAGGGTTCACATACCTTTTCTTGCCACTGTATGTGAAGGCAAGTTTATTTGTATAGCACATTTCATGTACAAGACAATTCAAAGTACGTTACATAAAACATTAAAGCATTACAGCAAGTTGCAAAAAGAATACATAAGAATTTAAAAGCAAACTAAAAAGTAAATTAAAGAGAAACAAAAACCAGCTAAAATAGAATAAGACAGAGAAAGTGCAAGAAATACAAATTACAGTACATTGTGGGAGATTAACAATTGTTCTACTGAAAGGTCGCAGCAAATAGGAAAGATTTTAACCTGGATTTAAAATAGCTGAGAGTTTCAGCAGCCCCGATGCTTTATGGGAGTTTGTTTCATATGTGAGGAGCATCAAAATTGAACGCTGCCTCACCATGTTTGGTTCTACCTCTGGGCACAGATAGTAGGCCTGACCCTGAGGGCTCTGGGTGGTTCATAATGGACCAGAAGATCTGAAATGTATTTTGGCCCTAAATCATTCAGAGCTTTATAAACCAAGAGCAGTATTTTGAAGTCTATTCTTTGACAGACAGGAATCCAGTGTAAAGATCTGAGGACTGGAGTTATATGATCCACTTTCTTGGTCTTAGTGAGGACTCAAGTTGTAGCGTTCCGAACCAACTGCAGCTGTCTGATGGACTTTTTAGGGAGACCTGTGAGGACAGCATTGCAGTAGTCCAGTTTACTGAAGATAAATGCATGGACAAGTTTTTCTAGATCCTGCTGAGACATCAGACCTTTCATCCTCGCTATGTTCAAGGATGACTTCACTACTGTCTTAACGTGACTGTTAAACTTCAGGTCTGAGTCCAGAACCACACCCAAATTTCTGGCTTGACTGGTGGTTTTTAGCATCACTGATTGAAGCTGAGTACTAACTTTGAGTCTTTCTTCTTTGGCTTTGAAAACTATCATTTCAGTTTTGTCTTCGTTTAACTGAAGAAAACTGGCACATCCACTCTTTAATTTGACCAGAATCAGAATCAGAATGAGATTTATTGCTATTGTTCATGTAGTACACAAACGGTGCAATGCTGCAACATTAAACATAGAGTAACACTAAAGATAAAAACTATGCATGCAATAAAAGGTAGAATAAGAATAAGTAATGCTAATCTATGCAATTTTTAAATATATTAACAAGAGCAGCAGATATTGTGGGGTTCCACATAGTGCAGTCGGCAATGCAAAAAGAAAACAAGTGATAATTGTCATGAGTCCGGTTGAGCTGCTGTACATAGTGCACGAGAGTCTAATAAGTCACTTAGTGTTCAGCAGTCTGATGGCAGAGGGGAAGAATCTGTTCATGTAGCGGGAGGTTTTAGTCTGAATGGACCGAAGTCTGCCTGAGGGGAGGGGGGCAAACAGTGCGTGTCCAGGGTGTGAAGGGTTGGCTATAATCCGACCTGCACGCCTCCGGGTGCAGGTCGGATCATAGGTCGGACCAGTGCATTTGATCAGAGTTTTAATTGTACCATAGTCTCCTGGTGAGACAGTTATGTAGATTTGTGTATCATCTGCACAATTATGGTAATGTATTTTGTTGTTTTATGATTTGAGCTAGTGGGAGCATATAGATGTTGAAAAACAAAGGTCCCAAAATGGAACCTTGGGGAACTCCACAGGTTGTTTTTGTTCACTCAGATTTGTAGTTACCTAAAGACACAAAATAGTCCTTGTCTTTTAAATAGGACTCAACCCAACCAAGTGCTGTACCAGAAAGTCCCACACAGTTTTTCAGCCAGTCTAGTAAGATGGTATGGTCGACCATGTTTAATGCAGCACTGAGATCCAGTAGAACCAAGACTGAAATGTTGCCACTATCTGTATTGGAGTGGATGTCATTAAGGACCTTAACTAGAGCTGTCTTTGTGCCGTGGTGTGGCAGAAAACCTGACTGGAAGACATCAAAACAGTTATTTAGTGTCAGAAAGTTGTACAATTGTTGAAAAACAGCTTTTTCTATTATTTTACTAAGAAAGGGGAAGTTTGATATGGGCCTACAGCTGTTCATGAGTGAGGTGTCTAGGTTGCTCTTTTTTAGAAATGGCTTGATAACAGCTGTTTTTAAGCACTGAGGGAAGATACCTGAATGCAGAGACATACAGTGGATATAAAAAGTCTACACACCTCTGTTCAAATGCCAGGTTTTTGTGATGTAAAAAAAATGAGGCCAAGATAAATCATTTCAAAACTTTTTCCACCATTAATGTGACCTATAACGTGTACAACCCAATTGGAAAAACAAACTAAAATCTTTTAAGGGAAAAAATAAAAAATAAACTTACAATAACCTGGTTGCATAAATATGCACACCCTGTTATAACTGGGGATGTGGCTGTGTTCTGAATTAACCAGTCACATTCAAATTCATGTTAAACGGGAGTCAGCACACACCTGCCACCATTTAAAGTGCCTCTTTGATTAACCCCAAATAAAGTTCAGCTATTCTTGTAGGCTTTTCCTGGCATTTTTGTAGTCACATCTTACAGCACAAGCCATGGTCTGCAGAGAGCTTCCAAAGCATCAGAGGGATCTCATTGTTCAAAGGTATCAGTCAGGAGAAGGGTACAAAAGAATTTCCAAGACATTAAATATACCATGGAACAGAGTGAAGACAGTCATCATCAAGTGGAGAAAATATGGCACAACAGTGACATTACGTCCCTCCAAAATTGGTGAAAAGACAAGAAGAAAACTGATCAGGGAGGCTGCCAAGAGGTTGACAGCAACATTGAAGGAGCTGCAGGAATTTCTGGTAAGTACTGGCAGTTTAGTACATGTGACAACAATCTCCAGTCTAGGGTGGCAAGGATGGAAGCCTCATCTTATGGAGAAAAACATCCAATCCTGGCTACATTTTGCAAAAATTCATTTGAAATCTCCCAAACACATGTGGGAAAATGTGCTATGGTCAGATGAAACCAAGGTTGAATTTTCTGGCCATAATTCCAAAAGGTATACTGTATTTGGTGCAAATACAACACTGTTCATCACCTAAAGAACACCATACCTACAGTGAAGCATGTTGGTGGCAGCATCATGCTTTGCTGCTGTTTTTCTTCAGCTGGAACTGGGGCCTTAGTCAAGGTGGAGGGAATTATGAACAGTTCTAAATACCAGTCAGTGTTGGCACAAAATCTTCAGGCTTCTGCTAGAAAGCTGAAAATGGTAAATGGCGTTCACTTATATAGCACTTTTTCTCATCTCTGGATGACCAAAGCGCTTTACAGATCCTGCTATCCACCCATTCACACACTGATGGCGGACCCCCAGGAGCAACTGGGGGTTCAGCGTCTTGCTCAAGGACACTTCGACATGCAGACTGCAGACAGAGCAGGAAAATGAAGAGGAACTTCATCTTTCAGTACGACAATGGCCCAAAGCACACATCCAAATCAACAAAAGAATGGCTTCACCAGAAGAAGATTAAGGTCTTGGAATGGCCCAGCCAAAGTCCAGACCTGAATCTGATCGAACATCTCTGGGGTGACCTGAAGAGGGCTGTGCACAGGAGATGCCCTCGCAATCTGACAGATTTAGAGCATTTTTTGCAAAGAAGAGTAAGTAAATATTGCCACATCAAGATGTGCCACACTGATAGACTCCTACCCAAAATGACTGGGTGCTGTAATAAAAGCCAAAGGTGCTGCAACAAAGTATTAGTTTGTTGTAAGTATTAGTAAGGGTGTGCATATTTATGCAACCAGGTTATTGTAAATTTATTTTTTATTTTTCCCCTTAAAAGATTTCAGTTTGTTTTTCAATTGGGTTGTACAGGTTATAGGTCACATTAATGGTGGAAAAAGTTTTGAAATGATTTATCTTGGTCTCATTTTTTTACATCACAAAAACCTGGCATTTGAACAGGGGTGTGTAGACTTTTTATATCCACTGTATTTATGATCTGTAGTAGAACTGAGGCCATACAATATGAAACATTTTTTTAAAAACACTCTTGGGAGAGTATCAAGGCAGCAGGTAGTGGATGTCAGGTGGTGTATGATGTCATCCAAGATTTTATGATCGATTGGAAAACATTTTGCCATGGTGTTTACATCTTCTCGACGTGGACACAGAGGAAGCACATGTCCAGCACCTGACATAACTGTCTAATTTTCTGAATTTTGTCAGTAAAGGCAAGGAAGGTTGCAGGTCCGGACAGCATCAGCTCAAGGCTCCTCAAGTCCTGTGCAAACCAGATGTATGGGATTGTGGAGCACATCTTCAGCCTGAGCCTGAAGCTGGGGAGGGTACCACAGCTGTGGAAAACATCCTGTGTGGTACCCATGCTGAAGACTCCACACCCCAAGGACCTGAACAGCTACAGACCAGTAGCCCTCACATCACACCTAATGAAGACCCTGGAGAGGCTGCTCCTTGCCCACCTCTGCCCCCAGGTGGGACCAGCGATGGACCCACTTCAGTTTGCCTACTAGCATGGCATTGGGGTGGAGGATGCAGTGATCTTCCTCCTACATTGTTCCCTGTCCCACCTGGAGGAGCCTGGGAGCACCATGAGGATCCTGTTCTTTGATTTCTCCAGTGCTTTCAACATCATCCAACCAGTGATCCTGAGGGACAAGCTGCTGTGTGCAAGGGTGGACCCAGCACCTGTCATCGTGGATCCTGGACTACCTCACAGACCGACCACAGTTTGTGAGAACCAAAGACTGTGAATCTGAGACCATAATCTGCAGTACAGGGGCTCCCCAGAGAACAGTTCTGGTTCCCTTCCTGTTCACCCTCTACACTGCTAACTTTTCACACAACACACCACACTGCCATCTACAGAAGTTCTCTGACTTGGTGATCATCGGCCTCATCTCTGATGGGGATGATGTGGAGTACAGAGGACTTATCCAGGACTTTGTGGATTGGTGCCTGTGGAACTGCCTCCAGATCAATGTGAGGAAAACCAAGGAACTGGTGGTGGACTGCCACAGGCGAGGACAACCCCCCACAGCACCAGTAAACATCCAGAGAGCAGACACTGAGATGGTGACATCTTACAAGTACCTGGGTGTTCACCTGAACAATAAACTTGACTGGTCACACAACACCAACGCACTCTACAAGAAGGGGCAGCGCAGGCTTTCTCCTGAGGAGACTCAGGTCTTTTGGAGTGCAAGGGGCACTCCTGAAGACCTTCAACTATTTGGTGGTGGCATCAGCCATGTTTGGAGTGGTCTGCTGGGGCAGTGGCATCACAGCAGCTGACAGAAAGAGACTGAACGGGCTGATCAGAAAAGCCAGCTCTGTTCTGGGGCGACGCCTCAACCCAGTGGAGGAGATAGGAGAGAGGAGGATGGTGGCTAAGCTGTCATCTCTGCTGGAATCCGAGTCCCACCTGATGCAGGACACGCTGAGGAGCTCATTTAGTGGTAGGCTGTGTCATCCTAAGTGCTCGAGGGAGAGGTTCCGCAGATCCTTCCTACCTACGGCTGTCAGACTTTATAATCTAACCAGTGCTGCTCATAGAGGCCGTATGGGGGCTGCACGGTGGCGCAGTGGTTGTGGGCTGCACGGTGGCGCAGTGGTTAGCACTGCGGCAGCACAGTTTACCCTTGGCCGGGGGATTGTGGGGATCGTGGGATCGTGGGTTCGATCCCAGCCCCCGACCAACAGTGATCTGTGTGGAGTTTGCATGTTCTCCCCGTGGTGCGTGGGTTTACTCCGGGATTTCTCCGGTTTCCTCCCACATGCCAAAAACATGCATGTTAGGTTAATTGGCTGTTCTAAATTGTCCCTAGATATCTGTTTCCTATAGGCCCTTAGAATAGAGGGTTAGTATTAATGAAAGCGCTTTGAGTGGTCTTTGTGACTAGAAAAGCGCTATATAAGTGCAGGTTAGTTAGTAGTTAGTTAGTATTAAACGTCACAACTTTGCACCATAGAGATCGTCCCCTCCAATACACAACTAAGACAATTACAATTACACACGTGGACAAAATTGTTGGTACCCCTCTGTTAATGAAAGAAAAACCCACAATGGTCACAGAAATAACATGAATCTGACAAAAGTGGTAATAAATAAAAAGTATATGAAAATTAGACAATCAGACAATGCTTTTGAATTGTGGTTCAACAGAATTATTTTAAAAAACAAACTCACGAAACAGGCCTGGAAAAAAATGATGGCCTTAATATTTTGTTGCACAACCTTTTGAGGCAATCACTGCAATCAAACGATTTCTGTAACTGTCAATGAGACTTCTGCACCTCTCAGCAGGTATTTTGGCCCACTCCTCATGAGCAAACTGCTCCAGTTGTCTCAGGTTTGAAGGGTGCCTTCTCCAGACGGCATGTTTCAGCTCCTTCTACAGATGTTCAATAGGATTTAGATCAGGGCTCATAGAAGGCCACTTTAGAATAGTCCAATGTTTCACTCTTAGCCATTCTTGGGTGTTTCTAGCTGTGTTTTGGGTCATTATCCTGTTGCAAGACCCATGACCTGCGACTGAGACCAAGCTGTCTGACACTGGGCAGCACATTTCTCTCTAGAATACCTTGATAGTCTTGAGATTTCATTGTACCCTGCACAGATTCAAGACACCCTGTGCCAGATGCAGCAAAGCAGCCCCAAAACATAACGGAACCTCCTCCATGTTTCACAGTACGGACAGTGTTCTTTTCTTGGTATGCTTCATTTTTGTGTCTGTGAACATAGAGCTGATGTGCCTTGCCAAAAAGTTCCAGTTTTGTCTCGTCTGTCCATAGGACATTCTCCCAGAAGCTTTGTGGTTTGTCAACATGCAGTTTGGCAAATTCCAGTCTGGCTTTTTGATGATTTGTTTTCAACAGTGGTGTCCTCCTTGGTCGTCTCCCATGAAGTCCACTTTGGCTCAAACGACGACGGATAGTGCGATCTGACACTGGTGTAGCTAGACCTTGGAGTTCACCATGAATGTGTTTAGAGGTTGTTCTGGGCTCTTTTGTTACCATTCGTATTATCCGTCTCTTCCATTTTCCATCAAGTTTCCTCCTGCGGCCACGTCCAGCGAGGTTGGCTACAGTCCCGTGGATCTTAAATTTCGGAATATGTGTAACTGTCATCACAGGAACATCAAGCTGCTTGGAGATGGTCTTATAGCCTTTACCTTTAACATTCTTGTCTATAATTTTCTTTCTAATCTCCAGAGACAACTCTCTCCTTTGCTTCCTCTGGTCCAAGTTTAGTGTGGTACACACCATGTCACCAAACAGCACAGTGACTACTTGTCACCCTTTAAATAGGCCGACTGACTGATTACAAGTTTGTAGACACCTGTGATGTTAATTAGAGGACAAATCTTGGTTGAACATGTCCCTATGGTCACATTATTTTCAGTCTTTTCTAGGGGTACCATCATTTTTGTCCAGGCCTGTATTATCAAGGGTGGCAACAACACTGTGAAATATACTGTCAGGGTCCATATTTATATTTTGCTGGGTAACTAAAATAATGCTGCTGATACCATCTAGCTGCAATGCTGCTGCACTGTGTATATAACTGTGTACAATTCTTATCTTATTATCTTATTAATTATTGCTCTGAGTGCTGCTATCCCTTTGCTGCTGCAATCCTGGAATTTCCCCATTGTCGGACTAATAAAGGCTTATCTTAGAAAAAGGCAGTCATTGCAGAGACGGTTGGACAGACATTCAGGAGCTACAGGATTTGTTAGCCTATCAACAGTAGTGAACAAGGTGTGTGCATTATTGTTGTTTTTAGCATTGATGTCAGAAAAATATGCTTGCCTTGCATTTCTCAGCTCCAAATTATAAATGCTCAATCTCTCATTATAGATTTGGTACTCTCTTTTCTTCAGCTCTTACTAGTTTGGCATTTCTCCATGGAGGTTTTTAAAAAAAAAAAAAAAAAAAAATAAGGACCACCTTCACCTTGATGGGGGCAATGGCATTGATAATATTTGTAATTGTACCATTGACATTTTATGCAAGCTCATTTACTGAAGGAGAAGAGGGTGGGGAGTGAGGAAGAGAGAGCTTGGATGAATGTTTCTCTGGTATTGTCACTGACGTACTGTTTTTTGATGACCTCTGTCTGGGTATTTCTGTTGATATTAATAGCACTCTCAAACAAAACACAAGAATGGTCGGACAGAGCAACGTCCATCACCATAACCCTAGAGATGCTCAGACCTTTGGAGATGACCAAGTCCAGACTGTGTCCTCTGTTGTGTGTTTTTTCTGTTACATGCTGAGTCAGTCCAAAGTTATCAAGGACACAACACAATTCTTTGGTCCCTCTGAGGGTTGTCAACATGGATGTTAAAATCACCAACAATAACTACACAGTCAAAGTCAACACAGATAATACACAGCAGCTTTGTAAAATTCATCAAAAAAGGTTGCATGGTATTTAGGTGGTCTGTAAACGTCAAATGAAGTAAACTTATCATAGGACATCTGCTTGCATTGGAGGGAATCATTAAACAAAACAGCTACTCCTCCTCCTTTCTTATGCAGCCTGGGTTCACTTATACAGGTGTAGTTGGGAGGGCCTGCTTCGATAAGAAGAGATCCATCATTATCATGTAACCAAGTCGCTGTTAAAAACATAAAATCTAGTTTTTGTTTTATAATGAGATCATTAATTAAAAATGTTTTTCCTGCCAAACACCTAATATTTAATAAAGCTAGTTTCAATGTGTTAAGAGCATCATCTGCCAGATTTTCATTTTGTTTAAGCTGTGACTGGTGAGAAATGAACACTAGATTTGATAAATTTACAGGATGTGTAGGATGGATCTTGTTTCTCTGTAAATTTACCAACCTTTTTCTGCCACCTATTAAAACAGGAGTTAAGGAAACTACTTCCATACCGGGTCCCAGCTTGTCTTGGAAAGAGTCATGAGTACCAGTGGTATCAGAACCTGGACCCAGTACATATTATACCCAGCTTGCGTTGTTATCAGGCTGTGGATTTTGGGGTGGTGGTGGGCACTGGGACTTCAGCAGTTGTGTCAGAGCTCGCTGAGGAATTGCTGGAGGGGGGAAATGGAGAGAAGGATGAAGTGGGAGGTTTCGGGGGTGAGAAACTTGGACTAGGGCATGGGGCCAGTTTTGTAGCCCCAGTGACCAGCTCCTTCATTTGGTCCGTGAAGTCGAGGAGTGGGACGAATGGGGAAGAGGAAGCTGGAGAGGAGGGGGTATGCGTTCATAGAGGAGGTGGGTCCTCACTGGCGGCTTTTGGTGAAGGAAGGGTCTGCACAGGTGGGGGCTGAGGTGGCTTTATCTTACAGTTTTTGCTGGGCTGCATCTTATCCTGTTGTTTTGGTTCTTCTTGTCCTTGTCCTGGGGAACAGAATGGCGATGCAGAAAATATAACAGATTGGAGGTAAACAGCCTCACTCCTGACAAGCTGAGGCTGAGTCCATCTCTCTTAAAAAAGTGTCTGCAGTTCCAGAAAAAGCTGAAATTGTCAATAAAATGAACTGATTTGTTTGTACAAGCTTCTGATAGCCATCCATTAAATTGAACAGTCTGCTGAATCTCTCAGCTCTTCCTCTGACCGGTGGTAGGGTGCCACTAATAAACACTTCAGCATTCAGGCAGCTGACTACATTCAGCAGTTCCTTAAAATCCTGTTTCAGTACCCCAGACTGCTGTTAAACAACATCATGTGAGCCTACACTACCGTTCAAAAGTTTGGGGTCACCCAGACAATTATTTTGTGTTTTCCATGAAAAGTCACACTTATTTACCACCATGAGTTGTAAAATGAATAGAAAATATAGTCAAGACATTGACAAGGTTAGAAATAATGATTTGTATTTGAAATAATAATTTTTTCCTTCAAACTTTGCTTTCGTCAAAGAATCCTCCATTTGCAGCAATTACAGCATTGCAGACCTAACATGATTGCACAAGGGTTTTCTAATCATCCATTAGCCTTCTGACGCAATGAGCAAACACATTGTACCATTAGAACACTGGAGTGATAGTTGCTGGAAATGGGCCTCTATACACCTATGTAGATATTGCACCAAAAACCAGACATTTGCAGCTGTAATGGTCATTTACCACATTAGCAATGTATAGAGTGTACTTCTGAATAGTTTAAAGTTATCTTCATTGAAAAAAAGTGCTTTTCTTTCAAAAATAAGGAAATTTCTAAGTGACCCCAAACTTTTGAACGGTAGTGTACATGTACAGTTATGTGAGACTTTTCACTGTTAGATGATAAGCCATAATTTGCAAGAGTTTGTCTCTCACATCAGACACCATATCCCTGGGAAACCACATTATTTTTGTGTGTTTACCACATAGTTTTATAGTATCTGTATATCTTCAGTGAAATATAGTCCCAGTGATTTATGAGTATCCAGTAGGAGCTGCTCATAAACTTCTTGCAGAGGAAAATGAGAATATTGACAGAAAAGTGCAAGCAGAGGGAAGAGTGAAGCAGCAAAGCGTCCATCCATCAGTACGGCGGAAGATTCAGTTTTCAACTTTTCAATATAATTACTGTGACAGAACCAACTTATGTTAAGCCCATCGTCCATGAATATACAACAAAGTATACAACCCAACTCACCTCTTGTCTGAATACGGGTCAAACTCCTCACCCAGCAGGCCTCCTTTTCTGCTCTCCTCAAACTCATCTTCTGAGAGGCCCCTGGACAAATACACACAGCTACAGTTATTTTGCCACGTGGACATTTAAACGGACAACAAAGACAGTGAGCCTCATGCAAGAACATGTTAGAATCAGTATGTGTAAATCTCGCATAACTTTGTTAGTAAGCTGTTTTAGTATTTTCTTCTTCTTTTGGCTGCTGTCTTTAGGGGTCTCCACAGCAGATCATCTGCCTCCATTTCACACTATCCCTTGCATCTTCTTCTGTAACACCAACCCTCTCCATGTCCTTCAATACCCCCCTTACATAGGGATGGAGCTCATCAAGAGATTGTTGACACAATTTTTGATCTCTGAATGATTTTCAGGGATCTCCACAGTCTCCATGGTCTCCTCAAAGTTTTTACTCCAAAACCCACGAGGATCTCACAAAGAATCCCAAAGAGCACTCTGAGGCGAGTGCAATATCCCCTGCCTCTGTTTTCTCTGAAGATCCCAATACTTATGACAGAGAACAGTTTTCAACTTTTCAATATGATTATTGTGGCAGAACCAAATTATGATAAGCCCATCATCCACAAGTATACAACCCATAGCTGTAAGGCAGGATCCGGAGGTGAACCCGTGTAGCAAGTTTGGTGACCGTAGAGGGTTTTACATGTTATATAGTAAAGGCCCTTTTCCACTAGCCTCACTTGGCCCTACACCGCACCACTCAGCCCGCTTTAGGCGCTTTTCTACTAGCCCCAGCACCGGTTAGCAGGTACTTTTTTCGTACCTGATCCAGGGCAGGGTCTAACCGGGCTGAGCAGGGCTGAGTAGGGCTGTGATATGACTTTAAGAGACTGGTCTCCGCTGATTGGTCAGGTTGTAACGTCATGAAAGCGACTTTTTCTGCTGAATTTACTCCACGACCGCCATTTGTAATTGTTCAGCAGTGAACACAGTGCGCCCCTTTAATACGGTATATTATATTAATATACTGTATAATATACTTAATATAATAATAATACTCCTAATATTATATATTAGGAGGTGCGCAATTTTCTTTCTATATTAGGGCGACGATCGCATCCAGCGCGAGTTGGAGCGGTTCTACTCGAAATGCAGGTGTCTGACAGATGGCTTCCCAAGGGCACATCCGTACTGCCAAACAGTGTCGGAGAAGCTGAAAAGCTAAAAGCGATTACCGAGCAGTGAAGGACACATTGCTCGTAGTTCAGCGGATGGAAGGGAGTGGAAAGTGGTTCGCTGCGAGACAATTGGGCTCGATACGTCACTGTCACGGCACCGTCACGGTCACGGCCTCTTGGAAACATTGGATGGTGAGTGTTTATTTGATATTGCGCATCTGTTCGCCACTTGATCCGTTCTGTGCCAAGCTCACTGTTTTTAAGAACAGGAAGGTTGTTAGATTGTGGGTAATGGTTGTTACTGAGGCTTGCGTATTTGTATTGCAGGCCAACTGCAGAGTCCCGCTTGCTTTGTGTTAAGTATTAGCGCGAACAAAACGCTGAATTACGCTTATTGTATTCCGGTTAAAAACTTGAGAGTGTTGTGGTACAGTTTGCACTTTGTGTTAAGTTTTAAATTGCGTGCATTTTCTTTCTAGAATCGCATTTCATATCACAGGGGTCCACCTCAGTGGAGATGACTGACACAGCGGACTCTCCTGGCGCTGCGTCTGCCGGAGCGCCAGCTGGATCAGCTCCACATCACCAGCTCCATCTGGATCACGTTCAAGTGCCGGTAAGGCACAATAACCACGATTTTTTTTTTGGTTGAAACAGGTCCAGCAGCAGAAACCAGGGTCGAAAATCCATCCATCCATCCATCTTCTACCGCTTAATCCTTTACAGGTCACGGGGGGGGGCTGACAAGTTATGTACCAAATTGATTAATGCAATTTCCTGTAGCTGCATATTAATTAATTGAAAATGTCTTTTTAAATGTACAAAAAGGTTATTCTTTGGTCTTCACTTATTGGTGTTCCACAACCATTTTTAGGTGTGGTGATTGGTGCTGTTGTAACTCCTGTTTTAGACAAACAAAGCTCATGAACTGCCGTTGAAATCAACATGCTTCATTGAAATGCTTCGCGTCAGCTGACTGTATTAACCCATTCAGATTTCTGCGGCCACACTACAAGAAGCTAGTTTAAACATTACCCATCCATCCATCCACTGCATGTTGCAAAATCTGCTCTACTGAGGGGCAGCAACATGACAGTTCAGCTTATATACAGCAATGAAGCATAATATAATAGTGACATTCCACCACAGACTTTCACCAGTGTAATTCCATAATATATGTAGTGATCCAGCTTTAACGACCATGCCTTTCTGTCTTTCCATCTAGGCAAGACGAAAACAGACAACTCCCATCGCTGACCTTACATTAGCGATGGTCAACATGCATGACGAAGAGATGCGGCTCTTGGAATGGCATCATGACCAGCGGCAAGAATCAGGAGTGCATGCAGCATTTGCGACAGGTGGCCGCAGATGTGCGGGCAGATGCACATGAAGCCCTGGAGCAGAACGCTGCGTTACGAAGGGAAGAGCTCGCAGAGATGTCATCGCCCAGTCCTGTTTTTTGTTTGTAAATTTTGCTTCTGGAATAAAATTGTATTGTTTGCATCAAAAGTCTGGTTTATCTGTTATGACACCGTATGAGAAAAGCCAATAATTACATACACATTCCATTCTCTGTTCACTCCACATGCTGCTGTTCATCAGGTCAGGTGTATAGCCTTCTAATGGTAATTTAATTTTTAACAACACAACGAAACGTAATGTCTTGGTAGATTTTTTTTTTTAATTTTAAACAAATTTGCAATGCTGAATCCATTTCTCTTGAACGGGTACATTTTTTAGGTTATAAGCAGTTGTACAGGTGTGCTTGAACTTGTAGACACTGCAAAAGGTAAGTACATGTAAGTTGAATGTTGCATCACCAGTCAAAATTTAATAAATTAAGAAGGAATCTAGCAAAAATTTGGCACTAATAACAGTAGACAAATCGGACAAGGATACACAACTGTGTTCTTGTCGCACACGACTGTTGTTACCAACAAGTGCAAAATTTATATTCCCTTTTCCCAAAAATTAAAAATCAATTTGTAAGTAAAAGTGGGAGACCTTTACTTGGGAAAATATGACATGTATCAGCACATGATTTATAGTTCAATTTGCATTTCCACCTAAGCAAAAGTGGCTTGTCGAGCTGGATTTTTGTGAAGATGGCCTGTGCGGTGTTTCTGCATGTAATTACATACCTGTCAAGTGATACGGTTTCGCCGTATTTTAATACGGGGAAAATGCAATTTTAGCAAATACGGGCGTATTGCCATTTCTGTACGCCAAAGAGAAAAATATACGGGAAAAAAAAATTGAGAGTGTGGGGAGGAACACGTTGTGTGTGACCCCCACAGCGTACGGGGCTGTCAGAGCTCTCAGCGTGAGCAATTATCACAACAGAAGTGTGGACTCATCATTAGGCTGATGGCTTCGCACCTTCTTAACAGATAAACGTTATGAACAAGAGGACAGGTAGATGGACCATGCACAACATTTTATTTACAAAAAACATTTTTGAAATATGTATGCACATAAATGTGGATGAAATAGACAAGTATTGCATCACAGCATCTCGTGTTATATTGTAACGTGCAGCTTGACATGGCAACGTCCCACCGGGAGGTTTGAACTCACACCTCCCGCTCTGGAGTCCCGCACTCTACCTGTGTCGCCAATAGGGTCAACCTGCTTATATTGAGTTCGCTACAATATCACCACCCTGCTCCTCTGCTCTCTGTGCCGCTGCCACCACTGGTTCATCTACTGCATCATCCAATGTAGTGTCAAACGTCTCTCCATGACTCTCACACAGATTGTGCAGAGCACAACAAGTCAGCATCATAGATTTAACCAGTTTCATGTCACAGTCATTCCTCTCTCATTCCTCCTTCCTTCTCTCCTCGTCATCAGCCATGTTTGTTGTGGAGGATTCAGTCGCGTGTGTTTCACGTCACGAGGGCGTGGCGCCGCCTGCTGTTCAACAAATCCCACCCACAGCAGGTGTGCCAGCAGGTGCGCCAGCAGTAGTTGAAAAGCAACTGAGGCTGAACCGAACCGAAGTGAGTAGAGCCGGGTTTTCAAATCGGGGCTGAGCGGGGCTAGTGGAAAAAGGGCCTTAAGAGAGCACGGGGAGTACCTTTTGACCTCAAACCTGTAGTCAGAGGTTCTGGTCTCAGAGTGAACCTTTGTACCAAGTTTGGTGACCCTAACTTTACTTGCTGTACAATAAGAGAGCAAACGGAATGTTAGCCTTTGACCTTTTGACCCCAAACCCATAGTCAGAAGTCAGGATCCCAAGGTGAACCTGTGTACCAGGTTTGGTGGCCCTAGCTTTACTTGTTTTATAGTAATAGTAAATTTAGCATTTAGCATTTACTGCAACTGCAATATTAAAATTGACCTTTGACCCCAAACCCATAGTCAGGTCAGGGTGTAAGTCATTTAAGATGTGTATTAAATACAACTACTGTATTGATTTGAAAAGCCTACATCATTTCTTTCAGTAATTATTGTGTTTAAAAGATTTAGGGAAAATCTAACCTCTAACCTTTCACCCCAAGGTCATCCAATGACAAGCAAATTGTAATATGGACATCATCAGTGTACTTAAAACCATGGTACCAAGTCTGAAAACAATTGAAACAAAACTGTAGGAGGAGTTGATTTCACAAAAGTGGGGACAGCCGGACGGACAGAGAGACTGACTCATAACATTCCCCCTTTGGGCTTTGACCAGCGGGGGATAAAAACTGGCCCAGTCTCTGAATGATCTTTGTACTGTGTAAAGGGTTTCTGAGGGTGGGAATCGCGAGGGACCTCACAAAACGGTATGTACATCGGTCACAATGCAATCCTATCACTATAGTACAGTTCCTTAAAGGCCAAATGTCACGTAATTTTTTTTTCTAAATGACAACGAATTTAGATAAAATACACATAGCTTAAACCAAATATTCATACCGGAGACCATATCACCCACCTGTATTTACATAATTGCACAAAATTCACCAGGTGAAGGCCCCACCTTGCTTGCTGGCTTGTGACAGCCAGTCCAGACCACGCCCATGTTTTTGACATCACCAGTTGTACCCTGGCTGCCCTGCCTATCCACATTCACACTTATCAACATTGGACAATCATGACGGAAAGTGACAGCGATTGTGAACAAATTAGTTTAGTTTTGTCTTTTTTTTTTTTTGTCAGTGGTTCAGACAGTGACAGAGGCATAGAACCTTACAGGTTCGAGCCGTCCGAGACGGAATCAGATGCTTTGTCTGATGACAACAGTTCCAACGATGACCAGAGAGCAGAACCAGTGGAAAATGTCATTGAACTGGACATTAATCGCCTCCAGAATTGCGAAGCCGGAGGGGGTCTGTCGAGGGCGCCCCATAAATATTGATTTTTCGGAAGCCATTATTATTACAGTGGAGGAGAGCCGCTACTGTCAAGAAATTGACCAGATCAATATGAAAATGGAGGCGCATACCTGTCAAGGGAGACGTTTTCGCCGTATTTTGGTGCCAAGCGCGGCTGTGGGGGACGGCGCAGTGGTTTGGGACACTTTTCTGGGAAATGTTTTAAATGTAGTTCGTGTTGTTATTGTCAAATATTTTAAGGAAAATACGGGGGAAAATGCAATTTTAGCAAAAACGGGCGTATTGCCATTTCTGTACGCCCAAAAGAAAAAATATACTGGAAAAAAAAACTGAGTGTCTGGAGGAGCACTCCTGTGTGTGATCACTCACAGCTGGGGCGGGCTGATCTCTGGGCGGGAGCTATTCGCACTACTGTTCGAAGTGTGGAGTCACTAATTACTTTAATTGTCTGGGCGGGCTGATCGCTCAGTGTCAGCTATTCTCACTACCATGAGAAGTCATTAGGACAATGGTTTAACACGTTGAGCTGTGCAGCGGTTGCGGAACAGACAGAGATCCCAGAGAGGTGTCCCTTGTTGCTCCGCCGTTCCTTATAGCCGCTTTTTACGGTGTTGAAGTACGGCGAAAACGTCTCACTTGACAGGTAAGAAAACATTTCCCAGAGAAGTGTCCCTTATTACCCAGCTGTCCCTGATAGTCCCGTTTTAAGGTATGGGTGAAATATCCAATTTTTTCTTTCTTGTTGCTCACTTCAACCTTCCAGTCTCCATATAAACAATCAATTGAAATACCCCAAGCATCAAACTAGGGTACAATCGATTTCGTCACTTCCGCCTTCTTCCCCAGGCGATTCCAGGGGCCGTGTCAGGCCAAGCGCGGCAGTTTTAAATTAACGAATATTCCGTTGTTACTGAAGCATATGCACCAAGACCCGAACGGATCGGTTCCCTTTTATATCTAGTTTCAAGATATTTAAAGTACCCTGTTACGTGACATTTGGCCTTTAAGTATTGCAATACTATACACATATACTATATACTGTATACAGTGGATATAAAAAGTCTACACACCCCTGTTCAAATTAGGGATGAGCCAATACCCATACAGATAGTGTGACTTTATCGGCTGATACCAATCCAAACCCGATATTATCTCTCTTATTTATAACAACAGTACAGAACATACTTTGGTAATGACTGGTTGCATTTTGCATACATATAAAAACATAAATTTAAAAGTCAAAGAATATATTACAAATTTGACTCAGTTCAGCAACACTGCTGCTTTTTTATTTTAAACTTTGTTACATTGGCAGCATTTCACTGGTCAGCACTATGTAAACATGCATTCTCAAGTTTTAAGTGCAAGTTTATTGCAAAACTTTAAAGCTGAGTATTTAAGTAAACATTCAGAAGAAATTCGAAGTGCCACTATGCATGAGGTAAAAATGCTGTAGATCTGAAAATAAAGGAACTAACCCTTTAAGTTGTATTTTTGTCATCCATTATTATAATTATTGTGAGTATTCTCCTGGTCCTCAGTTGATTTAGTAGTTTATTATCTGTCCATAGTTTTTAGGTTTGCTCTTACTTTGAAGTCACTCCTGTTCCATTTCATGTAGCCTTGTTCATCCTGCTTCCAGTTCACTGGTTATAATTTGCTATTTATGCTTCTGTCACCTACCTGTCATCAGCTGTAACTGTCCATCTAAAGGTAAGCCTATGTTATGTCTTCATTCCTGCTCCTCTGGTTTTTACTTTCAGTTCCATTCTTTTAGTTTGTATTCTAGCAGTAAAACAGCGGCTGCTGCTGCACCACACAAGTCCTGCTCGGTTCTTTTACCACGATATTTTTGCAAGGGTTTTATCAGGTTGGTGGTGTAAAACTAAATCCTGGTACCACACAGCAACATACTGAGACGAGTCGCATAGAAAGCCTCCAGTGATTTGACATGTTACTTTGATATGCAGAAGCCGCACGCAGCACGGCTGAGAACATGACTACACCTTCATTTTAATATTATTAATGTATCGGATCAGTAAATTATTTTTATTGCTTACGGATACCAATCCAGCCATTTTGCCTGGATCGAACCCAATACCGATACGGCGGATCGGCTCATCCCTAGTTCAAATGCCAGGTTTTTGTGATGTAAAAAAATGAGACCAAGGTAAATCATTGCAAAACTTCCCCCCCCCCCATTAACGTGACCTATAACCTGTACAACCCAACTGAAAAACAAACTGAAATTTTTTTAATGGATAAAATAAAAAACTTACCATAACCTGGTTGCATAAATATGCACACCCTCTTATAACTGAGGATGTGGCTGTGTTCAGAATTAACCAATCACATTCAAACTCATGTTAAATGGGAGTCAGCACACACCTGCCACCATTTGAAATGCCTCTGATTAACCCCAAATAATGTCCCTCCAAAATTGATGAAAAGACAAGAAGAAAACTGGTCAGGAAGGCTGCCAAGAGGCCGACAGCAACACTGAAGGAGTTGCAGGAATTTCTGGCAAGTACTGGTTGTTTAGTACATGTGACAACAATCTCCCGTCTTCTTCATATTTCTGGGCTATGGGGTAGGGTGGCAAGACGGAAGCATCATCTTACGAAGAAATTTGACCACCGCATCATGGTCAGCCTATGAACTTTTCACCCCCCCCCCATATAAAATACAACTTGAATCTCAAAGTATAAAATTGTGCCAACTAATTATTAAGTTTATAGGGTTTACACTCTTATACTTGATTCAGAAAAATAAAATATAGAGCCATTTAGTGAAAATTAAGGTTAGGATTACAGCAAACTATCTGCACATAACACTTACAACTGGTCTGGACCACTTCTACATTTTGTCAGTACCTGTACTAGCCTTCAGGATACTAACAGATTGGTGAATTCCACAAGTTCATATAAATCGTGAACATAAATCGTGTCCCACAGGGTACACAGGTGTCCCACAGGGTTGTGTGCTCAGCCCCATCCTCTACAGCCTCTTCACCCATGACTGTGTTGCCTCCCACAAGGACAATATCATCTTAAAGTTCACGGATGACACAGCAGTAATAGGATGCATTACTGGTGATGACGAAACATCCTACAGGAGGGAGGTGGTGTCACTGGTGTCATGGTGTGAGAACAACAACCTCACCCTCAACAAGGACAAGACAAAGGAGATGATAGTGGACATGAGGAAGAAGAGGAGGAGACCCATCGGCTGCTGTTCATCCAGGAGCTTGAGGTGGAGAGGGTGAGCAACTTTAAATACCCGGGCATCCACATCAGCAAGGACCTTACGTGGACACAAAACACCACAGAGCTGGTTAAGAGAGCTCAACAGCGGCTGTACTTTCTGAGGAGGCTGAAGAAGTTTGGCATGTCCCCCAGGATCCTCGACAACTTCTACAGCTGCATCATCAAGAGTATCCTGACCAACTGCATCACTGCATGGTACTGCAGCACTACTGCCCTGGACCGCAAACGCCTGCAGAGAGTGGTGAAGACAGCGGAGAAGATCATCAGGACTCCACTCCCCTCTCTGCAGAGCATCTACCACCGCAGAGTCCAAAGGAGAGCTGACGCCATCCTCTGGGACCCCACCCACCCCCAGTACAGAATGTTCACACTTCTACCTTCAAGCCGGAGGTACAGAAGTGTGAAATGCAGGACAACCAGACTGAAAAACTCCTTCTTTCCCACCAACATCAGACTCCTGAACAAATAAACTCCCAAAACTCTGCAACACAGCTTTGCAAACAGGAACTCACACACTGGTTGCTAAATTTTCACATTGCTCATTTGTACAGTGTACATAGTTTCACCCCGTCTGATGTCCATATCAACTCTGCTGCTTATTATCATGTACAGTCTACTGGTATTATTACAGAGAAATTTGCACACTGGGTGCTAATTTGTAATTTGTATACTGCTCACTTGCACACTGTACATAGGCTTATGCCATCTCAGGTTCATATCATCTCCACTGCCCACTATAGTCACCAAGGGAATTTCAATTTCATTCTTCTTGTTTCCTCTAGTTATTCTATGGTTTGGTTCTGTGTTATTACCTCATTAGTATTGTTGTGTACCTATTACCTTGGCATTCGTTCGGAGAGCAGAGCAAGAATTTCATTGCTCAGGAAATGTTGCATTTCTTAAATGTGCACATGATAATAAAGCCTTTGAATCTTGAATCTTAAATTGATCGTACGTCATGTTTACGGACTAATCTGTTAGTACGCCTGGTTCTTTCATGAGGCCCAGTGTGTGTCATTATAGACATTTCACTTTACAAACTGATAAACCAACAGTTTAATCAGATACATGCAGTTTGATCTTGCAACATACAATGACAATAACAGAGAAGGGACTAACCGGTCAGATAGATCGCTGTCAACAGCCCTGTCCTCCAGCTGGGATGGAGCAGAAGACTGTGCTTCCTCATGACCCGCAAAATCTGAGGAACAATGAGAACATTTCACAATGTCACACGCTAGACAAAACAGAGAGAGACAGGCGATCACATACCATCTTTGGTAGAAATGATTAACACCAAAGACCATCAAATGTTCTTAAATGTGTTGGTAATTCACAGCAGCAAACCAGGTTATTTTCAAGATATTGTGAAGAATGTTTTAGGACTTTAGGAAAAGAGACAATATAAATATTTATTCATAGAGATTCTGTCAAGCAACCACAGACTGGCATGCACAAACCACAGGGGACTACAGACAGTGAGACAGATGTTACCCATACCAGTCTGTTCTGTCTGACCAAAAGCACTTCTGAGAAGGCAGGGCAGTAGTAGTAGTAGTAGTAGTTTTCTACTATTGAGCAGACTTGCATTATAAAGGGGGTGTAATTTGCCCAAACTTAGAAGTGATACATTTTTGGTGACTTTTTGGATCACAATCTGGAGGCAGGATTTTATTTTTCCACTACAAAGGTATACTGCCCTGCTTTCTCAGAAGTATTTTTGGTCACCAGCAGGGGGAACTGTCTGCTGCTACTTACACAACACCACCACCCAGCTGTTCTGTGGTGATCATTAGTGCATGCAGTCGAAACCAGAAGTTTATATACACTGTATAAAAGACACATACCCTTTTTATTTTCTCACTGTCTGACATTAAATCAGACTAAACGTTTCCTGTTTTAGGTCAATTAGGATTACCAAAGTTATTTCCATTTGCTAAATAATTTTTATATTTGCTAAATCTTTTCTTAATGAATTTTATTACTTTTTTCAAAGTCAGAAGTTTACAGACACAAAGATTACTATGTTAGTTAGTTAATTCCCTTCACACCATGTTGGTGTATGGGGCGGCGCCTATCTCCATTTCTCTGACCCTAGGCCACACAGCTACTGTAAGTAATGAAAGCTACAGCGGGGGATCAGTCCTCTGGTAGCTCTGTGCGTAACTTTACTTTCCCCGTTCCATTATGCGGAGCACCACGCTAGAAGGCAGAAAGTACCATTTTTATATGGTCTTTGGTATGACCCGGCCGGGATTTGAACCCCTGCCTCCCGGGTGTGGGGCGGATGCTCTACCAAAGATTACTATGATTTTAAACAATTTGGGAAAGCCCAGATGATGTCATGGCTTTGGAAGCTTCTGATAGGTTAATTAACATTTGAGTTAATTGGAGGCACACCTCAAACACAATGTTTCCTTGTGTGACATCATGGCAAAATCAGAAGAAATCAGCCGCGCTACCAGGAAGATAATTGTGGACCTTCACAAGTCTGGTTCATCCTTGGGTACAATTTCCAGATGCCTTAAGGTGCCACGTTCATCTGTTCAAACAATTAAAGACAAGTCTAAACACCATGGGAATGTCCAGCCATCATACCACTCAGGAAGGAGACGTGTTTTGGTGTGAAATGTGCTTATCAACCTCAGAACAAAAGCAAAAGACCTTGTGAAGACGCTGGCTGAAGCTGGTAAGAGTGTCATTATCCACAGTGAAACAAGTCCTGTCCTTCACATGGGCTGAAAGGCCACGCAGTGAGGAAGCACATGGTGTCAAACTTCTTCTTTTGCCTCAACGTTCAGATATGAAGTTCACGAGCCCTACGACACACGATCTAAACACACTTCTGTCTCTTGCCTTTCATTCTACTGATGTAAGATTAGTGTTCAACCATAATTTCATGTTCGTTTTCCAGTCTGTCCGTGGCCTTCCTCTTTTCCGTTTCTTGGGTTCATGATGTAATGAGTCTTGGAACAAACAAACATCCAAATGTCGTATTTTGTGCCTGAAAAATAATAGCTTTCTTTCCACTGTTTTTCCGAACAGCTCTCTTTCTACTCCAAGTTGTTGTAATAAACTCTCATTTGTTCGCCGTTGTGTCCATAGGATTCCGAGAATCTTACAATAGATCCACATTTCCGTTGCATCAATTTTGTCCTTTTCTGATTTCCTGATCGTCCATCCTTCACACCCATACATCTATACAGGCCATATGAGCACTTTGGCCAGTTTAACTTTAAGATGGAGAGGCACGCTCTTGTCTTTCCAGATATTTATGAGCTCTACAGTCTTGGTTTTGGCTATTGCAGCACAAACTTTGATGTCCTTTGTACAGCTAGCATTGCTGATTTTTATGGATCCCCGACATTTAAATTGGTCAGCTTCCGCTATGGTATTTCCTGCTAATTTATAATGCGTTGTTCTGTTCCCGATGGTCATTCCCTTTGTCTTCTTTGTGTTCATCTTCAGCAATCTCATTTCACCCGCCTCATCAACTCCTCACCAACTCGTTAATCTGATTCTTTTTTTCCATCCATTAAGACGGTGTCATCCGCAAACCGTAGATTTGATATCCTTCTTCCCCTCACAAGCACTCCGAAATCCGAAATGTCAGCCTCTCTCATTACTTGTTCTGTACAGACACTGAATAGGTGCGGCAATAATACGCAGCCTTGCCGGACTCCTTTGGCCAGCTGGAACTGTTCGCTGTGTGAGTTGTTCCAGCGAATGATGGCTGTTTGATTGGTGTAGAGTGACTGAAGTTGATTTACGATATGCCCACGAAAGCCCATCTGGTTCATGATGTTGAAGAGCTGGTTTTGGCTAATGCTGTCAAAAGCTTTGCTATAATCTATGAAGACCAAATACAGACTACTTTCTTCTGCAATGGTTTTCTCCATTAGCATTTGTATGCTGGCAAGCATATCGCAAGTACTCCTGTTTGATCGATATCCGGCTTGTTCGTTTCGGTAATTCAAGTTCCACTTTTTGTTTAATAAGATAAGATAAGATAAGATAAGCCTTTATTAGTCCCACAACGGGGAAATTCCAGGATTGCAACAGCACAGGGATAGCAACACTCAGAGCAACAATCAGAAGGCAAGAAAAAAAAGCAAGAGCAGCTGATATACATATGTACATATTACTATAAATATATATATATACACAGACACACAGTGCAGAGCATTGTAGCTGGATGGAATAAATATATGAGTATATAAACACACAGTGCGGAGCATTGTAGCTAGATGGAATAAATATGTAGATATATAAACACCCACAGTACGGAGTATTGCAGCTAGGTGGAATAAATATGTAAATATATAAACACACAGTGCGGAGCATTGTAGCTAGATGGAATAATATGTAGATATATAAACACACAGTGCGGAGCATTGTAGCTAGATGGAATAAATATATAGATATATAAATATAAACACACCCAGTGTGGATCATTGTAGCTAGATGGAATAAATATGTAAATATATAAACACACACAGTGCAGAGCATTGTTGCTAGATGGGATGAAACAGCACAACCGTCTACTTAGTTATCCTACATGGTATGATTATGTGCCCATACATATTCTCACCCTCCATAGCGACCGGTATTTTCCTAGTTGTATGCCGGAGAGGACCATTGTGTAAGTCTATTGCATCTTTTGCATTCAAAAAACTATTAGGTTGTTACGTCTTTTTGCTATCTCTGCGAGCAATCCTGCTTAGGTTGTACAGTCTGACAGCCGTTGGTAGGAAGGACCTGCGAAACCTCTCGGTTGTGCACCTGGGATGATGTAGTCTGCTGCTAAATGAGCTCCTCAGTGCATACAGTATGTCCTGCATAGGGTGGAACTCGGACTCCAGCAGAGATGACAGTTTAGCCACCGTCCTTCTCTCTCCTATCTCCTCCACCGGATCAAGGCGCTGCCCCAGGACAGAGCTAGCTTTCTTGATCAGTTTGTTCAGTCTCTTCCTATCGGCTGCAGTAATGCCACTGCCCCAGCAGACCACTCCAAAAGTGATGGCTGATGCCACCACCGTGTCATAGAATGTCTTCAGCAGCGCCCCTTGTACACCAAAAGACCTGAGTCTCCTCAGTAGGAACAGCCTGCGCTGTCCCTTCTTGTAGAGTGCGTCAGTATTGTGTGACCAGTCTAGTTTATTGTTCAGATGAACACCCAGGTACTTGTAGGATGTCACCATCGCAATGTCTGTTCCCTGTAGATTTACTGGTGCTGTGAGGGGTTGTCCTTGCCTGCGGCAGTCCACCACCAGCTCCTTAGTTTTCCTCGCGTTGATCTGGAGGCAGTTCCGATGGCACCAGTCCACGAAGTCCTGGATAAGCCCTCTGTACTCAGCTTCATCTCCATTGGAGATGAGGCCAACGATCGCAGAGTCATCAGAGAACTTCTGTAGATGGCAGTGTGTTGTGTTGTGTGAGAAGTCCGCAGTATAAAGAGTGAACAGGAAGGGAGCCAACACCGTTCCCTGGGGGGCCCCCGTGCTACCGATGATCGTGTCGGACACACAGTCCCGGGTTCTCACAAACTGAGGCCGGTTCGTGAGGTAGTCCAGGATCCATGATGACAGGTGCTGGTCCACCCCTGCGTGCAGCAGCTTGTCTGGACTCCAGCAGAGATGACAGTTTAGCCACCGTCCTTCTCTCTCCTATCTCCTCCACCGGGTCAAGGCGCTGCCCCAGGATAATATGATTTAAAATCCAACAGACTCTCATGATAAATTCTATGTGAAGGATTCAGTGTACCCCGCCCGGTATGGGGTTACCGGGGCCCCACCCTGGAGCCAGGCCTGGGGGAGGGGCTCGAAGGCTAGCGTCTGGTGACCGGGTTTCCACCCATGGGACCCGGCAGGGCTCAGCCCGAAGGAGTTACATGGGTCCGCCCTCCAGTGGGCTCACCACCTGCAGAAGGGATCATGGGGGTCTGGTGCTATGTCGATTAGGTGGCGGTCAAAGGCGGAGACCTTGGCAGACTGATCCCAAGCTTTCTAAACTGGCTTTTTGTACGTGGAATGTCACCTCTCTGGCGGGGAAGGAGCCTGAGCTGGTGTACGAGGTTGAGAGATACCGGCTAGATATAGTCGGCCTCACCTCAACACACAGCTCCGGTTCCGGAACCAGTCTCCTGGAGAGGGGCTGGAGTTTGGCCTTTTCTGGAGTTGCCCCAGGCGAGAGGCGACGAGCAGGGGTGGGTATTCTTGTATCCCCCCACCTTGCTGCCTCAATATTGGACTTTTCCCCGGTGGACGAAAGGATTGGTTCCCTGCGCCTTCGGGATGGGAAACGGGTCCTGACCATCATTTGTGCCTATGCACCAAATGATGTTTCAGAGTACCCACCCTTTTTGGAGTCTGTGACTGGGGTGCTGGAGGGTGCTCCTCTTGGAGACTCCATTGTCCTACTGGGGGACTTCAATGCGCACGTGGGCAACGACAGTGAAACCTGGAGGGGGCGATTGGGAGGAACAGCCTGCCCGATCTGAACCAAAGTGGTGTTCAGTTATTGGACTTCTGTGTTAACCACAGTTTGTCCATAACGAACACCATGTTCAAGCATAAGGGTGTCCATATGTGCACCTGGCACCAGGACACCTAGGTCGCAGGTCGATGATCGATTTTGTATCGTGTCATCAGACCTGCAACCATATGTCCTTGGACACCGGGGTAAGAGAGGTGCAGAGCTGGTCAACTGATCACCACCTCGTGGTGAGTTGGATCCGATGGCAGGGGAGGGAAGCCATTCAGACCTGGCAGACCCAAACGTATAGTGAGGGGTGTGCTGGGAACGTCTGGCTGAGGGCCCTGTCCGGGGAGGTCTTCAACTCCACCTCCGGAAGAACTTCAACCACATTCCGAGGGAGTCTGGAGACATGGAGTCTGAATGGGCCATGTTCTCCACCTCTGTTGTTGAAGCGGTGGCCCAGAGCTGCGGCCGCAAGGTGGTCGGTGCATCTCGTGGTGGCAACCCCCGAACCAAGTGGTGGACACCAGTGGTGAGGGGGGGCATTAAGCTGAAGAAGGAGTCCTATCATGCTTGGTTGACTTGTGGGACTCCCGAAGCAGCTGAGGTGTAACGGCAGGCCAAGCGGAGTGCAGCTCGGGTGGTTGCTGAAGCAAAAACCCGGGTATGGGAGGAGTTCGGTGAGACCATGGAACAAGACTTTCGGTCGGCCTCGAAGATATTCTGGCAAACTGTCCGGCGGCTCAGGAGGGGAAAGCATCTTCCAGTCCACACTGTGTATGGTACAGATGGGACACTGTTGACTTCGACTGGGGATATCGTTGGGCGGTGGAAGGAATACTTCGAGGATCTCCTCAATCCCACTGATATGCCTTCCACAGAGGAAGCAGGGTTTGGGGATGAGGGGGATGACTCACCTATCACAGGGGCTGAGGTCACCAAGGTGGTTAAAAATCTCCTTGGTGGCCGGGCCCCGGGGGTGGACGAGATTCGCCCTGAGTACCTCAAGGCCCTGGATGTTGTTGGGCTGTCATGGTTGACACGCCTCTGCAACATTGCGTGGAGGTCGGGGACAGTGCCTTTGGCATGGCAAACCGGGGTGGTGGTTCCTCTCTTTAAAAAAGGGGACCGGAGGGTGTGCTCCAACTTTAGAGAGATCACACTCCCTCAGCCTCCTGGGAAGGTCTATGCCAAGGTACTGGAGAGGAGAGTCCGGCCGTTGGTCGAACCTCGGATTCAGGAGGAGCAATGTGGTTTTCGTCCTGGCCGTGGCACATCGGACCAGCTCTTTACCCTCTCGAGAATTCTTGAGGGTTCGTGGGAGTTTGCCCAACCAGTTTACATATGTTTTGTGGACTTAGAGAAGGCATTTGACCGCGTCACTCGTGGTTTTTTGTGGGGGGTGCTTCGGGAGTATGGGGTATCAGGCTTGTTGTTACGAGTTATTCGGTCTCTGTACGACCGTTGTGAGAGTTTGGTTCGTATTACCAACACTCGGTCGGACTCATTCCCAGTGAGAGTTGGACTCCACCAGGGCTGCCCTTTGTCACCGATCCTGTTCATAATTTTTATGGACAAGATTTCTAGGCACAGCCAGGGAATGGAGGGTGTCATGCTTGGTGACCACAGGATCTCATTTCTGTTTGCAGATGATGTTGTCCTGTTGGCTTCATCCAGCAATGACCTATAGCTCTTGCTGGGACGGTTTGCTGCTGAGTGTGAGAAGCGGCTGGGATGAGAATCAGCACCTACAAGTCCCGAGTCCATGGTCCTCAGCCGGAAAAAGGTGGATTGATCTCTCTGGGTTGGGGACAGGCTCCTGCCCCCAAGTGGAGGAGTTTTAAGTATCCTGGGGTCTTGTTCACGAGTGAGGGGAAAATGGAGCGAAAGATTGACAGACTGATTGGAGCAGCATCTGCAGTGATGCGGACGTTGTACCGGTCTGTTGTGGTGAAGAGGGAGCTTAGTTCTAAGGCAAAGCTGTCGATTTATCAGTCAATCTACGTTCCTACTCTCACCTGTGGCCACGAGCTTTGGGTAATGACCGGAAGAACAAGATCGCGGATACAAGCGGCTGAAATGAGCTTTTTCCGTAGGATTGCTGGACTCACCCTCAGAGATAGGGCGAGGAGCTCAGTCATCCGGGAGAGGCTCAGAGTAGAACCGCTGCTCCTCCACATTGAAAGGAGTCAGTTGAGGTGGTATGGGCATCTGATTAGGATGCCTCCTGGACGCCTCCCACTTGAGGTGTTTCAGGCACGTCCCACTGGGAGGAGGCCCCGGGGCAGACCCAGGACTCGGTGGAGAGACTATGTCTCCCAGCTGGTGTGGGAACGACTTGGTATCCTCTCTGAAGAGCTGGAGCAAGTGGCTGGGGAGAGGGAAGTCTGGGCTTCTCTGCTTGAACTGCTACCTCCGTGACCTGGACCTCCGGAAAAGCGGTAGAAGATGGATGGATGGATGGATGATTTAAAATGATAATTAGTAGGAACTCTGCTCAGATGGCTTATGAGCACGATCATCCGGTAATTTAGGCAGTCTTTAGGGTATCTTGATTTATACAACATAAATTCTTGTTGTTTCCAACTGACAGGCCATTCATTCATTTATGAACCATATCTTTTTGCACAGCTGGTGTATGGCACGTAGACCAAAAGGCCCGCTGTGTTTGAAAAGTTCTGCTGGGATGTTATCCAGACCTGGTGATTTCCCACAGCGTAGTTTTTTAATAGCCCTTTCAACTTCACTCGGCACTTTGAGTCAACGAAAAATCACCTTCCCAGGGTGGGTGGTGGGGGTACAAGGCCAGGCGGGCCGAAACAAACTCTTACCACCCCACCACCACCACCATACACACACAGAGTCCAAAACAAAAACACAATTTGTGGGGCCAAACAAAGTCCACGACCCCAAACCACAAAACAAGGCAGGTCAGGTGGTCTACCAAAATTCACTGGCCCCCAAAACAAAGAGCATGGTGGGTCAGGTGGTCCAGAGTCTCTGCACCCCCGGACCGGAGAGCAAGGTGGGTCGGGGGGCCTACCCAAGTTCATCGGCCCCCAGACTGGAGTGCCAGATGGCGCAGGAGCGTCAAGCTCAGCAGACACAATCAAGGGAGATTTTAGCTCTGAAACAGGCGACTGGAGTGTATTGCCCTCAGAAACAGCAGACAGGAACACAGTGAACTCAGGAACCAATGACTGAGGCGAGCCGAACTCACGGATGACGGAGGTGCACTGGCCTCTGGAACAAGCGGGGGAAGTGCCGGCCTCAGGAACAGATGGCGGAGGCATGCTGTCCTCAGGAACAGACAGCTGAGGTGCAACGGGCCTCTGGAACCAAAGACTGAGGCACACTAGCCTCAGGAGTGGATGACAGGGACGCGCCGGCCTCGACAGCAGATGACTGAAGTGCGCTGACCTCAGGCGCAGACAGCGGGAGTGCGCTGACCTCAGAAGCTGACAGATGAAACGCACTGACCTCAGGAACAGGAGACAGAGGCACACCGACCACTGGAGCAGATGACAGAGGGGCTTCTAGCTCCAGAGACTGCACCAGAGGATCCTCCAGCTCGGAAGACTACAGCAGGAGAGTCTCCAGCTTAGCAACCATTGACAGCAGGCGAGCATTGGCCTCAGTGAAAGACGACAGGAGCGCGTCGACCTTCGCAGTAGGAGACAGAGGCATACCGACCTCTTGGGCAGACGACTGAGGCACACTAGCCTCAGGAACAGATGATGGAGGTGCACCGGCCTCGGAAGCACACGACGGAGGTGCACCGGCCTCACGGATAGACGACGGAGGCTCACCGGCCTCAGGGACAGACGATGGAGGCTCACCGGCCTCAGGGACAGACGATGGAGGCTCACCGGCCTCTGGAACACATGATGGAGGCTCACCGGCCTCAAGAACAAACGGCGGAGGTGCGCCGGCCTCAGGAGTAGACAGTTGGAGTGCGCTGACCACTACAGCTGATGGTTGGCGCGCACTGACCTCAGGAGCAGATGACTGGGGTGCCCTGAACTCAGGAACAAATGATGCAGACCGATAAGCAGCGAACCCAGAAGAAGCTGACTGGTCAGCAGCGAACCCAAATGATGCAAGTTGCATATCTGTCGAGGCGCTCGGGGAAGAGGAGAGGGGAGACGCAGGTAAGGATGGTGAGATGAGAGTGGCGGCAGAGATGACAACAGAAACCGGTGGAGAGGGCTAAGCAGTGGTGGTAATTGGTTGTCGCTGAGTCCCTCCACCGGAAACAGGACAAGACCTTTCTTTAGAGAGTGTTTAAAAAAAGGAGAGGTATTTGCCTCTGTTCCCGTTCTGCTGCCACTGGGGAGTAAGACAAATCTATCCTGAAGATTATGGAGCTCAACTGATGAGGAGCCACTGCCTGATGGTGTAGTGCAGTAACTGAGCAGAGGGAGGAGGATACGGAGGTCTGTTGCGCCTCCGATGGAGGCGAAAAGCCAAGCCACTGTGTTCTCCCGTGCCAGCGCAAGCCACGTTCCCCCTCAGCCCGCACCAATCTCTCCTTCCGCTGCTCTTCCCCGGTCACCGGCAGTGTCTCCACCACCCCTGGAGCATCACCCGCTGATAGTAAATGAGGCGCAAGCATCCAAAGAGCTGGGAATGACGCCGCAGAGATGGATAATCCCCGATGATCCTCGAGGCACCTTCAAGGATCTGGAGGGCTTGCTCCGGCGTATCGGAGGAGTGGGTGTCCTCGATGAGGGACTTGATGGTGAGGCAGCCCAAATTTCCTTTTCAACAAGGCCCATTTTAAAGTACCTTGAGTCTGCTGGGTCCATCGGACAGTGTTCTACTGTCATAATGTTTGAACATAGGACCCAAACGCAGGACTCAAGTTGAAGATTGATTTTGAGCTGACACAACCCAGCTCAAGGACTGAAAATAGAGGCAGCCAAGGCAGGCTTAACACAAGGCTATAGTAACAAGGTAAACTTGCAAGGCAAGGCAGGAACAGGCATGGCAGAAGGGTGTAATCACGCCGACATTGACAATAGGACACCGTGCAGGACTAAGACAAAGACCAACAAGTAATCAAGACTATACAGGACAGGTGGGGACACTAATCACGCTAACAGAGGACACGCGGGGAAAACTGGGTCAACAGATAGGGTAAACAGGACGGGCTGGGATGTATGGGTAAACAAGAACAGGGATACACACAAGAACAAGAACACAGAGCCAGGGGGGACACGACCAAGACAAGAACACAGAAGACCAGGACTACAACCAACACAGGGACCATGACAATAATAACAAACATGCAGGACAAAGGACAAGGCAGGGATACTTAATGTGGAACATAACTAGAACCATAATAATAATAATAAACAAAGACCAAACAATGCTAAAACTAAGGCAGGAATAAACATAACCAAGGACATGGCAACATTGATAACCAAACCTAGGCTGAGGCAGGGAAAACACAGAACTTCATACAGTAATAAATTCAGGGCAAGGACGTGGGCTGGGCCCATGTCCCCAGTGACAAGAAAATACACAAACTATAAATCAAGGCAAGGACATGGGCCCGGCCCAACCCACTTCCTGACAGACCTTAACTTTTGGAGATATGTCCTGTGGTCTGGTGAAACTAAAAATTGAACTGTTTGGCCATAATGGCCAGCGTTACATTTGGAGTTAAAAGGGGGAAGTCTGCAAGCCTGAGAACACCATCCCAAATGTGAAGTACGGAGGTGGCAGCATCATTACCGGAGTGGTGGCTCAGTTGGTAGAGCATCCGCCCCACACCCGGGAGGCAGGGGTTCAAATCCTGGCCGGGTCATGCCAAAGACCATATAAAAGTGGAACTTCCTGCCGTCCAGCTTGGTGCTCAGCAATAAATGGAATGGAGGAGGGAACTCTGTGGCGGCGCCTTGCATGGCAGCGGCCCTCTGATTCTGCACTTGGGGTGCGTGTGATTTACACTGTAGATAGGTAAAGCACAATCTCATTCTGCTGTACGTGATTGGTTGTACGGTTGAATGACAATAAGGGTGATTTTAAATTTAATTTTAATTAATTTAATGTTGTGGGGGTGTTTTGCTGCAAGAGGGACTAGTGCACTTTGCAAAATAGATGGCATCATGAGGAAAGAACATTATGTGGAAATACTGAAGCAACATCTCGAGACATCAGCCAGGAAGTTAAAGCTTGGGCACAAATGGGTCTTCCAAATGGACAATGGCCCTAAGCATACTGCCAAATTTATTCACAAAAGGCACTTTCACACTGTAGGAACCTTTTCCTGAACTAAACCCTTTTAACTACATAGGGCCAGTTTTACTGTGTCCGGACAGCATAGGACCTCGGAACTACAGACGAAAGTTCCAGAACCATTTTAGCTCCATCTCTGAAGCAGGGTCTTTTCTGGTGAAACGGGAACTCATATGACGTAGGTGTTTGCTGATTGGCAGAACTTGTAAGCTACGCCCACTGCTGGAGACTTCTGCTTCTCATGGTGCCGTCATGTTTAAAAAGAAACTTTGCTGTGTTTTTTTCCTGTAATCGCTAATGGACATAGTTTTAGTATGAACAAAACACTGACAAATGGACCGATGAGAAGGTTAGAGCTCTTCTGGCCTTGTACACCACAGAGGAGGATCCATGAGAATTTGAGGGTTCGCAGAGGAGCGTAATAATTTTTGGAAAATAAGCTCACAGTTAGCTGGGATTTTTCACAATGCGAAGCAGTGACGAACACTCACTCAGGACTGTAACAAATAAGAACACCAACAGTCAGAACCAGGAGAACCAGAAGACCAGGAAATGTTCCGACACTTTGGAAGCAATCTTGCATCGACCTGCCTAAACGGGGCATCAACCCCGGCAACGTTGCCACAGGGTACCGCAGTCTGCAGCGGGCCATCCTCTGATTTGCTGAAGGTTGGTAAATATGTGCAAAAAATATGCAATTTAACTCATAATTGAGGCTTTTTCACCCTCTTAACTTCTAAATTGTCTCTCCCAAATAAGACTCAAATTTGCAACTCCTTTTCTCCAAGAGTACCTGGATGCAGCGGCACTTTTTGTCATGTACATCTGCAACATTTTTCTCTTAAATTCACAACTTTTTCTTCTTAAATTTAACTTTTTTCCTCTGAAATTTGTTTTGTTACAAATGTACACCTTATTTCACAGAAGTTTAAAATGTTTTTCTCTCTAATAGGCAGGTTTTTTTCCTTGTAATACAGTGCATCCGTAAAGTATTCACAGCGCTTCACTTTTTCCACATTTTGTCAAGTTACAGCCTTATTGCAAAATGGATTAAATTTATTTTTTTTCCTAAAAATTCTTCATACAATACCCCATAATGACAATGTGAAAAGTTATTTTGAGATATTTGCAAATTTATTAAAAATAAAAAAAACTACGAAATCATATGTGCATAAGTATTCACAGCCTTTGCTCAATACTTTGTTGATGCACCTTTGGCAGCAATTACAGCCTCAAGTCTTTTTGAAGATGATGCCACAAGCTTGGCACACCTATCTTTGGGCAGTTTCACACCCATTCCTCTTTGCAGCACCTCTCAAGCTCCATCAGGCTGGATAGGAAGCGTCGGTGCACAGCCATTTTCAGATCTCTCCAGAGATGTTCAATTGGATTCAAGTCTGGGCTCTGGCTGGGCCACTCAAGAACATTCACAGAGTTGTCCTGAAGCCACTCCTTTGATATCTTGGCTTTGTACTTAGGGTCGTTGTCCTGCTGAAAGATGAACCGTCACCCCAGTCTGAGATCAAGAGCGCTCTGGAGCAGGTTTTCATCCAGGATGTCTCTGTACATTGCTGCATTAATTTTTCCCTCTATCCTGACTACTCTCCCAGTTCCTGCCGCTGAAAAACATCCCCACAGCATGATGCTGCTACCAACATTGGCATGGTTATGAGTGGTGCCTGGTTTCCTCCAAACATGACGTCTGCCATTCACACCAAAGAGTTCAATCTTTGTCTCATCAAACCAGAGAATTTTGTTTCTCATGGTCTGAGAGTCCTTCAGGTGCCTTATGACAATCTCTGGGCCGGCTGCGATGTGCCTTTTACTAAGGAGTGGCTTCCGTCTGGCCACTCTACCATACAGGCCTGATTGGTGGATTGCTGCAGAGATGGTTGTCCTTCTGGAAGGTTCTCCTCTCTCCACAGAGCAACGCTGGAGCTCTGACAGAGTGACCATCAGGTTCTTGGTCACCTCCCTGACTAAGGCCTTCCTCCCCCGATCGCTCAGTTTAGACGGCCGGCCAGCTCTAGGAAGAGTCCTGGTGGCTCTGAACTTCTTCCATTTATGGATGATGGAGGCCACTGTGCTCACTGGGACCTTCAAAGCACCAGAAATTTTTCTGTACCCTTCTGCAGATTTGTGCCTCGAGACAACCGTCTGCAGACAATTCCTTTGTCTTCATGTTTGGTTTGTGCTCTGACTGTCAACTGTGGGACCTTATATTGACAGGTGTGTGCCTTTACAAATCATGTCCAGTCAACTGAGTTTACCACAGGTCGTCGTCGTCGGCCTCTATCGGTCTATGATGACCATGGAAGAGAATCCTAAACGTCTACTCTGCTGGAACAGCACCACCTGTGGCTGAACAGGCCGATGTGCGAATGGCAGTCCCTGTCACACGGGTCACACTTGTGGGTGGTCTCCGTGCTGCTGGGTCTGTGGCGGTTCTTCTTGCGGGTCCTTTTTTCATCTGCTGCAGCAGTCAGTCTCCCTTCACCCGCCTTGAGCTGTCTGGTCAGGGTGCCTCTCCATTTGGAGCAGTCCGTTGCAAGGTCCTCCCAGCGCTCTGTATTGATCTCCAGGGTCTTCATGTCCACAGGTGGACTCCAATTAATATTACATATATTTAATATTATATATAATATTAAATATTGAGTTCATTATTAAATGTTCACGTTGATGCCCAATGTATTTTTTTATTTTAGCCATTTTAAGTGGGAATAAAGGTGGGGGTGTCCTAATTTATTCCTCACTGTTTCTGTAATGAAATATTAAAGACTCCTGTTTTAATTATATAATGTGAATCTCCCAGTATTAACATCAATATTAAAAAAAAACATACAGTGGTGTGAAAAAGTGTTTGCCCCCCTTCCTGATTTCTCATTTTTTTGTATGTTTGTATGTCACCCTTAAATGTTTCAGATCATAAGATAAGATTAGAGAAGATCATCAAACAAATTTAAATATTAGACAAAAATAACACAAGTAAACACAAAATCGAGTTTTTAAATGAAGGTGTTTATTATTAAGGGTAAAAAAAAAAATTCCAAACCTACATGGCCCTGTGTGAAAAAGTGATTGCCCCCTGTTAAAACATAAATTAACTGGTTTACCACGTCTTTGGAAAGCTGAATTCAATTTCTCTAGCCACACCCAGGCCTGATTACTGCCACACCTGTTCTCAATCAAAAAATCACTTAAATAGGACCTGCCTGACAAACAGAAGTCGACCAAAAGATCCTCAAAAGCTCGACATCATGCAAGAAATTCAGAAAAAAATGAGAAACAAAGTAATTAAGATCTATCAGTCTGGAAAAGGTTATAAAGCCATTTCTAAAGTTTTGGGACTCCAGAGAACCACAGTGAGAGTCATTATCCACAAATGGCGAAAACATGGAATAGTAGTGAACTTTCCCAGGAGTGGCCGGCCGACCAAAATTACCCCAAGAGCACACTGACGACTCATCCAAGAGGTCACAAAAGATCCCACAACAACATCTAAACAACTGCAGGCCTCACCTGCCTCAGTTAAGGTCAGTGTTCAGGACTCCACCATAAGAAAGAGACTGGGCAAAAATGGCCTGCATGGCAGAGTTCCAAGATGAAAACCACTGCTGAGCAAGAATATAAAGGCTCATCTCAGTTTTGCCAGAAAACATTTTAATGATCCCAAAGACTTTTGGGAAAATGCTCTGTGGACTGACGAGACAGCTGGAACTTTTTGGAAGGTGTGTGTCCCATTACTTCCGGCGTAAAAGTAACACAGCATTTCAGAAAAGGAACATCATACCAACATTAAAATATGGTGGTGGCAGTGTGATGGTCTGGGGATGTTTTACTGCTTCAGGACCTGGAAGACTTGCTGTGGTAAATGGAACCATGAATTCTGCTGTCTACCAAAACATCCTGAAGGAGAATGTCTGGCCATCTGTTTGTGACCTCAAGCTGAAGCACACTTGGGTTCTGCATCAGGACAATTACCCAAAACACACCAGCAAGTCCACCTCTGAATGGCTTCAGAAAAACAAAATGAAGACTTTGGAGTGCCCTAGTCAAAGTCCTGACCTGAATCCGATTGAGATGCTGTGGCATGACCTTAAAAAGGTGGTTCATGCTCGAAAACCCTCCAATGTGGCTGAATTACAACAATTCTACAAAGATGAGTGGGCCAAAATTCCTCCACAGTGCTGTAAAAGACTCATTGCCAGTTATCGCAAACGCTTGATTGCAGTTGTTGCTGCTAAGGGTGGCCCAACAAGGATGGTGAGGAGCGTTGCGCAATGAGCCTCAGCCACGTCTGAAATGCAAACAGTACATGTTATAACAATACTGTCTGAAATATCAATTATAATCAGCTCAAAGACAAGTTAAATACCGTCAGAAATAGTTACCCCATACGACACACATACAATTGGTGCATGTTTAATAAGTTTGACTTATTAAACTGCTCTTTTTTCCTCCATGGTATAAAGAAGGGCTGCCTGCTGTTGGATTCTTCGTCTTGTTTCCGGACTCTCTCTGTGAATTCCTCCAGCCTCAACTTTGACGTCCATTTGGCAGTCCAAAATAATACTGCCATGAAGACCATGAACGCTGTAGCCTCCTCGCTCTCCATGCTGGCTTCCTTGTTGTTAAGTGTGGCGCTTAAAGCTGGATTCATGCTTCTTCTTTCTCTCTCTCGGTTACTCTGGCGGATCGCAAACATGAAAGATGCATAACCACCACCTACTGTACAAGAGTGTAACATTATGTATCTGAGCCGACCCCTAAAATTCTATGGACTTAATCCTGTGTTATTTAAAAAAGAGAAAAGAGCCCTCCTCGTGATTCTTACTGCCTTTCCATCTCCATCTGTTCCCAGAATCCCAGTTAAATCCCATTCCCTACTGGCTTCTCGAACTTCATTTTCCATTATCTGTCTTTCATTTCCGTATTTGTGACAGTGTAATAAGATGTGCTCGACATTTTCTTTTACTCCACATTCTCTACATTTGTCACTTTCGCTTTTCCCCATGGTGAATAAAGTGCCATTTAAACGTGTGATCCAGTCTGAGTCTTGCTATAATGATGTCTTCCCTCCTTTTGTTTGTTATGAAATTCTTTATTGCAATAGATTTTTGTATTCTGTAATACAATCTACCTTTATGATCTTCATCCCATCTTTTTTGCCATAGATCAGTTCCTTTTTTCTTGATTACTGCTTTCCCTTCACCTTTTCCAAGAGACAATGGTATAGTTATTTCTTTTCCAAGAGCACTTTTTGCTAATTTGTCTGCACAGTCATTCCCTTTCAACCCTTCATGTGTAGGAACCCAACAAAACTGAACTTCTCCACCACCCCTGTGTACCCTAAATAAACTGTGATAAAGCTCAGTCATCAGGTCTTCCCTTGTAGATTTTAGTGTCTGTATGGTTTTTAGCACTGCAAGTGAGTCCGTGCACACCACCACCCGGTCCGGTCTGACCTCCTCCACCCACTGCAAAGCAATAATTATTGCCACCACCTGTAAACACGGATGTATTGTTGGAGAGTCTTTTTGCGATGGTCACTTTAAATTCTGGGATGTATACTCCAACTCCAACAGAGCCCTCTTTATTCTTTGAACCGTCAGTATAGAGCTGCAAGAAGTTATAGTAGTTGTTCCTGAGGTAAATGCTTGTTTTAACACCAGCTTCATTCATATGCCAATCCTTTTTCCTCATTAGCAGACTAGCGTCTACTTCTATTCCCGGAAACAGCCAAGGGGGAACATTACTCACTGGACTGGTGTTAGCTATATCAATAGTGTGTAGCCCATACATTCTGGTCCTTCTTTCAATTATCCACCCAAACCCATGTTCCTGGAAATTAGAGTATTCCCAGCAGTTTTGTAGTGTTGTTTTTGAAATATTTGCTTCGTCACTTCCTTTCAGCTTGACCCAGTATGACAATGCAAGTTTATCTCTTCTCAAATCCAGTGGCATTTCTCCTGCTTCTATTAAAACTGCATTTTTTGGTGTTGTTTTGACAGCTCCAATGCACAGGCGAAGCGCTCTATGCTGCATTTTGTCTATTTCTTCCAGAGTCGTCTTTGCCGCTGCTCCATAAATCATGCATCCGTAGTCTATTGTCGATCGCATTAGTGCTCTGTAAATGTCAATTAATGCCTGTTTATCTGCACCCCATTCATGTCCAGCTACAGCTTTTATGAGATTAATGACTTTTTTACATTTTGTCTTCAGATTTTCAACATGAACTCTCCATGTGTATGCACTATCAACCCACAATCCTAGATAGTTAAACTCACTCACTTTCTCTATTGGTTGATTATATAGTGTTAATGGTTCTGTACCAGTTCTGCGCTTTTTTGTGAAAGTCATATAGCAGATTTTACTGTTTGAAAATTTAAATCCCCAGTCATATGACCACTTTTCCACTTTCTCCATTGCTTTCCTGTTTTTGAACACAAATTTCTCATTTCTTCCCCTCATCCATATGACTCCATCATCTGCATATAGTGCTGTTTTGATGGATCCCTCTTGATTCTCAAACATGTCATTAATCATTATATTGAATAAAACAGGGCTTATCACACTCCCCTGAGGAACACCATTTTCTATTTCAAAGTCATTAGAAATTTCTGATCCTACTTTAACTCTAATTGTCCTGTGTGTTAAAAAATCCATTATCCAATTATACATCCTACCACCAATGTCCATTTTATTCAATTTCATAAGAAGACCGTCCCTCCACAGTGAGTCATAAGTCTTTTCAATATCCAGATAAACTATAACCATTACTTCTTTCATTTTGAGGGTCTTTTCAATATCATTACTTACCCTAACTAGAGCATCCACTGTGGATCTTCCTCTTCTAAAACCATTCTGATAGTCGTTTATTAATCGTTTTTGCTCTAATACATATGAGAGTCTGTAAACTAACACCTTCTTCATCCATTTCCCTAAATGTGACATTAATGCTACTGGCCTGTAGTTGCCTGGATGAGCTGGATCTTTCCCTGGCTTATTAAATGGTAAAATTACAGCCTTTTTTTATTAAATGGTAAAATTACAGCCCTTTTCCACCCACTTGGGATAACCCCCTCCTTCCATATCCTGTTAAACAATTTAAGCACCAGTTGCATTGATTTCCTAGGCAACTGCTGGAACATAGCATAGCTTAACTGATCACATCCTGGAGCTGTGTATCCACTATCTTGCAAAGCTCTCTTAAGCTCTGACATTGTGAGCTCGAGGTCTAACACAGTCATGTCGTCTTTCACTTCATTTTTTAAGTTTGTATTTTCTCTTGAGTTTATGCTGCCTTTGCTGTCTATGACTCTCACCAAGATGGTCTCCTCTATGCATTGCTGCAAATGCTCTACCTAGGACTTCTGCCTTTTCTTTGTCTGATACAGCCATCTTGTCTCCATCTACTAAAGCTGGAATTTTAACTGATACCCTTTTCCCACTCATTTTTTTAAACATACCCCAGACATCACCTAGTTCTGTTTTCCTACCAAGGGTGGAACAAAATTCTCTCCATGTTGACCTTTTCCTGTTTTTAATAATCCTTCGAGCTACTGCCCTTTTCTTTTTATACTTTTTATACTCTTTTTATACTTTTTATACTTTTAAGTTTTCACTAGTCATATTCTTGCTCAGCTGTCTGAATGCCTTGTTTCGCTCTTTTATTGCAATACTACATTTGTCATTCCACCAGGGTACAACCTTCTTCCTACCCTGTGTTGTTTTCTTAGGTATACTTGCTATTGCAGCATTCAGAATATGATTGGTTACCTGACTTGAACACTCTTCTATGCCACCTTCTAATGTTACCAAATGACACGACTGAACACAGTATTGCCTAAATTTTTCCCAATCTGCCTTGTCAAAACACCACCTTGTAAAACACCTTCCCCCTTGTATACATACTTCAGTTTTAATGACTGTAAGTACTGGGAAGTGATCACTTTCCGTAGTTGTCCTGTTTATAACCGTCCATTCACAGGTGCTCACTAAAGAATCTGATACCAGAGTCAGGTCAATACATGATAATGTGCCCCTATGCACATCCACCCTGGTACCTTCACCACTGTTTAGACAAATTAACGACCTTTCATCTAACATCTCTTCCACAACATTTCCATTGTTATCTGTATGTGTGCTTCCCCACAAGCTATTGTGGGAATTAAAGTCTCCACGCCATACCTCGTTCATATGCCCTTCCCCTGCCATAGCACTGAAAATATCTGCTGTTAACTTCCTACATTGGTTGTAATAATTAATCAGCTTAATATTTCCTTGTCCATTTGGCCTACATATTTCAATAATATTACACTCTATATCCTCAGGGGAGGGACTCACCCTATACGCCAGGCCATCTTTAATGAAAGTGGCACATCCTCCTCCATTTACAGTGTTAATTCTATCCTGTCTGATTGAACTGATCCTGGAATAACAAAATCTAAGTGAGGTTGAAGCCATGTCTCCTGTACACACACTACGTCTGGAACAACTTCTAGTTCGTAAAGATACTTCTTGAGTTCTTGTCTGTTTGCTATAAGACTCCTCGCATTCCACTGTAGTATGTGTAGTACCATAATTAAGGTCTTGTTTCAGCATGTGCTGTCTTCCCATTTTCAGCTTTCAATAAAGCATGAATCTGGTCAGCTGTGATATCTTTCACATCTAGGAAGCTTTCTGCTGCTTCCACAATGGTTTTGATTCTGTCACTTTTCTTCTGTAGCTGTGCAGCAACATTCATGGTGTAGCAGATAAAAACTATAAAGTTTGTCCTCTTAACTATCAATGTGTCATCATCCATTTTGCATTTGTGAACACAAACATTCCTTGCAGCTGCACGATCCGGTGCTTGCATGGGACTCGTTGATTGCTGTGCTTCCATTTGAACTGCACTTCTTTGAGGAAGGCCTGCTGTGTTTCTGACTATTCCTGCCTCTCTAACTGTCTTTAGAGCTTCCGCATACGAGATTTTCTTAGTTATTCTGATTTCCTGGGCTTTTCTAGCTTCCCTCTGCACAACACATCCTCCATATGCAGCACTGTGCTCACCCCCACAGTTGCAACACTTTACTTTGGCGTCCTTGTCACATTTACCATATTCATGCTCCCCTCCACATCTAGCACATCTTAGCTTTCCCCTACATTGCTGAGCAGTGTGACCCATCCTTTGACATTTGTAGCACCTGAGTGGCTTTGGGACGTATTCTCTGACACTGAAATACATGTATCCTATTAGGACTGATTTAGGGAGTGTTTCCTCAAACTGAACCATGACAGACTGTGTGTCCTTCAGCAAGCCTTCTTTTTTACTCTGTAGCCTTTTCACATCCTTAACCTTTCCTCCCTGGATCTCGTTTTTCACTTCTTCCATAGACATGCACAAAGGGACACCTGATATAACTCCCCTCAAGTTAGCTGTCGCGCCAGGAACATGCGCCTTCATTTGTTCTCCATTTAGACATGTCATTGTCAGTATTTTCTGTTGCTGTTGTTTACTTGTGTTATGAATTAACAGCCGGTTATTCTTCAAGAAGTTTGCAAACTTAACTCTCCCAATTTCTTTCTCAATTGCTTTTGTTAGCTTAACCGGGTGATAGTGCCCCCCACCCTGATTGAACTCAATGACAACCTTGCAGTCATTCCCTACATCCTCAAACTGCCATCCATTTTGGCCAATTCGTGTTTTCTTTGCATTGTTACTTCCTCCCACATCACTGTCATCTGAGCCGCATCTAAGTTTTGGTGCCCCCCTAGCTGCTCTTTTCCGGCCCCCAGGCCTGGATAATGTCCAGCCCACCTCATCTTGGTCGTACCCATCAGAGCTTGATGCCATAATGTTACAGACTGCACACAGTTATTGCTATCCGCCACAAACAAATCAATCCTACCGCCAGCCGAACACAGACACAAATGCGGTCCCAATCTTCCTCTTCTCTTTGACGCCTTCCCTCGATGGATTCATGCTGCACCTCTGCTGTCCGCGTATGTGTAACCGGAAACCCCGTGTGACGAAATTTACGTCATTATCTCCACTCCACTAGTGTCCGCAGTGCTCGACCGCGGATGACCGTATGCAGCCCAAATTTTGTGACCACGCCGTCTGCCCATGACCTGAACGCGTTGAAAAGTGCATGCGCAAGACTGAACGTCCCATTCACGAGGTGGTGATATCAACACAGCATACCAAGACAAAGCAGACGAAGAAGACAACGAGGAAGCGGAAGACAAGAATAAACATACATGAATCATACATACATACTTCAGCAGCAGCATCTTCGTGGAAAAGGAGTGAAAACCGGGAAGTCAAGCAGCAGAAAGCAAGCAGCGTTTCTTTGTTGGTGAAAATCCTGACACGTCAGCGCATTGGCGCTACCTATAGGGCGGGAGTGGAGCTACAAATGATGGTTGTGCACATGCGTCAACCACTTGGCCTGGGTAGATGAAAAAAAGTGAGCATGTACAGCGCTTCGTGCATGCGGGGCTTGTCCAAAGCGCACGTGAACCAAAGCGGACTAGAGGGGAAATACCGCATGAATAAGGCTTCAAGTGCAGATCCTTGCATCTCACCAGTCCCTACCACACCCCCTCACTGCCTGTGCAAATGCAAAACGAAAAGGGTCCCCCAGGGGAGGGCAGTTCCTAGAACTAAACAGTTCTGGAACTGAATTCTTGAACTTCTCTGTCCGAAAGCACCTATTGTGAGAAGCTTGTGGAAGGAGACCCAAAACATTTGACCCAAGTTATACAGTTTAAAGGCAATGCTACCAAATAATAAGGAAAGGGATGGAAACTTCTGACTGAAGAAAGTAATAAAAATTCTCTAAAAAATGATTTAGTAAATAGAAATAATTTTGGTCACCCAAACTGACCCAAAACAGGAAAAGTTTAGTTTTATTTAATGTCAGGCAGTGAGAAAAAAAGGTTATCTGTCGTTTTATACAGCGTATGTAAACTTCTGGTTTCAACTGTAAGTGTGCATGTGCATAGGCGTAGGTATACTCTGTGGGAACACTGTAATGTCAACAGAAGCTCCTCTCTACACATGCCCAAAGGAAATGAAAATGACACATTTAATCAGTCGTGGGAATATATCAAGTTTGGTGTTGGTACTTTCATCACTGATTAGAAATTAATGGGGAGGAAGTCAGACATCACCTGCTCATAGAGTGCAGTGTAATTGGCAGCTAAAGTTGAGGTCCACATTTGGTCATTACATATGGTTTACGGTTTTCACATGATATAAGGATAATATAGGAATGTTATTTTGGCATCGAGCTCTGTTAGCCGCATCATGGGTTCTACAATTATAATGGCCACTTGATGAAATTTAAGACCTTGCATTTGAAAAATGGGAAAATGTATGTGGCCACATTACAACAGTCTTGTCCAAATAATTACTGGAACTGAAACTATTGCAAATTTTGAGTCATCAGCCCAGCTCACATTAAATGTGAATTTCTCCAGAATTGATGCTGCCATTACATGATTCAGTTTTTCACGTAAAATACATGAACTAACCCCCACACAAAACCAGATCACAACCAAAGCTTGCAACTAAACCATCAGTGACAGAGTAGTTCATTCTGGCCTGACATAATCACCCAGAGAGTGCTAAGATCTCCTGATTGTTGGCCTTGACCTTAAGCACAGCCTAGATGCAGACCCATCTAGGATATGCTTCAGGTGAAAGTCAACAGCCTATGAGGAGTTGCATTTTTCATGAACTCATAAATGCTCAGATCTCCTAACCTTTGACAATGACCTTAACCTCAACCAGGATGCAGATCTCCCTGAGGATCATTGTGAATAAGTTTGGTGAGAATCGGGGCAAATGCCTAGAAGGCGTTGCAAATTCCCATCAAATATGGAAGGCCAGACAGATAAACAGACGGACAGATGCATCCAATTAGCTCCATTTGGCTTCACCAGAATGAACTAAAAAGTCACAAATTTGCGAGGAAAAGACATCAGAAATTTATGGAAAAAGTTGCAGATTTACAGGGAAAAAAAAAACTTCAAATTTATAAGTAACAAAACAACAACTTCATAAGGGGAAGGGCCCACGGAGGAGAAGCAACATCAGTGGACTAGACTCAGCAGTTTATCGCCACCTGAGGGAGGAAGGACATTCGTCTGAAGAGGATGACGTACACACTTTAGACGGAGAGGATCGATGGTTCGAGAGGGGAGGGGAATTTTTTGACTCCAAGATGGCGCCCACAGTGGTCGCCATGGTGCTTCGTTGCGCTTTTCTTTGTTTGTTTTTGCTCGTCAATTGTGTGTCTGCCTGCTCTTACACCCGTGAAGAGCTACTAAATATCAGGACTTTCACTCCCACGGACCTACTCCCAGTTTTTTTGGCTCCTGCCGCCGATCTGGTTCACTTTTTAGTCCAAAAAGTGAGACAGCGAAAGAGAGGAAGACGAGCGGGCGCCCTTGTGCGGCTTCGCAGGAGAGGCACGCGCACGGCTTTGCCTGGGATATTTCTGTCCAATGTCAATTCTCTTTATAACAAGGTAGATGAATTGAGACTGCTGATGCGATTTAAGGACCTCTCCACCTCGTGTGCCCTCTGCTTCACTGAGATCTGGCTCAAGGAAAAGATACCGGACAGCGCACTCCTCCTCGAGGGATTTCAGCTGTTTCGTGCAGACCGCGACACAGGGCTCTCTGGCAAGACCACAGGCAGAGGAGTCTGCTTCTACATCAACAGCAGCTGGTGCTCCGATGTAACTGTGATCTCCCAACACTGTTCTCCCGCTCTGGAATATTTATTCATCAACTGCAAGCCATTTTATTCCCCGCGTGAGTTTGCTTCATTCATCCTGGCCGCTGTTTACGTCCCGCCCAACGCGGACGTGCGCGAGGCTCAGCACGCGCTCACAGATCACATTCAGCAAGCGGAGCAGACTTTTCCGGATTCTCTGGTTATTGTGGTTGGCGACTTTAACCAGAGCAACCTGAGCCACGATCTCCCCCGATACAAACAGTTTATTAAATGCCCCACCAGAGGAGAGAACACGCTGGAGCACTGTTACACTACAGTTAAGGACGCGTATCGCGCTGTTCCCCGCGCTGCGCTCGGACTATCTGATCACGTGATGGTCCACCTGATTCCCACATACAGACGGAGACTGAAGCTCACAAAACCTGTTGTGAGCACTACGAGGAAATGGACCAGTGAAGCTGGGGAGAAGCTGAGCACGTGCTTGGAAATAACTGACTGGGGCATGTTTAAAGGAGCCACGCATGATCTGGATGAGTACATGGACACTGTGACCTCATATATCCACTTTTGTGAGGAGAGCATTCTTCCATCGCGCACCAGGGTGAGTTACTCCAATGACAAACCCTGGTTCACAGCTAAGCTTAGACAGATCAGGAAGGAGAAGGAGGCAGCGTTGAAAAGTGGAGACAGGGACTGCTACAGGGAGGTCAAATACCGGTTTAGCAGAGAGCTGAGGAGAGCTAAATCTGTGTATTCTGAGAGACTCCAGCAGCAGTTCACTGCTAACGACTCTGCTTCTGTGTGGAGAGGACTGAGGCAAATCACCAACTATCGACCTCAGGCTTCTAAGGGACAGGATGACAAAGCCCTTTGTCAAAGACTGTCCCAACACTATACCCGTTTTGACACCTCGTCAGCTGTGTCCAACTCCCCCCCTCCCCCCAGCGCCACTGCCTCCATGGTCCCCACTTCATCAAAGGCGCCCCCCCCTCCTCCCCCCCTGCCCTTGCCATCAGTGAGCAGGACGTGCACAGACAGTTCTCCAGACTGAACCCGCGCAAGGCCCCCGGTCCGGACGGCGTGTCTCCCTCCACCCTGAGACACTGTGCGGAGGAGCTGACTCCTGTCTTCACAGACATTTTTAGCACCTCCCTGAAGTCATGCCACGTGCCGGCCTGCCTCAAAACCTCTACCATCGTCCCTGTCCCCAAGAAGCCACGGATCACTGGACTTAACGACTACAGACCTGTAGCGCTCACCTCTGTAGTCATGAAGTCCTTTGAGCGCCTGGTCCTGCCCCACCTCAAGACCATCACCACTCCCCTCCTGGACCCGCTGCAGTTTGCCTACAGAGCCAACAGGTCTGTGGACGACGCAGTCAACCTGGCCTTCCACTCCATCCTGCAGCACCTGGACTCCCCGGGAACCTACGCCAGGATCCTGTTTGTGGACTTCAGCTCTGCATTCAATACCATCCGCCCCGCTCTGCTCCAGGACAAGCTGTCCCTGCTCAACGTGCCTGACTCCCTCTGCAGGTGGATCACTGACTTCCTGACGGACCGGAGGCAGCATGTGCGGCTGGGAAAGACTGTCTCAGACTCTCTTAGCATCAGCACCGCATCACCCCAGGGCTGTGTACTTTCCCCCCTGCTCTTCTCCCTGTACACCAACTCCTGCACCTCCAGCCACCAGTCTGTCAAACTGATCAAGTTTGCGGACGACACCACCCTCATTGGGCTCATCTCGAACGGCGACGAGTCCGTCTATAGGAGAGAGGTGGTCCAGCTGGCGTCCTGGTGCAGCCACAACAACCTGCAGCTGAACGCTCTGAAGACAGTGGAGATGATCATGGACTTCAGAAAAGTCACAGCCCCCCTGCCCCCCCCTTACCCTCACAGACTCTCCCATCATCACTGCGGATTCCTTCCGCTTCCTGGGCACCACCATCACCCGGGACCTCAAGTGGGAGCCGACCGTCAGCTCCCTCATCAAAAAGGCCCAGCAGAGGATGTTCTTCCTGAGGCAGCTGAGGAAGCTCAAGCTACCCACCAAGATGTTGGTGCAGTTCTACACGGCCATCATCGAGTCCATCCTCACCAGCTCCATCACCGTCTGGTACGCAGGAGCCACCACCAGGGACAGACTAAGACTGCAGCGTGTTGTGCGCGCCTCTGAGAAGGTGATCGGCTGCAAGCTCCCATCCCTCCAAGACCTGTACATCTCCAGGACCCGGAGGCGTGCAGGTCGGATCATAGCCGACCCTTCACACCCTGGACACGCACTGTTTGCCCCCCTCCCCTCAGGCAGAAGACTTCGGTCCATTCAGACTAAAACCTCCCACTACATGAACAGCTTCTTCCCCTCTGCCATCAGACTGCTGAACACTAAGTGACTTATTAGACTCTCGTGCACTACGTACAGCAGTTCAACCGGACTCATGATAATTATCACTGTTTTCTTTTGCACTACCAACTCACTATGTGCAACTCCACAATATCTGCTGCTTGTTAATATATTTAAAAATTGCATAGATTAGTATTACTCATTCATATTCTACATTTTACTGCATGCATAGTTTTTTTATTTTTATCTTTAGTGCTACTTATGTTTAATGTTGCAGCATTGCACCGAGACAAATTCCTAGTTTGTGTACTACATGAACAATGGCAATAAATCTAATTCTGATTCTGAGTTAGCCAGGCCATTTATGCTCATGTAAAGAAACCTTCAGTCAACAGAAACGGAGGCCTTAGACACAATCTACCATCTACCTATAGTGCATTATTATCTTCCCTTACTAAGAAATTTGGGGATGTGTTCCACATCCAACCAGGAGACACCTAGTGTATATATGTTTTTTTTTTAAGTATTTATCTGTTTTGGGGTTTTTTGCTATTTTTTTATTTGTTATTTTTTAACACTTCCTTTACAAGTTTAAATAGTGCTTATTTGGTTTACTTTTCAAAATTTTGGTGCCATCCTAGTTATGACAGCTGTTATTATATGTCTGTTAACATCCTTCTGTACATTCATTCTTGACTGGCGAAGCCATTTGGATGAATGGTGAAACGATTCAGAAGTAAAAAATACTTGAATCCAGTCAACTTGACTGAACTTTCACACACTACTCTTACCCATCTGGATGACTGAGAATCTTCATCAAACTATTCCTGAAATTATCTAACTATCCCACACATCATACACCCTAGACTGTGAGCTGTTAATTGTAGACAGTGATCTAGTGATCAAAACTGTTTCAGTTCATAGTCTGAACATCACCATGCACCTCCAATATGCATGTACCAGCTTATGTTTCTGGACAGGGCAGACGGTCTGTCTGACCATAATGGGCCTTGGTACACATTGTTCTGCTTAACACAAATTCAGATGAACTGATACTTATTAGCAGCTGTGAACGTTTAGCTCTAATTGGCAGAATGCTAAACTTTTAGCTATATCACTGTCCAACAAAGTCCACCATCACAATCCAGTCAGCATTAAAGGGGTCACTGACTGCACTTGTTCCACATTTTAACAGCTCACTCATGTCTTAATGAAGTGTTTGTGACATATTTTGTTCCCATTTTCTTTAATTTTTTTAATTACTGAAGCAAATTTGTTTTGTATTTTCCTGGCTTTCTTGAAACGCTCTGATTTAAAGCCTGTCACTTTAAGAAACATCCTTCACCTATTCAACTCCACCCTCCCTCTTACGTCAGTTAGCCATTAGCTGACTAGCTTCTAGCCTTTAGCTTTTAGCCTCTTTCTAACTCTGATGAGGAGCGCTGGTTCACTGATCCACAGTCAGTGGTATATCTCGCATCACTCCGGCCCATCTCCCAATAATTTTGCCGTGATTCCACAACAAATCACTAGCACTGTGTGCTGGGCGCCCCCCCCCGCAATCGCCACAACTGACCTGGCCCAGGACCTGAGGCTACTGGCGGAGCTGAGCTGCCAAGCCACGGGATCTGAAAGGGCAGCGTCTCGCTCTGAAGGACTCCAGTCTGTTCCCACCTGGGGGACCCCCCCCCCCCCCAATCACAAGGCAGCTCCCCTACACACTGCCCATGAGAAAGGAGGGGAGTGCCGGAGGATGGTGGGGGAGCTGGCCGTGAGAGCCAGCAGCCTCCAGCCTGCAGCCTCAGGTCCCAGTGTAGGTGGTTGCCATGACCGGTGCACTGGTGCTGGTGATTTGTTGTGGAATCATGGCGAAATTAGTGGGAGATGGGCCAGAGTGACACGAGGTATACTGTGGATTGTGGATTGGTGAACCAGGTGGTAACAGGGATGGCTATTAGTGTGGCTAAGATCTGAAGAAAATAACAATAAAAGCCACGCTTGATGCAAGTTAGGTTAATTGGCATCAAACTGGGGATTCTAAATTGTCCTTAGGTATGACTGTGAGAGTGAATGGTTGTCTGTCTCTCTATGTTGCCCTGCGATGGACTGGCGATCTGTCCAGGGTGTACCCTGCCTCTCGCCCAAAGATGCTGGGATAGGCTCCAGCCCCCCCGCGACCCGAAAAGGATTAAGTGGAAGAAAATGAATGAATGAATGGTGCGAGTCTCCTGGTACCAGTGTTAGCTGGGGCGCTAATAACTCAGGGGCTAATAGGCTACCTTTAGCACCCCTTCCATCTACATGACAGCTAGCTGGGTCAATAATAGAGCAGTGGGCGGGTCTCAAGGACGGTGGAGGGTTGACTTTGTCAAATCATGACATATACGATTTACCCAAAGTCAAAAACGTTTCTGGGAGTGAAAACGAGATAAAGGCAGTGTGTTTTTTAAGAGAATTGACTGTTTTGGTATTTTGGGGATAATTACCTGACCAATAGACACATTTCAGACAGTTAAAACCTGCAAGCACACTATTTTTCAGTCAATGACCCCCTTAAATGTCCTCCTGCTGGCTTATCAAACTAAAGATTTATTACCTCATGTAAACAAAAAGACAGCAGTAGTCCCAGGGTGTAATTCATTCAGGTAACCTAACATAGCTCAAAAAGTACTACGTCAAATTAGAATCTTTAAAATTTGGTTAATTTTCATAGAATTTTTATTTATTACCACTTTTGTCAGATTCAAGATATTTCTGTGACCATTGTGGGTTTTTCTTTCATTAACAGAGGGGTACCAACAATTTAAATTCCTGAACAGAAGCCAATATCAAGGTCCTCTTCCACACAAAGAGCTACCAGAAATATGTCCTGGTCAAGGGCAGCCAAGAGAAGTGTGGCAATCTGACGGTGTCGCTGTCTGTGTTGATCTGATTACCTTCAGGGCTGTGGGTCCAGTCATCCACCACCGAGTTCTGCTTCTGTGCCAATACTGCAGGTGGACTGCGCTGAACTTGAGTGCCGATACATCCCGCTGAGCTCCTTCCAGTTCCGCTGGCCTGGTCCTCTTCATCATCTTCATCCTTCTGCTCCTCCCCCTCTGATGCCACTCTATCACCGTTGCCACTTGCAATTACTGCTCCACTGCTAAAGTTTAGGGTGTGGCCTGGCTTTGAAGTGGTGGCATCCATGATGTATGTGTGACCGTCCATACAGCCCCACACAGCCTTAACGGAGCCCCAGCACTGGCCCTCCAGCACCTCCTTCAGCCTGGGGCAGGAGTGGCAGGCTTCGCCGTGGTGGTGAGCCCAGGACACCAAACTGTGGAGGCACTTTGTATCGGAGCTAAAGAATGGAGGTACTGAAAGAAAGCAGATGAGGTAAGTTTGTCAGCAGACTCATGGAGTCATTTAACTCTTACAGAGCCCCCATTATGTTCTTTTTCTGCATGTGGGCAGAGGCCCCAGTGGTGTTGATGAAATGTCTGTGACATGCTGTTGTCAAAATACCTTCAAGGTGCCTTTCCACTGTCTTCATGCTACTCTGATGTATGCATTTCCAGCATATGATATACAATTAAGCTTGATGTTCCACTCCACAATCATGGTGGCATTATTTTTTAGATATTACAGCTGCACAAGCACACCGGGAGGAGAACCCTACTGCAGTATAAACGTTTCCAAAACTGAAAACATTTACCATCCTCAAAACATTCATTTGGCTTTAAATGCTAACGAGCCGTAGTTCAGCACACCCTCCCTCTTTTGTCAGTTCTGAGTTCTGTTGCTGACACAGTGGGAGCCATGTTGAGGCTAACGGCTACTAGCTTTGGTAGCAAACACAGCTAAAGTTAACTAATGTAAAGTTGACAATGTGAGAATGGGAAAGCCCCTAATAAATCATTATCAGAGAGCGGTCAAGAGGATAATATTGGTCCCTGGTGCATAATAAGCTCAGAAAACAAAATCTTGAAAGAGTTGGCTTCTGTTAGCAGCTGCTTATGGAAGCTAACTGGCCAAGGAGCATTGTGGCCAGAGTAAAATAAACTATAATAAAATAAGATCTAATAATGAGCTACAGTATATGGTCAAGTGCTGGCAGATGATCCAGCTGAGAACAGATGTCAGCTAAGCTAACAGAATGATCTGTTGGTCTGTAGCAGCTGGTGCAAGGATTGACTTGGTTAGGAAAACCTATTTTTGCTATCAATACCAAAATATTGGAAAATAAACCAGAATAGTGCAAGATATAAAATCAACTGTGGATCAATGAATCAGCTGGTCTAATACAGTGACTGTAATTTAAAACAAAAGCCCATAAAATCTCAGGTCACACTGCCTCGCATCGCTGAGTAACCACGCTAGTAGTCCAATTACCGGGTCCACCCATCCATCCATCTTCTACCACTTATCGGTGGTCGTGATTGTGGGAGCTGCAGACCAAGCAGAGTAGCCCAGACTGCCACCCAAATCACAATAGCACCATGATAACCATGATCACTCCTGCAGGTGGTGAGCCCACTGGAGGGCAGACCCATGTGGCTCCTTTGAGCACACTGGGTCCATGGTCGTAAAACTTTTTTCATAAAGATCCACATGGCCATATTGCCTTGGGAGACCCTCCAGGGGCAAGTTGCCCCAACAAAATAGCTCTGGGATCATTAGGGACTGGTTGCACTCACTCCATCATCCATGAAGTGCTTCAAGTGGGTGGTCATGCACACATCCCGGTCTGCCATGCCCCCCTCCCTGGACCTGTTCCAGTTGCATACCAGTCGAACTGATGATGCCATCTCTACTGCCCTCCACTCAGCTCTCACACAGCTGGAAAGAAAGGACTCCTATGACAGAAGGCTGTCATAGACTTTAGTTCAGCATTCAACACAGTCATTCCTCAACAGCTCATTCACACACTGGACCAGCTGGGGCTCAACACATCACTGTGTAACTGGCTGTTAGACTTCCTGACAGGGAGGCAGCAGGCAGTACGAGTTGGCAGTAACACATCCAGCACCATCACTCTGAACACAGCAGCACCCCAAGGATGTGTGCTGAGACCCCCCTCCTCTTCACTCTGCTGACCTATGACTGTGCACGGACACACAACTCTAACCTCTTAGTCACGTTTGCAGATGACACAACTGTGGTGGGCTTCACCAACAACAGAGACAAGACAAACTACAGGAGCGAGGTGAGTCGCCTGGCCATGTGGTGCAGAGACGATCTTTCTCTGAATGTGGAGAAGATGAAGGAGACTGTTGTACACTTCAGAAGAGCGCATACCCAGCATGCTCCCCTGACCATCAATGGTGCTGCTGTGGAGAGGGTGGAGAGGACTTCTCCTGGACCACCAACACTGTAGCACTGGTCAAGAAAGCTCAGCAGCATCTCTACTTCCTCCGCAAACTAAGAAGAACCAAAGCCCCGGCCCCCATCATGTGTACCTTCTACAGAGGCACCACTGAGAGCATCCTAATCAGCTGCATCACCATGTGGAACGGTGCTTGCACCACGTCCTGCTGCAAGACCCTCCAGCGCATAGTAAGAACAGCTGAGAAGATTGTCGGTGCCTCTCTCCCCTCCCTTGAGGCCATCTACAGCACCTGCCTCACCCACAAAGCCCTCTGCATTGCAGGTGATCCCACCCACCCATCACACAGCTTCTTCAGTCTGCTGCCTTCAGGGAGGAGACTGCGGAGTCTCTGGGCCAGGACCAGCAGACTCAAGGACAGCTTCATCCACCAGGCTGTCAGGAAGCTCAACTCTCCCCCTGTTCTGCCCCCTCTCGACCTTCTGCCCCCTACACACACGAATCCTGGACTCTGACTCCCCCCTTCAACAACTCTGCCATCCCCAGGTACTGATCTCACAGACAGACAGACACACACACACACACACACACACGCACAGATCTCAGGAGCTTCAAAAACTGAACTCTGTCATCCAGGAACTTTTCACTCCAACACATGCACACACACTGATCTCAGACTGCATGTCACTATATTGCAGCAATTGGACTGCTCTCTTTGCACTACATGCCACTTTAACCCCTCTATATGCCCTGATATGTGCCTTAAGTGTTAAATTAAGACATGCTGCCTTAATTTTTATCATATTTAGTTATTTTGCACACCACTAGTATTTTTAATTAGCTTCTGGTTGGGGTTGGTTTTCTTTACACTGATGTTTGATGTTTAATGTTTGGTGTTAGATGTTATACTTCATATTCAAATAAGATAAGATAAGATAAGATAAGATAAGATAAGCCTTCATTAGTCCCACAATGGGGAAATTCCAGGATTGTAACAGCACAGGGATAGCAACACTCACAGCAATAATTTAGAAGATAAGAAAATAAGAGCAGTGAATATACATTCATTCATTCATTCATCTTCTTCTGCTTAATCCTTTTTGGGTCGCAGGGGGGCCGGAGCCTATCCCAGCATCTTTGGGCGAGAGGCAGGATACACCCTGGACAGATCGCCAGTCCATCGCAGGGCAACACAGAGAGACAGACAACCATTCACTCTCACAGTCATACCTAAGGACAATTTAGAATCCCCAGTTTGATGCCAATTAACCTAACTTGCATGTTTTTGGTATGTGGAGGAACCGGAGAAATCCCGGAGTAAACCCACGCAGGACACGGGGAGAACATGCAAACTCCACACAGATCACTGTTGGTCGGGGGCTGGGATCGAACCAGGATCCCCTGGCCAAGGGTGAGTTGCTGTGCTGCCACAGTGCTAACCACTCCGCACCGTGCGCCCGTGATATACATCACCTACGTTCAAAAGTTTGGGGTCACCCAGACAATTTTGTGTTTTCCATGAAAAGTCACATTTTTGGGACTTCTGGTTATGGCGGCCACGTAGGAAGATGTATTTCACACTGCTCTGCTCCTAAAAATAAAAAGTGTGCTTAAACTCTCTTAATTGGAACAATAACCCATCCCAGCGCTTAGGCGCGGATATGGTAAAGACCAAGGCTGGGAAATCAGGTGGCGGAAAAAGTAATTCGACAAAACAACCCAAGCTAACAGACTTCCACGCTCGAGGCGAAGCACAAAAAACTCCAGAGACTATGGCGGAGGATGGAGCCAGCGGTGGAGCGGGAGCTGCTGGGGAAGGGACAAATGCAGTGCTCACTGCCATCAACTCTATGAGAGCAGAGTTTTCATCTAATTGATGGGATATAGCAGCGATAGAAGGTATGAGAAAGGAAATAAGCGACTGTATGGAACAAGTATTGCAGGTGGAGCTCCGAATTTCAAGTGCTGAAGATGATGTCACCAGCCTACAATCAAAGGTGCAAACATTGGAATAAAAATGTAAACGTCTGGAAGATAACGTCCTGGACTTAAGAGTCCCGTTCGCAACGGAATAATTTGAGGCTGGTGGGCCTCCCGGAGGGAGCGGAGGGATGGGACTCATGTTCCTTTTTGGAAAAGTGGATTCCAGAAGCGCTTAACAACACGGACCTGCAGTCATCGGTCGTTTTAGAGAGCGCACACCGAATCGGCCCACCGAGAGATAATAAGACACCACCGAGGACGCTGATTATGAAGTTCCTCAGCTACAGAGACAAGATGAAGGTCACCAATGCGGAGCAAGCTAAAGGGGAAATCAAATACCAGGATCAACAGGTGCGGTTCTACCCAGATTTGGCCACAGGAATTCAACAATTAAGGAGGCAGTTCGACCCCGCCCGCAAAGAGCTGCGCAACCTCGGGATTCGTCACGGAGTGATTCATCCGGCAAGACTGCTGGTCACATATAAAGGGATAACGCACACCTTCAAGACCCCTCAAGATGCGCAGGAGCTCATTAAGCAGATCCAAGAAGAGACTGGTGGGAGCTAAGCATGAACATGACAAAGGTTGAACTTTTAAGCATTTGTACAGGCATATGATTGATCTGAAACATATAACATGTCTACAAAATACAGACTGTATTAAAAAAAAAAAAAAAGCTATGATGTACAAAGTTGCTATAAAACTTTGAAGTTATGTAGAAAAAACTACAGAAGAGAGTTAATGTCATAAAAATAGTAGTAGAGTCAGGGTGATTGAGAGGAGAAAGAGTGGTTTGACTGATCCTCGCAGGTGTGGAACATTCATTAGCTATAACGGGAGAAGGAATTTTTTTTTTTTTTTTTTGATTTTGGGGGGATAACCACGAATGTGGGGAAGTGGAATTTGTTTTTGTTTGTAAGATGAATGTTCTATCATCCATGTTTTTGCTTCTCTGTATGAGCATGTTCATATTGCAAGGTAATCTCAAACTCCTTAATGATCATAGATCAAAGCGTTAATCTTAATTTAACTTCATGGAATTGCAGAGGTCTACAAAATCTAAAAAAACTTAAACAAGTTATGAATAAAATAAAAGATATAGATTCAAAAATTGTATTTTTACAAGAAACTCATCTAATAGAGGAGGATGTAAAAAGAATTAGGAGAAGATGGCAAGGAAATGTGTTCACCTCATCATTTTTATCCCGAGCCAGGGGAGTTATGACTCTCATACATAAAACAGTCCCATTTCAAGTGAAAAATGTAATTGGAGACAAATTAGGAAGATATCTAATCATCCAAGGATCTTTGTTATTAGAAAATATAAATCTGGTGAACTTATACGGCCCCAATATTGATGATCAAAACTTCTTTGTCAATTTATTCCTTATTTTATCATCACTTACAGGGCAACATATAATAGCAGGGGATTTTAATTGTACATTGAATCCCAGTATAGATAGGTCAACAGGACTGGACTGTACGCACAATGGATGCAGGACGACCATTAATCATTTTATGAAAGAATTGAGATTGCTAGATACATGGAGAGAAATGAAACCACAAGTCAAAGCCTATTCTTGTTATTCTAATACCTATAAGACATTCTCATGTATTGACTACTTTTTGATCTCTGCAGAATTAAGGTCCAAGATTTAAAACTGTTTCTATGATAACATCGTGATCTCTGATCATGCACCCTGCTGTCTAATATATGTAGATAAGAAATTGACAAAGGATCCAGGTAGGTGGCATTTTCAGCATAAATGGCTTCAGGATGAGGAATTTGTTAAGTACATAGAAAAACAGATGAGTTCTTTGATATTAATACTACACAAACAACGGCATGTATAAAGTGGGAGGCTTTCAAAGCTTTTATTAGGGGGGCATATTATTAGTTATACAGGTTCAAAATCTAAGAAGACTCGAGAAGAGAGAGTCCAATTGGAACGTAAAATAAAAATTCTTCAAGAAACGGTGTATGCAGGAAGTAACCCACAGTTAGAGAACGAATTACTGATTCTGAGAGCTGAATATGATAAAAAAAAATCAGCGAATAGAGCTGCCTCGAGTCTTCTAAGATTGAAGCAAATTTTTTATGAACAAGGTGAAAAATCAGGAAAATTATTGGCACGGCAGATTAAACAATTAGAATCTAAAACACCAATTACCAGTATTATAAGTAGCGGACAGGTAGTTATAGATCCTTTAGAAATTAATAGTGCCTTTAGAGATTACTATGAAAAACTATACGATACAAAAAATGAAACTGACTTAACAAAACTAAATAGATTTTGGGTGGATTATCTATACCGTGTATTCCAAATGAAAATACGGAGATACTGGAGTCTAAAATTAGTCAGGAAGAAGTTGGGCTAGCCATTGATAATATGAAATCAGGGAAAAGAGCAGGACCAGATGGTCTTCCAGTTGACCTCTATAAAAAATTTAAGAATAAATTAATAAAACCACTTTTGGAAATGGTTTTAGAAGCATTTCAAAATGGTAATTTACCACCATACATGAACAATGCCTTAATTATACTGTTGCCAAAACCAGGTAAACCCCCTAATAAATGTGAAAACATGAGACCAATAAGCCTATTAAATGCTGATCTTAAGATAACCTGTAAAATTTTAGCAAAACGACTACAAGAAATATTACCAAATATTATTAACCGAGATCAGAATGGCTTTAGAAAGGGAAGACAAGGCTTCCATAATGTAAGAAGACTATTTAATATTATCTATTCTAATAAAGAAGCACCGGATACAGCTCTCCTATCACTGGACGCTGAAAAGGCCTTTGATAGGGTCGAGTGGCCCTTTCTTTTTGAAGTCCTACAAAGGTTTGGACTTGGAAATAATTTCATAAAATGGGTTCAGATAATATACAATAATGCTACAGCAGAAATCCTAACAAATAGCAATATCTCAAAATCAATAAAAATCAATAGAGGATGTCGACAAGGCTGTCCACTATCACCTTTACTGTTTACTATGGCAATTGAACCTTTAGCCATGGCAGTACGTTTGCATCCACAAATATATGGAATTAAAGTAGGACCAACAGAACATAAAATCTCCCTGTATGCTGATGACATAATTTTGTTTATATCGAATCTTAAAAAATCAATTCCGACCTTGTTAAATTTAATAAAGAACTTTGGGGAAATATCAGTAAAACTAAATCTTCAATATTAATGCTAAATGAGACCCAGAGAAATCACCCAGCTCCTGAGGTAAATCAATTCAATGTTGTAAATCAGTTTAAATATTTAGGAATTCAAATTGTGCCTAAGTTAGAATCAGTCGCCAGTGTCAACTATGAAGCCTTAATGATAGATATTAATGAGTTGCTTCAGAGATGGATGTCACTACCAATGTCGATGACCGAGAGAATTAATATACTTAAAAAGTAATATCTTACCCAAAATACTTTATTTATTTCAATATATTCCTTTACCACCACCTTCAGATCTATTCTCATGAATTAAAAAAAAGTTAGTGGAATTTATATGGAACAATAGGAAGGTTAGATTACGTCTGTCCTTACTATATTTACCATTTGATCGTGGAGGGCTGAAATGTCCAAACTTTATGTTGTATTACTGGTCAGCACAACTGAGGTCTATGACATATTATTTTTCATCAAATGATCTCCCTCACTGGACTGAAATGGAATCATATAATTTACCTTTACCTCTTCCCTTATTCATATACTCAGACTCGGCTAAAAAATTACAGAAACAAGTTAAAAATCCTATTGTAAAGCATATGATCAAAATATGGTGTGAAATCAAAAAATATTTAAAAGAACCACACTTATTGTCACAATTTAGCCCAATATGGGGTAATCAATATTTTACACCAGGGAGAGCGGATGCTGTATTTAAAGTATGGAATTTAAAAGGGATTCAAAAGATTCAAGACTTATATTTGTCACGTTCAGATAATATGTCTTTTGAAGAACTGAGGATCAAATTTAATCTTAATAGAGCACATTTTTTTAAATATCTTCAGCTTAGGAATTTTATTTGATCAAATCAAAATAATGCTCTCACCCGACCTACTTATTCATCCTTGGAAAAAATTTTGACGAAAGATAGTAAGAGAAAGGGTATTATTTCAGAGTTTTATAACTCATTGACACTGTCCTCAAGTGAAAACTCACAGAAAAGACTGAATTATTGGAAAGAAGACCTGCAAACTGAAATTTCAGAGGAACAATGGGAATTGGCTTGCACAGAAGCTCAAACCAAATCAATAAATGTACGTCTTAAATTGATACATTTTAAATGGTTAATGCGGATGTATGTTACGCCGGTGGAGTTAAATAGATATAACAAAAACATACCAGATACGTGCACAAAATGTATGGAAAGTAAAGGAACCCTATTTCATTGTTTATGGGAATGTAGAAAAATTAGAATGTTTTGGGAAGAGGTGAGGGTAACAATAGAAAAAATAATTTCAAAACAATTCACACTGAACCCTAAATTGTTTTTGTTGGGTCTGTATCCAGAAAAACATAACTTTAATAAGAGTGAAAGAGCATTCATAGACCTCAGTTTGCTTAATGCCAAAAAATGTATTGCACTACTGTGGAAAAAGACTCATAGACCAGATGTGACTCAGTGGTTAAGACAGATGTTAACAAACCTTCCACTAGAAAGAATAACATACATACTGAAATCAAAGGAAAATGTGTTAGAGAATATATGGAGACCTTTCATTGATTATGTAAAGAAATTAAACATAACTTCTGAAGAAGAAGGTGAATGATGTGTGTGGACCTTGTAAATTCCAAATTGGTGAATATATAATATGTATATTTATGTAATGGATTACCTAGGCTAAACAGAGGAGCATTGTTGATGACTTGTTTTTGTTAATGGTTGTTGGTGTTTTTAGTACATTTTTTTTTCTTTTCCTTTATTTTTAAATTACTTTAGTGTTAGTGTTTGATTGTTTGTGTCATGTTTGTTAAAAAAGGTTCAATAAAAAATATTGTGGGAAAAAAAATGTAATTCTAAAAACATCTAATTTCTGGTGAGGAATAAATTAGGACACCCCCACATTTATTCCCACTTAAAATGGCTAAAATCACAAACAGGTGTGTCACATCAAATGCAGATGATTAGAACATTGTTACTCAGCATTTTGAAGGAGACTTGTCCTATTTAAACCTCAGACATTTAGTTTGGTGTGCTCCTGACTGTTGAAGTGAAAGTGAACACCATGGTGAGATCGAAAGAGCTGTCTGAGGCCTTCAGAAAGAAGACTGTAGCAGCTTATGAGTTTGGCAATGGGATTTAAACAGATCTCAGAAGAATTTGAAATCAGCCATTCCACTGTCCGGAAAATAGTCTACATGTGGAGGACATTCAAAACTGCCAACATGCCCAGGGGACTCATGTACAAGAACTTGAGGAGTGAATTTCCTACTGAAAGATGACGCACATTTAAATCAAGAAAACGCCATAAGCAAAAAAACACCCAGATGTATGAAACCATCCATACGCAGGAATCCAAGCGCATTTCCTTTGTACATTTCGATCTGCTTGAAATTGAATGCACGTGAGGAAATACGGGACTCCTCCCTTGACACGCCTCCATTTGAATATGCAATTAGATGCAAATAGGTATGCAAATAAATATATATACAAGCCCAACACGTCTGATTCTCCTGTAGATCAAAAATAATGGATTTAATGGAATTTCACAGAACGCGAGTTGGCGGTGCTTCTGAATGAGGTAGAGGCACGTAAAAACATTTTGTTGGGCAAGCTGTCTTCCGGCATTAGCGCCGGATACAGCTAATTCAATAGCCTGCTCACAGCCATATAAGATTAGTTTATTGTTTCATTTATTCAGACAGGGATAAGAAGGAGACATTTATTTAACATTGACATATTTGGACTGACATCTGCCGTCGTCCTCAGAAGCATCAGCTGATTGCTGTGATTTGGAGCGTGTATAGCTCACTGGTTATAGTGCCAGATTTCAAAGCAAGAGGTTGTAGGTACAAGACCAGCTGTGATCTCTTTAGGGACCACAATGAAAATAAGTGTGCGCACTTTCTTGTGCCATCCCTTTGTTTTTAAATGTATGTTGTATCTTTTATTCAGTGTTATTTTAAACGATGAATCAATCAATCAATCAATCAATCAATTTGTGACCAGCCGGGCGGATCAGCTGATTGAATTAAAGGAAAACAGTCATGAAAAAGAAGACAACATGAAGCTATTTAGTGGGTAGCCACGGTCACCTGTCAATTGAAAGATCATATTAGACACAACAAGTAACTATTTTATGTCCAAAATGCAAATCTCATCCTTTATAGTTACGTATATCCAACTTACAGCCGTGGACAAAATTGTTGGTACCCCTCTGTTAATGAAAGAAAAACCCACAATGGTCACAGAAATAACTTGAATCTCACAAAAGTGGTAATAAATAAAAATTCTATGAAAATTAACCAATGAAAATCAGACAATGTTTTTGAATTGTGGTTCAACAGAATTACTTTAAAAAACAAACTCATGAAACAGGCCTGGACAAAAATGATGGTACTCCTAGAAAAGATTGAAAATAATGTGACCATAGGGACATGTTCAACCAAGATGTGTCCTCTAATTAACCTCACAGGTGTCTACAAACTTGTAATCAGTCAGTCGGCCTATTTAAAGGGTGACAAGTAGTCACTGTGCTGTTTGGTGACATGGTGTGTACCACACTAAACATGGACCAGAGGAAGCAAAGGAGAGAGTCATCTCAGGAGATTAGAAAGAAAATTACAGACAAGCATGTTAAAGGTAGGGATGTAACGATATCAAAATCTCACGGTACAATACAATTTCGATATTGATCTCACGGTACGATATTTGTTGCGATATTGTGGAGAGGTTCACAGTATTGTAAAATAGCTCATAATATTGTGTTTGTGATGATAATAACCAAAAACTGCCATTAAATCTGTTTTTGCCAGTCACCAGGCCATTTATTTTTATATTTATGGATCATGACAACAAAAAATGCTGATCACTTCGTGCTTTAAAAGTGCAAGTTCGGAGGACTTCCGGGAAGATGGCGGAGAGGCATAACGCTTAAACAGAGAGCTCTCCCTAGTCGGATTAAAAATCTTTGGTAAATGACCAACTCGACATAAATAGGTCAATAAACCAATGGATGAAAACACGAAGAAGCCAGGCACACAGACAAAAGCAGGGTAAAACTAAAGAATCCCTCTTCAACAACACTGGAGAAATCGCTGAACACGAGGCCAACAAAAACGAGGAGACTTCAGAGAAAATGGAGGACGCCAACCTCGATGTTATGAACACTGGCTTCGCCAATATAAGTAAGGACATAAAAGACCTCAAGCGACAACTCCAACAGGATTTAACGGCTCTTAAGGAAGAACTGAAAAAAGAGATGAAGGAGGAAATTATGGGTCTCCGAAAAGAAATGGACCGCAAGCTAGCAGAAAACATGGAGGAGCTGCGCACTCAACGGGCGTGTATGGCAGAAGCACAAGCTCGAATATCAGAGTTGGAAGACTGGAAGACCGAGGCAAGCGAGCTGCTACAGACCCTGACGGCACAAACACAGAGGATGCAGGAAAAAATAACCGACCTGGACAGCAGGTCCAGGCGGAGCAATATACGCATCTTCGGGATTCCGGAGGGCACTGAAGACAACTCGATGACGAAATTCATAGATCAATTCTTAAAAAAAGAGCTTGAGCTGCCCAATGAAACAGACTTGCAGATCCAATGTGCACACAGAGCTTTGGCACAGAAACCTAACTCAAACTCTGCACCCAGGTCAGTTGTGGTAAACTTTTTAAAACACAACGTAAAGGAAAGAATCCTGACACAAGCGTGGAAAAAAAAGATACGAGTTGGCGACAAACAGATATTCTTTGACCATGACTACCCGACAGAAATTGTGCAGCAATGAAAGAAATATGGCAACATTAAAAAAATGCTGAAAGAGAAAAAAATTAGATTCCAAACGCCACTAACGAAGATAAGAATTCATTGGGATGACGGCGTGAAAACCTACAACACGGCCAGAGAGGCAGCGCGGGACATGACGGAGTAAGGCTTTGTGGTGAGCGTCCCGGAGGAAGCGGCTGGAGCAGCAGCGGCACGGAGTGCACCGAGACAGCCGGAGTGGAGGCGAGTGAGCGGCAGAGGACGGGAGATGGACGTGGCGCATCGAGCCCAAGAAAAACTGCAAGGCTTTCAACGGAAAGCCTAGATTATAACAAAGATTAAGAAGGGCATAGAAGAAATGAAGGCCAAGAAGACAAGGTAAAAGAGAAACAAATGGCTAGGAGAGGTTAAAGTGATTTTTGTTGGACATTTCTAGACTAATGACTATTACTTGGATAGTAACTACAGGTCTAGGGAGGGCCCCTCACTCGGTGAGGACATTCCCTCCACCCTCCAACAGGGACCAGTGGGCAGAAGAAAGGCCCAAAGTGCAGAGGTCGAGGTTCGTTAATGTGTCTTTGTACATATATGTGTTAGTTTTGTTGTTAAAGGGGCTAGGAGCACAAGTTAAAAAAATGGAAAAACATGAATATGGTTAAAAATCTTAAGATAATGACATTAAACGTGAATGGTCTGAACTCACCTGTTAAAAGGGAAAGAATAATAAGAAAATTCAAGAAGGAAAAAGCCGAAATTATATTTATGCAAGAGACACATTTGAACAAGACAGAACATGAGAAACTAAAGAGATTTGGCTATAAGAACTCCTACTACAGTTCATTTAAGGGAGGAACTAAAAGGGGGGTTATGACACTAATTTCAAATAAAATACAATTTGAATGTGAACAAAAAATCCAGGATAAAGAAGGCAGATATGTAATAGTAAAGGGAAGAATAGATGGTATGCAGATCACATTAGTGAACATCTATGCCCCACCAGAAAGTGACAAGGGCTTTTTTGAACATCTGTTTGATCTCATAGCAACACACAGTGAAGGAGTCCTAATTTGTGGAGGAGACCTAAATGCCGTCATGGATCATGAAGTTGACACAACAAGTGTTAAGAAGACAAAAAAACATGTAACAAAGTTCATAAGAACCTCACTGGCAGAAATGGGTATGGTAGACATATGGAGGGACCTGCACCCACTCGAAAAAGACTATACACATTATTCAGCAGTCCATAAAGTACACTCTAGAATAGATTACTTCCTTATGAATGAAGGTGACAGACACAGGGTGAGAAATTGTCGGATTGGGGGGGGGGCAGAAATATCAGATCATAATCCTATATACATGGAAATATATTTAAACAATAGAAAACGACAAAACATGGAAACTTAATGTAGGACTATTAAATGATGAGAAAATGAAAGAAAGAATAAAGTGAAACATAAATGAGTATATCGAGGAGAATGATAATGGAGAAGTGGACCCAAAAATACAATGGGACGCACTAAAAGCCGTGTTAAGAGGTAAATTAATTGTTGAATCAGGAAAAGCAAAAAAGTCTAAACTGGAATCATATGAACAAAGATGTGAGAGACTGAGGGAATTAGAACGTAAACATCAAAACACAAATGACCCAAAAATATATCAAGAAATTAAGGAAGAAAAAATAAAGATAAAAGAAATACAAATAGATGAAATTGAAAGGAAAAATAGATATTTAAAACAAAAATATTATGAAACGGGGCCAAAGGCCACAAAACTGCTGACAAAACGGTTAAGAAAACAACAAACAGTGAATAATGTATATAAGATTAAGGACCCCATCACAAACAAATCCACAGTTACCCCAGAAAACATCGAAGAAATATTCCATAAATTCTATCAAGAACTATACTCGCAACCTGAAGAGACAAATGTTAAGGATATTAAAAAATTTCTATGCACATTGGACTTGCCATCAATAGGAAACCAACAAAATGAAAAGCTAACAGCAGAAATAACAACACAAGAGATTAAAGATGTGATTAAGTCACTAAAAAATGGTAAATCACCAGGTAGTGACGGATATCCCTCTGAGTTTTACAAACTGTTTATAGAAGAACTAATGCCACAGCTCCTAAAGTCATTTAATTGGACATTAAAAAACAACAACAAAATACCTCCATCATGGAACAAAGCCATTATTTCAGTTATTTTAAAGCCAGGGAAAGATAGGGAACAATGCAGAAACTATAGGCCAATCTCTTTATTAAATGTGGATTATAAAATATATACAACAATTATCTGTAAACGAATAAAGACATTCTTGACGGAATTGATAGAGGATGATCAAACTGGTTTCATAGAGGGACGCCAAACACATGAGATCAGGAGAACAATACATATAATTAATCAAATACATAAAGAAAAGAAAAGCGCAGTAATAAGGAGTTTAGACGCAGAAAAAGCATTTGATAGGGTTAATTGGATGTTCCTATATAATGTGCTGGAACGCTTTGGATTTAACGAAAAGTCAGTGCAATGCATAAAGACACTGTATCAAAAACCTGTGGCAAGAATCAAGATAAACGGTAGCTTAACAGACAAAGTAAATATACAAAGATCAACTAGGCAGGGATGCTGCCTATCGCCCACCTTGTTTGCTCTGTTCATAGAGCCACTGGCTCAAGCAATGCGACAAAATAAGAAATTAAAAGGTGTAACAATAAAGGGAGCGGAACACAAGATTGGGCTGTTTGCAGACGATATTATACACTACCGTTCAAAAGTTTGGGGTCACTTAGAAATTACCTTATTTTTGAAAGAAAAGCACTTTTTTTCAATGAAGATAACTTTAAACTAATCAGAAATACACTCTATACATTGCTAATGTGGTAAATGACTATTCTAGCTGCAAATGTCTGGTTTTTGGTGTAATATCTACACAGGTGTATAGAGGCCCATTTCCAGCAACTATCACTCCAGTGTTCTAATGGTACAGTGTGTTTGCTCATTGTGTCAGAAGGCTAATGGATGATTAGAAAACGCTTGTGCAATCATGTTCGGTCTGCAATGCTGTAATTGCTGCAAATGGAGGGTTCTTTGACGAAAGCAAAGTCTGAAGGAAAAAATTATTATTTCAAATACAAATCATTATTTCTAACCTTGTCAATGTCTTGACTATATTTTCTATTCATTTTACAACTCATGGCGGTAAATAAGTGTGACTTTTCATGGAAAACACAAAATAATTGTCTGGGTGACCCCAAACTTTTGAACGGTAGTGTAGTTTACCTTGAACAACCAGATGAATCAATAATGTAAATGATGGACTTGACAGAAAATTTTGGAAAATTATCAGGATACAAGATAAACACTAGAAAAGCACTCGGAGAGCGCAGACCTCCGCCAAGCGCCACAGTTCCCCTGTGGGCATGTTGTCCTGTATTTTTTTTTTTTTTCTCAAGTGTTCTGACGACTTTTTGGCAGAGTTACATGCACAAAAAAAAAATATTGAAAATGGCCCTATCTCGCAATGTTAAATAATAATAATAAAAAAAAAAGAATCCTTTAAAAAAATTCCTGGATCCAGATGGTGATCCGGATCACCACCAAAATCTAATCATCTGTAGGATACCCCATTTCTGACAATCTCTGAAAATTTCATGAAAATCCGTCCATAACTTTTTGAGTTATCTTGCTAACAAACAAACAAACAGACAAACCAACGCCAATGAAAACATAACCTCCTTGGCGGAGGTAATAACATAAACACAAATACTGACATTCCACTATAACCCTTTAAACCAGATAACTGATAAGATCAAACTAAACTGGAAGCAAAAAGAAATAAAATACCTTGGAATGAACATACCTAAAGATTTAAGCAAAATCTATATAAAGCAAACTGATAGGTTAGAACAAGAAATAAAAAAAAGATATTGATAGATGGTCAATCTTACACATGGATCTGAATTCAAAAATTAAGACAGTCAAAATCAGCATACAACCTAGACTGCTTTACCTCTTCCAGGGTCTACCAACAGAGATTCCTGGTGCCCAGTTCTCAAAGTGGGACAGGATGATATCGAGATTTGTTTGGGGAGGTAAAAAGCCAAGAGTGAAATATAAAACTCTCCAACTGCCAAAAGAGAAAGGAGGCATGGGCCTACCGAGTCTAAAGGAATATTACTACTCAGCACAAATAAGATATAATGGATATAATATGATATAAAGATATAATTGGTGTAATATCTACATAGGTGTATAGAGGCCCATTTCCAGCAACTATCACTCCAGTGTTCTAATGGTACAGTGTGTTTGCTCATTGTGCCAGAAGGCTAATGGATGATTAGAAAACCCTTGGGCAATCATGTTAGGTCTGCAATGCTGTAATTGCTGCAAATGGAGGATTCTTTGACGAAAGCAAAGTTTGAAGGAAAAAAATATTATTTCAAATACAAATCATTATTTCTAACCTTGTCAATGTCTTGACTATATTTTCTATTCATTTTACAACTCCCCAGCTACAATGCTCCGCACTGTGTGTCTATATATATATATATATATATATATATACATATGTGTAGAATTAGTCGCCAGTGCCAACTATGAAGCCTTAATGACAGACATTAATGAGTTGCTTCAGAGATGGATGTCACTACCAATGTCGATGATTGGGAGAATCAATATACTTAAAAGTAATATTTTACCCAAAATACTTTATTTATTTCAATACATTCCTTTACCACCACCTTCAGATCCATTCTTAAGAATTAAAAAAAAGTTAGTGGAATTTTTATGGAACAATAGGAAGGCTAGATTACGTCTGTCCTTACTATATTTACCATTTGATCGTGAAGGTCTGAAATGTCCAAACTTTATGTTGTATTACTGGTCAGCACAACTGAGGTCTATGACATATTATTTTTCATCAAATGATCTCCCTCACTGGACTGAAATGGAATCATACAATTTACCTTTACCTCTTCCCATATTCATATACTCAGACTCGGCAAAAAAATTACAGAAACAAGTTAAAAATCCTATTGTAAAGCATATGATCAAAATATGGTGTGAAACCACAAAATATTTAAAAGAACCACACTTACTGTCACAATTTAGCCCAATATGGGGTAATCAATATTTTAAACCAGGGAGAGCGGATGCTGTATTTAAAGTATGGAATTTTAAAGGGATTCAAAAGAATCAAGACTTATATCCGTCATGTTCAGATAACATAATGTCTTTTGAAGAACTGAGGATCAAATTTAATCTTAATAGAACACATTTTTTAAAATATCTTCAGCTTAGGAACTTTATTCTATCAAATCAAAATAATGCTCTCACCCGACCCACTTATTCATCCTTGGAAAAAATTTTGACGAAAGATAGTAAGAGAAAGGGTATTATTTCAGAGTTTTATAACTCACTGACACTATCCTCAAGTGAAAACTCACAGAAAAGACTGAATTATTGGAAAGAAGACCTGCAAACTGAAATTTCAGAGGAACAATGGGAACTGGCTTGTACAGAAGCTCAAACCAAATCAATAAATGTACGTCTTAAATTGATACATTTTAAATGGTTAATGCGGATGTATGTTACGCCGGTGGAGTTAAATAGATATAACAAAAACATACCAGATACGTGCACAAAATGTATGGAAAGTAAAGGAACCCTATTTCATTGTTTATGGGAATGTAGAAAAATTAGATTGTTTTGGGAAGAGGCGAGGGTAACAATTGAAAAAATAATTTCAAAACAAATCATATTGAATCCTAAATTGTTTTTGTTGGGTCTGTATCCAGAAAAGCATAGCTTTAATAAGAGTGAAAGAGCATTCATAGACCTCAGTTTGCTTAACGCCAAAAAATGTATTGCACTACTGTGGAAAAAGACTCATAGACCAGATGTGACTCAGTGGTTAAGACAGATGTTAACAAACCTTCCACTAGAAAGAATAATATACATACTGAAATCAAAGGAAATTGTGTTTGAGAATATATGGAGACCTTTCATTGATTATGTAAAGAATTTAAACACAACTTTTGAAGAAGGTGGTGAATGATGTGTGTGGACCTTGTAAATTCCAAACTGGTGAATGTATAATATGTATACTTATGTAATGGATTGCCTAGACTAAACAGAGGAGCATTGTTGAAGACCTGCCTTTGTTAGTGGCTGTTGGTGTTTTTAGTACAACTTTTATTTTTATTTTTTTTATTTTTTTTAAATTACTTTAGTGTTAGTGTTTGATTGTTTGTGTTATGTTTGTAAAAAAGGTTCAATAAAAAATATTGTGGAAAAAAAAATATGTACATATGTATACTAGCTGCTCTTGTTTTTTCTTGCCTTCTGATTGTTGCTCTGAGTGCTGCTATCCCTGTGCTGTTGCAGTCCTGGAATTTCCCCATTGTGGGACTAATAAAGGCGTATCTTATCTTATCTTATATCATATGTTGGTGGGACGGAGGATACGAGGCAAAATGGAAAGAAATGGAAAAGGAAATTGAGGGACTCCCAGTACAAAGCATAATAGGAGATAAGGATGCATATAAGCAAATCAAACAAATAGACCCAATCACTAAATTTACTTTGGAACTGTGGTATAAAATAGTACAAAAGTATAATATAAAGGAGGGAATAAAACTATTGAAATGGGTAGCATTTGACAGTCAGTTTGAACCGGCAAAGCAAGATAGGGGATACAAAAATCTGGTGAACAAGGGAATCACAGCATGGGGCAATATGGGAAAAAAAAGATTTCGGGAGTTCTGTAAACATGAGAAGAAAATTTAAACTAGAAAAATCTGAATTCTTCAGATATCTGCAGATGAGAGATTATTATATGAGGAAGATTAGGCATAACCTCCACACAGATGTGAGCGAGATTATACAATTCATTTTAAGCTCGTATGCAGGAAATAAAACAAGAATTATTTCAAAGCTATATCAGAAACTTATGGCAAACGAACATTCAAATAACTATAAAAAGGAGAAATGGGAGAAAGAGCTAAATTTAAACATAACAGAAGAAAACTGGCAAGAAATACGGAAAACACAACACACCAACAAGTTCAAGGACATGGAGGGAATTTGGATGGAAAAACCTGATTCGCTATTTCATTACACCACAGATCCAAAGAAAATATACAAATACCAAATCTATATGCTGGAGGGGCTGTGGGGCTCAAAATGCAGACCACTCGCATATGTTTTGGAAATGCTGCAAAATCTCGTCATTCTGGAAATCTATACGTGTGACAATACAGAGGATATTAGGATATAATATACCAATGAACTGTAACTTGATATATTTATGTGATCTTAAAAGAGACAATGTAATACAGGCTGAGGACAGATATTTAGTTAACCCTTTGCACTCCGGTCAATTTTCCTAAAAACGCCAAAAAAAAAATGTGCCCAAAGTAAATAGAAAGCTGTTCTTCAACCCTTTGCAGCATCTTCATGGGGTTGGTCTCATTTAAAAGAAAACACTTTGAATTTTTTGGCAAAAAAAAACATGATCTCTCTAAGTGCTCCGGCCACTGAGTTACAGTCATCTAAATATAGTGAACTTGAAGAAAATAAATTTGGCCTGGGTGTTTTTTTGGATACAAATGCTTGCAAATAACACACAGCTTCAGATCCGGGCTGGAAAATGCAACAGAAATGTAGAACCAAGTGTTATCCAGCTGAGGTCCAAATTTTGTAACAATACCACAAAAAATGAATATATTACACAGCTTTGTTCTCAGGCTGTTCCCAGGCATTTTGGAACTGTGCCAAATTGTGCCAAATGGCAAAGTTTGGAAAAACGTCTGTAACTTTTGAATGATTCAATGTAGAAGCTTCATTTAGGGCTCTAATGAAAGGTCACATTCAGGGCTGTGTCTGTGTGTGTGTGTGTGGGGGGGGGGGGGTTGTCCACCACCCCCCGCTACAGAGGACGGAGATCCGCCCTCGCTACATGACGGATTACACTCGGATAAGGCATGTTTCCACAGCACCGCTGTCACTGCGGCTCCCCCCACCCCCCCGCTACAGAATCGTAGCGGCGGGGGGGGGTGGGGGGGCGGGTTTCACGGTCCGGAGGCGGCGAACGAACCGTGTAACGCGGCACACGCACTTCGGACATCGTGCGCCGCACAGTTGTAATTTACCGATCGGTCAAAAGTCATTTTTGATTACAATTTTCAGGGATAAAAAATAATTTGGCTTATAACACCTTACCTCTTCACAGCCACATTGTCCTGGCCAACTTCTCTTCCTCATTGTCAGACGAACCGACGCTGGTCTGCTCGTTTTGGTCTCGCGACCCGGTCAAAACATAATTCCATGATTGCGGTTTTGGCGAATGATTTACGACCTTCGTCGTCGGCCTCCGTCGGTCTATGATGACCATATAAGAGAATCCTAAACACTTTGCTGGAATTAAAAAATAAATAAATAAATAAACCACTGCCTGTGGCTGCTGAAGCAGTCTCTCTTCACCCAGCTTTAGACAAAACAGCTCAGCGAACTTCTGTGCTTCACTTGGCTCGCAGCCGTTGGGAGGCGGGTCCTTCTGGCTAGGTTTTCATTCATTGGTTCTTCAAGGTTTCAGAACCCAATTCAAGGCTCTTATTAGTCGAATGAGAGGTCAATCAGATGAACTAATCTGTTCGCGGCCGTGTCTGCAGCTTTTATTTTCAGTGCGCGCTTGGATGCCATACACCACCTACATCAAAATCTCCATGATGCGTCCTAGAGCGCACGAGAGTGCACGAGAGCGCTCTCGTGCGCTCTAGGACACAGAGACTTGCCCACCCGTGGGACAACGGAGCGCAAGAGGTTAAAATCATGCTGATTGCATGTAAAAAAAACAATCAGAAGAAAATGGCAATCAGAAGTTCCTCCTGACCAAGAGCAATGGACAGACATTGTTGAGGATATACGTTTAATGGAAAAACTAACATATCAACAAAGAATGCAAGAAGGACAATATGAAAAAAAATGGTGGAAATGGACACACTACAAAGTGCAACAACGAGACAGAAATTGAAAGAATAACCGAAGACACTGGAAAAACCAGAAGAATTAAGAGATGGAAACTAAAAACTTGATGCTCCACCATTTGTCACCCCTTTTTTTTTTCTCTCTTTTTTTTTTCTTCTTCTAGCTCCTTTTTTAAATATAGAGACTGTGATCTGAATGTAATATGTATGATGAAAAATGAATAAAAATCAAAGTTACAAAAAAAAAGTGCAAGTTCAAGTCAGGAACATCAATATACCATTTGGTAATATTTGTTAATATTTGGTCACATAACTGATTCTTCTTATGTGCAAGGATCATACTAAGCAGCAACTAGAACAACTGTAAACAACAATTGGGAATTCCCTTTAAGAGCAAACAAAGATCAAGTTAAGCCAGGTTCAATGTGTAAAGTAAAATTAATCATAAATGTGCTAGGCAAATAAAAACAGCCTGTTGAAACAATTAAGTCAGGCAAAAAGCCTTCTGGAAAACACTGACCTATCCTTTAGCTTATGTTCAAGTTTTTCTTCAGAAAGATCAAAAGATCTACATTGCAAGGGAGAAGAAGAGACCTCTGGGCATTTACAATATCCCCTGCTGTAGAAAATACTCTCTCACTGGGCACTGAGGTAGCGGGTATACATAGGTAGGTCTTTGCTAATGAGGACATTATCTTTGCTAATGAGGCCATTGTCTGTCCGCCACCCTCTCTCCTTTAGTGTTTTTAGACATGGCAAAACCAAAATGCCTTCACACATCTGATTTAAAAGTTGCTGAGGCTTGCACAATCTCAACTTCGGGGGTGTTTTCTTCAGTATTTACGTGAGCCGAACTTTGTCCGCCGCTGTCCACCGCCATGTTTGTTGTGTGGACAGCGTGCAGCATGCACTCCTATTGGCTCAACAACAGTTCTTGTAACGACGCAGCGCAAATGATCATGGTCTGTGTAGTTTACAATGCTTTGTTGCGCGGGAGCCTGCTTATTTCTTGTTGTTTTTTGACAGATACCCGCCCTCTTAATATCGTAACACGACCACGACGGTATCGAGACACTTTTACTACCGCGATATCGCGATAACGTCAATATCGTTACATCCCTATCTGGCACAGGGTGTCTTGAATCTGTGCAGGGTACAATGAAATCTTTTTAATCACCCTTATTGTCATTCAACTGTACAACCAATCATGTACAGTAGAACGAGATTGGTATAGATCAAATACAGCATTCCAGGAAAAGAACCTCACACTGACTGCAGGGTTTCCTCTGGTAACATTTCCATGTGGCAGACCGCCACTCTTGGAAATATGCCACCACGCCTATGCTATATTAATTTAAGAAAAAAAAATATGAAAGAATGACGCTCCGCAAGCGAGCACATGAACAACATGTGTGATCGTCATCCGTGCAGAAGCGCCCCACGTGACCATTTCAGTCTGCAGGCAGATGTCTCTCTAGCGTTGCTGTCCGAGAGAAAACATGAGCTTATTAAAGTACTTTAAACATGAGAAAAAAGCACAAGAGGTATGTAAGCAGTGGAGGCATTTACTGTATGGTGGTTTTAACTCGCTGGTAACGGGAACAATAATGAAGAGACACTTAGCTAACAGGTGTTCGGACTGATTGCAGGGAAGGGCAAGAGTGACTGATGAATTGCTGAGGATTTACTTCATTTAACTAATTTGTGTTCATTATTATGTATCTGGCAAGTTAAGATGACCAAAATTCACAAAGTCAATGATTTTAATCCGTCAGCAGCCTTCAGACAAACTTAACATGCCAATATCTGGATTTCAAAATAAAGGAGGTTTTTCCTGCTGTCTGGGTGGTGAGAGTTCTAAAAAACTATAAATATATAGAAATGTTATAACAGATATAGCACTAATCCCTTTGGCTCCAATCTATAAAATCACTCTTCAACTTAAAAAAACTGTTTCACCCAAAAGTCTGGTCAAGAATGGTTTCCTTCACCTAAGAACCACAGTTTGAAACACATTCCATGGTAAAAGGGACGGAGGATCCCATTTCGTCTCAGGAATGGATTAGTTTGCAATCATAAATCTCGGAACTTCCTCCCCAACCAGGCAGTTTTATGCTTCAAGTGCTGTTCGAGACATTCCAGATACACTGAACGAATTCCACTGGTCTCTAGGAATTATCCACAGCTCAACATTACCCCCTGGTGGACAACTCCGAAATATGTTCGCTGTTGCCTCTACAAGCTGAACTGAGGTTAATGAATGAAATGACTTCCTTTTAACAAAAACTCTCAATTCTCAGATTATTTTCTTTTTCAGGACACCATGGAAAATCAAGCGGGACTGACATACCATTCTGGGTTTGAAATGTTTCATTAATTATTGGTTTAAATATGTTGCATGTTTGAAAATGCTTAAATGAACCTTATTCTAATACATGTTAACCCTTTCAGTGTGTGAATTTGTGTGCCCCTAGTGGCAGAGTGTGGCACTGCGCCTGTCATCTCACTCTCACATGATCGCCTGCATTGGGGCCTGCACTGGGGCTTACATTGAGGATTTGTACTCATTTGTACTGATTTACCAGTTTCAAAAGGTGGCAGACATCCATTGGAGGACTCAGTGGATGACACGTAATACACCAAAGAAGAAGAACTCATTTCCTTTTCCTGTTTTTAGCATTTTAGCTGAGAAAACTAATATGTCCGCAATTGGTCACCGTCACATCAGCTTTGTACGCGGAAAATAGCCGCAGGATACAAGTGAAATTATATGGGATAATCATAAGACTTTGTAGATGTGGTAGAGATTTTAACATGACTGACAGAACGCAAAATAACAACCAGGATTGGTGAAAACGCAGTGGCCACGCCAGCCAGCCCCCCTTTGTCAAAAGTACGTGAGAATTTTCTGGGGGGGGGGGGGGGGGTATTTTTTTTTTTTATATTGTACTGATTTCTTGTTCATATACTTTGAAGATAAGATGATGAGGTACCTCTGTACAAAAAAACAGTGTCAAAAGACTGAACCATTCTGTCATAAACCCTCCATTGTCACCATGGGGTGAGACGCCGGCTCGGCGCTCAGCCCATGTCCCTTCTCATCCCTGCCTCTCATTGGGCAGCGTCTCAGCTGGCTCCCAGCTGTCAGTGTTACGGGACGGCTGGGGCCAATTAATCCTCATCAGCTGGGGCGCTGCTAATGAGGATAAAAAGGAGCAGCCTCAATCACTCGGGGCTGCGACATAAGCACTGCTAGGCTGGAGCTCCTTCGTCCGGCGCCAGCCTTTGTCTCATCATCCAGCATTACTCGTAAGTGTTTCCTGTAAGGAGTATTTGTGCCTCTGTACCCCCATGTCCGGTGCTAGCCCTCTACTCGCCTTACCGAATCACTTGGGAGCGTCACCTTGTAAGAGTGCCTGTGTATTGGAGTCCTATGCCGGTGCCAGCTCTCTGGCTGCTTAACCCGTGAGTGTTACCTGCTGTGAGTTCTCATGCTGTTATCCCTATGCCCGGTGCCAACTGTTAACTCTGTTGCTGTACTGCTCGTGAGTGTTACTGTGTATGAGCATCTGTGCTTTCCTCATCCCTTACCCCTGTCACCAATAAACATCACAACTCACTGGCTCGCCCTTGGCTCTCATTGTGTGGCTCCCCAGAGCCACACGTGACATCCATGCGTTGTACTATTACGCATGGAGGAGAGATGGAGAAATGGGGATTTAAGCACAGGGTTACCACACACACATTTATTGAACAACAGTTCAGGAAAACGCCATACAAATGGCTGAGCAGCTCGACTAACAAAGAGTTCTCTCAAAATGCTAGGCTATGCAGGGAGAGAGGGAAGCAGTTGTGCCACACTCAGAAACGCTACCAGCGTGGCAGCACAACTGACAGGAAAACGCTGAAGTTACTCAGCCTAGGCAAACCAAGTCCTCCAGTAGAACGACGAGCATACACCTTCCGAGACATGATGGCTAGACGGCGGAGCACAGCCATCTAGCGCATACAATGATCCAGTGGCGTCTGTCCAGCAAAAGAGCTGCTTTTGTACAGACGCCGCTGGCGTGGCAAATACAGAACACCTGGGCGAGGCGCGGAAAGGATGATTAGCGGGGCTGGGAACAGCTGGTGGAATCAGAGGGAAGGCGAGAGGGCATGGCTGGACCGACAAATTATCAGCAGCGTGAGAGAAAGTAGGTCATAACCGCAGACTAACAGCTGCCAGTCAGGCAATGGCAAGGATATAGAAGTTATTGTACTAATACACCAAAAATGCACATAATCAGTAAACCAAAACCCCCAAAGAGATCGAGACTGAGCCGGGGAAAGCCAAGCCAGCTCGGCTCATGACAGAGCCCCCCTTTAAGGGGTCGATTCCCAGACACCCAAGGTAACATCACCCCCCCCCCCCCAACAGGAGTAACAACAACAAACAACACGAACTTGGATGGGAGGTAGGGGGAACAGGAAGGAGGGAACACAACACCCCACCCAGGGTCCACAATTAATCCCCCCAAGTCCAAAGCCATAGCAGCTCGGGAGGCCGCCCTGAATCCCAAGGTCCAGCTGGCAGTTCGGCGAACCCAGTCAGGTGGCCTGCCAGAGAACACGGGCCATCTGGCCCAGAGACTCGGTCCCTCAGGCGGTCGGGCAGCGTTGTTGATCCACCAGGGCCAACGGGGTGAGGCAGGAGGCAGTCTGCCTACCGGGAAGCTCACTGGTGGGTGACCGGACCAAAGGGAGGGGACCCCCATGGCGTAGGACTGGGAGGAGAAGGGGACCACAGCGTTGAGTGGTGTGAAAAAGTATTTGCCCCTTCCTGATTTGTCATTTTTTTTGTGTTTGTCACACTTAAATGTTTCAGATCATAAAACAAATTTAAATATTGGACAAAGATAACACATGTAAACACAAAATGCAGTTTTTAAATGAAGGTGTTTATTATTAAGGGGAAAAAAATCCAAACCTACATGGCCCTGTGTGAAAAAGTGATTGCCCCCTAAACGTAATAACTGGTTGGGCCACCCTTTGCAGCAAGAACTGCAATCAAGCGTTTGCCATAATTGGCAATGAGTCTTTTACAGCACTGTGGAGGAATTTTGGCCCACTCATCTTTGCAGAATTGTTGTAATTCAGCCATATTGGAGGGTTTTCAAGCATGAATTGCCTTTTTCAGGTCATGCCACAGCATTTCAATCAGATTCAGGTCAGGACTTTGATTAGGCCACTCCAAAGTCTTCTGGTTTTTAAGCCATTCAGAGGTGGACTTGCTGGTTTGTTTTCAATCATTGCCCTGCTGCAGAACCCAAGTGCGCTTCAGCTTGAGGTCACGAACAGATGACCGGACATTCTCCTTCAAGATTTTTTGGTAGACAGCAGAATTCATGGTTCCATTTACCACAGCATGTCTTCCAGGTCCTGAAGCAGCAAAACAGTCCCAGACCATCACACTACCACCACCATATTTTACTGTTGGTATGATGTTCCTATTCTGAAATGCTGTGTTACTTTTACGGCGGATGTAATGGGACACACACCTTCCAAAAAGTTCATCTTTTGTCTCGTCAGTCCACAGAACATTTTCCCAAAAGTCTTGGGGATCATCAAGATGTTTTCTGGCAAAACTGAGATAAGATAAGATAAGATAAGATAAGCCTTTATTAGTCCCACAACGGGGAAATTCCAGGATTGCAACAGCACAGGGATAGCAACACTCAGAGCAACAATCAGAAGGCAAGAAAAAAAAAAAAAAAAAAAAAAAAAAAGCAAGCAAGAGCAGCTAATATACATATGTACGTATTACTATAAAATATATATATATATATACACACACACACAGACACACAGTGCAGAGCATTGTAGCTGGATGGAATAAATATATGAATATATGAACACACAGTGCAGAGCATTGTAGCTAGATGGAATAAATATGTAAATATATAAACACCCACAGTACAGAGCATTGCAGCTAGGTGGAATAAATATGCAAGTATATAAACACACACAGTGCGGAGCAATGTAGCTAGATGGAATAATATGTAGATATATAAATATATAAACACACCCAGTGCTGAGCATTGTAGCTAGATGGAATAAATATGTAAATATATAAACACACACAGTGCAGAGCATTGTTGCTAGATGGAATGAAACAGCATAACCGTCTACTTAGTTATCCTACATGGTATGATTATGTGCCCATACATATTCTCACCCTCCATAGCAACCGGTAAGTTCCAAGTTGTATGCCGGAGGGGACCATTGTGTAAGTCTATTGCATCTTTTGCATTCAAAAAACTATTAGTTTGTTACGTCTTTTTGCTATCTCTGCCTTTATAGATAAGCCTTTATGTTCTTTTTACTCAGTCTCTTTCTTATGGTAGAGTCATGAACAATGACTTTAACTGAGGCAAGTGAGGCCTACAGTTCTTTGGATGTTGTTGTGGGGTCTTTTGTGACCTCTTGGATGAGTCGTCACTGCACTCTTGGGGTAATTTTGATCAGTTGGCCACTCCTGAGAAGGTTCACCACTGTTCCATGTTTTTACCATTTATGGATAATGGCTCTCACTGTGGTTCGCTGGATTCCCAAAGCTTTAGAAATGTCTGGAAAATTGAACTCAGCTTTCAAAGATCTGATAAACACCAGTTAATTTATGTTTTAACAGGGGGGCAATCACTTTTTCACACAGGGACATGTAGGTTTGGATTTTTTTTTTTACCCTTAGTAATAAACACCTTCAATTAAAAACTGCATTTTGAGGACTTCCGGTCTGGACGCCATGGCGACTGCAGCTTAACACTGAAGCTCTCAGACCCAATCCAGGATAACACCTTGAAAATCAAACTTAACGGATTTTTGGAGGAGTGAAAATCAAAAGACAAAATCATCATGTCTAAAGGAAAACAGAAGAAACTGAAATTCTCCAGGCCAGGACACGTATCGGCCGGAGAATCTGAACTGGAAGATCTCCGTTCAGAAGACGAGGAACTGGTGATAGCTAACAAAAGGGTTAGCCTGAAATCACTATTTGAGGAGCTACGACGATTTCGCCGAGAAGTTACGGCCAAATTTCGGGAATTCAGAGAAGAATTGAAAAGGACAAACAGCAGAGTGGACCAGGCCGAGAACCGAATCTTGGAAACAGAAGATCGAATAAAAGTGCTTGAAGATTCTGTGCTAGACCTACGCAAAAGACAAGCAGCTATAGAGGCTAAGCTAACCGACCAAGAAGGAAAACAAAGAAGAGACAACATAAGAATTCATGGTCTGATAGAAGGAACCGAAAATGGTTTTAACTCAATGGCAGAATGCGTGGAATCCTTACTAAGAGAGAAATTGGATATTCCACAAACCACCGACTTGAAGATAGAAAAGGCACATCGTTCATTAGCCGCTAGGCCGGCGGCGGAAGCGCCCCCACGTTCGGTGTTGGTAAGATTTTCCAATTTCAAAATAAAACAAGAGGTTGTAAGACTGGCCTGGCAGAAAAAAGGATTTATGCACCAGGAGAGAAAAGTCTACGTGGAACACGATTACGCCCCGGAGGTCCTTAAAAAGCGCAGGGAATACAATGACGCGAAAAAGGTGTTAAGAGAGAAGAAATTGCGCTTTCAGACACCATTTCCTGCGAAGTTAAGGGTCTTCTACGGCGATGAAACGTGTCTCTATAATTCGGCGGAAGAAGCAACAGCTGACATGGCGAAAAGAGGGCTCCCGGTAACGGTATTTAAACCCGCAGCAGACCCGAGTGAGAAGATCAAAGCGCAAACATGGACAACACAAAGACCCTCAAAATCCACGGACCAGCAGCGGGAAACCCAGCACCAGAGCGTCGCGGATAAACTATCCGTTTTCAGGTTGGAATAGCGACCTTTTTTTTTTTTTTTTTTTTTCTTTTCTCTTGAATCAATCCGCACATCCAACCCCCCTCATACAAGGTAACAAACTTTAAAGGAGATGCATATTCAGCATGTGGTAAAACATTTCATGGAACAATCATATTATTTGAAACAAATAAGTCTTTGTAATAAAAAAAAAAAAAAAAAAAACCTTGTCAAAATAGAAATGTGACAATAATCCACATGTTCTCCTCATACTAACAAATACTGTTTTTGCGTGAATGTTTGATGTGATGGGGGTGGGAGGGTGCACACAATTTCACAGGGTTTAGGCATAAAAGGAAAAAAAAAATCATTACAAGTTTGGATTGGGTTCTGAAACTCACGTTAAAAGCATGGGACTACTTTCAGTGGTAAGAGAGGGCCCTCAACACGTAACAGAGTTTGAGGAATTTCCCTCAGGGCCTTCACTCCATCAAGGCTCTTACAGGGTCTTTAAAAAGACCTCAGCTCAGGAAGTTCTTCTGACAGCTTTTTGTTTTAAAGTTTTTTACACTATGTTCTTAATGTTTTTCTTGTTTTTAATGTTCTTTCAGTTTCTGAGTAGCACAAAAGAGGGCCACCACACAGTTATACTAAACAAAACAACACAATGGAGAAACAGGGTGTAACCAAAATAATTTCATATAATGTAAAAGGAATCCTGAATCCAGTTAAAAGATCCAAGATTCTAGGCAAAATGAAAAAAGACAAAGCAGGAATAATATTTTTACAAGAAACCCACCTAACAGACGTGGAACACAATAAACTCAGTAGACAAGGGTTTAAAATGATCTCTTCATCTTCATATAAATCAGGGAGGAGGAGGGGAGTAGCGACATTGATATCAACCAAAATTACATTTGAAAAAAAATCAGAACACAAAGATAAAGAAGGGAGATACAGTTTGGTAACTGGGCGGCTAGAGGGAGAAGATATCACCCTGCTGAATGTGTATGCTCCCCCAGGGGCTAACTGGAAATTTTATAAAAATGTATTCAACCTAATGATAACTAAAGCTCAAGGTTTAGTGATATGTGGTGGGGACTTCAATCTTAGACTGAATCCATACTGGGATGCTTCTGGTAATTCCCCACATCAAAATAACACCCAAAACAGGAAGACTCGGATGCTACTAAAAGAATTGGGAATCTGTGACGTGTGGAGGGAACTCAACCCCAGTGTAAAAGACTATACATTTTACTCAACTCCACATTCATCTTACTCAAGGATTGACTATTTTTTTATGTTTAATAGAGACATTGGAAGAGTAAAAACATGTAAAATAGGACTGATGGATCTCTCCGACCACAGTCCGATCTACATGGACTTAAATATCCAAAAATACACAAATAATACATTTTCTTGGAGGTTAAATTCAAATGTCCTGAAAGGACCATTGAAAGATGAATTGGAATCAGATATTCTCAGATATTTGGAAGATAACGATAATGGAGAAGTATCCCCTTTAATACTGTGGGATGCATGCAAAGCTGTAATAAGAGGAAAGATTATTGCAAAACTGGCAACCCAAAAGAAACTAAGACAAGAAAAACTATCCACATTAGAGTCAGAACTTAGGAACCTAGAAAAAGAACACAAAGGCAACACTCATTCTACTGACTCGCTCAAGATTAAGGAAATTAAAAACCAAATAAATGAGATCTACACAATAGAAATCCAGAAGAAACTTACATTTCTGAAACAAAAATACTATGAAGCAGGCAGTAAATCGGCAAAATTGCTAGCCTATAAATTGAGGAAACATCAAACAGAAAGAGCAATCTACAAAATCACAGACCCAGTATCAAAGGAAATAAAATTCAGAATTCAGGATATTCTTAAAAACTTCGAGAATTACTATAAGAACTTATACTCCCACAAAAAACATAAAAACGCATCCGAGGCATTCCTAAACACATTAAACCTTCCCCAACTTACGGAGTCACAAAATAAAACACTACTGTCAGAAATACATCCTAAAGAATTGGAAAAAGCAATTATGAAACTTAAAGCTAATAAATCCCCAGGAGCTGATGGCTATACAGCAGAGTGGTACAAAACCTTTAAACAGCAACTATCTCCTCTCCTCCTGAAAACATTTAATTATGTCCTCCACACAGGGGAAATCCCCCCCTCCTGGAGAGAAGGGGTCATTGCAGTTATACCTAAACCTGAAAAGGATAAACTAGAGTGCTCCAACTACAGACCAATCAGTGTACTAAATCAGGACTATAAGCTTTTTACCATTATCCTTGCCAAAAGGTTAGAAAATATACTGACAGACCTAATTCATTTAGACCAAACAGGTTTTATAAGACAAAGACAGACACAAGACAACATTCGACGCACTTTACACATAATTCATCATATAAAAAAATATAACTTAAATGCAGTCATATTGGGATTAGATGCTGAAAAAGCATTCGATTCGGTTGACTGGTCTTTTCTATATAGAATCTTATCCAGTTTCAATTTTCATAACAACTTCATTAGAACTATACAGGCATTATATAAAAAACCAACAGCTAAAATAAGGATTAACGGTAATTTATCATCATCTTTTGAACTGGAAAGAGGATGTCGTCAGGGCTGCCCCCTGTCTCCACTGCTCTTTGCAATCTTCATAGAACCTCTGAGCCAATGGATAAGACAAAACCAAAAAATTCAAGGTATTACACTTGGTCAGAAGGAACATAAAATAGCACTCTTTGCTGATGACATTTTAATATACCTAGGGCAGCCGGACACTTCTTTACCAGAACTAACCTCAGTTTTTTCAGAGTATGGAGATTTATCGGGGTACAAATTAAACATGCATAAAACCCAAGTTTTAACATTCAACTATGACCCAAATCATTATTCACTAAGCAAACTCAAAACTAACTGGGAGTCGGAATCTATGAAATATCTGGGGGTCAATATCCCGAAACAACTCAACAAAATTATATCACTAAACTATGATCCACTGGTGACAAAAATAAAATCTGACCTAGCAAGATGGAATATGATACCATTCTTGGGTACTGCACAAAGAATTGAAGCAGTCAAAATGAATATACTTCCACGTCTTCTATACCTTTTCCAAACAATACCGGTAGAACCTCCCAAAAAAACATGGCAGGAGCTGGACAGAAGGATCTCAAGATTCATATGGCAGGGCAAGAGACCTAGAATCAGATATAGAACCCTACAGCTAAACAAAGACAAAGGTGGGCTCGCGCTGCCAAATGTCAGGGACTACTTTAAAGCCGCACAAATTAAAACTTCAGTAGAGATATGTAACCCAGTCTACACTGCACAATGGAAGGAGATCGAATGCCAAATAACAAGTGACATCCCCCTACAGGCGATAATAGGGAACAATGCCTTACCTAAGCTTTTGAATAACACTAACCCGTGGATAGAGACCCCGCTAAAAATTTGGTTTAAGATAGTCAGAGAGAATCAAACTAAAGAGCCCTATCGACTTCTGCAATGGATTGCCTATGATCAGGACTTTACTCCTAATAAAACAGACACCAGATTTAAAAAGTGGAAGGAGAAAGGGCTGATAAAATATTACGATTTTTTTAAAGGGCAAATCTTAAGAAGTTTTGAAGATTTGAAAAAACAAGGCCTAATAAATCAAGACCTTTACAGGTTCTTCCAGCTTAGACACCACATAAACAATATACTCAAAAAGGAGGTTTTGGAAAGGGCCCAGTCAGGTGTTCTGAAGGTCTTCTTAATGGCATATAAAGGGATCCCAGGGATCAGATACATTTCTAAAATATACCAAGGTCTTCAAGACTTAAAAGGAGACAACACATCTTATATAAAAGAGAGATGGGAAAAAGAGGGGAATTTCACTTTACAACTGGAAACATGGGAAAAGCTAAATAAACAACAATGGAAAAGTACCTCATCCCTGCAGTGGAGAGAATTTGGATGGAAAAACTTGGCAAGATTTTTCAGAACACCTGCACAAAACAAATTTACCCATAAGGGATTGAACTGTTGGCGCTTGTGTGGTGAAAAGACTGCAAATCATTTTCATGTGTTTTGGTCATGCCCAGTTATCCACCAATATTGGACCAAGGTACAGACAATATTGGGGAAAATATTCAAAATTACAGTTCCCTTTTCTTTTGTAACTTTGTATTTGGGTTTACTACCGGACTCACTGGAAAGACGAGGAGAAAAATACTTATTCAATGTTTTAATATTGGCAAGCAAAAAAGCTCTAACTAAAAAATGGATGTTGAAGGACTGTCCTTCACCTGAAGATTGGATTAACGTGATCCAAGACATTTACTCGATGGAAAAGTTGACATTCGCACTGAGACAGGACATGGATGGGTTCATGAACTTTTGGCAACCCTGGACCGCATATGTGTCTTCCATTAGATCTAATCTTTGACAAATACCATTTCAGTAATGGTTCCGCTCTTTGTTCCAACGCTACTCAGATGCTCTTTTATCTTTATTTACTTACTTTTTCTTTTTGTTTGTTTTTTACTGGTTTGTTTGGGTTTTTTTTATTTGTTTTTTGTTTTTTTTTCTCTTTAATTTCACTTTTTCTTTCACTTTAAAAAAAAAAAAAAAGGGGGTGTTGTAAGAATTAATCTTCCAATGTTGTTAGATATCAGAAAATAAGGGAACATGTGATGAAAATGTAAACAATGCATTGCTGTAACGACCTGTATACCCTTTACAAAAACTTAAATAAAAAAAAAAAAAACTGCATTTTGTGTTTACTTGTGTTATCTTTGTCTAACATTTAAATTTGTTAGATGATCTGAAACATTTAAGTGTGACAAACATACAAAAAAATGAGAAATCAGGAAGGAGACAAATACTTTTTCACACCACTGTATATATATTCCATAGATTAAATTTAAAAAAATGTCATACACACCATGTTATCACCAAACAAATACTCTACATTGTCCTCTTACATATATATTTTCTTTTTTTAATTATCCCTTCTCTCTATTTCTCTTTCATTCCTGCATGTCTGAACTGAGTTTTGATCTAAAAACATGTTTTCACCAGCATTTCAGTCAACGTTTGCTAAAGGAGCTTAACTTAGACTGACTTAAGCAAACTCTTCATAACTTAGAGGAACTTTTACAAACTGAGCACAACTTTCATCAATGTTTATTTCCAAATGTTGGCAAATTTTCAGCATGCTGAAAATTCTCAACAAATACAACTTTCACCAACAAACACCAACTATCATTAACGTTCATCAACTTTTGCCAGCAGAGCCAGACGTTTGCCAAAACGTCAGTAAAAGTTGGTCCAAACATTGTAGTGTGAACCCACCCAAAAAAGCAGTTCCAGGATGGCAGGAAGCCTCCACAAACGCTGATCTTTATGTGAGTGTCACCTGACGCTGGTGTCAGCTGACCTGCGCTGAGTATTCGTTTGCTGAAGTTAACCTAAGTTGGCAGCTGCTACACATACGCTAGCTTAAGTTGGCAAAAGTTTGACAACGCTGAATGCAACGCTGGCAAATGCTAGCAAAAGTTCATAAAAGTTTGTAAAAGTTCGCAAAAGTTGGTGTGTGCTTACAAACGTAATTTCACCAACGTTTGGACTGATTTCTCTGATTTTTCACGTCAGTAAAAGCTGGTCCAAACGTTATAGTGTGAACCCAGCTTAAGAAATGGAAAGTCCTGGAATGGCCGAGTCAAAGCCCAGATCTTAATCCCAAGGTGCTGTGGGATAACTTGAAATGGGCTGTACATGCAAGAAACCCCTCAAACATCTCACAGCTGAAAGAATTCTGTGTTAAGGAGTGGGGCAAACTTTCCTCAAACCAATGTCAGAGACTGGTAGATGGCTACAAGAAGCGTCTCACTGAAGTTATTTCAGTCAAAGGGGGTAACACTAGCTATTAGGCGGTAGGGTGTCTTAACTTTTTCCTCAGAAAACGCATTTTTGTTGATGTCTTTTGTTTAATAAGTAAAACAAGGTAATTTTTTGTTATTTACCTGCAATTAAATCACCTTCTTTTTCAGAGATAAACAAAAACAAAATTAGACATCAATATGTGGACATTTCTTCATAAAGAACTGAATATTTAATGTGGTGTCCTTATTTTTTCACATGAATAAGTTTACCTTCATTTGTGTTTTGTTCAATGACAACTTAAACCACTTTCTGAAACTGATATAATGCTGCATTTTAATGTCTCTCAGTAGATTCAATTTCTGTACACAAAAGCATAAAAAAAGGTTTACCTGATGAACTGTGGTTCACTGACGACTCTGCCAACTTCCTAAAAGACAGACACAGTTTCCAGCGTTAAACCGTTTTCCCCAGTAAACACATCTGTGGAGTTACACTTAGGAAAAGACTCACTGGTTTTTCAGTTCTCCCTTCCCAACAGGCGGGAGGTTTACCCTCTGCAGAAACCTGATCAGGATGCTGTGGCACTTGTAGAACTTAGCGTGGCATTTCTTGCAGATGAACTCCGATAGCCGAGGGTCCCTGTCCAGCTGGACCCCGACTAATCTTTGGAAATCCGTGTGGAACAGCAGCGGTGACTGCGCCGCCATGTCTGACTCATTGTCAACAACAGGGAGGGGTTGCTGAGGCCACTTGTTGAAGGCGTGTCGCAGGCTACGTGGGGAGAACTTCCCATGGCAGAGGCGACATACAGCAGCAGACAGTCTACCTGCTGGGGGACAATACCCAAAGTTCATCTTTTTTTTTTTCCTCCTCGGCTGTTCTTAAAGCAAAACTATGTAAGATTGTCACTTTAAAATAATGTTTACAAAAATGATGGTATGATCGTACAGTGGGCCCTCACTGCAGCAGCTCTGTTCTTGGTACAAACACTGAAAGGAGTACAACTACGACGACTACGACCTCAGTCCCAACAGCCAATCACAGAGCACAACTTTAGCCACAAACAACTTAGTACTCTGTGATGGGCTGTTGGGACTGAGGCCATAGTTGTCATAGTTGTAGTCTTTTCAGTGTTCCTACCTGGAACAAAAAAGTTACATAGTACAAGAAAAACCTGAGATCTTGGACTAAGTGTGAAGAAAGAGAACACATCAATATTTTCAAACTTATTTAGCCTCTCAGGACAGTTTATAATTCAGCAATAATACACGAGAGGGAGTGCAGTATCAATGAATATAGTAACTGTGGTGATTCGTCATAGGCCCACTGTGAAGCAGAGGGCTGAACACATCACTGTATTTACAGTGGCTATAAAAAGTCTACACACCCCTGTTCAAATGCCAGGTTTTTGTGATGTAAAAAAATGAGACCAAGATAAACCACTTCAAAACTTTTTCCACCATTAATGTGACCTATAACCTGTACAACCCAATTGAAAAACAAACGGAATTCTTTTAAGGGGAAAAATAAAAAATCAAAAACTTACAATAACCTGTATGCATAAATATGCACACCCTTAAACTAATACTTTGTTGCAGCACCTTTGGCTTTTATTACAGCACTCAGTCTTTTTTGGGTAGGAGTCCATCAGTGTGGCACATCTTGATGTGGCAATATTTGCCCACTCTTCTTTGCGAAAACACTTCAAATCTGTCAGAATGTGAGGACATCTCCTGTGTATAGCCCTCTTCAGATCACCCCACAGATGTTCAATCGGATTCAGGACTGGACTCTGGCTGGGCCATTCCAAAACCTTAATCTTCTTCTGGTGAAGCCATTCTTTTTTTTGATTTGGATGTTTGCTTTGGGTCACTGTCATGCTGAAAGATGAAGTTCCTCTTCATCTTCAGCTTTCTAGCAGAAGCCTGAAGGTTTTGTGCCAACACTGACTGGTATTTGGAACTGTTCATAATTCCCTCTACCTTGACTAAGGCCCCAGTTCCAGCTGAAGAAAAACAGCCCCAAAGCATGATGCTGCCACCACCATACTTCACTGTAGGTATGGTGTTCTTTTGGTGGTGAGCAGTGTTGTGTTTATGCCAATATACCTTTTGGAATTATGGCCAAAAAGTTCAACCTTGATTTCATCAGACCAGAACACATTTTCCCACATGGGTTTGGGAGATTTCAAATGTATTTTTGCAAAATGTAGCCGGGCTTGGATGTTTTCCTTCGTAAGATAAGGCTTCCGTCTTGCCACCCTAGACGGGAGATTGTTGTCACATGTACAAAACAGCCAGTACTTGCCAGAAATTCCTGCAGCTCCTTAAGTGTTGCTGTTGGCCTCTTGGCAGCCTCCCTGACCAATTTTCTTCATGTCTTTTCAGCAATTTTGGAAGGCTGTCCAGTTCTTGGTAATGTCACCATTGTGCCATATTTTCTCCACTTGATGATGACTGTCTTCACTGTGTTTCCATGGTATTTTTAATGTCTTGGAATTTCCTTTTGTACCCTTCTTCTCCTGACTGATACCGTTGAACAATGAGATCCCTCTACTGCTTTGGAAGCTCTCTGCAGACCATGGCTTGTGCAGTAAGATGTGACTACAAAATGTCAGGAAAAGCCTACGAGAACAGCTGAGCTCAGAGGCACTTTAAATGGTGGCAAGTGTGTGCTGACTGCCATTTAACATGAGTTTGGATGTGACTGGCTACTTCTGAAAATAGCCATATCCCCAGTATAACAGGGTGTGCACATTTATGCAAACAGGTTATTGTAGGTTTTTATTTTTTTTTTCCCCTTAAAAGATTTCAGTTTGTTTTTCAATTGGGTTGTACAGGTTATACACACGTGGACAAAATTGTTGGTACCCCCTCTGTTAAATGAAAGAAAAACCCACAATGGTCACAGAAATAACTTGAATCTGACAAAAGTGGTCATAAATAAAAAGTAATGAATTAACCAATAAAAATCAGACAATGCTTTTTGAATTGTGGTTCAACAGAATTATTTTAAAAAACAAACTCATGAAACAGGCCTGGACAAAAATGATGGTACCCTTAAACTTAATATTTTGGTGCACAACCATTTGAGGCAATCACTGCAATCAAAACGATTTCTGTAACTGTCAATGAGACTTCTGCACCTCTCAGGCAGCAGATATTTTGGCCCACTCCTCATGAGCAAACTGCTCCAGTTGTCTCAGGTTTGAAGGGTACCTTCTCCAGACGGCATGTTTCAGCTCCTTCCACAGTTGTTCAATAGGATTTAGATCAGGGCTCATAGAAGTGGCCACTTTAGAATAGTGCATTGTTTCGCTCTTAGCCAATCTTGGTGGTTGTTTTTAGCTGTGTGTTCTGGGTCATTATCATTTGCAAGACCCATGACCTGCGACTGAGACCAAGCTGTCTGACACTGGGCAGTACATTTCTCTCTAGAATACCTTGATAGTCCTTGAGATTTCATTGTACCCTGCAAAGATTCAAGACACCCTGTGCCAGATGCAGCAAAGCAGCCCCAGAACATAACAGAACCTCCTCCATGTTTTCACAGTAGGGACAGTGTTCTTTTCCTTTGGTATGCTTCAGGTGATCCCACTGAGGAGGCAAATTACACATGCACAGACACACCTATCTTGTGAAGACCCCAATTCTGTAGCTCCGCGAGACATTAAATGCACACAGCCACACATGCAGTTTGCAGTTCTTGCAAAGGCACCAAGAAAAGCAATGATCACTAAGCTGACCAACACGCTCCTCAAGACAACACTGCTCAGTCTCACTCAGCATGATAAAATCTGACCAAGAAAAGTTGACGCACACATCATAAAGCCGAGCACCAATGAAAAATATTTTCACAATCATATGAAGAGTTAAAAATAAAAAACAGCACACAGGCATAGACGCAGTGGGAGAAATATATATTTTAACTCACCAGCTACTGTGTCTTTCATGGCTCTGGATAAATTCTTCCAAGTCATCAAATCCGGTTGCAATCCAGGGTTATTACTAGAGATTGCCTCATCAAACAAAATGCAAGACCAACAAAATAGTTTATAGCCTAGCATTGGCATGCCAGTTAGCCATTCTACTCATCATCCCACTGCGTCAGACTTATTTATAATGTTCAGTTTTGGAATAGGCTTTGGGCTAGGTTTTATTAGCTGAAACTGGTGTTCAAATTGTAGTTTCCAAAAACTTGTTAGTTAAATAAATACTTGGAAGGATATCCCCCTCCATAGCTTCTAGTGCTCACAGGTTGAAATCAAAGGTTGACATGCGGGATACAGTGATGTTGGCAAAAGACCAGTTGCGATTTGCTGAAAAGTAAGAGGCTCACCTCCTTTCCCTTTCTTTCAATACAACAATTTAAGAGAATTTTCCACAGCAACAAGTACAATACATTTATTATCACAATGTATGCATCATTTCTTCTCTTTTTCCTTCCTAATTTCCTCCTTTGCCTCCTCTGACGAGCCACCACTGTTGACAGGAAGTAAAGACAGCGGAACACTTCTATTTACTGTAAAGTCCTTTGGCCGAGTATATCACAGATTTTTGTATGCGACAGAGCAATGTTAAGTTAGCTCAGGTAAGGTAAGGTAAGCTAAGGTAACTCACCGTCAGACAACTGTTTTTCTTAAAATAAAAGCAACTAATTTTTGACCTCCTGAATTATTTGATCATTTCATTGTTAATGCCATTTCAGCAGCACATTTTGAAATCATGCATCTCCTACGGATAAGAACACATGAAGAAACACAGCATGTGCTGGGATTTTCAATTATGAAATGACACATTTGGAACAGTTATAAAGCTAATCACCTGCCATTTTAATTATAATATGATGATACACTTAGTTTTTTTTTATACATAGGGTTGGGTTTTTTTTTAATTTTTAATTTTTTAATTTTTTTTTTAAAATTTAAAAAAACAAAAATTAATTTTTTTTTAAAATTTCATCCACATTTGCATTTTAATCTAGTACAGTGCATCCGGAAAGTATTCACAGCGCTTCACTTTATCCACATTTTGTTATATTACAGCTTTATTCCAATATGGAAGAAATTCATTTTTTCCTCAAAATTCTACACACAATACCCCATAATGACAATGGTGAAAAAAAGTTATTTTGAGATATTTGCAAATTTATTAAAAATAAAAAACTACAAAATCATATGTACTTAAGTATTCACAGCCTTTGCTCAAGTACCTTGTTGAGCACCTTTGGCAGCAATTACAGCCTCAAGTCTTTTTGATGATGCCAACAAGCTTGGCACACCTATCTTTGGGCAGGTTTCACCCCATTCCTCTTTGCAGCACCTCTCAAGCTCCATCAGGTGGATGGGAAGCATTGGTGCACAAGCCATTTTCAGATGTCTCTGGAGATGTTCATTGGATTCAAGTCTGGCTCTGGCTGGGGCCACTCAAGGACATTCACAGAGTTGTCCTGAAGCCACTCCTTTGGTATCTGGCTGTGTGCTTAGGGTGTTTGTCCTGCTGAAAGATGAACTGTCGCCCCATTCTGAGGTCAAGAGCGCTCTGGAGCAGGTTTTCAATCCAGGATGTCTCTGTACATTCCTGCCATTCATCTTCCCCTCTATCTTGACTAGTCTCCCAGTTCCTGCCGCTGAAAAACATCCCCACAGCATGATGCTGGCCATCACCATGCTTCACACTGGAGCTCTGACCGAGTGACCAACAGGTTTTTGGTCACCTCCCTGACTAAGGCCCTTCTCCCTCGATTGCTCATTTTTAACGGCCGACCAGTTCTAGGAAGAGTCCTGGTGTTTCCGAACTTCTTCCATTTACGGATGATGGAAGCCACTGTGCTCATTGGGACCTTCAACGCAGCAGAAATTTTTTTGTACCCTTCCCCAGATTTGTGCCTTGAGACAATCCTGTCTCAAAGGTCTACAGACCAGTCCTTTGACTTCATGTTTGGTTTGTGCTCTGACATGCACTGTCAACTGTGAGACCTTATACAGTGGTGTAAAAAAGTGTTTGCCCCCTTCCTGATTTCTCATTTTTTTGTATGTTTGTCATGTTTCAGATCATCAAACAAATTTAAATATTAAAGATAACACAAGTAAACACAAAATGCAGTTTTTAAATGAAGGTATCATTAAGGGTAAAAACAATCCAAACCTACATGGCCCTATGTGAAGAAGTGATTCCCCCCCCCCCCATGTTAAGACTTTTGGGAAAATACTCTGTGGACTGACGAGACAAAAGTTGAATTTTTTGGAAGGTGTGTGTCCCATTACATCCGGCATAAAAGTAACACAGCATTTTCAGAAAAGGAACATCATACAGTAGTAAATATGTGGTGGTCGTGTCATGGTCTGGGGCTGTTTTGCTGCTTCAGGACCTGGAAGACTTGCTGTGGTAAATGGAACCATGAATTCTGCTGTCTACCAAAAATCCTGAAGGAGAATGTCTGGCCATCTGTTTGGACCAAAAGCTGAAGGGCACTTGGGTTCTGCAGCAGGACAATGCGGCATGAAATAAAGCGGCGTTGGTGAAGGTTTTAAGTAGAGTTTATTAAATCATACCGCCTTCACAGGATCCCCGCTCCGATGCAAGTGTGAGCAGACCGGAGCGGGATCCTCAGGCTCTCAGAGGAGGAGACACAAAGTGTGTGTCTGCAGCAGTTGAAGGAATCAGAGCAATGAGAGAATGAGCATGGATTACAGTGCAGTATATATACCCAACTACAACAATACATAAAAGAGCATTCCCCAGCAGTGGGTATGATCAAAGAGACTGCAGAACAGGCATGAGACATTTTGCCTTTGAGAGACATACATCACAATAGGCAGATTGCTGGCCTTTGCTCCAGCTGCAAGACAAAGAGGTTACAAGGCACATCTACATACTGATCTCAGTCTCTAGGTCACAGTAAGGACAGGACGCATGAACACAATGCATGAAAGGCACATTAACATCACAGAAGTGAGCCAGAAGAAGCGGGCTGCCTGTAGACAATTAATACTACACATTTCAGCTGTTCTGATAATTGCTCTAGCCGAGCGCTGTGTCTGTCCAGTCTGTTGTGGGGGTTACACCAATCCGCCACACATAAAGGCTTATCTCAGTTTTGCCAGAAAACATCTTGATGATCCCAAAGACTTTTGGGAAAATACTCTGTGGACTGACGAGACAAAAGTTGAATTTTTTGGAAGGTGTGTGTCCCATTACATCCGGCATAAAAGTAACACAGCATTTCAGAAAAGGAACATCATACCAGTAGTAAAATATGGTGGTGGTCGTGTCATGGTCTGGGGCTGTTTTGCTGCTTCAGGACCTGGAAGACTTGCTGTGGTAAATGGAACCATGAATTCTGCTGTCTACCAAAAAATCCTGAAGGAGAATGTCTGGCCATCTGTTCGTGACCAAAAGCTGAAGGGCACTTGGGTTCTGCAGCAGGACAATGATCCAAACACACCAGGCAAGTCCACCTCTGAATGGCTTAAAAAACAAAATGAAGACTTTGGAGTGGCCTAATCAAAGTCCTGACCTGAATCTGATTGAAATGCTGTGGTATGACCTTAAAAAGGCAATTTGTGCTTGAAAACCCTCCAATGTGGCTGAATTACAACAATTCTGCAAAGATGAGTGGGCCAAAATTCCTCCACAGGGCTGTAAAGACTCATTTTATCGCAAATGCTTGATTGCAGCTGTTGCTGCTAAGGGTGGCCCAACCAGTTATTACGTTTTGGGGGAATCACTTTTTCACACAGGGCCATGTAGGTTTGGATTTCTTTCCCTTATAAATAAACACCTTCATTTAAAACTGCATTTTGTGTTTACTTGTGTTATCTTTGTCAAATATTTAAATGTGTTTTGATGATCTGAAACATTTAAGTGTGACAAACATACAAAAAAATAAGAAAGCAGTGAAGGGGGCAAACACTTTTTCACCCCACTGTCATGGACAGGTGTGTGCCTTTCCAAATCATGTCCAATCAACTGAATGTACCACAGGTGGACTCCAATTAAGCTGCAGAACACCTCAAGAATGATCAGTGGAAACAGGATGCACCTGAGCTCAATTTTGAGCTACATGGCAAAGGCTGTGAATATCTACTATATGTACATGTGATTTTCTTAGATTTTTATTTATTTATTTTTGTAATTCAACTTTTTTATTTTCTCAACAAAAAATAAGCACAGTGACAGCATTCTTAAAAATTAAATCAACAGGTCTTGGGTAGATACACATTCCCATATCCAAAACAATCTGTGCAGCCATACAAAAGAAAGATTACCATCTTTCCAATCTAGAAGCTTCTTTAAAATATAAAACTCTTGACCATGACCTATTAAAAGTTTTCACAGTCATTGTTAATTCTGGCTAACATTTCTTCATATGCCATGACTTCTAGCATTTGTGTCAACCACATTTTAAAATCAGGAGGTGATGGACTTTTCCAGCATCTGAGGATCACTCGGGCCGCAGTAACAACCCCTAAGTTTATCACAACAAAATCATATTTTGATAGATTTGGCATTTCTGTTCTGTTCCCTAAAAGGCATAACCTTGGGGATTTAGGCACCGTCCTATCCACCCATTTTCCAATATGTTCCACAATCTTTTCCCAAAATGGACTCACAAGTGCACATTCTCAAATTGCATGTAAACAGGTTCCTGCTTCTGTTTGACATTTCCAGCAAAGATTATTGGCCATTCGGCCCATTCTGTGGAGCTTAGATGGAGTAAAATAAAACTTATGTATTCATTTATACTGAATAAATTTTCCCCTAGGTTATTTTATAAATTTCCCTGTTGTAGCGGTTTGATTAAACCCCCCACAACACACAAACAGAACACAGAGACAGTCAGCTCGCACTCCTGGGGTTTGTTCTGCTGCACGCTGAGTTTACAGCCTTGAAGTTAAAGTGTTCATGCATTTTGCCCTTACTGTGACCTAGAGACTCAGATCAATATGTAGATGTGCTGGTTAGCCTCTTTGTCTGACACTTGGAGCGAGGTCTAGCTAATCTGCCCATTGTGATGTATGTCTTACAAATGCAAATACCTCCTGCCTGTTCTGTTGTCCCTTTGATCATTCTAAACTGTGGGGTACGTCTCTTTGATGTATTGTTATGATCAAGTATTTAAGGTGCAACTCTGTAACGCAATCTCTCTCTCTCAATCTGACTTCAACCCTGCTGCAGGACACAGATTTTGTGTCCCCTCTTCACTGAGAGCCTGAGGAATTCGGCTTCAGCCTGCTCACGCTATGGCTGGAGCCGAGTTCCCGTGACGGCGGTATGATTAATAAAACCTGCTTAAAACCACAGCATCACTGCTTATTTTTGCATGCCGCCTCACTGGTGACCCCTCGAACATGCACACGTTTTGTGCGAAAGCAACCTTCCGAGCTGGACAGCCACACAGCTGCGTTGGTGGCCCCTTGAAGACGCACACGTTTTGTGCAACGCAGCCTTCTGTTTTGGATAGCCACGCTGGCGAACCGACGCTAAAAAAAACGAGCGGCCAGCGAACGCAACACCCGGGCATGAATGCTCCGTCGCCTGAGATCTGCACAACCACGCTGGACCGGCCGCTCTCACTGAGAGCGCACGCACCTCGTCCTCTCTCCACGACGGCAACCTCCAGGGCCGACGGGGAGCGCAGCGCGTGGAACTGAACGCACCATGGCCGCACGAGCGACAACGATCGTCTCCTCCCTCTCACCGCTCCAACGCAGCTGCACGAGCCCGGGGCACAAAGATCGTCTATTGCCTCGCACCGCTCCAACGCGCCTCCACGAGCCCGAGGGACGGCAGATCGTCTACTTCCTCACACCGCTCCAACGCAGCTGCATGAGCCTGAGGAACAAAAGATCGTCTATTCCCTCTCCCGCCGCTCCAATGCCTCTGCACGGGCCTGAGGGACTAAAGATCGTCTATTTCCCTCAACGCTCCAACGCACCAGTGGCCAAATCTACAGCAACAGCTCAACCTGGATTTTATTGGCGCCGTCTGCGCTGATCTCCGCAAGTTTCGGCACCCTGACTCACCACTTCCAGCGGCCCACACCCACGCACTGGAACCCCCGCGCACGCATCGGGGAGGTTACAAGGACGGCGCATCACGCATGGGACAAGGTAACGGCTCCACAGACTGCCTTCCTCCTTCGCCGCTGCCTTTCAGGGCTGCTCGCTCACCCTGAGGCACGCTTGCAGCATACTGGAAGATATTGTTAACAGTCTCACGCACGCCACTGACCGCCATCGTCCTCCCGCCGCCGCCACAGAACCTTCAGGGTTGCGTCGTTCACCCGGAAGCAAGCACGGCAGCTCGCCCACTGGATTTTTTAATGGTCTTAGCCACGGCACAACGGGATTTCAGCCGTCAGCTGTTCCCGGGAGCTTTGGGGTTGCTTCAGCACCCAAAGCCAACAGTCCCTATGCTTTGTTTACTTTTTTCTCTTACAGCCGCTCCCGCTTTTCTTCATGGCCACGAGAGGAGTCAGAGACTAAATTTTTCTTCTTGTGGACCGCTGCACGTTCAACGGACCAGCCCTTCGACATTGCGGACCCACAAGCAATTTTTGCGCGGCTCAGGACGATTTCACAGCTCCTGCCGGCACTTAATACCCCTCCCCACCCCCCCCCCCTCCGCCTTGCAGCGAGCTCTCCACAGCTCGCTCACACAGATGGATCATCGAGGTCGCGGCCCCCTACCTGTTTCCCTCTGGGGGGGAGCGTGTGTGCGGTTCGGTTTTAAACCCCACAACAGACTAAGGACACTCAGCCCTCTTTCTCTGTTTTCCTGCTACCCTACTGGAATGCAATGTGCCATTCATGTATTTGTGATGCAAACATGCATGTATTGTGATGTAATGCGCCATTCGGTATAGTGTGCATATGGCTTGTCCTTACTGTGCTTTTTCTGAGCATCTTACATATGTAGATGTGCTTTGGTGTATTAATGTCTACAGGTAGACGAGTTTCTTCTGTCTCACCTATGTGATGTTAATCGTTGCCTTTCATGCATGGTATTCACATCGCGGAGCAGCAAACACTTTTGGTGCGACTGGCCCCCCCCCTCCTGCACAGAGCTTTTCCCTGCTTGCTGCCCAGACTGCAACATCGAGGTCACGGTCCCCTACCGTTTCCCTCTTGGGGGGGAGCAGTGTAGCGGTTTGATTAAACCCCCCACAACACACAAACAGAACACAGAGACAGTCAGCTCGCACTCCTGGGGTTTGTTCCGCTGCACGCTGAGTTACAGCCTTGAAGTTAAAAGTGTTCATGCATTTTGCCCTTACTGTGACCTAGAGACTCAGATCAATATTGTAGATGTGCTGGTTAGCCTCTTTGTCTGACACTTGGAGCGAGGTCTAGCTATATCTGCCCATTGTGATGTATGTCTTACAAATGCAAATACTCCTCCTGCCTGTTCTGTTGTCCCTTTGGATCATTCTAAACTGTGGGGTACGTCTCTTTGATGTATTGTTATGATCAAGTATTTAAGGTGCAACTCTGTAAACGCAATTCTCTCTCTCTCAATCTGACTTCTAAAACCCTGCTGCAGGACACAGATTTTTGTGTCCCCTCTTCACTGAGAGCCTGAGGAATTCGGCTTCAGCCTGCTCACGCTATGGCTGGAGCCAAGTTCCCGTGACGGCGGTATGCTTAATAAACCCTGCTTAAAAACCATCAGCATCACTGCTTATTTTTGCATTGCCGCCTCACTGGTGACCCCTCGAACACGCACACGTTTTGTGCCGAAAGCAACCTTCGAGCTGGACAGCCACACAGCTGCGTTGGTGGGCCCCTTGAAAGACGCACACGTTTTGGCAACGCAGCCTTCTGTTTTGGATGGCCACGCTGGCGAAACCGACGCTAAAAAAAACGAAGCGGCCAGCGAACGCAACACCCGGGCATGAATGCTTCCGTCGCCTGGAGATCTGCACAACCACGCTGGACCGGCGCTCTCACTGAGAGCGCACGCACCTCGTCCTCTCTCCACGACGGCAACCTCCAGGGCCTGACGGGGAGCGCAGCGCGTGGAACTGAACGCACCATGGCCGCCACGAGCGACAACGATCGATCTCCTCCCTCTCACCGCTCCAACGCAAGCTGCACGAGCCCGGGGCACAAAGATCGTCTATTGCCTCGCACCGCTCCAACGCGCCTCCACGAGCCCGAGGGACGGAGATCGTCTACTTCCTCACACCGCTCCAACGCAGCTGCATGAGCCTGAGGAACAAAAGATCGTCTATTCCCTCCCGCCGCTCCAACGCCTCCTGCAACGGGCCTGAGGGACTAAAGATCGTCCATTTCCTCTCAACGCTCCAACGCACCATGGCCAAATCTACAGCAACAGCTCAACCTGGATTTTATTGGCGCCGTCTGCGCTGATCTCCGCCAAGTTTCTGCACCCTGACTCACCACTCCAGCGGCCCACCCACGCACTGAACCCCCGCGCACGCATCGGGGAGTTACAAGGACGGCGCATCACGCATGGGACAAGTAACGGCTCCACAGACTGCCTTCCTCCTCGCCGCTGCCTTCAGGGCTGCTCGCTCACCTGAGGCACGCATGCAGCATACTGGAAGGATTTGTTAACAGTCTCAGCCACGCCACAGACCGCCATCGTCCTCCGCCGCCGCCCACAGAACCTTCAGGGTTGCTCGTTCACCTGAAGCAAGCACGCAGCTCGCCACTGGATTTTTTAATGGTCTTAGCCACGGCACAACGGGATTTCAGCCGTCAGCTGTTCCCAGGAGCTTTGGGGTTGCTTCAGCACCCAAAGCCAACAGTCCCAAGGCTTTGTTTACTTTTTCTCTTACAGCCGCTCCTGCTTTTCTTCATGGCCACGAGAGGAGTCAGAGACTAATTTTTCTTCTTGTGGACCGCTGCACGTTCAACGGGACCAGCCCTTCGACATTGCGGACCCACAAGCAATTTTTGCGCGGCTCAGGACGATTTCACAGCTCCTGCCGGCACTTACTACCCCTCCCCTCCCTCCCCCTCCGCCTGCAGCGAGCTTCTCCCACAGCTCGCTCACACAGATGGATCATCGAGGTCGCGGCCCCCTACCGTTTCCCTCTTGGGGGGGGAGCGTGTGTGGCGGTTCGTTTTAACCCCACAACAGACTAAGGACACTCAGCCCTCTTTTCTCTGTTTTCCTGCTACACTACTGAGATGCAATGTGCCATTCATGTATTTGTGATGCAAACATGCATGTATTGTGATGTAATGCGCCATTCGGTATAGTGTGCATATGGCTTGTCCTTACTGTGCTTTTTCTGAGCATCTTACATATGTAGATGTGCTTTGGTGTATTAATGTCTACAGGTAGACGAGTTTCTTCTGTCTCACTATGTGATGTTAATCGTTGCCTTTCATGCATGGTATTCACATCGCGGAGCAGCAAACACTTTTGGTGCGACTACCCCCCCCCCCCCCTCCTGCACAGAGCTTTTCCCTGCTCGCTGCCCAGACTGCAACATCGAGGTCACGGTCCCCTACCGTTTCCCTCTTGGGGGGGAGCAGTGTAGCGGTTTGATTAAACCCCCCACAACACACAAACAGAACACAGAGACAGTCAGCTCGCACTCCTGGGGTTGTTCCGCTGCACGCTGAGTTTACAGCCTTGAAGTTAAAGTGTTCATGCATTTTGCCCTTACTGTGACCTAGAGACTCAGATCAATATGTAGATGTGCTGGTTAGCCTCTTTGTCTGACACTTGGAGCGAGGTCTAGCTAATCTGCCCATTGTGATGTATGTCTTACAAATGCAAATACCTCCTGCCTGTTCTGTTGTCCCTTTGATCATTCTAAAACTGTGGGGTACGTCTCTTTGATGTATTGTTATGATCAAGTATTTAAGGTGCAACTCTGTAACGCAATCTCTCTCTCTCAATCCGACTTCAACCCTGCTGCAGGACACAGATTTTGTGTCCCCTCTTCACTGAGAGCCTGAGGAATTCGGCCTTCAGCCTGCTCACGCTATGGCTGGAGCCGAGTTCCCGTGACGGCGGTATGATTAATAAAACCTGCTTAAAACCACAGCATCACTGCTTATTTTTGCATGCCGCCTCACTGTGTTTCAATATTTTCGACCAGTCCTCATCTTCAAATTTGCACCCTAAATCCTTCTGCCAAGTGGTTCTCAGATTTTAGCAAACATCTTTGTTTTAAATTGTTACATATCTTGAAAATTAAAGATGCCCTGTGCACCATACCAGGCCTTTCTAAAAATTGTAATACTGAATTCCCTTCTTGAAAGAACTGACCCTTAACAATACACTCTAATTGTAATATTTCCAATAGTTACCTTTGTTGTCTAAATTATATTTTTGTTGTAAGTTCTGGAAAAGACATTAACACTCCATCGTGATACAAGTCACTTACACACGTGGACAAAATTGTTGGTACCCCTCTGTTAATGAAAGAAAAACCCACAATGGTCACAGAAATAACTTGAATCTCACAGAAGTGGTAATAAATAAAAATTCTATGAAAATTAACCAATGAAAATCAGACAATGCTTTTGAATTGTGGTTCAAACAGAATTACTTTAAAAAAACAAACTCATGAAACAGGCCTGGACAAAAATGATGGTACCCCTAGAATAGACCAAAAATATGTGACCCATAGAGACATGTTCAACCAAGATGTGTCCTCTAATTAACATCACAGGTGTCTACAAACTTGTAATCAGTCAGTCGGCCTATTTAAAGGGTGACAAGTAGTCACTGTGCTGTTTGGTGACATGGTGTGTATCACACTAAACATGGATCAGAGGAAGCAAAGGAGAGAGTTGTCTCAGGAGATTAGAAAGAAAATTATAGACAAGCATGTTAAAGGTAAAGGCTATAAGACCATCTCCAAGCAGCTTGATGTTCCTGTGACTACAGTTGCACGTATTATTCAGAAATTTAAGATCCACGGGACTGTAGCCAACCTCCCTGGACGTGGCCGCAGGAGGAAACTTGATGAAAAATGGAAGAGATGGATAATACAAATGGTAATAAAAGAGCCCAGAACAACCTCTAAACACATTCATGGCGAACTCCGAGATCAAGGTACATCAGTGTCAGATCGCACTATCCGTCGTTGTTTGAGCCAAAGTGGACTTCATGGGAGACGACCAAGGAGGACACCACTGTTGAAAACAAATCATAAAAAGCCAGACTGGAATTTGACCAAACTGCATGTTCACAAGCCACAAAGCTTCTGGGAGAATGTCCTATGGACAGACGAGACAAAACTGGAACTTTTTGGCAAGGCACATCAGCTCTAGGTTCACAGACACAAAAATGAAGCATACCAAGAAAAGAACACTGTCCCTACTGTGAAACATGGAGGAGGTTCTGTTATGTTCTGGGACTGCTTTGCTGCATCTGGCACAGGGTATCTTGAATCTGTGCAGGGGTACAATGAAATCTCAAGACTATCAAGGTATTGTAGAGAGAAATGTGCTGCCCAGTGTCAGACAGCTTGGTCTCAGTCGCATGTCATGGGTCTTGCACATGATAATGACCCAAAACACACAGCTAAAAACACCCAAGAATGGCTAAGAATGAAACATTGGACTATTCTAAAGTGGCCTTCTATGAGCCCTGTTCTAAATCCTATTGAACATCTGTGGAAGGAGCTGAAACATGCCGTTTGGAGAAGGCATGTTGGGCTGCACGGTGGCAGCATGGTTTAGCACTGTGGCAGCACAGTTTTACCCTCGGCCGGGGGATCGCGGGGATCATGAGATCGTGGGTTCGATCCCAGCCCCCGACCAATAGTGAGCTGTGTGGAGTTTGCATGTTCTCCCCGTGTTGCGCGGGTTTACTCCGGGATTTTCTCCGGTTTCCTCCCGCACACCAAAAACATGTAGGTTTAGGGCGCTTCACGCACGCAGCGACCAGCAGCCGGTGGCTTGTCACCAGACTGCAAACCAAGTCTACCTACGGGTACAAATAACAAAAAAAAAAAAAAAAAAAAAGGCACCCTTCAAACCTGAGACAACTGGAGCAGTTTGCTCATGAGGAGTGGGCCAAAATACCTGCTGAGAGGTGCAGAAGTCTCACTGACAGTTACAGAAATTGTTTGATTGCAGTGATTGCCTCAAAAGGTTGTGCAACAAAATATTAAGTTAAGGGTACCATCATTTTTGTCCAGGCCTGTTTCATGAGTTTGTTTTTAAAGTAATTCTGTTGAACCACAATTCAAAAGCATTGCCTGATTTTCATTGGTTGATTTTCATAGAATTTTTATTTATTACCACTTTTGTCAGATTCAAGTTATTTCTGTGACCATTGTGGGTTCTTCTTTCATTAACAGAGGGGTACCAACAATTTTGTCCACGTGTGTATTCTATGAATTCCCTTCATGAGCCAGTCCTTTCAATAAACACACTTTTTGCTAATCCATATGGCCGGGTTGCACCACAAGGAGGCAGATAGTTGTTTTGAATGAGACACCTTACACATCTTATGGAATTGTCTCCAGATCTGCTTAGAATAAGCAAGTACTGGATTTAAGAACAGCTGTCCCTTATTTTTTGACTCCTGTGACAGAACGTCCAGAGGTGTGAAGGGGCAGGTCACCTCCTGCTCCATTTTAATTCAGCTCAGTTCTGAGTCTGTTCCCTTCCAGTGTATATTCAATCTGGACATTTCCAATGCCAGATTATATAGTTTTGCATTCGGGAGGCCTAAACCTCCTATATCCCTTGATGACCACATTTTCCTCATGTTAATTCTCAGCTTCTTTTTATCCCAAAGGAAATCTTTGATTATAACTTCAAATTGTTTAAACAGTTGTGTTGATATAATAATAGGCAACATCATGGAAACAGTTAAATTGTGGGATAATAACCATTTTAATTACATTGATCTTCCCTCATAGAGTAAGCCTTAATTTCCGACCATTTGTCCAAATTGTTTTTTATTCTTTGTAGAAGTGGTTCCAGATTTAAGTCCATTATTCTTTCCAAGTTTGAATTTAATTGAATACCCAGATATTTCATACCTGAGGGCATCCCTTTGAAATGAAATTTAGTAATGTCACTGGATTGGCATGTGCAGTGATACTGGCACGCCCTCAGATTTGTGCCACTTTATCTTGCAGCCTGATAACTTAAAGAGTACAAGTCAGTGCATTCAGACAATACTGGTAGAGAGTGAGTAGGATTTTTTACATACATACGTACATAAATAACTTGTGTTCTCTCTCCCCTGCACACACACTTTAATTCTATGATCTTCTCTAAGTTTTTGAACTAACGGTTCTAAAAATATTGTGAAGAGCAAAGGGGAGAGAGCACAGCCCTGCCTGGTCCCATTATTTATAAGTTATAAAAACATTCTATATACAAGTTACCAATATGTTATGTATACATCCAACTCGTTTTGGATATCTGATGTATACGGCCAAAAGTGAAAATTTTGGCGTATGCCAGCATTTTAGACCAATTTTTATACGTCTGGCAAACACTGCCTAAATCGTCAAGGTGTGACAGGGGCTTAAAGGGTTCACTGATTGAAAACTGGTGTGTTTGTAGGTTTTAACTGTCTCAAATGTGTCAAATGGTCGGGTAATTAACCAAAAATTTTCCAAAAAGTCAACTATCTGAAAAAAGCACACTGCCTTTATCTCATTTTTGTCTCAGAGAAACTCCCCAAAATGTTTTTTGACTCTTCCAGATAAACTGTATATGTCAAGTTTTGAAAAAGCCAACCCAGTGTGGTCCTTGAGACCCGCCCACTGCTCTATTATTGGCCCACCTAGCTGTCCGTGATGTGGATTGAAGTGGTGGCTAAAGGTAGCCTACTAACCCCTGAGCTATTAGCCCACAAGCTAACACTGGTACCAAGACACTCGCTGTAAGCGTGGCTTACAATGTTATTTTCTTCAGATCTTAGTCACCTTAATAGCTGTCCCTGTTGTCACCTGGTTCACTCTGGCCCATCTCAGAGTGGTTTCACTGTGATTCCGCAGCGAATCGCCCACCACGGCACACCGGTCACTTTTATGGCCCGGGACCAAGGCTACTGGCCGCTGTTATGTCAAGAACTCCCCCGGATTGGCGGAGGAGTTATCGGCACCAGTACGTGCGATCGGCCATGGAATCACGATGAAGCATGCGGCTCCCTACAATCAAAATATCCTGGGACCAGATGCTGCTGGCTCTCACGCCCAGCAACCCCACCGTCCTCCATGGATCCGCTCTGCTCTCACGGTTAGCGTAGCTGCTCCAGCTTTCAGCTGGCTGTGAGAGCAGAGTGGAGTCACACAGATCCACACTGCCTTTTGAGATTCCTTGGCTCGGTAGCTCGCCTCGGGTTGCAGCAATCGCCCAGCGTGCGGTGCTAGGGATTTGTTGTGGAATCATGGTAAAATTTATGAGGAGACAGACCAGACTGACGTGAGTTACACCATCAACTGTGGATCAGTGAACCACAGCACTGCTCAACCGAGCTGGCAGGCTAGAAGCTAGTCAGCTATAATGGCTAACTGATGGTAGAGGGAGGGCGGAGTTGAAATGGAGAAAGATGGTTCTTAAAGTGACAGGCCTTAAATCAGAGTGTTTATAGAAAGCCAGGAAAAATAAAAAGCAAATTTGCTTCAATAATTAAAAAGATTACAGAAAATGTGAACAAAATATGTCACAAACATTTCATTAAGACACGTGTGAGCTATTAGAATGTGGAAAAAGTGCAGTTCATGACCCCTTTAACTGCCCACAGACACCTGTAACAACACTGGAAAAATGAACTTGTGGCATAGGCACATCTTATTATAGCTTGTTCAAATCAGTAGCATACTCATGTCGATTCTCTGAATGGATGTGAGGTCACAAATGACTAATGATGTCCTTTATTGGTTAAGCTTAACTCCTAAGACACTGCTGTCTTAACTGCAAGCAAATGCAATTAGTCAAACAAAACCCAAGAAGTCAAATAAAGAAAACACAAATGATGAGTTCGTAATAACATCCAACTCAGTTCAAAACAAAGATGAATAGGCAAACAATTAACTGTTGCCACAAATCCAACAATAATTTGTTCAGAAGAAACTGTAATAAGCATGCAGTTTTTTAATGTATTACTTGGGACTGGCTCACCTGAAGACCTTGACTTGCCCTGCGAGTGTTTCTGCGTGTCGCCGCCCGTCTTCACACCAAGGTCTACGTTAGCAGCACTTTCTGCTGTGACATTTTCGTGACATGAATCGTCTGGCATTACAGGGGCAGTCTTCCGAGGTCTCCCTCTGTTTCCAGGCGACCTCTTCTCGCTGACGTCCACTGTCGTCAATGTCCTACTCGTCTGTTGTGGAACGTCGGATGACCTTGGACGTCTGCTTTTCTTCTTCATCATTTACCGTGTTGTTGGACCGTCAGCAGCTGATCCCGTGTCACTGTGAAAATAAACCAACAGAATTATATGAAGAGCATATTTTTTTTTCACGATTTGATCGAGCGGTAGATTCTATGCCGGTGGTGGTAGTTGTTTTATTTTCCTTGGGGAATGTGTCTTTGTATGACAGTTAATCATCACTGGAATCATCACTGGATTCCCCACTGTGGGACTAATAAAAGTTTAGCTTATCTTAAGACAAAGGAGACATAAATAGGTGGGAAAATATATGCATATATCAGGATCGGCATTGGCAAAAACTATTTTGAAAATACTGTCATATCGGAAAAAATAAAACAAAATTTTAAAAATCTAATATTGTGCATCCCTAATTTGAAAATTAACGACCATTGAACAACATTATTAGTAAAGAGGAGTACTTAGTTACCCCTAAGATGGGCATCAACAGGCCTACATCAGCTTATTTTTATCTCTGCTTATTTAATATCACTTACAAATCATTCAGTGAAGTTTAAAATTGTTCTCTTCACAGATTTTCATGTATTGTGCTCGAGTTAATAGACGATCCAGAAACTGGACCTAAGCAGAAGTAGCATTATGAAGATAATTACCCAAGTGCCAGAGCAGTCACCAACAGTTACCCAAGCAAAGAAGCATCAAATTAAAAAGTAACTCAAATAAGAACTTTTACAAATTTGTGAGATTTTCTCTAAAACTTGTGACTCTTTTCTCATAAATATGCTATTTATTTCTTATAAATCTGTAATTTTTAAAAATGTAAATCTATTTTCTTTTAAGTCTGGGGCTTTTTTCCTCATAAATTTGGGATTTTTCTCAACAACTTGTGAATTTTCTTCTCTCAAATGTTTTTTTTTAAACTAATTTTTTCCCATATATTTGAAGCTTTTTTGCATAAATTTTTAACCTTTTCATTTATTTTGCAGGCTTTTTTACTCATAATTTTAAAACATTTTTTCACATAAATTTGCTCATTTTTTTTTTTTAAATTTGGGACTTTTTTCTTGTACATTTTAGACTTTTATCATAAGTTCAAAACATTTCTAATGTAAATTTACAACTGTATTCTAGTAGATTTGTCATTTTCCATCATAAATGGCAACTCTTGTGATAAAAAATTAAGACTTTCACATAAACGCACAACTTCTTTCCTCATAATTTTAACTTTGTCCTTATAAATGTACTTTTTTCAGACACTATGATCCAGTTAAATTCATTTCAATTTTTCAAAATTAAATGCAAAAAGTAACTCAAAGAGTACAACTAAATGTAGTTCAGTAAAAGTAGTGTTTTTGTAAATGTACTCAAACTAAAAGTATCCTTAAGGTTACTTGAGTAGATGTACTTGAGTAACTAGTTACTACCTGTAGAGAGGTAGGCTTTCTTATATATTGTCACTTCCCTGTTACCGTAGTTTACGTACTCTCACGAGACTGAGTTACTACTGCGAGTCTCGTACTTGTGTGCCATCTATGCCATCTGTGTGTGTATCGCTCCTGGCTGCCTCTCCTCACGGCTCTCTTCAATAAATGGCCATGCAGTCTGAAGAAGGCTTCATCACTGTGTCAGCATGGTTGTTATGTATGGAAAACAGTAGCTACACGGCGGCTCGGGGTTTAACGGGGAATAGAGGGGGGTTGGCGTCCCACCTTTCCAGTGGTGACGCCAACCAGGGTATAAAGGCCACGGCAGGAGGGGATACTTCCTCTTTCGCCGTCGATGCCTGGACAGGAGCGCCGTAGCCACCTGCTGTGCTGTAGTGTGAGTGTTACAATAAACTCTGTTAAACTGCCTTCTGCCCTGCTCGTCTCTTTATTAATTATGGATGTAACAATGGTGTCAGAAGTGAGATACCTCCTCGAGTGACAAGCTCCTGAAATCCTCCCCAAAAAAGTAAGAAAAGAAAAAAGAGCAAGCAAGAAGTCACGGAACATGGCGGATGGATTCCGATGCCCAGACCCTCTCATCTTTGACAGCAACGTGGCAGAAAACTGGAGGAAGTTTTAACGTGAATATGATATATATATTGCTGCAGCACACAGTGAAAAACTGGCTAAAACTAGAACCTATATGCTCCTCAGTCTTGCAGGAGTAGAAGCCACTGAGAGAGAGAGATCACTCACATATGCACCCGCAGTTTTGTCAGAAGGAGGGGACATAATCACACTAGCGGAGTCTAGAGAAGACCCAGATTGCCTGAAAAGAAAATTTTAAGAAATATGCAATCCAGAAACTAATGTGATAATGGAAAGACATAACTTCAATGCCAGATATCACAAGCCAGGTGAAACAATTGAGGCATATGTAAGCACTCTCAGAAACCAAGCAAAAAGCTGCAACTTTGGCACATTACAGGATGAATTAATTCGTGACAGACTCGTCTGTGGCATCACCAATGACAGTGTGCGACGTGTGCTCCTCAGAGAGACTGATTTAAGTCTTGCCAAAGCTATACACATCTGTCAGATAAGTGAACTCACTGAACAACATATTCATATGCATCTGGCTTCATATGAAGGGAAAGGCAAGGGGGACTGATGAACTGCTGAGGATATATTTCACCAGCCACTACAATATTAAGTTACGTTCCCTATTATGTACCTGGCAGGTTAAGATGACCGAAATTCACAAAGTCAATGACTTTAATCCGTCAGCAGCCTTCAGACAAACTAAACATGCCAACATTTGGATTTCAAAATAAGGGTTTTTTTCCTGCTGTCTGGGTGGTGGTGAGATTTCTAAAAAAAACCAACCTATAAATATATAGAAATATTATAACAGAAATAACAGCATCCTTGGCCCTTAAAGTTATTTCATTAAATACAATTTTATTAACATTCTTTCTTTGTAATCAGAGTTAAATTATTGTTTTGTCCATCCATCCACTTAATCCTTTTCGGGTTGCGGGGGGGCTGGAGCCTATCCCAGCATCTTTGGGCGAGAGGCAGGGTACACCCTGGACAGATCGCCAGTCCATCGCAGGGCCAACACAGAGAGACAGACAACCATTCACTCTCACAGTCATACCTAAGGACAATTTAGAATCCCCAGTTATGATGCCAATTAACCTAACTTGCATGTTTTTGCATGTCAAGTCCTGCTGCCCACTCCCCACTCCACCAACACCCCCCCACTCCCAACACACAGCCCCCCATCCTGACCCTGACCAGGACCCAGGTGAGGACGGAGCTGAGGAAGATCAAGGCGAGGAAGGCGTCGGGACCGGACAGCATCAGCGCAAAGCTCCTCAAGTCCTGTGCAGACCAGCTGTGTGGGATTGTGACGTACATCTTCAACCTGAGCCTGAAGCTGGGGAGGGTACCACAGCTGTGGAAAACATCTTGTGTGGTACCTGTACCAAAAACTTCCCACCCCAAAGACCTGAACAGCTACAGACCGGTGGCCTTGACGTCCCACTTGATGAAGACCCTGGAGAGACTGCTCCTTGCTCACCTCCGCCCCCTGGTGGAACCAGCGATGGATCCACTCCAGTTCGCCTACCAGCATGGCATTGGGGTGGAGGATGTGGTGATCTTCCTCCTTCACCGTTCTCTGTCCCACCTGGAGAAGCCCGGGAATATGGTGAGGATCATGTTCTTTGACTTCTCCAGTGCTTTCAACACCATCCAACCGATGATCCTGAAGGACAAGCTGCTGCGCGCAGGGGTGGACCAGCACCTGTCATCATGGATCCTGGACTACCTCACGAACCGGCCTCAGTTTGTGAGAACCCGGGACTGTGTGTCCGACACGATCATCGGTAGCACGGGGGCCCCTCAGGGAACGGTGCTGGCTCCCTTCCTGTTCACTCTTTATACTGCGGACTTCTCACACAACACAACACACTGCCATCTACAGAAGTTCTCTGATGACTCTGCGATCGTTGGCCTCATCTCCAATGGAGATGAAGCTGAGTACAGAGGGCTTATCCAGGACTTCGTGGACTGGTGCCATCGGAACTGCCTCCAGATCAACGCGAGGAAAACTAAGGAGCTGGTGGTGGACTGCCGCAGGCATGGACAACCCCTCACAGCACCAGTAAATATACAGGGAACAGACATTGAGATGGTGACATCCTACAAGCACCTGGGTGTTCATCTGAACAATAAACTAGACTGGTCACACAATACTGACGCACTCTACAAGAAGGGACAGCGCAGGCTGTTCCTACTGAGGAGACTCAGGTCTTTTGGTGTACAAGGGGTGCTGCTGAAGACATTCTATGACACGGTGGTGGCATCAGCCATCACTTTTGGAGTGGTCTGCTGGGGCAGTGGCATTACTGCAGCCGATAGGAAGAGACTGAACAAACTGATCAAGAAAGCTAGCTCTGCCCTGGGGCAGCGCCTTGACCCGGTGGAGGAGATAGGAGAGAGAATGACGGTGGCTAAACTGTCATCTCTGCTGGAGTCCGAGTTCCACCCTATGCAGGACATACTGAATGCACTGAGGAGCTCATTTAGCAGCAGACTACATCATCCCAGGTGCACAACCGAGAGGTTTCGCAGGTCCTTCCTACCAACGGCTGTCAAACTGTACAACCTAAGCAGGGCTGCTCGCAGAGATAGCAAAGAGACGTAACAACCTAATAGTTTTTTGAATGCAAAAGATGCAATAGACTTACAAAATGGTCCCCTCTGGCATACGACTAGGAAAATACCGGTCGCTATGGAGGGTGAGAATATGTATGGGCACATAATCATACTAAGTAGACGGTTATGCTGTTTCATCCCATCTAGCAACAATGCTCTGCACTGTGTGTGTTTATACATTTACATATTTATTCCATCTAGCTACAATGCTCCACACTGGGTGTGTTTATATTTATATATCTATATATTTATTCCATCTAGCTACAATGCTCCGCACTGTGTGTTTATATATCTACATATTACTCCATCTAGCTACATTGCTCCGCACTGTGTGTGTTTATATATTTACATATTTATTCCACCTAGCTGCACAATGCTCCGTACTGTGGGTGTTTATATATCTACATATTCATTCCATCTAGCTACAATGCTCCACACTGTGTGTTTATATACTCATATAGTTATTCCATCCAGCTACAATGCTCTGCACTGTGTCTGTGTGTATATATATATATGTATATATTTATAGTAATATGTACATATGTATATTAGCTGCTCTTGCTTGCTTGCTTTTTTTTTTTTTTTTTTTCTTGCCTTCTGATTGTTGAGTGTTGCCATCCCTGTGCTGTTGCAATCCTGGAATTTCCCCGTTGTGGGATTAATAAAGGCTTATCTTATCTTATCTTTTTTGGCATGTGGGAGGAAACCGGAGAAATCCCGGAGTAAACCCACGCAGACACGGGGAGAACATGCAAACTCCACACAGATCACTGTTGGTCGGTCAGATCACTGGGATCGAACCCAGGATCCCCCGGCCAAGGGTGAGTTGCTGTGCTGCCGCAGTGCTAACCACTCCGCCACCGCACTGCCCTTATTGTTTTGTTCTGACTGCAAAGTTATGGTCAAAAATATAAATTGTTATAATGAAAAACTTTAAAAAATTACCACAGTCTGTTTCAAATTTATTTAAACAAAAAAAAATTATTTTTAAAAAACAGAAAAAATAAGCCATAAAATAATCCACAAATTTATAATAAAGTTTCAAATGTACAAGAAAAGTCAATTTTACAAGAGGAAATTACAAATTTGAGGAACATGGTTTCAAATTTAGATAAATTTACAGAAAAAAGTAGAAAACTATAAGAAAATTGTTATAAATTTTGGAGAAAAACCTCAAACCTTCAAGACTGAAGTCATTACTCAGGTTTTTAAGTGGGTGCTCTTTGTACCCTTAACTCTATAAGAAATTTTTGGTTGTCTACTTTTAATTATTAATTTCAAAGCACTGCTTTTACATGAGTAGAATTTCTGATTACTATACCCACCTGATCATATAATTTAAGTATGCATGAGTACATTACTATTATGTTTTTCTCCCCTCCCTACTCTCTCAATGGGAAAAAAGAAGCACTAGAATAAAAATACAAAAAAATGCACATTAAAAAATACACATATTTTCGTCACTTATGTAAACAATGACAAAAAAAATCCTGCAGGACAAAACAAGACACTTGATATTTTCTAACCTGTTTGTATACCACCATAGACAGAGAGAGAAGCTGAATTAGACGGGGCTCAGAAAGGGAAAGATTAGACAGAAGAGAGGAGCCAAGGAGAGGAAAGTGTTCAGGCAGAGGGTCCAGGAGAGGTGAGAGCAGAGGAAGGAGAGAAGGATGACACCAGTAAAAAGTCCAAACACAGGATGTATGGGTGGGACCCCAACCTGCCCAATATTCCAATATTCAAGCCTTGGTTGTACAATACTTCAAATGGTGAGTTTCATATGCAAAGTTACTGTGCAAAATTTAAAAAAGAAATAAATAGTATAAAATTACCATATTCCGGTAACAATCGCACCATATGTTTACTCTTCCCCCCCTCCCCGGAAAAAAATGTTGCCACCGCGCCAAGGTCTTTAAGCTAGAGGAAACACTGTATAGACCTAAAAACTGGATGAAAAAAATAACTAAACAACCTACAGAAGCAGCAGTCTCCAACTGCAGAAATTGTGGTGGAACACACCCAGCAAAACAAGAGCAGTGCCCAGCATTTGGACAGCAGTGTCACGCATGCACCAACTATAACCATTTCAGAAAACAGTGCAAATCTGGAAAATTAAACATGTCAAGGAAGAGTGGAAATCTCTTGTCAGGTCAAACAGAGTCTGATGGTATGGACACTTTCACTATAGAGGCTTTACAAAAAGAAAATGACATTAACCAGCCACAAGCTGAAGAGACTGATAAAACAGGTCACTGTACTGTAACCATCAATGGAGAAGTGCTCAAACAAAAACTGACACAGGAGCAAAGTGTAATGTTATATCTTTGAATGTATACAGAGCCATGAAGGATACTGTGAGATTGCACACACCACAGAAACCTGTCAGACTTGTCGCGTTTGGTGGAACGTTAATCAAACCAGTAGGTATAATAACTGATGACTGCAAGTTACAGAATATGGTCTACAAACTGCAGTTCCAAGTTGTCAAAGATGTCCCGTCCATCATTGGCATAAAAGACAGTCTTAAAATGAAACTTGTTACCTTCAGTGATGACATATACCAGATGGACATATGTGAAGACTTGCCCTTATCACAAAGGATATTTAAGGAATATTCACATTTATGGTTCCAAGGTTGTCATAGCCAGGAGCGGCACTGGGGTTAAGCTCCCAGTGCTCATAAAATGCTCCTTACGGCGTGCGTCTCGAAAAGCCTCTGACAACTAAGTCCAACTCCTAGCCTGCCCGTGTGGTTTAGTCTCTAAGCCCGGCGGAACTGCTTTTACTAATAGGAGAAGGGGCGAGGGCGGATCTCTGGCGCCTTAAAACCAGATGCTTCGGGTAGATGGTGGCTCGTCAACCTGGGAAGGTAGCCCATCTAGGGGAAGGTAAACCCTGATTTCAAACCTCCGCTGCCTTGCGGCACACCCGGTCATGGGAAAGGCTTCGGGAGTCAACCCTGAGGAAAAATCCGGAGTCGGAGCCCCTAAGGCAGTTCTCTGTTGTGCTCAACATTGTTCTGGCAGCTCCTGCGACGGCGCTAGTGCCAAACTACAGCAGCCCTGCTGTTCCTTTGGATTCATCAGTGACGTGGAGAGGGGGGACATGCTGCATGGGTAACATCTTGTCCTCCATATCTTCCTGCCCAGGCTTGAATCCTACCACTGCCCAACGCTGGAAGGTAGAACACCGGTGCGCATCGGCCTGTTCAGCCACAGGCGGTGCTGTTCCAGCAGAGTAGACATTTAGGATTCTCTTCCATGGTCATCATAGACCGACGGAGGCCGACGACGACGATTCACATTTATTCAATGATGAAATCGGCAGCCTACCTGTCACCTACTCAATGAAACTGAATCCAGATATCACTCCTGTGGTCAACCCACCAAGACGCATCCCAGTAGCCATGCAGGAAAAGGTCAAGAAAGAGCTTGAAAGAATGCAAAAGCTGGAAGTCATCAGGCCAGTGGATGAACCAACAGAATGGGTGTCAGACATGGTAGCAACCCACAAAAAAGAGACAGATGATGTTTGCATTTGCATTGACCCCCAAGGACTTAAATAAAGCTCTAATGCATCCACATCATCCAATGTGCACTGTAGAAGAAGTAGCAGCACAAATGTCAGGTGCTACTTACTGTTTTCTCTGTGCCTGATGCAAAAAGCTCTTTCTGGCAAATCAAGTCAAATGAAGAATCTTCTCTTTGTACAACATTTGCAACTCCATATGGCAGATTCAGGTTTCAAAGAATGCCATTTACCATCAGCACAGCTTCTGAAGTTTTCCAGAGAGCCATGGAGCAAATATTTGCTGGATATTCATGTGCAATAATCTTGGATGACATCATCGTAGGTGGCAAAGGAATCCAGAAACATGATGAAAACCTCAAGAAAGTCTTGAGCCGTGCCAGACAAGTAAAATTTAGGCTCAACCTAAAAGTTCAGACTCCGTGAGGTTTCCTATGTTGGACATGTTCTCACAGATAAAGGACTTAAAGCGGATCCTTCAAAAACTGCAGCGGTCAAAGAAATGCTAATGCCAAGTGACAAACCAGCTCTCCAGCGGTTCCTTGGTATGATCAACTATCTCGGGAAATTTATTCCCAACCTCAGCGAGCTGTCTACGCCATTACGACAACTGTTACACAAAGACGTTGTGTGGTCCTGGACTGAACATCAACAGGATGTTTTTGACAAACTCAAGGCATGCATCACAAGCCCACCTGCACTACACTATTATGATGTACAAAAACCAGTCACGCTGACATGTGACGCATCACAACATGATTTAGGAGCTGCATGTCTCCAAGATGGTAAAACTGTGGCATATGCTTCACGCACATTGACCCAGACTGAAATGAAGTATGCCCAGATCGAAAACGAGCTGTTAGCTGTGGTTTTTGCCTGTTATAAATTCTATGACTATGTCTATGGAAAGCCGGTCACAGTATAAACTGACAACCAACCCCTAGTCACCATCCATTGCAAGTCATTCCACACGATTCTAGCGCACCTGCAGCACATGATGTTAAGACTCCAAAAGTTCAACTTGACGCTGATTTAAAAAAAAGAAAAACAGCTTTACCTTGCCGACACACTCTCATGAGCCCCACAAGCTTCTGTTAGTCCGCAAAAGGAAGAATTGCAGGAGTTTGAGGTGATGGCTGTACAGCTTATCTCTCTTCAGAGAAGGAAAGAGACACATGCACACACAGCAACAGATACTACACTTCAAACACTCAGATCCACCATACAGAAAGGACGGCCCAAATGTGCAAACAGTCTACCAAAAGAGGTGCAGACATTCTTCAGTTTTCGTGATGAACTCACTCTTGAAGACGGTGTAATCATGAAAGGAAACAAAGCAGTCATTCCCGAGCCGCTACACACTGAATATCTAAAAATACTGCACAAGGGACACCCTGGTGTCGAGGCCACAAAGCGGAGGGCAAGAGAAACTGTTTTCTGGCCACCAATAAATGAGGACATTGAGACTCTCATTCAGTCATGCAGTGTTTGCAACAGCCAGAAACCACATCAGCAAAAAGAACCACTTAAGATGTACCCAGTTCCCAATCTCCCTTGGTCTGTTGTTGCTACAGACATATTCAAATGGAAAGGTCAACAGCATCTCGTGCTAGTCGACCCGATGGTTTGAAATAGACAAGCTCAGCAACTTAACATCATCTTTGGTAATTGACAAGCTAAAACATCTTTTTGCAGTCCATGAAATTCCCCAGAAACTGTACTCTGACAACGGCACTCAGTTCACCAGTCAGTCACTTGATGAAGACCCTGGAGAGACTGCTCCTTGCTCACCTCCGCCCCCTGGTGGAACCAGCGATGGATCCACTCCAGTTCGCCTACCAGCATGGCATTGGGGTGGAGGATGCGGTGATCTTCCTCCTTCACCGTTCTCTGTCCCACCTGGAGAAGCCCGGGAATATGGTGAGGATCATGTTCTTTGACTTCTCCAGTGCTTTCAACACCATCCAACCGATGATCCTGAAGGACAAGCTGCTGCGCGCAGGGGTGGACCAGCATCTGTCATCATGGATCCTGGACTACCTCACGAACCAGCCTCAGTTTGTGAGAACCCGGGACTGTGTGTCCGACACGATCATCAGTAGCACGGGGGCCCCCCCAGGGAACGGTGCTGGCTCCCTTCTTGTTCACTCTTTATACTGCGGACTTCTCACACAACACAACACATTGCCATCTACAGAAGTTCTCTGATGACTCTGCGATCGTTGGCCTCATCTCCAATGGAGATGAAGCTGAGTACAGAGGGCTTATCCAGGACTTCGTGGACTGGTGCCATCGGAACTGCCTCCAGATCAACGCGAGGAAAACTAAGGAGCTGGTGGTGGACTGCCGCAGGCATGGGCAGCCCCTCACAGCACCAGTAAATATACAGGGAACAGACATCGAGATGGTGACATCCTACAAGTACCTGGGTGTTCATCTGAACAATAAACTAGACTGGTCACACAATACTGACGCACTCTACAAGAAGGGACAGCGCAGGCTGTTCCTACTGAGGAGACTCAGGTCTTTTGGTGTACAAGGGGCGCTGCTGAAGACATTCTATGACACGGTGGTGGCATCAGCCATCACTTTTGGAGTGGTCTGCTGGGGCAGTGGCATTACTGCAGCCGATAGGAAGAGACTGAACAAACTGATTAAGAAAGCTAGCTCTGTCCTGGGGCAGCGCCTTGATCCGGTGGAGGAGATAGGAGAGAGAAGGACGGTGGCTAAACTGTCATCTCTGCTGGAGTCCAAGTTCCACCCTATGCAGGACATACTGAATGCACTGAGGAGCTCATTTAGCAGCAGACTACATCATCCCAGGTGCACAACCGAGAGGTTTCGTAGGTCCTTCCTACCAACGGCTGTCAGACTGTACAACCTAAGCAGGGCTGCTCGCAGAGATAGCAAAAAGACGTAACAAACTAATAGTTTTTTGAATGCAAAAGATGCAATAGACTTACACAATGGTCCCCTCCGGCATACAACTAGGAAAATACCGGTCGCTATGGAGGGTGAGAATATGTATGGGCACATAATCATACCATGTAGGATAACTAAGTAGGTTATGCTGTTTCATCCCATCTAGCAACAATGCTCTGCACTGTGTGTGTTTATATATTTACATATTTATTCCATCTAGCTACAATGCTCAGCACTGGGTGTGTTTATATTTATATATCTATATATTTATTCCATCTAGCTACAATGCTCCGCACTGTGTTTTTATATATCTACATATTATTCCATCTAGCTACATTGTTGCGCACTGTGTGTGTGTTTATCTACTTACATATTTATTCCACCTAGCTGCAATGCTCCGTACTGTGGGTGTTTATATATTTACATATTTATTCCATCTAGCTACAATGCTCTGCACTGTGTGTTTATATATTCATATATTTATTCCATCCAGCTACAATGCTCTGCACTGTGTGTCTGTGTGTATATATATTTTTTATAGTAATATGTACATATGTATATTAGCTGCTCTTGCTTGCTTGTTTTTTTCTTGCCTTCTGATTGTTGCTCTGAGTGTTGCTATCCCTGTGCTGTTGCAATCCTGGAATTTCCCCATTGTGGGACTAATAAAGGCTTATCTTATCTTATCTTATCTTAGTCATTCAGAGAGTTTGCAAAAGCATGGGACTTCATACATGAAACAAGTAGTCCTGAACACCCCCAGTCCAATGGTCTCAGTGAAAGAGCTGTTGGGAGTGCAAAAAGACTGTTAGAGACCACCAAGCGTGATGAAACAGATTTCTACTTAAACCTGCGTAACATTCCACATGACAAGATACTTGGCTTACCAGCACAGAGACTCTTGTCAAAACAGACATGAACCATCCTGCCCATCAGCAAACAACTGTTGAAACCAGCAACAAGAGTGCCAATCACCATTACAGCGCAGCTCACAAAGAAGCGTAATGCACAAAAGTTCTACTATGACAACACCAGCAAGCCACTGACCCGGTTGAAGCCTAACCAAGTGGTCAGACTCCAAACACAATGAGGACATGACAAAACAGGGACTGTAAAAATGTGCAACCAGCCCAGGTCTTATGTGATTGAATCGGATGGAAAAGAGTTCCGGAGAAAGACGTCACATAAGATAAGATAAGAGATAAGATAAGATAAGCCTTTATTAGTCTCACAATGGGGAAATTCCAGGATTGCAACAGCACAGGGATAGCAACACTCAGAGCAACAGTCAGAAGGCAAGAAAAAAACAAGAACAGCTAGGATACATATGTACATATTACTACCACTGTACATACTACCAGCGATTGAACTACAACCTACTTCTCACATCACATGCACAACTGATCAAGACACTCTTGCAACTCAGGTAAGCCCTGTACCAGAACAAATGACAAGGAGAACCATCAGCCCTGAAAATGGTCTTCTGGCAAATTGCCAGACACCTGCAACTGTTAAAACTCCCACTAAATATTCACACAGTATTGTTGAGACACATGCTAATATTACTGCTCAGTCTGATGAATCGATTTATCGCAGCAGATCTGGAAGAATTTCCAAATCAAATGCAAAGTATCTTGATTAGAAAAGTCAATGGAGAAACTTGGGAGGTTGAGACTATAGAGCAGGGGTGTCCAACCATGTGCCATGGAGAGCCAAGACCCTGCAGGTTTTACCTCCAACCAGTGTCTTCAACAGCAGATTTCTGTGAACTTCTTCCCACTGATTGCTGATAAGTGAAAACACCTGCTGAAGAGACTGGGTAGAAGAGAAAACCTGCAGGGTCTTGGCTCTCCATGGCACCTGGTTGGACACCCCTGCTATAGAGTATGTTAATGTGAACATATTTGTTCTGTGTTAATGTAAACTAATGTTGGATACATTCACGTGAAAGTGATGTTTTTCTGTAGCAGTATATTCATTTTGTGCATACCGCTTGAGAGCAGCAGGACAGTAACCCTGGTTAAAGTTTGCAGTTTGTGTGTGTATCGCTCCTGGCTGCCTCTCCTCACGGCTCTCTAAGTGTTCATGCAGTCTGAAGAAGGCTTCATCACTGTGTCAACACTTCCCACCTCTGACTGCTGCAGCTAAACATCTCATTCATTCAAACGATAAATATTTACAAGTGTGAGGCTCTGAACACATGAAACGGCATTTTAACAAGCTAGTGTTATTAGCTCGTTAGCATGAGTTAGCCTGCTGCGTTCACTGCCTCCTGCCACAGCACCTTAGAAGCGGTTAAACTATAACCGGTGACGTCTCAAACAGAGCCTACCGTGGGTAGTAGTAGTCCTAGCACCTGCACAACATGTTGTTTCCAGTATTAGAGGGACTTCTCAGACTGCTCTCAGTTCCAAGCTGCTCCCAGATGTAAACACTAAAACCGGAAGTGCTGCTGTACCGAGAATAAGAGGGACGTTTACGGCGCCCCCTGCCGGTAGAAAAGTGTCCTGAATTAAAGGTCGCATACTGCGCATTCCACTCTGGCACAGAAATTCTGGTAGGGCACAATAAACACTAGCATTTAAACTGCTTGCTCAGTGAATTTAAATACAAATGAACCTCCCCAAAGCACACATTAATGTAACGAGCATGCAGAAGTGAATGAATGAATGAATGAATGAATGAATGAATGAATTTATTTCGGATAGTACATTACAGGTTAAAAGAAACTGTATAATATAACAACAAGGTCAAATTAGACAAAGACTCCTTCCACTATACAATTCCACGTGAGTTATCCGAAATGGGTGATGGCTGAAGCCGCAGCTTATATTGCCCACCCATATTCCATCCAAGAATTCAAACGAGAAAAAAGAGAAAACAAGACAAGAGCGATTACAATTTAAAACAAGGCTGAGACAAAATATGACTGAGAGAAAAAGAAAACTGAGCTAGTCTAAGTTAAGCGGTTACTATTCAAAAACAAATCTAAGACATAGTGTCACAGAGAAAAAAGAAAAACTAAGCTATAACACAACACAGGCTGGAAATGTCAATCCTTATGTGAGTTTACATGTCGTCTTGTAAATATGTTTGGAGTATTTCTTCCTTTAGTTTTTGTTTAAATTGTCCAAGCTTTGTACATGATTTTAATTCAGGTCCATAATCGTTCCATAATCTGACTCCTTGCACTGAAATACAGTGTTGCTTGGTGGTTGTTCTCACTGTAGGCTTTTGAAATATACATGTTCCTCTGAAGTGATATCGTTTCTCCCTTGTTTGGAACAACTTTTGGATATTTGCGGGCAGTGATAGATTCTTCACTTTGAACATTATTATTGCGGTTTTAAAGTCGATCAGATCTTTCAACTTGAGAGTTTTTTGTTTAAGAAAAAGTGGGTTTGTTGGTTCCCTGTAAGCTGCTTTGTTGATTATTCTAATAGCTCTCTTTTGAAGCATAAAGAGTGGATATATGTTTGTTTTATATGTATTTCCCCATACTTCATTACAATATGTCATGTATGGGAGTATTAATGAATGATACAAGGTGTATAGTGTGGGTTGATTCAGCAAATTTTTCACTCTGTGTAATATTGCAATTGATTTGGATACTTTACCTTTTATATAATTAATATGTGGCTTCCAACACAGTTTGTTATCAATTATTACTCCAAGGAATTTAGTTTCGGATACCCTTTCAATCTCTACACCATTTACACTGAGTTTGGGTACTGGGTTGTTGTGATGGTTGTTAAAGACTATAAATTTTGTCTTGCTTAAATTGAGCGTTAATTTGTTTGAATCAAACCACAGTTTCAGCTTTCCTAATTCCTTTCCGAGTGTATCCAGAAGTTGTTCCAAGTTGTTTCCACTGCATAGCAGGTTAGTGTCATCAGCAAACAATATTAAGTCCATTTTTTCTGAAACTTTACATATATCATTTATATACATATTGAATAATAATGGTCCCAAAACTGAACCCTGTGGGACTCCACAGGTGACCTTCAGTAGCTCTGAGTTTTTGTTGTTAACACATACAAACTGATATCTATTCTTTAAGTAACTTCTTAACCAGGACAGTGCTACCCCTCTGATACCACAATTTTGTAGTTTCTTTAATAATAGATTGTGATCTACTGTATCAAATGCTTTTTTAAGATCCAGGAATACTCCAACTGAATACTCTTTATTTTCAATGGCTGTTGATATTTTTTCTGTAAATTCCATTAAGGCATATGCTGTTGTCCTTTTGTGTCTGAACCCATATTGCTGCTCACACAATAAATCATTCTTCAGTATGAAGTTGTCAATTCTCTCATAGAATATTTTTTCAAGTATCTTGGAAAATTGCGGTAATAGTGAAATTGGTCTGTAGTTGGAGAGTTCCCCTCTGTCGCCTGTCTTGTAAATTGGAATTACTTTAGCTATTTTCATTGCATTGGGAAATATACCTGATTGGAGAGACAGGTTACAGATATAAGTGAAGAAATATAATGATGCTCACAAGGGGGATGGGGGGTATAGAGAATGGGCACTGACGTCATGCCGTACTGCATTCTGGGCTGTCATCGCCATTTTCAGGGTCAGGCATCTTTGTTTGGGATCCGGTCAAGTGGACCCCTGACCAAGTGAGAACCCCATGTGAACACCCCAAGTGGACCTCGGTGTCTAATCTATACATGTACAAGTGCATTTTCATTCCAGCGATTTACAAACTGTGTGGAGATTGTTGGAGATGAGGAGGCAGGCTTACGAACAGACGAAGTTTATTAACACTCTCACATCAGTCATACGCAGAAAAAGCATGATACAGCCAAGCACAGTTTCTCCTTATATCCCAACAGATCATCTCACCTCTGAGTGACATTTCACATCACACTGCATGACATCTAACAACACAATACATTCCCCTTGAACCCCCGTCTCCCTCTTCTTGCCAACTCCCCATGACGTCCCTGACTATTGTCCTCTTATGTTTAACCACTGCATCCTGGCTGAGACGCTGTCTGACTCACCCTAGTCTCTACAATATGCATTTTGTGTCTGCTACCCCCCCCCCCCCCCCCCCAGACAGCGTTTCAGTCCTGAGCGTCCAGCGCTGCAACCACATAGTAAAATTTGGTGTCGTTTGCCGTTATTCCCCGGAGGGCGAACTGGGCCTCGGTGTGGTGGAACCAAGAGCGCGGGTTGTGCTGCCAAAAGTCCGGCAGCTTGACTGAAACAGCGCACGCGTTGTTGGGGGTTCCCGTCTGGGCTGACTCCAGGGTTCTTGCCTTGTGTTCCATAATACGTCCAGGGTCACCAGTGTGGAGAGTGTGGGAAATGAGGAGGCAGGCTTACGAACAGACAAAGTTTATTAACACTCTCACATCAGTCATACGCAGAAAAAGCATGATACAGCCAAGCACAGTTTCTCCTTATATCCCAACAGATCATCTCACCTCTGCATGACATTTCACATCACACTGCATGACATCTAACAACACAATACATTCCCCTTGAACCCCCATCTCCCTCTTCTTGCCAACTCCCCATGACGCCCCTGACTATTGTCCTCTTATGTTTAACCACTGTATCCTGGCTGAGACGCTGTTTAACTCACCCTAGTCTCTACAATATGCATTTTGTGTCTGCTACAACTGATTCATAATTTTCTCAAGCCTCATTCAGAACATTATAGTCCCACAGACCGTGAATTTTCATCTGGGGCAGCCAGCCCTGACGAGCAGCAGCGGTGGAGAAGAAAAGTCTTTTGAAAACAGAAACGGAGCCAAAACCGTCTCTGGGTCAGCTGAGTTGTCATCCTCCATATATATATTTTTTACACTTCTTGGTGACCGAGAAAAGTCTTTCCAGTGACTTTACACAAATTCTTGTTGTTGTTTTCTTTCTTTGTTTTTACAAATCATTGGATTGAAAATGTACTTGTACATGTACAGATTGGATTCCGGGGTCCACTTGGAGTGCTCACTTGGCCTGGTGTCCACTTGACCTGGATCCCTTTGTTTACTTGTAGTTCACTACAGCTGCTAACGTGAAGAGACATACTTGCAATGGAACGGAGCAAACAGAAAATTCAAATTCCTTATTCAGAGAAACTGAATAAGAAAGAAAAGGAGCACTACCTCTAAAAAATTGAAGAAATAACCGGGATCAATCGATACGGTCACAAGAAATGGACCACGCATCTCGACCAGCTGCCTGGAGACACTCTGTCAGATGTGTTTGACTTCCTGGTTTGTGGGGTGAGCGCATAAACCCATGAGCTATTTAAAAACTATAAATCATTTGAGGCTCATATTCATTTAACCAATAGATGGGTCCAGTTGGCTCAGATATTCTGGGTGAACTACCAGAAAACCATCGTTTAACACAAAGGTAAGCAGTCATTGTTTCTGCACAGTCGAAATTCATCAAGATTAATGTCTAGCATACCCCCAAATTATTTTTAACATATAAGTAACACTCTTTGAATCCATGTGTAACTTATTGAACAGGTTTCTAACTTACAGCTACCATATAATGGAGTATTCGCAGTGTACAGAACTCTGCTGCTGCCTGCTGTATACACACAGACAGAGAGCTAAACACATGTACTTGTACGTATAATGGGAACTGTCGGGATGTGCCTGAGCACTTTCAAGCTACAGGATAAAGATTTTTATCTTTGACTACAGTCTGTAAGGTCAGCTGTCCCCTGTTAAATATGCCAAAATGTCAGAACACCTGAGGAGGTGGATCAAACAGCTGATCGCGGTGGCACACTGAAAAAAATTACTGGTACAATGAGCTGCTATAAAACCATCCTAGATCAGGACAGAGATGTTTTTATAGTTGTCTGAAAGAGGACAATCTGCTTAATTTAATGATACCAAACAGTCTATGGACTTCAGTCCCCAGCTGATATTAAATCCATGCATAATGAAGGCAACAAGTAATCACAACTTCAAGAAAAAGTCAAAGAAAATCAGGAATACTGAAAAGCTCTCATTAAAAAAAACTGCTCCAGATTAGCAAGAGAAATTGGGAACAGCAGAGATGATATGGAGAAATTGTTTGATTTTGCCCTGTGTGTTTTCACACATTATTGAGAGATGACAGAGAGCCGTGGTTGAGGTGCAGCTAAAGGCACGGTGCGCAAGACAGCTGCTCTGGAGAGGGGACATCTTTCTGCACTTCTAAGTATTTTTTAAATCACAACTTAGCTTTGTGAAAATGCCATGAACACACAACCGTGTGTGCAGGAATATTGTCGGAGCTGATGTCTTTCCTTCTGACCGCTGCAATCCATTCCATCCCACGCCTCTTTTTTAGCTCAGAGACCCGATTCTCTCCACTTTTCTTCCAAGTCGGAAAGTTAAAAAATCGTACACTGTTGTCAATCATTTTCCACACCAGTCTTGACAGCAATTGTTGTATTTGATAACGCAGCAAAACTTCCCCATTCTAATGTTGTGTGGTATTCAGAGGAATAATAATGTGGTTGAAAGGACCTCATGGGAAATAGGTGTTTCCACTTTCTTGTGTCATCCTGGATTTTATATGACGTTTTATATGTATATTTACATTTCCTGTGTTTGAATAACATATTCAGTGTCATTTTAATAAGGCTGCGTGTCCACAGGGAAAGTAAAAATGCTCTCATTCTGTTTTTCTCAGCACTTTTCATGCGCTCATTAAAAAAAACACTCTGCCCGGTATCCTGGCATCCTCTTGACCTGTCACTCAAAGCATGCTGGGCATTTCAGATTTGTGACCCATGCTGGCAAAATGAGTCACTTTGAGGACATTTTCAAAACTGATGTAACATTGTTTCATATTCTGTATTGAAAGACCTTCAAAATTATATTTAATTTGTAGGAAGTGCGCAAAAACAGACCCGGAAAAGACGATTTGTTTATATTTTGGCTAAGTTGAAAACTTGCGTTTGATCAGTTGGGAGTTACGTCTTCTGCAAAAACGTATATATTTTTAGAAAGTACGATTTCTAAGCTTTCCAATGATACCAGGCACTCATGGTGGTTTTCCCAGGACTTGCCGCTAGCAAACAAAGAAAGAGTCATGATTTAAGACTTCTCGTGCCTGTAGCTCGTAATGACACGGTGTGCATTCCAACTCACTGATGTCACATTTAAAAATGGAAAAAAGACACAAATGACCGTTTTAGAAAGGCCCCACCCGAGTGGTGACCTAGTGGTAGAGCATCCGCCCCACAACTGGAAGGTCGTGGGCTCAAGCCCTGGCTGGGTTATACCAAAGACCATATAAAAATGGTACTTCTAGCTTGGTGCTTAGCATAATAGAATGGGGGAAGGAACAAGTTGTTTGTGGCAGCGGACCCTCTGGTTCTAGACGTGATTAACATTGTAGATAGGAGAAATGTAATTTTGTTCTACTGTCCATGATTTACTGCATGGACTGAATGACAATAAAAAGTTGGCTGGTATGGCTGTGTTGTGAGACATGTATATGTTGGACACTGCATATGTGATTTAACCACGATGAAGGAGAGCCAGCCCCCTGCGGTGCGGAGCCACAGAGCCTGGACCCCCTGCGGAGGACAGGGGACAGAAGACTTCCTGACCACTGAGGCTCGGGAAGAGAGAAGGGGGAGTTATGTAAATAAAAGGCTAATGAATGTGAATAAAGAGACTTTGATAGAGATGTGTGATTTCCCCCGCGAGGGAAATGGTTTGATGTGAGAAGGTTTAAATGAGAGAACTTTGGTGTGTTCACTCTCTTTGTTCGCTGCTCAAGAATAAGAGCAGACAGTGGAATGATTTCTTGAATAAACTGAAATGAAAGACAATTCGGTTTCGTTATTCAAGTCTCCCCACATTGGTGACTGACGACGTTGAGAATGAACGAAGAAATTCTCAGGGTCCCGGACTCACAGCGCTCAGAGCTGGCGAGCGCAGTGGCCGTTAAGCTGCCTGATTTCTGGCAGGATAACCCACGGTCGTGGTTTCTGCAAGCAGAGTCGCAGTTCGCGCTCGCAGGAGTAACGGTGGATGACACTAAGTTCCACCATGTCATCGCTAAACTGGACAACAGCACAGCTCGGTGCGTGCAAAGCTTGGTGGAGCAGCCACCCGCGACCGACAGGTACAGCAAGCTGAAATCCACCCTCATCAAGTTTTTCGCCCCCTCGGCTGAAGTGAGGGCGAGGAGGATCCTGTCTTTGCTAGACCAAGGTGGACACAGGCCGAGCGCCCTGATGGAGGAGATGATACAGCTGAGAGGGTTGGACAACGATGATTTCATTTTTCAGTTCATCTTCCTCTCCAACCTCCCGGCGCATGCGAGAAGCACGCTGGCCGGCAAAAAGTGTCACACCCTGGAGGAGTTCCGGGAGCTGGCCCAGGAGGCAGACGGGATCCTGGACGCCTGCGGCGGGCAAGCAACGACCCGAGACAGCGGGGAGCCAGAGGCGGCAGAACCAGACTGGCCGACGATGGCGGCAACACGGCCGCGACGAGGGGGAGCCAATAGCCCGGCGACAGAGGCGCGGGCACGACACAGCGGAGGAGAAGATCTCTGCTTTTACCATCGGAGGTTCGCAGAGAAGGCACGCAGGTGTGTGCCGCCCTGCATCTTCAGGAGTTCGGGAAACGGCAAGACCGGGGGTCGCTAGCAGCTTCGACCCTCGGAGAACGCAACAAGCTGCTCTACATCACGGATGCGCGCTCCGGACGAGTGTTCCTCATTGACACCGGAGCACAAGTGAGCTTCATCACCCCAACATACGCGGACCGGGTAGCTGGACCCCACGGTGACGGAGCTACAGCGGCAAATGGCTCGAACATCAACACCTACGGGAGAAGGACCTTGCCTTTATGCTTACATGGCCGCACATATGAATGGACTTTTGTAGTAGCGGCGCTCGAGTGTCCCCGCCACCAGTACAGACCCACGTCGCTACAGCAGGTGGTAAGTTTCACACACTCCTCACCCAATTTCCAGCGCTCACTGTGCCCACTTTTTCAGCGACGGTCGCGAAGCACGGGGTGAAACACTTCATCCCCACTTCTGGTCCTCCCGTGTTTGCAAAAGCTCGGCGCTTGGATGCAGTTAAGCTCGCCATTGCGCGCGAGGAGTTCGCCAGCCTGGAGAGGCTGGGCATCGTTCGTAGGTCGAAGAGCCCGTGGGCTTCGCCGCTGCACATGGTACCGAAAGCCGATGGCTCCTGGAGACCGTGCGGGGATTACCGCAGGCTAAACAACGCTACGGCACACGATCGTTATCCCATCCCGCACATTCAGGATTTTTCGGTGCACCTGGCGGGGGCGCGCATTTTTTCAAAGATTGATCTAGTTCGCGGCTATCACCAAGTCCCGGTCCAACCGGAGGACATTCCTAAAACAGCGGTAATAACCCCGTTCGGACTTTTCGAATTTTTACGCATGCCGTTTGGTCTCAAAGGGGCGGCGCAAACATTTCAGCGGATGATGGATGCCGTGTTACGCGATCTCCCTTTCGTGTTTGTGTACCTCGACGACATTTTGGTCGCGAGTACTTCAGAGGACGAACACGAAATGCACCTCACAGCAGTTTTTAGGAGGCTGGGAGAGCACGGCTTAATAGTTAACCCAGCCAAGTGCCAGTTCGGCGTTGAGCGGATTGATTTTTTGGGTCACCGCGTCTCCCCGGAGGGAGCGGTTCCGTTACCAGAGAAAGTACGCGCGGTAGCGGATTTTCCCCGTCCACAAACGGTCAAATCACTACAGGAATTCTTGGGGATGGTGAATTTTTATAACCGGTTCCTGCCCCACGCAGCTCAAATCATGCAACCGTTATATGCCGCGCTCAAAAAACAAAAGCCGACCCAGGCGGTCGAATGGTCCCCGGAGCGGGAGCGCGCGTTCACAGAGGTTAAAAAAGCCTTGGCTGACGCTGCGCTCCTGGCCCACCCAGACCCTGCAGCACGTATCGCGCTGACGACAGACGCTTCAGATTTAGCCATAGGGGCCGTTATTGAGCAACAGGTAGCCGGAGTTTGGCAGCCTTTGGCTTTCTTTAGCAAATCTTTAAGCGCGGCTGAGCGAAAATACAGCGCGTTTGACAGAGAACTGTTGGCGCTGCATTTGGCTATTCGTCATTTCCAGTTCTGGCTGGAAGGACGGTGCTTCACCGCTTATGTGGACCACAAGCCGCTCACATACGCCATGGCAAAAATTTCAGATCCGTGGTCCGGCAGGCAGCAGAGGCAGCTGGCCGCAATCTCGGAATTTACCACTGACATTAGGCACGTCGCGGGCAAATTCAATGTAGTAGCGGATTGTCTCTCACGCGCGTTCACGACCCCGACACGCGCAGAGGCAGAACGGGCCACCGTGACCGCGCCGCAGGAGAGCGGCACGGTGGCGCGCGCAGCCCCGGTGCACGTGGGTATAGATTACGCAGCCATGGCAGCGGACCAGGGGGCGGACGCAGACGTGCGCGCGCTCCAGTCTGGACCAACAGGGTTGAGGCTGGAGAGCAAGTGTTTACAAACCGGTATGCCCCCCCTGATCTGCGACATGTCGACGGGGCGCCCGCGTCCGGTGGTTCCGGCCACGTGGCGCCGCCGTGTTTTTGACTCGGTCCACTCACTGGCGCACCCGGGGGTGCGCGCGTCGGTGAAACTAGTGGCGGAAAAGTTTGTTTGGCCGTGCCTGCGCAAGCACGTGAAGGAATGGGCAAAAACCTGCATTTCCTGTCAACGGGCCAAAATTCACAGGCACACAAGAGCCCCGTTAGAACCGTTCCGCATTCCGGCCAGAAGGTTCGACCATGTGCACGTCGACCTTGTGGGCCCCCTACCGGCATCACAGGGGTTCACGTATCTTTTGACAATGGTGGACCGCACCACACGTTGGCCGGAAGTGGTCCCACTTGCGACGACCACGGCCGCGGAGGTGGCTCGCGTTTTTTTAACGGCTTGGGTGGCGCGCTTCGGGGTTCCGTCGGACATTACGTCCGATAGAGGACCGCAATTCATCTCTGAGCTGTGGTCAGCGATGGCCAACGGCTTAGGAGCCAAAATTCACCGCACTACGGCTTACCACCCTCAGGCTAATGGTTTATGCGAGCGTTTTCATAGGTCTTTGAAGGCAGCACTCAGAGCGTCGCTCACGGATGCAGATTGGGTAAATAAACTCCCTTGGGTTTTATTAGGGTTGCGTTCTGCGCCTAAAGAGGACTTAGACGCCTCCCCAGCGGAGCTGGTATTCGCACAAACTCTGAGGCTGCCGGGCGAGTTTTTACCAGAGCACCCAGAGCCCCCACCTCTCTCTGCTCTGGGACCGTTAGTTGGCACGGGGGCAGACACGCTCCCGGGTCCGGTTCATCACGCTTTTTCACGAGTTTTCGTCCCCAAGGCTTTGAAAAATGCCGATTTCGTTTTTGTCAGGCGCGAAGCCCTTAAAGCAACGCTCAAACCACCTTACGAAGGGCCATTTCGAGTGCTGGAGGCAGGTGATAAGCAATTTGTGCTAGATTTTGGGGACAGAAAAGAGACAGTCAGTATTGACAGACTAAAACCTGCTTTTGTCATGAAGGACGTGTCTGTACCGGTCGCGGTGGCGCCTCGACGAGGCAGGCCCCCGCAGAGGGCAATTAACCACTCTCTTCCTCAGTCAACAGACCCGGAGCAGAACAGCACCGCAGGCAAGGCGGGGCCAACGCACAGCAGATTCGGCAGACGGCTGAAGCCCAAGCGGCGCACAGACTGAATGTTGGTGTTGATTATTCAGTAGTGAGTAAGGTGCTATTAAATTTTGGGAATTAGTCTGTTCTTCATCGTTTGGGGGGGGGTTATATGGCTGTGTTGTGAGACATGTATATGTTGGACACTGCATATGTGATTTAACCACGATGAAGGAGAGCCAGCCCCCTGCGGTGCGGAGCCACAGAGCCTGGACCCCCTGCGGAGGACAGGGGACAGAAGACTTCCTGACCACTGAGGCTCGGGAAGAGAGAAGGGGGAGTTATGTAAATAAAAGGCTAATGAATGTGAATAAAGAGACTTTGATAGAGATGTGTGATTTCCCCCGCGAGGGAAATGGTTTGATGTGAGAAGGTTTAAATGAGAGAACTTTGGTGTGTTCACTCTCTTTGTTCGCTGCTCAAGAATAAGAGCAGACAGTGGAATGATTTCTTGAATAAACTGAAATGAAAGACAATTCGGTTTCGTTATTCAAGTCTCCCCACAGCTGGCTTAATTATACACAATAACAATTTAACCAGCATCCAAATGGTCATTGCAGACTTATGGGGAAAAATTTGCAAATTTATAAGAAAAAGTCATGATTTTTAAAGAAAAAACTTGCAAATTTATAAGCAAAATGTTGAAAATTTACAGAAAAAAATTGCAAATTTTTGAGGAAAAAGTAGCAATTTTAAAAGAAAAAAGGCACAAATTTATGAGAAAAACGTTAAAAATTTACAGGAAAAATGGCAAATTTATGAGAAAAAAGTTTCAGATTTATGAAAAAATTGAAAATTTATTTAAAAAAGTTGCAAGTTTATAAGATAAGATAAGATAAGATAAGCCTTTATTAGTCCCACAACGGGGAAATTCCAGGATTGCAACAGCACAGGGATAGCAACACTCAGAGCAACAGTCAGAAGGCAAGAAAAAAAACAAACAAAAAAACCCCAAAAAAACAAGCAAGCAAGAGCAGCTAATATACATACAGTGGGGGAAAAAAGCGTTTAGTCAGCCACCAATTGTGCAAGCTCCCCCACTCAAAAGAAGTTGCAAATCTACAAGAAAAAGTTGAAAATTTAAAAGTTTTTTTTTTTCATTTCAGCATAGAATTGGTCATTCATTCATGTCATTTACATAACATGATATAGAAAGGTTTATTGTCAGAAAAATGTACAAACAGGTTATCATTTTTCATGTCTAAGCCTTATACAAGTGTAGAAGTGTGGAAAAGTACTGAATGCAGGAAGCCAGGAAAGGTACAGGAAGCAAGAGGACACAAAGAGCCCCCTGCGGAGCGAGAAAGGGAGCAGGGCCCCCTTTGTTCTCTAAGAAGGTCAATACACCCAGTTCCGGATTAACGAACTCTGTCTAGATATGCTAATAATGTGCCAGACCTGTTTCATCCCTTTCTGTCTTTGATGCATACAGCTGAAACTGTTTGTGTATTGCAACTGTCTCTCACATATAAGCCTGCTCGCTGAAGCCAGTCTTCAGTACTGACCTCCTGCAACCTGAGGGTTCGTACTCCTTGTATATAATTTATGCAAGTAAAAACTCTTAAAAGAATATTCTTGTGTCTCGAATCTTTATTGATGTAACGAACTAATACACGATCATATTCTAAGTGTTTTCAGAGATTCCTGACATACGTGGTGCTGTGACCCGGATGACCGATACTTAGGCGCGAGCCAGGACAACCAAGCCTTCCCCGGTCTTCAAACCTATGCATGGTCTGACCAACGGTCAGTTTTGGAAACCCGCCTTCAGGGAACACCAGGGAGGAGACTGGCTCCTGACTCTGTCTAAGTGATGGTCATCCTCACTAGTAGGGTCATAAAGTAAGTGACATCTTTTTATTATTAAAGACAAAGGATATAGTATACACTACATGCGTTAGAAGATCCTCCCAAATCCAGCCTTGAGTGAGTAACGTAAAATAAGGCCGCTCCAATATGTTACTAATGTAAATGGGATGCGCTCCTAAATATATTACTAATAAAAATTGGCCGCTTCAATATGAAAAATTGGATGCGCTCCTAAAAATATTACTAATGTGAAATAGGCCGCTCCAACATATTACTAATGGAACATAGGATGAGCTCCTAAATACGTTACAAGATCCTCCTAAATCCAACCACGAGCGACTAACGCGATAAGAGAGTGAAGCGCGTGGACGAGTAGTTGCAACGAGAAAAAAAGCGTGAACATCTAGTTCCATCAAAAGGTGAGCGCATTCTAAAAAAAGAAAAAAGGTTTTATTCGGGCTAAAGTCCCGATTGTGTTGTTTTCTGGCCGAAGAGTCAGGTTTCAAAAGAGTAATAAAAGTAAAAGGTGCTGTGTATTGACTGATAGGTCAAGCTTTAGCTAAGTAATGGTAATATAAGGCGGCGTCCTATATATTTTTCCTATCTGATCATACCAGGTAATGATCCTGTAAGAAATTACAGGAGTCCTAATACAGGTTGCATGAGCATCTAGTTCGAGCGAAAGGTGAGCGCATCCTAGAAGCGTGAGCATCTAGTCCCAGCGAAAGGTGAGTGCATTCTAAAAAAATAATTAAAAAAAAGGAAAAAAGCGTGAGCGAAACGCATTTTAAAAGCTGCGTGAGCATCTAGTTCCAGCAAAAGGTGAGTGCACCTATTGGGCAGTAATAGTGTTGCAGTGGGCGGACTGACAACGTTCCTGACTATATAAGAAAAAAAAAATGGGTAACTGTACAGAAAAAACAAATAAAGCGAAAAATAAGCAAAAGAAAAAAGAGGAAACTGCGCGCTGAACGGTAAAAAATTACAATAACCGGTTAAAAGAAAAAGATCAGATAAAGGATCCTGAAAAATATTTAAACAAATGGGGAAAAAGATTATTCCTTTAAACCCGCACTGGATGTGGATGAATGCAGTCTTAGCGTCGACGGAAAAACTTACAACAAAAAGAGATAAATATCAAAACCAACCGAGCATCAAACCATTATTAACCCTTGTGTGACCCTTGGGGGGTCACCCGGACCCCGCCTCCTCGCATCTTGTCCCAGCGCCCCCTAGCGGTCTGGGTGTGTGTTTGGCGGTGGTGGTTAGACCGGAAACTCAACCCACTATATCGGCATCTCCCCCCCCCCCATCGTATCATAGCGCCCCCTAGCGTCCTGGGGGGGGGGGGGGGTCGAGAAGACCCCCCGTCGCCACCAAAAACCAAAAACCCCAACACCCAGCCCCTCCATCATATCATAGCGCCCCCTAGCGTCCTGGGGTTGGGGGGGGTGGGGGGTCTAGAAGACCCCCTAGCGTCCTGGGGTGGGGGGGTCAAGAAGACCCCCGTCGCCACCAAAAGCCGGAAACTCAACCCCCTATATCGACATCCTTCCACCCCCCCCCCCCCCCCAAGACCCCTCCTGTCATAGCTGTCATGGTCCTGGGATGGTCCTGGGATGGTCATGACTACTACCATCAAATACAATCCGATCCACCTAGTGGTCTCGGTGGTGAGGGCTGTCCACACACACGCACACACAAGACCATTACTCTCTGTGTCCTGTGAGCATTAATTTGTTTGAATCAAACCACAGTTTATATATAAAAATACATATACAAATCAGAATCAGAATCAGATTTATTGCCATTGTTCATGTAGTACACAAACTAGGAATTTGTCTCGGTGCAATGCTGCAACATTAAACATGATAAAAATAAAAGATAGAAATAAAAAACTATACATGTGTAGGAGTCAAGAATTGAGGAGACTGGATGATTTTTCCAGTATCTGCTTTAATTCTCATTGATCCTACGTCCTCTCTCAATCGGAGTGAAAAGAGACAGGACGCAGTCACACACATACATTTATACACTCATCTCGAACAATACATCACACAAAAGTCACAATACTCAGTTACATCCTCACATCTGTAATAGAACACCCAGAGTCCTTCTGTTCTCCTCTCTGACCCCCAAAAGGTCAACCCGGGTAATCTTCTCCTCTCTCCTGAGTCCTCATGAGTCCCCAGGGGGTGCAGACACATTGTCCTCTTGAGGTGTGAAGTCAATACACATGGCTAGCTCAAAACCTCTCTTGGCTGAATTCAGCCAGCCACATGTGGGTCACATAAGTTATAATTATGGGCTCCACATCACTCCCCCCTTCCACGCGAAAGACTGGGCACACATATACAGTCATACCATAGTCATACAGCACGTCACCCCCCCCCAACAGAATCTCACAGCAACCTAAACAACCTGATCAAAAAACACATCATTCTGCATGCAGCTTAGGTTTCAATCTTCTCCTGAATCTGCTGTATGCAGGTCTCCTGCTCTGTGTTGGGCCGTCCTGCTGTGCATCTGTGGAGTGAGGGGGGAGAAGGGTTATTTGCCCCTCGTGGGGGGTCCCGGGACCTCCCAAGGGGCGGCCCCTTGGGAGGTCTGCCGCGTCGAGGCGCACCTGCCGGTCGCACAGACTCATTATGCAACACAAAAGCAGGTTTTAATCTATCGATACTGATCATCTCCCTCCTGCCCCCCAAATCTAGCACAAAATATTTCTCCCCGGTTTCCAGCACTCGAAATGGACTGTCGTAAGGTGGGCGGAGGCTATGCCGCTGCACATCGTGCCTGACAAAAACAAACTCTGCGTCTCGTAAAGCCTGGGGCACAAACACACGCGGGAAAGAGTGATGAGCGGGGCCCGGGAGCAGCTTTGCTCCCGTGTTACTCAGAGACCCCCGGATCGGGGAGGGCCCTGGTGCTGTGTGGTAGGGTAAAAACTCGCCTGGCAGCCTGAGCGGTTGTGCAAAGACCAGTTCTGCTGGTGAGGCGTCTAGATCCTCTTTGGGTGCCGAACGCAACCCCAATAAAACCCATGGTAGTTTGTTTACCCAATCTGTGTCCGTCAGTGACGCTCTGAGGGCTGCCTTCAAAGACCTGTGAAAACGCTCGCATAAACCGTTGGCCTGGGGATGATAAGCGGTAGTGCGATGTACTGCTGCTCCTAAGCTGCTGGCCACTGCTGACCACAGTTCCGACGCAAATTGAGGCCCCTATCAGACGTAATATCTGACGGGACCCCGAACCGCACTACCCAGGCTGTTAAAAAAGCGCGTGCCACCTCTGCCACTGTGGTCGATGTTAACGGGACCACTTCCAGCCAACAAGTGGTTCGGTCCACCATCGTCAAGAGGTGCGTGAACCCTTGTGATTTGGGCAGGGGGCCCACGAGGTCCACGTGCACATGATCGAACCTTTTAGCCGGAATGTGGAACAGTTCTAAGGGCGCTTTAGTGTGCCTGTGAATTTTCGCCCGCTGGCAAGCCATGCAGGCTTTAGCCCACTCTTTCACGTGCTTGCGCAGGCTCGGCCAAACAAACTTCTCCACCACCATTTTCACCGAAGCGCGCACCCCTGGGTGCGCTAGGGAGTGCACGGCGTCAAAAATGCGATGGCGCCACGCGGCTGGCACCACCGGGCGTGGTCGCCCTGTGGATACATCGCAGATAAGCGGGGGGGAACCGGTTTGTAGACTTTTGCGTTCCAGCCTTAACCCTGTTGGTCCAGACAGGAGCGCGCGCACGTCCGCGTCCTCGCTCTGCTCCACCGCCATGGCTGCATAATCTATTCCCATGTGGACCGGAGCCGCACGCGTGTCCGCGCTGTTACCGCGCTCTGGGTAAGCGGCCGTGCAATCCATTTCCGTGCGGATGGGTGCTGTTACTGCGCGTGACAGACAGTCTGCCACCACATTGATTTTACCGGCTACGTGCTGAATATCGGTGGTAAATTCAGAAATTGCGGCCAGCTGTCTCTGTTGCCGCCCTGACCACGGTTCTGAAGTTTTGGACATCGCAAAAGTGAGCGGTTTGTGGTCGACAAACGCGGTGAAACGCCGCCCTTCCAGCCAGAACTGGAAATGGCGAATAGCCAAGTGGAGCGCCAGCAGCTCCCTGTCAAACGCGCTGTATTTTCGCTCAGCCTCGCGTAGGGATCTGCTGAAGAATGCGAGTGGTTGCCAAACCCCGGCAACCTGCTGTTCTACAACGGCCCCTATGGCCACATCTGATGCGTCTGTGGTTAGCGCTACGCGGGCTGCCGGGTCTGGGTGGGCCAACAGTGCCGCGTTTGCCAGTGCTTGTTTAACCTCTGTAAATGCGCGCTCCCGCTCCGGGGACCATTCAATCACATGGGAGGGCTTCTGCTTTTTAAGCGCGGTGTACAAGGGCTGCATAAGCTGCGCTGCGTGGGGTATGAAACGGTTATAAAAATTTACCATCCCCCAAAATTCTTGCAACGCTTTTACCGTTCGAGGCTGGGGAAAATCTGCCACTGCGCGTACTTTGGCCGGCAGAGGAATTGCTCCCTCCGAGGAAATGTGGTGCCCTAAAAAATCGATTTGTGCCACGCCAAAATGGCACTTGGCCGGGTTGATTATCAACCCATGCTCTCCCAACCTCTGAAAAACTGTCGTGAGGTGTTTTGCGTGCTCCTCCTCAGAGGTGCTGGCTACCAAAATGTCGTCTAAATAGACAAAAATGAAAGAAAGGTCGCGCAACACTGCATCCATCATCCGTTGGAAGGTTTGTGCGGCGCCTTTAAGGCCAAAAGGCATTCATAAAAACTCAAAAAGCCCGAACGGGGTTATTATGGCTGTTTTGGGGATGTCATCTGGTCGGACCGGGACTTGGTGATAACCGCGGACCAGGTCTATTTTAGAAAAAATGCGCGCCTTCGCCAAGTGCACTGAAAAGTCCTGGATATGCGGAATCGGATAGCGGTCCTGCGCTGTGGCATTGTTCAACCTGCGGTAATCGCCACAAGGTCTCCATGAGCCGTCAGCTTTAGGTACCATATGGAGGGGGGAAGCCCAGGCGCTCTTCGAGCGGCGAATTATGCCCAACCTTTCCAGGTTGGCGAACTCCTCGCGCGCAATGGAGAGTTTAGCTGCATCCAAGCGCCGAGCCTTCGCAAAAACAGGTGGGCCACTCGTGGTAATAAAGTGTTCCACCCCGTGCTTCGCCACCTTAGCTGAAAAAGTGGGAACTGTGAGTGCTGGGAACTGGCGTAGAAGGCTGTGAAACTTACCACCTGCTGTGACGACGTTGGTCTGTACTGGCGGCGGGCACACCCGAGCTGCACAAGGGATAGAACAGAAAGAGAGTGCATTTACTAGGCGTTTGTTGGCCAGGTCAACTAACAAACCATGTGAACACAGAAAATCAGCACCTAACATATTGAAGCTCACTGCCGCTACGATGAAGTTCCACTCATAGGCGCGGCCGTGGAAGGACAGAGACAAGGTTCTCTCTCCGTACATCTTGATGCTGGAGCCGTTGGCCGCTGTCGCTCCGTCTCCGCAGGGTCCAGCAACCCGATCAGCATAGGCAGTGATGAAGCTCCTCTGGGCTCCGGTGTCCACTAGGAATTGCCGCCCGGAGCCCGCGTCTGTCAGATAAAGCAGCTTGTTCCGTTCGCCGAGAGTGGAAGCTGCTAACGGCTCCCGGCCCAGTCGTTTCCCTGCTTTTTGAACTTGCAGGGCGGGATGCATTTGTGCGCCTTCCCAGCGAAACGTCGATGGTAAAAACAGAGGCCGTCATCTCCCCTGCCACGGAATCTCGCCGCTGCTGTCGCCGCTGAGGTGGTCACTGCTGTCTCTGGCTCCACAATGCCCCCGGCCACGGAAGCCTCTTGTTCCTCGCAGGCATTGAGGTGCCGCTCCGCCTCTTGGGCCAGGTCGCGGAAGTCCTGCTGGGTCACACATCGTCTGCTGGACAGGGAACCTCTCGTGTGCACTGGGAGGGTTCTCAGGAAAATATGCTTGAAAAGGAACGCGTCGTTGTCCGTCCCGATCATTTGTAGCATGTCCTCCATGAGGACAGTCGGCCTGCGTCCACCTCTGTCGCGCAGGTCCAGTAGCTGCCTGGCTCTTGCCTCAGACGACGGCACGAAGCTCCTGATGAGGGTGGCTTTCAGCGCGTCGTATTTGCCGGCAGCGGGTGGTTGCTGCACCAGGCTCCGCACACACCGAGCCATGCGGCTGTCGAGGGTCGTGATGACATTATGGAATTTAATGTCATCCGCTGAAACTCCCCCGAGCAGGAACCGCGACTCCACATGCTGGAACCACGAGTGCGGGTCGTTTTGCCAGAACTCGGGGAGCTTAATTAGTCTTGTGCCCCTGCTGGCATTCCCCAGTGAATCCGGGTCTGAGCGGCTGTCTCCCAGCTCTTCCATATCGATCACGAGGCTGTCCTCCAGCCTCGGCATGCTCAGATTCATGCGTAGGTCACCAATTGTAGGAGTCAAGAATTGAGGAGACTGGATGATTTTTCCAGTATCTGCTTTAATTCTCATTCATCCTACGTCCTCTCTCGATCGGAGTGAAAAGAGACAGGACGCAGTCACACACATACATTTATACACTCATCTCGAACAATACATCACACAAAAGTCACAATACTCAGTTACATCCTCACATCTGTAATAGAACACCCAGAGTCCTTCTGTTCTCCTCTCTGACCCCCAAAAGGTCAACCCGGGTAATCTTCTCCTCTCTCCTGAGTCCTCCTGAGTCCCCAGGGGGTGCAGACACATCGTCCTCTTGAGGTGTGAAGTCAATACACATGGCTAGCTCAAAGTCTCTCTTGGCTGAATTCAGCCAGCCACATGTGGGTCACATAAGTTATAATTATGGGCTCCACACATGCAATAAAATGTAGAATAAGAATGAGTAATACTAGTCTAAGCAATTTTTAAATATATTAGCGAGCAGCAGATATTGTGGAGTATCACATAGCGCAGTCGGTAATGCAAAGAGAAAACAGTGATGATTGACAAGAGTCTGATTGAGCTCCTGTACATAGTGCACGAGAGTCAATAAGTCACTTAGTGTTCAGATGGCAGAGGGGAAGAAGCTGTTCATGTGATGGGAGGTTTTAGTCTGAATGGACCGAAGTCTTCTACCTGAGGGGAGGGGAGGGGGGGGCAAACAGTACGTGACCAGGGTGGCAGCCTGCACGCAAATTCCCCAACTATCACTTCCCCCGACCACCTGTTCCAAAACATTAATTCCCAACGATTGATTTTTCCAGCCTTCTTCTTCAAAACATTAATTCCCACTTCCCCGTCCACCTGTTCCAAAACATTAATTCCCCAACTATCACTTCCCCCGTCCACCTGTTCCAAAACATTAATTCCCAACGATTGATTTTTCCAGCCTTCTTCTCCAAAACATTAATTCCCACTTCCCCTGTCCACCTGTTCCAAAACATTAATTCCCGACGACTGATTTTTCCAGCCTTCTCCTCCGAAACATTAATTCCCAATGATTGATTTTTCCATCCTTCGGTTTCAAACCATTAATCCCCAACCATGACACATACACGCACACACACGCGCACACACAGGAGCATTACTCTCTGTCCTGTTGGTTAAAAAAAAATAATCCAGAAATCCTATGAGAAAAAATAGCCTTCCTATAGGAAACCAAAGAAATGACAGTGGTTTGAGTTGATGATGAATTTGGATGAAATTTTCACCAGAAGGGACTCTACGCCTGGAATCAAACCCAATAACCGGGGCGGCAGTGGCTCAGGAGGTAGAGCAGGTCGTCTAATAACCCAATGGTTGGCGGTTCGAATCCCGCTCTCCCCAGATATCCTGCTGTTGTGTCCCTGGGCAAGACACTTCACCCGCATTGCCTCCAGTGCCCATAACACTGGGTATGAATGTGTATAAATGTATAAAATGTTCGGTGGTGGCCGGAAAGGCCGTTGGCGCAGATTGGCTGCCACGTTTCCGTCAGCCTGCCCCGGGCAGCTGTGGCTGCAGAAGTAGCTTGCCACTACCATTGTCTGTCTGGAGTGAATGAATAATGTACCTATTTGTAAAGCGTCTTTGAGTATATATGATAAAACGCTATATAAAACCGATGCATTATTATTAATAAATTTATAGGGATCACACATGTCAGAATGTTTGGGGTATCTATTTCTTTATTTTTGTTTAAATTGTCCAAGCATCGTACATACTTCTGTGCAATATGTGATGTATGGGAGCATTAATGAATGTTAAAAAAAGTGTATATATGACATAACGTTCGGCTCAGGAGACGCACACACACAGGCTCAGAGTAGTTCAAACTGTTTATTAACAACAGGGATGTTTGGGTGCGTGTCTGCGGAATGTTAATGTGTTGGTGGTGGCGTCTGCTTTGGACCCAGAGGCAGGAGACCGTTCAGCCGGCAACCCTATGGGAGAAATCAGACACAGGGAGATGAGCACACACCAACACAGGAGGAGAATAGGCGAGGGAGAGAAGCTTACTTGTTGGGACAGATGACTAGCGCTTCAAGGATGGAAGCCCGGGAGACAGCCACCTGCAGGGCTCGGTGCAGCAGCGAGGAGAGACGAGGGACGGGATTGTCCGCCGCCGAGGAATCCACCTGTGCACAGGGGAGCAGACTGGAGAGATGAGGTAAGCGATTTTCTTACCGGTGACGAGGATGCTGAAGAGAATGTGGTAGAAGCCCATGGAAGGGAAATGAAGTCTACGGCTTCAGGCCGAAGCTCAGGGCGAGGCGGCTTTTATCCTTCGCCGCTGACGAGTAGCAGGTGCGTGAGCAGGTGGCGCCGCTGATGAATGGCGCGGCGTGACAGTACTCCCCCCTCTAGCAGCGCCTCCTGGCGATGGCTTATCCGGGTGCGCTCGGTGGAAGTCCGCGATGAGCGATGGGTCCAACACAAACGACGGGGGCACCCACTGTCGATGCTCAGGCCCATAGCCCTCCCAGTCCACCAGGTATTGCAACCCACGACCCCGGCGCCGGGAGTCCAGGATGGAGGAGGCGGACCAGGCCGGATGGCCACCAATCATCCGGGGCGCGGGTTGCGCTGCAGGAGGAGGGCAAAGGGGGTCAGTAACTGCCAGTTTCACCTTCGACACGTGGAAAGTAGGATGAATGCGGAGGGAGGGGGGAATAGCCACGCGCACAGCCACCGGGTTGATGATCCGGGTGATGGGGTAGGAACCCATGAAGCGCTGTGCCAGCTTTCTCCTCTCACCTTTTAGAGTGACGTCCTGGGTGGAAATGTAAACAAGCTGCCCAACTCTGTACGCCGGGGCAGGTCTTCTACGCCGGTCCGCCACAGTCCTGTTGCGCTCCGCTGTGCGTAATAGCGCATGGCGCGCGGCAGCCCAGGTGGAGCGGAACTGCCTGAGATGGGCCCTAACTGACGGGACAGTTATTTCACTCTCCTGCTCCGGAAACAGCGGGGGGTCGTAACCCAGGGACGCTTTGAAGGGGGACATCCCTGTAGCAGAAGAGCGAGCGGTGTTGTGGGCATATTCAACCCAGGCAAGATGGTTGCTCCAGGACGTGGGTTTGGATCTAGACACACAGCGGAGCGCAGCCTCCAGCTCCTGGTTGGTCCTCTCACACTGCCCGTTGGATTGGGGGTGATGGCCGGAGGAGAGGCTCACCTTGGCTCCGATGGCGTTGCAGAAAGACCTCCAAACCTCAGAAGAAAACTGGGGGCCCCGGTCCGAGACCACGTCCACCGGAATCCCATGCAGCCTGACCACGTGTTGGACGAGGAGGTCCGCCGTCTCCAGGGCAGTAGGGAGGCCTCGCAGGGGGACGAAGTGCACGGCCTTGGAGAAGCGGTCCACGATGGTCAGGATGGTGTCATAGGAGTTGGAGACAGGGAGTCCGGTGACGAAATCCAGCGCGATGTGCGACCAGGGCCTGCCAGGGACGGGCAGGGGCTGGAGCAGACCCGCTGGAGGGGCATTTCCCGACTTGCAGGTGGCACAGATTGGGCAAGCCCGGGCGTAGCGGGCTGCATCCCTCCGCAGGCCTGGCCACCAAAAGGACCGTTGGAGGAGATCTATCATCCGGGAGGTGCCAGGGTGACAGGTGAGCTTGGAGGTGTGGAGCCAGTGGATGACCTCTCCTCGGACCGCGGATGGCACGAACAGCCTCCCCTTCGGTCCGCCGCCAGGGTCAGGTTCCACCTGCTGTGCCTTCCGGATCTTGCTCTCGATGTCCCACGAGATGGCTCCCACGACGCACGACCTGGGCAGGATGGAGTGGGGCGCCTCCTCCGACTCCACGGGGGCGAACTGCCTGGAGAGGGCGTCAGGCAGGACGTTCCTAGAGCCAGGCCTGAAGGTGATGGAAAATTGGAACCTGGCGAAGAACAGGGACCAGCGCGCCTGGCGGGCGTTCAGGCGCTTGGCAGATCGTAAGTATTCCAAGTTCTTGTGGTCCGTGAGGACCACAAACGGCAGGTTCGCCCCCTCTAACCAGTGGCGCCACTCCTGCAGGGCGAGCTTGATGGCCAAGAGCTCTCTGTCCCCCACATCGTAGTTTCTCTCCGCCGGGGACAAGCGCCGGGAGAAGAAGGCGCACGGTCGCTTGGCGCCATCGTCCGGTGACCGCTGGGACAGCACTACTCCCACTCCCGTGTCCGAAGCGTCTACCTCTACAATGCACTGCAGCGCGGGGTCGACCTGGCGAAGGACCCGGGAGGAGGAGAATTCCGCCTTCAGCGCCTCAAAGGCGGCAGCGACCTCTTCGGTCCACCGGAACGGGACCTTCGGGGACGTGAGGCGGGTCAGTGGTCCAACGATGGCACTGAAGTTGGGGACAAAGCGGCGGTAGAAATTGGCGAAGCCAACAAATTGCTGCACCTGTTTCCGGGATGCAGGTGTGGGCCATTCCACCACCGCCTTTACCTTCTCTGGGTCGGGGAGCACCTTATCGTGGGCGATGATGAACCCCAGGAAGGATGTACTCCTGGCGTAAAATTCACACTTTTCTGCCTTAACGTACAGACGATTCTCCAGCAGCCTTTGGAGGACCCGCCTCACGTGGACCTGGTGCTCATCCCTGGACTTGGAGAAGATGAGAATATCGTCCAGGTAGACGAACACGAAAAGGCCAATGAAGTCACGGAGGACGTCATTAATGAGGCGCTGGAAGACTGCAGGAGCGTTGGTCAACCCGAACGGCATCACCAGGTATTCAAAGTGGCCGTTCGGGGTACGGAAGGCCGTTTTCCACTCATCTTCCTCCCGGATCCGGACGAGGTGGTAAGCGCTGCGTAGGTCCAGCTTGGTGAACCAGGTCGCCCCCTGGAGGGAGTGGAAAGCAGTGTCCATGAGAGGCAGGGTGTAACGGTCCTTCTCCGTGATATTATTGAGGGCCCGGTAGTCGATACAAGGGCGGAGGGACCCATCCTTCTTTCCCACGAAGAAGAACCCTGCCCCCACGGGTGACGATGATGGGCGGATAATCCCAGCACTTAATGACTCCTTCAGGTAGGCGTTCATCGTCTCCTTCTCCGGCGCAGACAGGCTGTAAAGGCGACCAGAAGGTAAGGGAGCCCCCTGGCGGAGGTTGATGGCGCAGTCATAGGGCCGATGAGGGGGGAGAGACATAGCTTTCGCTTTGCTGAACACCATACCCAGGTCGTGAAATTCTGGGGGCACCAGAGACAGGTCCGGGGGTGCAGCGTCCGTCGCAGGGGGAGGAGCGGACGGAGAGCAGGCAGCGGACTGAAGGCAGGTGCCCATACAGAACGTACTCCATGCCGATATCCCAGCTGATTTCCAATCCAGGACCGGATTGTGAAGGCGGAGCCAGGGATACCCCAGGATGACGGGCGACACAGAGTTGGGAAGGACGTAAAAGGTCATCTCCTCCCGGTGGTTTCCCGAGATGATGACCGGTAGGGGGACAGTTTGATGTGTCACTCTCCCAAGGGTGGCACGGGAGAGGTGGACTAGGGAGATGGGAGTGTTGAGTGCCTGGCAGCGGATGCCCAATCGGGTTGCCAGGCTTTGTGAAATGAAGCTGCCTTCTGCGCCCGAATCCACCAGTGCGTGGGTGAGGTGCCCAGTGGGGTTATGGCAGAAACGGATGGGCAGCTTCAATTGAGTGAGTGATCCTAACCGATTGATGTCCGCGAGGCTTCCAACAGTGACTCGCGGACCCCACCGACTGGCTTTCCATGGACAACGCTCCACGGTGTGTTGGTCGCCTCCGCAATACATGCAGAGACCCAACTCACGGCGGCGTTGTTTCTCCACAGGGGAAAGTTTAGTCCAGCCCGTGACCATCGGCTCCGACTCCTCGGGGCGCGATGCTGGCGGCGCCGCCAGGGGGCGAGCTTGGAACAGGTGCGGCGAGGCTCCATGAGGGCGAGAAGAAGAAGACCTCCGCCCCGAGGAGCGCTCGCGCAGCCTGTTATCCAAACTTACCGCTAAGGACGTCAGCTCCGCTAGCGTCCCAGGGATATCCCGACCAGCCAGTTCATCCCTCAGATCACTATTGAGGCTGCGGAGGAACAGGCCACAGAGGGAGCGTTCCTCCCAGCCCAGTTCCTCCACCGCTACCCGGAAGTCGACCGAGTGGTCCGCTGCCGACCGGCTTCCCTGCTGGAGAGCGAGAAGCCGATCGACCTGGACCGTTTCGGTTTGAGAATGGTCAAAGACCTCCAGAAAGCGCCTCACGAATTGGTCATAGGTGAGGGTGGCATAACTGGGCCTCGCCATTACGGCGTAGGTCCAAGTTAACGCACGCCCCTCCAGAAGATTCCCTATGTAACCAATTCGACTGTGATCCGAGGGAAAATCTCCGGGCACACGGTGGAACACGGACTCACACTGCATAATGAACCCCCGCGCTCCGCCGAGCTTACCGCTAAAGCGGGCGGGGGTCGGAATCGGTGTGAGCCGAACCGGTGCCACTGGAGCCGGCTGGACGGCCGCTGGAACAGCAGGAGCCGCGCCACCCTGGCGAGTCGGGAGGAACGGCTGTTGGGGGTCCAAGCGGTTCAATCGGTTAGTTAATTCTAATAATTGATTAAGAACCACCTGTTGCTGATAAACAATCTGATCCACCCGAGCCTCGAGGATGGTAAACCGGTGTGCGAGCCCGCCGTCTGCCGAGCCGCTCTGCTGAAGCCGTACTGACATAACGTTCGGCTCAGGAGACGCACACACACAGGCTCAGAGTAGTTCAAACTGTTTATTAACAACAGGGATGTTTGGGTGCGTGTCTGCGGAATGTTAATGTGTTGGTGGTGGCGTCTGCTTCGGACCCAGAGGCAGGAGACCGTTCAGCCGGCAACCCTATGGGAGAAATCAGACACAGGGAGATGAGCACACACCAACACAGGAGGAGAATAGGCAAGGGAGAGAAGCTTACTTGTTGGGACAGATGACTGGCGCTTCAAGGATGGAAGCCCGGGAGACAGCCACCTGCAGGGCTCGGTGCAGCAGCGAGGAGAGACGAGGGACGGGATTGTCCGCCGCCGAGGAATCCACCTGTGCACAGGGGAGCAGACTGGAGAGATGAGGTAAGCGATTTTCTTACCGGTGACGAGGATGCTGAAGAGAATGTGGTAGAAGCCCATGGAAGGGAAATGAAGTCTACGGCTTCAGGCCGAAGCTCAGGGCGAGGCGGCTTTTATCCTTCGCCGCTGACGAGTAGCAGGTGCGTGAGCAGGTGGCGCCGCTGATGAATGGCGTGGCGTGACAATATAGTGTTTCTTTTTTTGGCAGAGAAACATCAGCTCTCTATTCTGTTAAAATATAACCCAGTGGAATGCACAGAGTCAGTGCATTGTGCTTGTCTGTGACCACACACACACACACACACATGCACGCACGCACGCACACACACAGTGGTGGTCAGGGGCTGTCCACACACGCACACACGTTTGAGTTGATGATGAATTTGGATGAAATTTTCACCAGAAGTGACTCTAAGAATGTTTGGGGTATTTATTCTTTTATTTACCTTTATTTACCTTTATTTATTTATTTTATATACCTAAACTCAGTGTAAATGGTGTAGAGATTGAAAGGGTATCTGAAACTAAATTTCTTGGAGTAATAATTGATAATAAACTGTGTTGGAAGTCACATATTAATTATATTAAAGGTAAAGTATCCAAATCAATTGCAATATTACACAGAGTGAAATATTTGCTGAATCAACCCACGCTATATACCTTGTATCATTCATTAATACTCCCATACATGACATATTGTAATGAAGTATGGGGAAATACATATAAAACAAACATACATCCAGTCTTTATGCTTCAAAAGAGAGCTATTAGAATAATAAACAAAGCAGCTTACAGGGAACCAACAAACCCACTTTTTCTTAAACTAAAAGCTCTCAAGTTGAAAGATCTGGTTGACTTTAAAACTGCAATAATAATGTTTAAAGTGAAGAATTTATCACTGCCCGCAAATATCCAAAAGTTGTTCCAAAGAAGGGAGAAACGATATCATTTCAGAGGAACATGTATATTTCAAAAGCCTACAGTGAGAACTACCACCAAGCAACACTGTGTTTCAGTGCAAGGAGTCAGATTATGGAACGATTTTGGACCTGAATTAAAATCATGTACAATGCTTGGACAATTTAAACAAAAACTAAAGGAAGAAATACTCCAAACATATATACAAGATGACATGTAAAATCACATAAGGATTGTCATATCCAGTCTGCGTTGTGCTGTTACTTAGTTGTTTGGGGTTTTTTTGTCACATTTTGTCTTAGCTTTGTTCTGAATTGTAATCGCTCTTGTTTTGTTTTTTTCTTTGAATTCTTGGATGGAATATGGGTGGGCAATATAAGCTGCGGCTTCAACCATCACCCATTTCGGATAACATTTGTTGAACTGTATAATCAGAGGAGTTATTGTCTAATTTGACCTTGTTGGATTTTATTTTCCCCTTTTGCTATATTATTCAGTTCCTTTTAACCTGTACTATCCGAAATAAATAAAGATTCATTCATTCATAAATAAATTAAGATTCATTCATTCATTTGAGTTTAAACCACCCGTCACAGGAACAGTTTCTTTCTCAAGCCATCATCACTCTGATGAACTCCTAACATTCACCTAGTCCTACCTGTTTGCTGTACTCATGACTTTTCATCCATTATTACATCGCACATACTGTAAGTCTCACATTGCTTTTTTTTTTTTTTCCACAATATCTTTATTGAACCTTTTTTTTTTTTAAACAAACATGATACAAACAATCAAACACTAACACTAAAGTACTACAAAAAAAAAAATGCACTAAAAAACACCAACAACCACCAACAAAATCAAATCTTCAACAATGCTCCTCTGTTTAGTCTAGACAATCCAACACATAAGTATACATATTATGTTCACCAGTTTGGAATTTACAAGGTCCACACACATCATTCACCTTCTTCTTCAAGAGTTATGTTTACATTTTTTACATAATCAATAAAAGGTCTCCATATATTCTCAAACACAATTTCCTTTGATTTCAGTATATATGTTATTCTTTCTAATGGAAGGTTTGTTAACATCTGTCTTAACCACTGAGTCACATCTGGTCTATGAGTCTTTTTCCATAATAGTGCAATACATTTTTTGGCATTAAGCAAACTGAGGTCTATGAATGTTCTTTCACTTTTATTAAAATTATGCTTTTCTGGGTACAGACCCAACAAAAACAGTTTAGGATTCAATATGATTTGTTTTGAGATTATTTTTTCAATTGTTACCCTCACCTCTTCCCAAAACATTCTTATTAATCTACATTCCCATACACAATGAAATAGAGTTCCTTTACTTTCCATACATTTTGTGCACGTATCTGGTATATTTTTGTTATATCTATTTAACTCCTCCGGTGTAACATACATCCGCATTAACCATTTGAAATGTATCAATTTAAGGCGTACATTTATTGATTTGGTTTGAGCTTCTGTACAAGCCAATTCCCATTGTTCCTCTGAAATTTCAGTTTGCAGATCTTCTTTCCAGTAGTTTAATCTTTTCAGTGAATTTTCACTTGAAGATAGTGTCAATGAGTTATAAAACTCTGAAATAATACCCTTTCTTTTACTATCTTTCATCAACATTTTTTCCAAGGATGAATAGATAGGTCGAGTGAGAGCTTTATTTTGATTTGATCGAATAAAGTTTCTAAGTTGAAGATATTTAAAAAAATGTGTTCTATTGAGATTAAATTTGATCCTCAACTCTTCAAAAGACATTATGTTTTCTGCACATGGCAAATATAAATCCTGAATCTTTTGTATCCCATTTAAATTCCATACTTTAAATACAGCGTCCGCTCTCCCTGGTTTAAAATATTGATTACCCCATATTGGACTAAATTGTGACAATAACTGTGGTTCTTTTAAATAGTTTTTAGCTTCACACCATATTTTGATCATATGCTTTACAAATGGATTTTTAACTTGTTTTTGTAATTTTTTTTGCCGAATCTGAGTATATGAATATGGGAAGAGGTAAAGGTAAATTGTATGATTCCATTTCAGTCCAGTGAGGGAGATCATTTGATGAAAAATAATATGTCATAGACCTCAGTTGTGCCGACCAATAATACAACATAAAATTTGGACATTTCAGACCTCCACGATCAAATGGTAAATATAATAAAGACAGACGTAATCTAGCCCTCCTGTTGTTCCATATAAATTCCACTAACTTTTTTTTAATTCTTGAGAATAAATCTAAAGGTGGTGGTAAGGGAATGTATTGAAATAAATAAAGTATTTTAGGTAAGATATTACTTTTAAGTATATTAATTCTCCCGATCATCGACATTGGTAGTGACATCCATCTCTGAAGTAACTCATCAATATCTGTCATTAAGGCTTCATAATTGACACTGGCGACTGATTCTAGCTTAGGCACAATTTGGATTCCTAAATATTTGAACTGATTTACAACATTGAATTGATTTACCTCAGGGGCTGGGTAATTTCTCTGGGTCTCATTTAGCATTAATATTGAAGATTTAGTTTTATTTATTTTATATCCTGATATTTCCCCGAAATTCTTTATTAAATTCAACAAGGTCGGAATTGATTTTTTAAGATTCGACATAAACAAAATTATGTCATCGGCATACAGGGAGATTTTATGTTCTGTTGGTCCAACTTTAATTCCATATATTTGTGACTGTAGACGTATCGCCATCGCTAAAGGTTCAATTGCCATAGTAAACAGTAAAGGTGAAAGTGGACAGCCTTGTCGACATCCTCTATTGATTTTTATTGATTTTGAAATATTGTTATTTGTTAGAATTTCTGCAGTAGCATTATTATATATTATCTGAACCCATTTTATGAAATTATTTCCAAGTCCAAACCTTTGTAAGACTTCAAAAAGAAAGGGCCATTCAACTCTATCAAAGGCTTTTTCGGCATCCAGTGATAAGAGAGCTGTATCCGATGCTTCTTTATTAGAATAAATAATATTAAATAGTCTTCTTACATTATGGAAGCCTTGTCTTCCCTTTATAAAGCCATTCTGATCTCGATTAATAATATTTGGTAAAATTTCTTGTATTCGTCTTGCTAAAATTTTACAAATTATCTTAAGGTCGGCATTTAATAGGCTTATTGGTCTCATATTTTCACATTTATTAGAGGGCTTACCTGGTTTTGGCAACAGTATAATTAAGGCATTATTCATATATGATGGTAAATTACTATTTTGAAATGCTTCTAAAACCATTTCCAAAAAAGGTTTTGTTAATTTATTCTTAAATTTTTTATAAAGGTCAACTGGAAGACCATCTGGTCCTGCACTTTTTCCTGATTTCATATTATCAATGGCTAGTCCAACTTCTTCTTGACTAATTTTAGACTCCAGTATCTCCCTATTTTCATTTGGAATACACGGTATAAATAGTTCATTCAAAAACCCATGTAGTTTTGTTAAGTCAGATTCATTTTTGGTATCATATAATTTTTCATAGTAATCTCTAAAGGCTCTATTAATTTCTGAAGGATCTATAACTACCTGTCCGTTACTTATAATACTGGTAATTGGTGTTTTAGATTCTAATTGTTTAATCTGCCATGCCAATAACTTTCCTGATTTTTCACCTTGTTCATAAAAAGATTGTTTCAATCTTAGAAGACTCGAGGCAGCTCTATTCGCTGATTTTTTGTCATATTCAGCTCTCAAAATCAGTAATTCGTTCTCCAACCTTGGATCTCTTCCTGCATATACTCTTTCTTGAAGAATTTTTATTTTATGTTCCAATTGGACTCTCTCCTCTCGAGTCTTCTTAGATTTTGAACCTGTATAACTAATAATATGTCCCCTAATAAAAGCTTTGAAAGCCTCCCACTTTACACATGCTGATGTTTGTGTAGTATTGATATCAAAGAACTCATCTATCTGTTTTTCTATATACTTAACAAATTCCTCATCCTGAAGCCATTTATGCTGAAATTGCCATCTACCTGGTTCCTTTGTCAATTTCTTATCTACATACATTAGACAGCAGGGTGCATGATCAGAGATCACGATGTTATCATAAAAACAGTTTTGAATCTTGGACCTTAATTCTGTGGAGATCAAAAAATAATCTATACGTGAGAATGTCTTGTAGGTATTGGAATAACAAGAGTATGCTTTAACTTGTGGTTTCATTTCTCTCATATCTATCAATTTCAATTCTTTCATAAAATGATTAATGGTCATCCTACATCCATTGTGCGTACAGTCCAGTCCTGTTGATCTATCTATACTGGGATTCAATGTACAATTAAAATCCCCTGCTATTATATGTTGCCCTGTAAGTGATAATAAGATAAGAAATAAATTGGCAAAGAACTTTTGATCATCTATATTGGGACCATATAAGTTCACCAAATTTATGTTTTCTAATAGCAAAGATCCTTGAATGATTACATATCTTCCAAATTTGTCTCCAATTACATTTTTCACTTGAAATGGGACTGATTTATGTATGAGAGTCATAACTCCCCTGGCTCGGGATGAAAATGATGAGGTGAAAACATTTCCTTGCCATCTACTCCTAATTCTTTTTACATCTTGCTCTATTAGATGAGTTTCTTGTAAAAACACAATTTTTGAACCCATGTGTTTTATTTTATTCATAACTTGTTTAAGTTTTTTTAAATTTTGTAGACCTCTGCAATTCCATGAAGTTAAATTAAGATTAACGCTTTGATTTATAATCAATAGGGAGTTTGGGATTACCTTGCAGTGTAAACATGCTCAAACAGAAAAGCAAAAAAATGAGTGGTTGAACATTCACCCTACAAACTATACACAAACAAATTCCCCCTTCCCACATTTGTGGCAATCCCCCCAAAAGCAAAAGAAAAATTCCGTCTCCCGATATAGCCATCGACCGTTCCACACCCACGAGGATCAGCCAAAGCCACTCCTTCTTCATCCTCCCAATCACCCTAACTCTACTGCTTTTAATAACGTAACATTAACTCTCTTCTGTAATTTTCCAATTTAACTCCAAAATTTTTTTAGCAATTTTGTACTTTTTTTTTTTAATATGTAATACATTCTATATTTTGTAATCTTGTTATATGCTTCTAATCAGTTAAATGCTCAAATATTCTACCCTATATTCTGTTCATGCTTAGCTCCCACCAGTCTCTTCCTGGATCTTCTTGATGAGCTCCTGCGCCTCCTCGGGGGTCTTGAAGATGCGTGTTCTGCCCTCATATGTGACCAGAAGTCTTGCAGGGTGAATCACTCCATGACGAATCTCAAGGTTGCGCAGTTCTTTGCGGATGGGGTCAAACTGCTTCCTTAATTGTTGGATTCCTGAGGCCAGATCTGGGTAGAACCGCACCTGCTGATCTTGGTATTTAATTTCTCCTTTGGCCCGCACCGCGTTGGAGATCGTCATCCTGTCTCTGTAGCTGAGAAACTTCATAATTAGCGTCCTCGGTGCTGCCTTGTTACCTCTCGGTGGGCCAATTCGGTGGGAGCTTTCCAAGACGACTGATGATTTTAGCTCTGCGTTGTTCAGCGCCTCCGGGATCCACCCCTCCAAAAAGGAGCATGAATCACGACCTTCGGCTCCCTCCGGTAAACCCACCAGCCTCAGGTTGTTCCTTCTGGACCGAGATTCCAAGTCCAGAACGCTATTTTCCAGATCTTTATTTTTTTTTTCCAAAGTGCGCACCTTTATTTGAAGTCCGCTGATTTCATCCTCCGCACTTGAAACACGAAGCTCCGCCTGCGTCACTCGCTCCACGCAGTCACCCAACTCCTTTCTCATTGCATCCAACGCTGCCATAATCCCATCAAGTTTAGCGGAAAAGTCTGCTCTCATTGAGCTAATGGCAGCCAGCACTGCACCTGTGCCGCCATCGTCAGCAGCAGCAGTTACCGCACCACCGCTAGTTTCATCCGCCATATCCGCAGCTTTTTCTACTGCACCACAAACTTTAAAGTCCGTTAATTTGGACTGCTTCGGCGATTCAATTTTTCCCCCTCCTGATTTCCCAGCCTTAGTCTTCACCGGCATATCCTCACCCAAACGCTGGGAAAAGTTCTGTTCCAAATGAGAGAGTTATTTGCCGAATTTTTATTTCCAGGGGCAGAGCAGAGTGATACGTGTCCTTCTAGGCGGCCGCCATAACCGGAAGTCCCCTCACATTGCTTTTTACTTCATTCACATTATATCACCGAATCTGATTTCACATGGAAATACTGTATGACTGTATATTTTTTTCCATATATTTCTGCAAAGTGTGGATAGTCTGAGTAAATAACTGCATATATTCCTGTATATATTTGCATCTTTAAAAATAAACTAATCAGCCAAGACATAAAATGAACGAGCGATGACATCTGGGGAGAAAAATCCCTCCAAGGCCAGAAAATGCTACAATTACCTACTACTCCTTACAGACCCATAAAACGGACAAGAGATTACGTCTTGGGGATGGGGGTCCTTCATGAAACCGGGCCGTAGTACCAAGGTCCAGTCGCGAACTTGCCCGTCGTCCCCCGAGGACGGACGACAGGAAGTCACGTTACTAAGGGTCCCTCGCTTCGGGTCCATGACTGCCAATTCCCTTGAGGACGAAAAAAAAAAAAAAAAGAAGCCCAAGGACCTCACTCTCTTTTCTTTCCCTCTCGCTCGCTCGCTCGCTCGCTCCCTAGCATCTCTACGACGTGTCGCTCACGCGTCCATGGACCGGGAGGAAAGACGAAGAAGAAGACGAAGAAGACATAGAAGTAGAAGTAGAATCCCCCTCTCCCATCGTGTCTTCTTCTTCTTCTTCTTCTTCGGTCCCGTACCGGCTCCGCAGTACCACAGGGGTGACGATTACGAGTCGGTATATGCGAAGCGGCACCGCTCCACGGGACCCCGTGGCGATACCGGACCGCGAGTGACTCCCAACGTCCCCGAGAGCCCGCCGAGACAAAGACTGCGGGGACGGCGAGGAAGGACAACGGCAACACGAAGAAGAAGAGGTAGACGAAGAAGGCGAAGAAGACGAAGAGGTAGACGAAGGTGAAGAAGAGGAGTCTGATACAGGGGAGGACGATGACGACGACGACGAGAAAGAAGACGAGGAATCGGACATAGAGGAGGACGACGAGGATGATGAAGAAGAAGGAGAAGGAGAAGAAGAAGAAGGAGGACAGTATCACTATGACTATCGCGATGCTCCCGCGGAATCGATGACCTCAAAACGAGGGAACATCACGTGGAGCTCGAGGCCTGCCCCGCAGTCGCGGCAGCGCGGGCGTCGACGTCGGCCTCGACTTCAGCGCCAGGGCCCCACGGGGACGGCGTGCGAGGCTGTAGCGGACGTGGCCTCGGCATTTCTTGCTTACTTTCAGCCCGAGCTGGAGGACGAGGTGATTGCCATGACCAACCTGGAAGGCGCCAGGAGGACGTCGCGAGGGCTCGACGGGTGGAGGCCCATGGATCGGACCGACCTGCGCGCCTACGTGGGGCTGCTGATCCTCGCGGGCGTGTACAGGTCGCGAGGCGAGGCGTGCGAGAGCCTCTGGGACGGCGAGAGCGGACGCCCCGTCTTCCGGTCCGTCATGTCACTCAAGACCTTCCGCTCATACTCGAGCATCCTGCGTTTCGACGATCGAGACACCAGAGAGGCCAGACGCTATTCCTCTCCTTCCTCTTCTTGTTCCTCATCAGGAGACAAGCTGGCACCCATCAGGCGCGTGTGGGACGCGTGGCAGAGGAGGCTGTCGCTCCTGTACGAGCCCGGACCCGAGGTCACCGTGGACGAACGACTGGTTCCCTTTAGGGATAAGTAGCCGTGGTGTTGGGTGTAAAAAACAAAAACAAAACAAAAAATATAGAAATCTAACTGCGTCTCTCTCTCTCTCTCTCTCTCTCTCTCCCAAAAAAAATAATCCACCTTCTCTTGTTTGTTTGTTTGTTTGTTTTCTTTTCCTTTGTGTAACCCCCCACCCCTTCCCCAGGTCGCTGTCCCTTCAGACAGTACATGCCCAGCAAGCCCGCCAAATACGGCATCAAGCTGTGGGTGACGTGCGACGCCCGCTCCAGCTACGCGTGGAAGATGCAGGTCTACACCGGCAAACTCGAAAGGGGAGGTCTCCCCGAAAAGAACCTGGCCACCCGCATCGTCCTCGAGCTCACCGAGGGACTGGGACCCGGGCGGAACGTCACCTGCGACAACTTCTTCACGTCCCACGAGCTCGCGCGCAGGCTCCTCGCCGAACGGGACCTGACCCTACTGGGGACCCTGTGCGCCAACAGGCCCGAGATCCCGCGAGAGCTGCTCGACGTCAGGGGCAGGGCGGTCGGCTCCTCGTCCTTCGCGTTCTCCTCGTCCGGGGCTCCCGACGTCGCCCTGGTGTCCTACCTCGCCAAGAGGAACAAGAACGTGCTGCTCCTCGCCACCGCCGACAGGTACCTGCGAGGCCCGCTGCTGAGCGACTGCGCCGATCGCAAACCCCTCGCGGTGCTCCACTACAATCGCACCAAGGGAGGCGTTGACAACCTAGACAAGGTCGTGGCCACGTACAGCTGCAGGAGAAAAACCTACCGCTGGCCCCTGGTCCTGTTCCACAACATGGTGTACGTTTCTGCGTACAACGCCTTCGTCCTGTGGCGGGAGCTCAATCCCGCATGGATGACCGGCAGACGCAACAGGCGCAGGTTGTTCACGGAACAGCTGGGCAAGGCGCTCGTGGCCCCGCTCGTGCTCAGGAAGAGGAGGAGAGAGAGGGCGAGGGCGAGGGAGAGGGAGAGGGAGAGGATCCCCCGCCGCGGCGACGACGACGACGACCCCGGGGCCGCCTCGCGAGGAGTACCCCCGCGGTCTTTGGAAGAAAAGAGGAAGAGGTGTCGCGTGTGTCCCAGGAGCAAGGACACCAAGACCAAAACGGTGTGCCGCGGGTGTCGCTTGCACGTGTGCGGAAGATGAGCGCTCAAGTACTGCCCCGCCTGCGCTCCCGCCAGCCACAGTCCTCTCGCCTCTTCCTCCTCCTCCTCCTCCTCCTCCTCCTCCTCCTCCTCCTCCTCCTCCTCCTCTGTCAAATAGCAAGTCCTCCACAAACCACCGGGTGGGTAGATCGACTGTCTATTCCTTGGAAAAAAAATACAAGGGGGGGGGGTGTCATATCAACCCCATCTCACCCAAAACACCGAGGTGGGGGGGTCTAGTCGACCCCCACCCCTCACCCCAAGTCCTCAACACAAAACCACCCGGAGATCAACTATCTATTCCTTGGAGAGAGAAAAAAAAAAGCAAGCGGGGTCGATATGACCCCCTCAAAAAAATACAAAGGGGGTCCATATGACCCCCTCTCATCCAAAACCCCGAGGTGGGGGATCTAGTCGACCCCCACCCCCATCCCCAAGTCCTCAACACAAAACCACCCGGAGATCAACTATCTATTCCTTGGAGAGAGAAAAAAAGCAGCGGGGTCGATATGACCCCCTCAGAAAAATACAAAGGGGGTCCATATGACCCCCTCTCATCCAAAGTCTCAAGGTTGGGGGGTCTAGTCGACCCCGAGACCACCCCCCTCCTTCCTCGACGAACCACGGGGGAGATCAGCCATCTATTCCATGGAAAAGAAACAGCGGGGTCGATATGACCCCCTTGAAATATCCAAAAGGGGGTTGAGACGACCCCCCCTCGGAATATACTCAGGGGGGTCGACATGACCCCTTTCACCCAAAACCCCGAGGTGGGACACCCCCCCCTAAAAAAACACTGGCACAGAACACCAGATATTGTGGCCAAGATGACATCAAATGTTCCTAGCCTGTGTTGGAGAAATTGAGGTACAGAAGTGCCTAATCACACACACGTTTTCTGGTCGTGCCCTAAAATACAAACATTTTGGGATGAGGTGTACAAGGCAATAAATCATATGCTTCAAGTTACAATACCAAGGGACTTGGCAGTAGCAGTTCTTGGCATCACCCCTCCGGAAGTGCATGGGAGAGCACCAACATACCTCCTAAACATACTTTTTGTAGCTGCCTTGAAATGTGTCACTGCCTCTTGGATGAAAACAGACCCACCCTCCTTCAGTGCATGGCTTCAAAAAGTACAAGAACTTTATCACATGGAGAAGATTACTTACGCACTGAGACTCCAATTACCTACTTTTAAATCAAGATGGCATCCAGTAGAAGTCTGTTTATTGTAGTTGCTCAAGGTGGCTATTAAGCGCTTGGTTTTATTTTTTGACAGATGCTGTTTCTCTTATATTGATGTGGAATTTGTGTATTAAATAATCTTGACTACAAAAAAAAAAAAAAACACTGGCAGATAAACTATCCATTCTGGAAAAAAAAAAAAACAAACAAAAAAAACCCAGGGGTCCGTTTGACCCCCACCCCACCACCATCGTTATGTGGCATGTGGAAACACAAGGGTTAAATATCAGGGACTTCACACCTCATAGATCACATGTCCCACAGACCACCTTGCATAATAAAGACAGTCACAATGCATTTCACCACCTTGCATAATAAAGACAGTCACAATGCATTTCTCCCCATGATATCACTTCCACTGTCTCCCACGCATCCTTTAATCGACCCCACACAGTCTCAAGCCTTGCATAACAAGGCTAAGATTCCTGCCTTTGCTCTGACCTAAAATGCGAGTCACAGAACCGGTCCAACAGGTCCATTGAGTGTTCACCACACAAGCCCCCCCAGCATTTTAGAAAAACAGAACAACAAGAAAATAACCACATGCATGCCGTGATAGCATCAATACACATCAGTCCACATGCTGGATAGGCTTCAGCCTCCTGCCGAATCTGCTGTAGCTGGGGTTCACCGTCTCTGCGGCGCTGTCCCGCTGGGGATTTGCCGTCTGGGGGCGGAAACCCTTTGTCAGTCTCTGTGGGTGTTCTGGGGAAACATTACTTTGGGAAACATTACTGTGTGAAACCCTCCGTGGTGGTCTACCTCACCACGGGGCCTTTGCCAACAGCACTTTCTCCTCTGCCACCACAAAAGCGGGTTTAAGTCTGTCTATGCCAATTTTCTCTTTCCTAGCCCCCAAATCTAGCAAAAACTGCTTGTCCCCTGTTTCTAGCACTCTGAATGGTCCATCATAAGGCGGTCGCAGCGGGGTTCGATGGGCATCGTGTCTAACAAAAACAAACTCTGCGTTCTTCAAAGTTTTAGGCACAAAAACGTGCGGAAAACTGTGGTGCGTGGGGCCGGGCAGTGTGCTTGATTCTATGTTACTCCGCAACAGCTGAGACGGGGAGGCTTTTGGGGCAGGGTTATCTGGGAGAAACTCCCCAGGCAGCCGGAGTGGCTGCGCAAACACGAGCTCCGCTGGGGAGGCTTCTAGATCCTCTTTAGGTGCAGAACGCAACCCCAATAACACCCATGGTAACTTGTCAACCCAATTTGTATCCGTCAGTGACGCTCTGAGAGCCGCTTTCAATGACCTATGAAAACGTTCACATAACCCGTTAGCCTGCGGATTGTACGCGGTTGTGCGGTGAATTGTGACACCCAGGCTGCGGGCCATTGTTGACCAAAGCTCGGAAACAAATTGAGGGCCTCTGTCGGATGTAATGTCCGACGGAACGCCGAAGCACGCCACCCAAGCTGTTAAAAACGCACGCGCCACTTCCTCGGCCGTGGTTGATGCCAGCGGGACCACTTCAGGCCAACGCGTGATGCGGTCCACCATTGTCAGAAGATGTGTGCACCCCTGTGACAGCGGGAGGGGTCCAACGAGGTCCACATGAACGTGATCGAACCTCTTGGCCGGAATGTGAAACGGTTCCAAAGGAGCTCTTGTGTGCCTGTGTACTTTGGCTCGTTGACACGCCATGCAGGCTGCTGCCCACTCTTTGACCTGTTTGCGGAGGCTCGGCCAAACAAATTTCTCTCCCACCATTTTGACCAACGCGCGCACTCCAGGGTGCGCCAAAGAATGAACCGAGTCAAAAACGCGGCGGCGCCACGCGGCCGGTACTACTGGACGCAGCCGCCCAGTGGAGAAATCGCAGATTAGGGGGGGCATACCGTCTTGCAGCACCCTGCTCTCCAGCCTTAACCCTGTTGGTCCAGACTGGAGCGCGCGCACGTCCGCGTCATTAACCTGCTCTGTGGCCATGGCTGCATAATCTAACCCTACGCTGACTGGGGCCACCACAGCGCGCGAGAGGCAATCTGCCACTACATTGAGTTTGCCCGCCACATGCTGAATATCAGTGGTAAACTCTGATATCGCGGCCAGCTGTCTCTGCTGCCGGCCTGACCACGGTTCCGAGACCTTGGCCATTGCGAATGTTAGCGGTTTGTGATCAACGAACGCGGTGAAAGCGCGTCCTTCCAGCCAGAACTGAAAGTGGCGGATGGCCAAATGGAGAGCGAGCAGCTCCCTGTCAAACGTGCTGTATTTACGTTCGCTATCGCGCAAGGTCCTGCTGAAAAAGGCGAGGGGCTGCCAAACCCCGGTTATGTGTTGCTCCACGACCGCCCCTATGGCCACATCTGATGCGTCAGTGGTGAGCGCTATGCGGGCCGTTGGGTCTGGGTGTGCCAACAACGCAGCCTTTGCCAAGGCTGCTTTCACCTCCGAGAACGCTTGGTCCCGCTCCGGGGACCACTCGATCTTATCCGCGGGTTTCTTTTTTTTGAGCGCGGCATACAGCGGCTGCATGAGCTGCGCCGTGCGGGGGAGAAAACGGTTATAAAAATTCACCATTCCCAAAAACTCCTGCAATGCCCTGACTGTCTGCGGCCGGGGAAAATCTGCCACAGCGCGCACTTTGTCAGGCAGCGGGACTGCTCCTTCGGGGGAGACGCGGTGTCCTAAAAAATTGATCTGCGCCACCCCGAACTGACACTTCGCTGGGTTGATTATTAACCCGTGATCTCCCAACCTTCGGAAAACTGTGGCCAGGTGTTTTTCGTGTTCGTCTTCGGACGCGCTGGCTACTAAAATATCGTCCAGGTAGACGAACACGAAAGGGAGATCGTGAAGCACCGCGTCCATCATGCGTTGGAACGTCTGAGCAGCCCCTTTAAGTCCGAATGGCATGCGTAAAAACTCGAATAAACCAAACAGAGTTACTACCGCTGTTTTGGGTATGTCCTCAGCGCGCACTGGGACTTGGTGGTAACCGCGGACCAAGTCTATTTTAGAAAAAATGCGCGCCCCTGCCAAATGAACCGAGAAATCTTGGATATGTGGGATTGGGTAGCGGTCGTGCGCTGTAGCGTTGTTTAACCTGTGAAAATCCCCGCAAGGGCGCCATTATCCGTCAGCTTTCGGGACCATATGTAGGGGTGAAGCCCACGGACTGTTTGAACCAGAATCAGAATCAGAATCAGAAAAGATTTATTGCCAAGTACATTAACAGATCACTGATAACATACGAGAGAATTTGACTTGACACAGAAAATGAACCTGCATTTCCAGTGACGCGGCAGCATCAGAGACGCGCCTGCCAACAGGATAGTGAGTACAAGCATAAGAATAAGAATAATACAAGGAACAATAGGAAGGAGCAAAAAAATCATTGATTCAAAATACTGGTTACATAATTAATCAATATTAAGATTTCAAGGAAAAAAAAAGGCTCTCGATGCACATTCGCTACACAGGATTCACAAGACACAAGAGAGCAGTGTGTGTATCTTTATTCAGTTCATGGATCAATGTGTGTGCGGTGTTGAGCAGTGTTGATGATAATAAGAGAGACAACAAGGACACTTGGCAGGAGATGTTTTGTCTGGCTGCTGCCGAGTCCTTATCTTGGCAGGCTGTGCAGATGGCTGTCCAAGGCCTTATGCTCGATGATTTTGAAAACACAGACTGCAGACAGCCAGGAGGAATTTTCATGGGGAAATTGAGCCAAATCGGACTGATCACAGAGAAGGCTTTTTATTTCTTCTGTAGATTCAGTACTTAATCCTTCATTGCGGGGCTTTAAATCCATCGTGGAAAGACCTAAGCGAGACCATGATGTAATCCACCTTCCGAGACAGTTCTCCATTTGTCGCTATCAGGGTCTTCTCCAATTTTTCAATTTGACAGATGCACCTCGCCTGGCCAGCATTTTGATAGGTTGTATCCATCTTCAGCAATTTGCGGTACACCAGGACAATCCCAGTTCCAATCAGAAAGATCCCGATCACCATTACCACGAAGACATACAAATCTTCAATATCTTCGATAGAGAGATTAGTGAGACACAAGATTTTCCAATTACTTGTGTCACGTAAATAGCCCGCTGGAGCCGTACCTGCGGGGCAAACAGCTTCCCCCGGAGCACTTTTCCTTGTTGAAAAAATAGTGTCAATTGTGTTCAAAGCCCAGCTTATTAACTCCATAATTTCTTTCTTTCGACGGTCGCAGTTAGACGCAGACAGACAACAGCAAGCTGGGATCCAGTAGTTGGGGGGGAAGGAAAAAAAAGTCAGAGCAGGAGAGGAGGAAAAAGCGTTTACTCTCTTGGGAGGGCGGAAGTGAAGGCCGTCGGATAATGCCCAACCTCTCCAGGTTGGCGAACTCCTCGCGCGCTATGGCTAGTTTAACTGCGTCCAAGCGCCGAGCTTTTGCAAAAACGGGCGGTCCGGTAGTGGTAATAAAATGCTCCACCCCGTGCTTAGCGACTGTTGCCGAAAATGTGGGGACCGTGAGTGCTGGGAACTGAGTGAGCAGTGTGTGGAACTTACCGCCTGCTGTTGTGACATTGGCTTGTGCTGTAGGCGGGGCCACTCGCGCTGCACAGGGGACGGAATCAAAAGAAAATGCATTAACCAGGCACCTGTTAGCGAGATCAACCAACAACCCATGTGAGCACAAAAAATCAGCCCCCAGCATATTGAAATTTACTGTTGCTACAACAAAAGTCCACTCATATGCACGGCCGTGTAGAGACAGAAGCAGAGTCTTCTCACCAAAGGTCTTAATCTCCGAGCCGTTCGCTGCTGTCACCAGGGGACCTCCGGAACCTGCCAGTCTGTCTGCGTAGGAAGGAGTGATAAAACTCAACTGGGAGCCTGTGTCGACGAGGAACTGCCTCCTCACTGCGTCCGACAAGTAGAGCAGCTTGTTCTCTTCCCCGAGGGCCGCGGCTGCTACCGACCCCCGGTCTTGGCATTTCCTGAACGCCCAAACTGGCACGGCGGTACACACTTGCGTGCCCTCTCTGCGAAGCGGTGATGGTAGAAACAAAAGACATCCGGTCCACGCTCCCTGGCCCTTGCCGCCGCCGTCGTCAGTGAGTCTGGCACCGCTGTCTCTTGCCTCCTGTCGTCTGCGGTCATCGCGCCGAGTTCCTCTGCAGCTGCCGTGGCTGCGCGCCGCTTGGTGGCATTGACAATCCGCTGCGCCTCTCGGCCCAGCGCGCGGTGGTCCCGTAGGGCCAACAGTGGCGAACTGGCCAGAACCGCTCTCGCTGCTGACGGTAGAGTCCTGAGGAAGAGGTGGGTGAAAATGAAGTGATCATCATCAGAGTCTTTCAACCTCAACAACTTCTCCATCAGGCTCGCGGGCATGTCGTTTTCCCCCTCCGTCAGCGCCAGGAGCCTCTCTGCTCGCTCCTCCGCCAAGGGGGTGAATTGCTGGATGAGTGCAGCCTTCAACGCGCCATATTTGTCGCTCTCCGGCGGCTGGTTGATCAGGCTCTCCACATGCTGGGCCGTGTTGTTGTCCAGCTTTGCGACTACGTGGTAGAATTTGTGACATCTACCGATATCCCCCGGAGGTTGAACTTCGCCTCAACTGCGTTGAACCAGGAGCGTGGATTGTTCTGCCAGAAGTCCGGTAGCTGGACTGTAGCGGCGTTCGCTTGGCTGGGGGCTCCTGACACGGCTGGCCCAGGGGAATTTCTTTCTTCCATGATACGTCTCGGGGTCACCAGTGTGGAAGATGTGAAAATGACGAAGCAGCGTTCTTTCTCAGAGTCAGCTTTATTCACATCTCCATCATTTCAAAGCAGAAAAAAGAGAATGAAACAGTAAACTCTTGTCCTTAAATATCAGGGACTTCACACCTCATAGATCACATGTCCCACAGACCACCTTGCATAATAAAGACAGTCACAATGCATTTCCCTCCATGATATCACTTCCACTGTCTCCCACGCATCCTTTAATCGACCTCCCACAGTCTCCAGCCTTGCATAACAAGGCTAAGCTTCCTGCCTTTGTTCTGACCTAAAATGCGAGTCACAGAACCGGTCCAACAGGTCCATTGAGTGTTCACCACACCACCAGATTAGATGAATTTTATTCAACATGGGGGAACTAAGTTTCTAACTTTCAAATTAATATTTGTAGAAAGCATGGACATCAATAATGATATTCCATCAACATATTTACAAAAAACATTTCACAGGTTAGAGGTAAAAACTGAGTACTATTCCCCAAGTCATTTCAAATATATCAACTATATCACCCACTACAACAGCTCCAAATGATCCACATCTGACTATTTTACCCAACTGATCGTCCTCCATCAATGCCATGTCTTCTCACAATGTGTCAGCGGGATTACGCAAAACCTACTGGAGAGATTCAGAGGAAATTTCTGCCAGAGGTTTCCCTTAGACTAAGGATGAGCCCAGTAGACTTTACAGATAATCCATGAGTGTGTACCTCATAGGGAAGGACGGATGGAGCCTTGGTGGAGGTCTGCGCTTTCTGAGTGTGTTGTAGTTTCATTGGTGCACTCTTTCATTTCCTTGGTGTTACCCATAGACTCTTAATAACATAATAAAAGTAATAACTAGAGGGCGCTCAGAGAGCACACACCACCACCAAAGCTCTGTCCCTCCCTGCCTCCATCTGTCCATCCATTTGTGCCTTCATCCGTCCCGTCGTACCGCCGTCCGCCCAGACTTACGTCCTTTCGAATGTTGCCATATAGAGCCTTGGCTGAGGTATGTCTTCATGGATAACCCCCCAAATCTGATGGGTTCATCCGTAACTGGACGGCCATCTCATCCAAATTTGTCCAGCAGTTTCTGTGTAATCCTGCTAACAGAGACAAACAGCCCTGATCACATTACCTCCTTGGTGGAGGTAATAATAGTCTCCCAGGTGAGAAAGCATAAATGCCCCCTCATCCCAACTAGAAATAATTTTGGTAATCCTAACTGACCTAAAACATGAGAAGTTTAGTCTGATTTAATGTCAGACAGTGAGAAAAAAAGGTTATGTTGTGGAGCGTGTAAATAACGAGGCGGATTTGACTCAGACATTTTATTACACGTCTCCCACAAGAAGCATAGACAGAATGAATACTCAGCAGAGACTCTCCTCTTAAAAAGCATGGCATTCTTCTAGAAGCTTCTAACACACAAAAGGTCACATTGCATTCACTTCCTTAATCCTTTAACATCCTTCTAGAAGTTTCTAACACACAAAAGATCACACTGCATTCAACCTTCACACCTCCCTGTTATCTCCCAGGGAAACTCTGCTCTTTGTTCTTGTCTAAGATGCTATACAATTATGCACTCCCCATGTGTCACCAAACGACCCCCCGAGCATCTTGGATAGAACAATAGAATGACAGTCCATATGCTGTGGTAGAATCATTAAACATCAATCCACATGCTGCTTGGGCTTCAGTCTTCTCCCGTATCTGCTGTAACCAGGATTCACCGCCTCCGCGGCGCTGTCATGCTGGGGGGCTGATGTTTGAGGGGGTAAAAGTCTGGCCGTGTGGGTGCTCTGGGGAATCTTTTCTCTGGGAAGCTCCCCGTGGGGGTCTTCCACGCCGAGGGGCCCTCGCCAACAGCACTTGCTCGTCCGCCACCACAAAAGCGGGTTTGAGTCTGTCTATGCCAATCTTTTCCTTCCTACCCCCCAAATCTAGCAAAAAATGCTTGTCCCCTGTTTCCAGCACTCTGAACGGTCCATCATAAGGTGGGCGCAGTGGAGGGCGATGGGCATCGTGTCTGACAAAAACAAACTCCGCGTTTTTCAAAGTTTTAGGCACAAAAACGCGCGGAAAACTGTGGTGAGCAGGGCCCGGCAGCGTGCTTGTGTCTATGCTACGCTGCCCGGCGCGGGATTATCTGGAAGAAACTCCCCGGGTAGCCGAAGTGGCTGCGCAAAAACGAGTTCAGCCGGGGAAGCTTCCAGATCCTCTTTAGGCGCAGAACGTAACCCCAATAAAACCCACGGTAGCTTGTCTACCCAATTTGCATCCGTCAGTGATGCCCTGAGAGCCGCATTCAATGGCCTATGAAAACGTTCGCATAACCCATTAGCCTGTGGATTGTACGCGGTTGTGCGGTGAATTGTGACACCCAGGCTGCGGGCCATTGTTGACCAGAGTTCGGAAACAAATTGAGGGCCTCTGTCGGACGTAATATCCGACGGGACTCCAAAACGCGCCACCCATGCTGTTAAAAACGCACGCGCCACCTCCTCGGCTGTGGTTGCCGCCAGTGGAACCACTTCCGGCCAGCGCGTGGTGCGGTCCACCATTGTCAGAAGGTGCGTGCACCCCTGTGATGGTGGGAGGGGGCCCACGAGGTCCACGTGAACATGGTCGAACCTCTTAGCCGGGATGCAAAACGGCTCCAAGGGAGCCTTCGTGTGTCTGTGTACTTTGGCTCGTTGGCACGCCATGCAGGCTGCCGCCCACTCTTTCACTTGTTTGCGAAGGCTTGGCCACACGAATTTCTCTCCTACCATTTTGACCGACGCGCGCACTCCCGGGTCCGCCAAAGTATGAATTGAGTCAAACACGCGGCGGCGCCACGCGGCCGGGACCATGGGACACGGGCGCCCCGAGGAGACATCGCAGATTGGGGGGGGGGGGCATGCCATCTTGCAGCACCCTGCTGTCCAGCCTTAACCCTGTTGGTCCAAACTGGAGCGCGCGCACGTCCGCGTCACTAACCTGCTCCGCGGCCATGGCTGCGTAATCTATCCCCACGCAGACTGGGGCCGCCACGGCGCGCGAGAGGCAGTCTGCCACTACATTCAGTTTACCCGAGACATGCTGAATATCGGTAGTAAACTCTGAGATCGCGGCCAGCTGTCTCTGCTGCCGGCCCGACCACGGTTCTGAAACCTTGGCCATCGCGAATGTTAGCAGCTTGTGGTCAATGAACGCAGTGAAACTGCGCCCTTCCAGCCAGAACTGGAAGTGGCGAATGGCCAGGTGGAGAGCCAGCAACTCCCTGTCGAACGCGCTGTATTTACGTTCACTGTTGCGCAAAGTCCTGCTGAAAAAGGCGAGCGGCTGCCAAGCCCCGGCTACGCGCTGCTCCACGACCGCCCCTATGGCCACATCTGAAGCGTCAGTGGTGAGCACTATGCGGGCCGTTGGGTCTGGATGTGCCAGCAATGCAGCGTTTGCCAGGGCTGCTTTGACTTCCGAGAACACCCGCTCTCGCTCCGGGGTCCATTCGACCTTATCCGCGGGTTTCTGTTTTCTGAGCGCGGCGTACAGTGGTTGCATGAACTGCGCTGCGTGGGGAAGGAAACGGTTATAAAAATTCACCATTCCCAAAAATTCTTGTAGCGCCCTGATCGTTTACGGCCGTGGAAAATCTGCTACTGCGCGCACTTTGTCAGGCAGCGGGACTGCTCCTTCGGGAGAGACGCGGTGCCCTAAAAAATCAATCCCCGTCACCCCAAACTGACATTTCGCTGGGTTAATTATTAACCCGTGCTCTTCCAACCTCCGGAAAACCGTCGTGAGGTGAGTTTCATGTTCGTCTTCAGACGCACTGGTTACTAAGATATCGTCCAGGTAAACGAACACGAAAGGGAGATCGCGCAGCACTGCATCCATCATGCGTTGGAATGTCTGTGCAGCCCCTTTAAGCCCAAAAGGCATGCGCAAAAACTCGAATAAACCAAACGGAGTTATTACCGCTGTTTTGGGTATGTCCTCAGCGTGCACTGGAACTTGGTGGTAACCACGGACCAGGTCTATTTTAGAAAAAACGCGCGCTCTTGCAAAGTGAATGGAAAAATCCTGAATGTGAGGAATTGGGTAGCGGTCGTGCGCTGTGGTGTTGTTCAACCTGCGGAAATCCCCGCAAGGTCGCCATGAACCTTCAGCTTTAGGGACCATGTGTAGCGGGGAAGCCCATGGGCTGTTTGAGCGCCTAATGATGCCCAACCTCTCCAGATTGGCGAACTCCTCGCACGCTATGGCCAGTTTAGCTGCGTCCAAGCACCGAGGTCTTGCAACAACGGGCGGCCCAGTGGTGGTGATAAAATGCTCCACCCCGTGTTTAGCGATGGCTGCCGAAAATGTCGGGACAGTGAGTGCTGGGAACTTAGTGAGCAGTGTGTGGAACTTACCGCATGAAGCTGTGACATTGGCTTGTGCTGTTGGCCGGGTCACTCGAGCTATACAGGGGAGAGAGTCAAAAGACAGTGCATTAACCAGGCGTCTGTTAGCGACATCTACCAACAAACCATGTGCACATAGAAAATCAGCCCCCAGTATATGGAAATTCAATGCTGCTATGACAAAAGTCCACTCAAATGTACGGCCGTGTAGAGACAAGAGTAGAGTCCTCTCACCAAAGGTCTTAATCCCCGAGCCGTTTGCTGCTGCCATCTCGGGGCCGCTAGCTCCTGCCAGCCGGTCAGAGTAGGTCGGCCGGAAGAAACTCTTCTGGGCGCCGGTGTCCACGAGGAAATGCCTCCCCGAGCATGCGTCCGTCAAGTAGAGCAGCTTGTTCTCCTCCCCGAGGGTCGCGGCTGCTACCGACCCCCGGTCTTGGCGTTTCCCGAGTAGCTTGAATTGGCACGGTGGTATACATTTGCGTGCCCTCTCTGCGAAGCAGCGGTGGTAGAAGCAAAGCGTGTCTCCCCCACGTTCCTTGGCCCCTGCTGCTGCTGCCGTCGGTGGCTCTGCTGCTGCCGTCGATGGCTCCTCGCCTCCTCCGGGCGTCGCGCCGAGCTCCGTCGCTGCTGCAATGGTCATGAACTCCCTGCTGGCGACGATGATCCGGTTTGCTTCCCGGGCTAGCGCACGATAGTCCCGCTTGGCCAGCAACGGCAAATTGGCCAGGGTCGCTCTTGCCGCTGACGGAAGGTTCTGGAGGAAGAGGTGGGTAAAAATGAAATGGTCGTCGTCTGTGCCCTTTAACCTCAGCATCTTCTCCATCAGGTCTATGGCCGACCCATCTCCCAACCCGGTCCGAGTCAGGAGTCTCTCTGCTCTCTCACCATCCGAGAGTGTGAAGTGCTGGATGAGTGCAACCTTCAGCGCGCCGTACTTGTCGTCGGTTGGTGGCTGATCGAGCAGACTCTCTACGTGCTGAGCCGTGCGGGCGTCGAGCGCTGCGACCACATAGTGGAATTTTGTGTCATCCGCCGATATCCCCCGGAGGGCGAACTGCACCTCGACTAGGTGGAACCAGGAGCGCGGATTGTGCTGCCGAAAATCCGGTAGCTTGATCGCAACAGCACATGCGTGGCTGGCGGTTCCAATCGAGGCTGGCTCCGGGGGTCTTTCGTTGTGTTCCATGATTCGTCTTGGGTCACCAGTGTGGAGCATGTAAATAACAAGGTGGATTTGACTCAGACATTTTATTACACGTCTCACACAAGAAGCATAGACAGAATGAATACTCAGCAGAGACTCTCCTCTTAAAAAGCATGGCATTCTTCTAGAAGCTTCTAACACACAAAAGGTCACATTGCATTCACTTCCTTAATCCTTTAACATCCTTCTAGAAGTTTCTAACACACAAAAGATCACACTGCATTCAACCTTCACACCTCCCTGTTATCTCCCAGGGAAACTCTGCTCTTTGTTCTTGTCTAAGATGCTATACAATTATGCACTCCCCATGTGTCACCAAAATATGTCTTTTTATACAGTGCATGTTGTCATGGCGGCCGCTGGGCCGTCATCAGCTCCAGCTGCGCACACATCTGCCGCCAATAACCAGCAGGCTTTAAAAGCCGGCATCACTGACTGCTCTGCACGGAGTCGTCTGTCTTCCTCGCCACGCAACGCGTCACGGACACGGCCTCAAGCCAGAGCTACTACAAAGCCTCTTCGCCAAGCCACGTCACGTAAGCATCAGCAAACCTTACCTTGTCAAAGTAATTTCCCCTGTGCACAGGTGGACCTCCCTGGTGGCGGACTCGTCTCCCCTGACAACGGGGCTTCTCCTCCTCGGATGTCCTCCACACCTTCACAGTGCCAAGGTCCACGCTCACCCTGCCACGACAAGTCACAGAGCGGACAGAAGTCTCACAGCGGCACCTGCAAGTAAGCAGCACAAATCATAATTCCCCGTTGCTGCGAGCTGCATTAATCCCTTGTGCTTGTGTGTTTCCAGGGTTGCCAGGTCGCAGTGAGACTCGCTCAGCTCCAGCTGTCTGTCAGCATCGCACGCATCCACACATCCACTCATCCACTAACTTCACTGGGTTAACAAATAATTGTCTAATCACGCTACTCGTGTCAGTGTCTGTCTCCTGGGTCAAGCAATCATGTCACATGTAAACTGGTTTCAAATGTAACTTTTTCAAAGGTAATACCACAAATCATATGGAAAACTAGAAAAGCACTCAGAGCACATACCTCCACCAAGGCTCCTTCCGTCCCTCATGGATCATCACCAAAATGTAATGGTTTCCTCTGTAGCCCAGGAACCACCCCTGGTGAAAATTTCATCCAAATCCATCCAGTAATTTTGGAGTATAGTTGCTCACACTCTGTGAGAAGATAAGAGCCTTGGCAGAGGTATGCATTCTTGGATCATCACCAAAATATAATGGGTTTCTCGCTTGGCCAAGAACCACCTCTGGTGAAAATTCCATCCATCCAGTAGTTTTTGTGTAATCCTGCTGCACAAATAAAAACAAAGCCCTTGGTGGAGGTACGCACTCTCAACTAACCACCAAAATCGAATCATCTGCTCCCCGTGCCATTACACACCTTTCCTGAAAATTTAAACAAAATCCATTCATAACTTTTTGAGTTATGTTGCTAAAAGAGAGAAAACAACACACAAACCAGCGCCTCTAAGAACATGACTTCCTCTCTTGGTGGAGGCAGGAGAGCAAATCCCATTTCACTGTTGGGGGGACAGTAAACAGGAAAATATGAGAGCTTAATTTTTGAGGAGGACATCAAAAAACACCATTTTTGCTGTGTTGTCTGATACTTTCTCAAATGTCTTATATAATGATATTAGATAATTATGTCATTGTTCTTTATTAGTCCATATCCTACCTGTCTACAGGTTTTTACACGATCAACCAGCAATACTAAAAGTTGTATTGGGTGATCGGTGTCAGTTACACCAAATATGATCTAACAAAACATCTTTGCTCACCGTGAACACTGGTCTGATCCCCACCACAGCAGCTTTACAAGAATTTAAAGCTCAAAATAAGTTCTAAAACTAGAAGAAATACCTTAATGAATAACTAAACTACATCAAACTATTCTTCAAAAATATGTATTTATTAACAAGCAACAACAAAACAAAATCTCAATATGTCTTAAAACTACAGCTGTCAAACAAATTGTTTTAATCTGATTAATCATAGTGATAGTGTAGATTAATTTACAGTAATCATAATTAATTTCCATCCATTATTACTTATGTTTCTTTTTGTGGAGGCAAAAAGACTCATGACTGAAGAAATGAACAAATATAGACAAAAATACATCAGTTGAGTTGATGTAAAACATGCCGGTGTTATGCTGAGAATTGCACCCCACTGTTGTAAGCAGGTGTTTAGTGTAAGTCAAGTCAATGCAACTATATACTATTTTTTTTTTTTTTTTTTGTTACTTATTTGTACCCGTAGGTAGATTTGGTTTGCAGTCTGGTGACAAGCCACCGGCTGCCAGTCGCTGCGTGCGCGAGCGCCCTAAACCTACATGTTTTTGGTATGCGGGAGGAAACCGGAGAAATCCCGGAGTAAACCCACGCAATACGGGAAGAACATGCAAACTCCACACAGCTCACTGTTGGTCGGGGGCTGGGATCGAGCCCACGGTCTCATGATCCCCGCGATCCCCTGGCCGAGGGTAAACTGTGCTGCCACAGTGCTAAACCACTGCGCCACCATGCAGCCCAAAGTACTATGAAGTACTTTGAAAAAATGACTACCCTTTTTACTGACAATGCATGAATGCAAAATCTCGACTTTGAAGATTGTAAAACATGGAGTTGGATCACTATGATTTCTTACCCTCTTTGAAACACTAAAACGTCTGGCGAATAAACATAAGTTAAAGATAATTTACAAGAGGTAATAACAATTTTTACTTCTAAAAATGCATAATAGATACTTCTAACATGTACAAATGGTTACAAGCCTGGCTGTAGTGTTATATTTTATAGTTTTGGCGGATAGGATGCAATTCTTAGCAAGTGAGCAATTCTCGGCAGACTTTGGACAAATGAGATGACAAATGAGATCACGTTTCATGTTCTGTATGTGACTGTTGAAAACATGGACTGATAAATAATTTATTAACGGTTCACTCATTAAGCTTTCAATGCACGTACTTACTGCTCTCTGCCTCTCTGTCAGCGTGTGTGTAAGGAGCCACAGCAGCTCCCCCTGTGGAGGAAATAGATTGGACTAAACCACCGTGACGATGGGGGGGGGGGGTCTAATCTTTCAATAGCTATAAATGTCAAACAATGTGTTTTTAAGTCGCACCACTTGTATTGTGGCTTCAACGAACATTACTATGCTGTTCAAATAAAACATGTTTGTGTTTACAATGTAATTTTTTTGGGGGGGGGCAGCTTTATGGAAGGGGGGGGACATGACCCCTGCACCCCCCCCCCCCCCGGATTTACACTCCTGGTTCCAAGCAAACCACTCTCTGTGAGTCCTTCACCAGTTTCCAGACATAACACTGCCATCCTCCCATCCCCATTCACAGGTGTAAATCAAAGGGGACACTGCCCTTCCAAACTGTCCCCCACCCAATATTATCATAAATGTCAGGAATCTCTGAAAACACTTTATATGATCGTATATTAGTTTGTTACCTCAATAAAGATTTGAGACACAAGAATATTCTTTTAAGAGTTTTTACTTGCATAATTTATATACAAGGAGTACGAACCCTCAGATTGCAGGAGGTCAGTACTGAAGGCTGGCTTCAGCGAGCAGGCTTATATGTGAGAGACAGTTGCAATACACAAACAGTTTCAGCTGTATGCATCAAAGACAGAAAGGGATGAAACAGGTCTGGCACATTATTAGCATATCTAGACAGAGTTAGTTAATCCGGAACTGGGTGTATTGACCTTCTTAGAGAACAAAGGGGGCCCTGCTCCCTTTCTCGCTCCGCAGGGGGCTCTTTGTGTCCTCTTGCTCCACAGGGGGCTTCCTGTACCTTTCCTGGCTTCCTGCATTCAGTACTTTTCCACACTTCTACACTTGTATAAGGCTTAGACATGAAAAATGATAACCTGTGTGTACATTTTTCTGACAATTCCCTTCTGTTTATCATTTTTATCATTGTTGTCAAACACCAGTACAATGTATCTACTCATGATTTTCTACATTGTCATCATTGAACATCACTTCCAAATTTAAACAGTAGTTCTGTCATCACAATCACCATCACTTTGTTGTCTCAAGGCAGTATATCGTACAGGACCTTCCCTTTGGAGCATAACAGATTGTAACATGAAAGTGTGTTGAGCAAGAGCTCTACTTATCATGGACCTAATGCAGGGAATGATGCACATGAATAGTACGCAAGATAGAATCAATACAACTATTACTGGAGTTAACCATTTCAAGAGAATTTGCCACCATCGACCAGAAAGGAACCAAGAGGACAGGTACCAATTTTGTGGCACATCCTTCAAGTCATTCAAGTGTTGTTGCAGTCCTCTCAGCCAATCGATTATGCCTCCTTTCTCTCAGTGAGGTCCTCCAAGGCCCAAAATACATCATTCATTCTGTGACTCAAATAGGCCACTCCAAATGAGGGGAATGCTGTCTTAGGCTGTCGTCTCCCTCTTGGTTATCAAGTTGGCGTCGGGGGAAGTGATCCATATTACTCCTGCAAATACACCTGTCACACCAGCGGCAAGTAGCAGTGCCTTCATTTTTACTTCCACCTGAGAGAGTACCCCTCCGGGCCTCTGTCTTCACCAGGTTTGAGACGGCTGTGTCGTTAAAAGGACACGTCCCCCTTTGTAACTGGACTTACTCAGGGAAGCAGGTTAGTTCACTTGCAGGCACTTTTAGTCTCTTCACGTGTGAAAGGTGGATCCAGGATGGTCATTCAGCGACCCTCACTGAGTCCCAATGCTGCTGGTGATGATTTTTCATGAAGATAAAGTCACCAAGCTGCAGTGGGTTGATCACTTCCTCCTGTGGAGTGGAGAGAGCTCTAACAGAATCAATGCATTTGTGTGGTATTAGTAATGACAGACCCGGCAGTCCATAAGGGCAGTGAAAAGCACAGTCCCGTTTTCTTATCTGGGATGGTATTAATTGTTTAGTTTCACTATCTTAAGAGCTTCAGGCCACGTAATGGCCTTACCATGCATGGTTTTTGCCAGCATTTGTCTGATTGTCTGCATAAATGATCTCTGGTATTCTGAAAGTTGGGAATATACTATTTTGCAAAAACCTTACAGAAAAACTTTTGCATCTGCCTTAGCAGTAGGATGTATTTCTGTCCATTTTGTGAATGTGTCAATAAGAACAAGGCAGTGTTGGAGTTGACCCACTATAAAATCCATGCACCATTGAGAAAAGGGTGCTTTTGGTAGTGGAAAACTCCTCTGTCTAGTTCTCATTGCACCTTGGGCATTATTTTGACTGCAAACTTTTTCATTTCTTTTAGAATTCCTGGACAGAAGAAGTGTTTTTCAGCTATCTTAATCATATCCCTCCTGTTGGCACATCGTGCCATCCAGCGGTGCAGTGAGGGAGGGAGAACAATTTTGTCATTGGCAGTGCAGTAAAGTTTGTTGGCATTTAAGTATGTGTGGGGTGGCATAGTCATGTTTTTCAGCTCATACTAGCATGCAAATTTCCTTGTGGGCCCTGAAGTAGTGCGTACAGTGGAGCCGTGTGTTGTGAGAGTTTCAGCAACCACTGGCGGCAGTAGTTCAGGGTACCTAATAGTGCCCTTTTTGTTGTAAAATTGCAACTTTTTCACATGGATCTGCTACTTATTTTCATAAATCTGCAACTTTTTTCTCATAAATTTTATTTTGTCTTGTAAACATGTAACTTTTCTCCTCATAAATTCACACATTTTTTCATCATAAATCTACAACTTTTTTGTTGTAAATTTAAGACTTTCTTTTAAATTTGCTGATTAAGTTTGCTTTTTTTTTTTTGTCTGTGGCAAAGGTAAGTTTTGAATGGTCTTTATTCTATCTGGTTCCAATGTTTTCCCATTGGCAATGAGCCTATGGCCAAGGAATTTTAACCTCAGGTTGACAAAACTGCAATTTTTTCTTGCTACATTTTAGTCCATGTTCACACAGGAAATGCAGCAGGACCAAAGAGTTCTGTCGACATTGTTCCTCAGTGGGGGAGGCAACCAAAATGTCATCCACATATAACATAATTTTTGAACCGGCTGGTGGGCTAAGTTTGGCCATTAGAGCAGTCATTTCCTGTGTGAAAATGGTCGGACTTTCACAATAACCTCGAGATAATCTGGTGTATGCATATCTTTTTCCCTCAGACATAAATGCAAACTAAAACTGGCTTTCTTCATGCACAGGGATAGTAAAAAATGCATTACTCAAATCTACCACAGAGAAAATGGATGAATCGTGACCCAAAGGGTCATGATCACTTGTAAAGTCGCCATAAATAGTCCTGTGGATTATGATTATTGCACATTTTGCTTAGGAGTTTTCACCCAATCGGTTACATGATTTGCCTTCTCAACCATTTGTCCACAAGCAGCCCAAAAGTAATTGTCTGGTCCCCATAGGGAGTGTTAACATAATGCAAGGAGGTAACATCTTCTGGCAATTTCACCGACAGTGCAGCTGCTCCTTGCTCATTGAAAATCAAATTGTCCATCTGCACTGTGATGACATCTTTGTCATACAATTTGTCAGCCAAGGCACAATCAAAAAGTTCAAAACATCTGATAAATTTCATAGTAACGTGCAGTGGCTGTGGACTTCCTAGTCCTTCAAGGATATGACCTGGCAGTACAGCAGCCATGAGGGCGGTGCTTTTTGTACACGATGTCATGACTGCTGCACTGTCTTAGCCAAACAATGTGCCTCACCCTTGATCATTGGGTTCATCATTGTCTGCCAGAAATGTCTGTCCTGTTCTTAAAACAGTATAATCATCTTTTAATTTATATAGAAAATCTTTTAGAAAGGATAAAACAAGTCATTATCAGTTATTGATAATTTTTATGTATTACCTATTTTTCTGAGTATTGCTAATTATTTGCTAATTAATTCCCCTGATACCCCCTGTTTTGATACATGGAGGCACACATGCAGCAAAGTTACAGGGTATTTGCTTGATTCTTCTGCTGAAAGGAAGTGTGCTACCATTTTTAATTTTAGATAAAATTTGCGGGTAGCCCAGTTCCCTCAAAAATAAGATTTCAATAGCCACAGCTTCCTTTGTGACAAATTTCATTTAAGAAAAACAAAATAACCATCTGTGCATTTTTGATATGCTTCAGCATTGATAAATAAGATCAGTTTGTCCAGTTGAACACAGACGGGTTGAATTTGAATAAATGAATAAATAAAAGTTGTCACACTCTTTCAGTCAACGGAAAGGTGGACGTTTTGCCTAATTAGAATTTGATTCAAATTTTTCCTTGAATGCCTCATTTTATATATTCCTTGGTAAATTGTGGAGTGAATGTAGTTTACCCTGACCCAGCTTGGCCACCACCGAATCAGGAAAAAACACATTCTTCATTACTGTCATATTCCTGAAATATGACGTATCATATATCACATATATCACATATCACACCATTATGTGGTGAGTAACATCAAATGCATGCCCTCTGTTGGGGAGGAACATAACTGGGGTGTTAGATTGATTTTAAATAACCGAGTATATAGTAAGGCTATAATCTTCGCTGTAAGTGTTTGCTCATTACTAAATGAATGTTAATATTCACAATTAAGGAAATGCACTGAAAGAATGGACACCTAATGCCTCATTGCTGCTTTAAGCATTTGGAAACATTTAAGACTGCTGCCTGCATTTGTGCCTTCTTCCTGGCACTCTTAGCCAAAAATTTAATTTATTTATTGTTGGTTTTCTGTTTGTTTGGTTTTTAAAGCTACAGCTGTGGCGTAATCCCCACAACAGCTGGACAGACACAGCAATGTGTGTATTAATGTCTACAGACAGCCCGCTTCTTCTGGCTTTTTCAGGTTCAGGTTCAGGTTACTTTATTTGTACCCGTAGGTAGATTTGTTTTGCAGTTGGTGACATCCATATTTACAAGCCACTAATTACATTCAACATAGTCACAAACACAGGCACACATCTTACTAAATAGGTAAATATAAAATATGTACAATATAATTTTTATAGCTTGTTCAACTCTTTGACAGCAGCAGGGACAAAGCTGTTTTTGTAGCGCTGGGTTCTACTTTTTGGGACAGCAAACCTCCGTCTGGAGGGAAGAAGCTGAAAGTTGCAGTGCAAAGGGTGGGAGTCATCATTTAAAATCGAGTCGGCCATCCTCTGTACTTGTCTGGTGTACAGGGATGTCAGGCTCAGCTGGGACTCACCAAGCAAACGACTGGACCATCTGACTACCTGATCCAAGGATTTCCTCTGTTTCAGTTTTATCTGACCAAACCATGACATTAAAGAAAAGGATAAAACAGATTCAATAAAAGCCCGATAAAACATAGTCATTATGGTTCGGTCACTACTGTGATGTTAATGTGCCATTCATGCATTGTGTTCATGCTTCCTGTCCTTACTGTGTCTATACACTGATGACAATATGTAGATGTGCCTTGTAACCTCTTTTGTCCTGCAGTTCTGGAGCAGAGGCGAATCCTGGCTTGCAATCTCCTTATTGTTATGTGTGTCTCTCAAATGCAAATGCCCATACCTACTGCTGTGAATGCCTTTCATGTATTGTCTGTAGTTGGGTATATAAGCTGCATTATTCTGTAAATCTCTCTCTCATTCCTTCAACTGCTTGCTGACTAGAACCGCAGGGCTCGCTCCTGCGCGCTCACAGTGCAGGGGCGAGTTTCGCCGCTTATTATTTCACCATCCGCCGCACTGGTGACCCCGAGGAAGCACACATTTTGTGCGACGCAACCTTCTGGTCTGGACAGTTACGCTGGTGACCCCGAGAATGCACACGCTTTGTGCGACGCAACCTTCTGGTCTGGACAGCTACACTGGTGACCCGACGCTGAAAATAACACGCTGCCGGCGAACGCAGCACCCGGCGGTGATGCTCCGACTACAAGCGAACACAGCAGCTCCCTTCTGCTTCAGGGAACTCTCCGGACATCACCCACGACCGGGAAAGCCGCAGCAAACTTCATGGTGGGATCTGCACGCCTAGATCGGCACATCCACGCTGGACCGGCCGCTCTCACAGCTTCTCCCCATACGAGAGTGCGCTCACCTTGTCCTCTCTCCACGACAGCGACCTCTATGGCCGACGGAGAATGCAGCGCGTGGACCTGAACGCACCATGGCCGAGCGAGTGACAAAGATCGTCTCCTCCCTCTCACCGCTCCAACGCGTCTACACGAGCTTGAGGGACAAAGATCGTCTACTTCCTTTCACCGCTCCAACAATGAACAGGGATGATTAAGCTCCCTGACCCTGGTTCTCCTCTCCAGCTGGCCCACCCACAGAGCCCCGGCACACGCACCGGGGAGTTACAAGGATGGCGCACCACGCACGGGATGCATACGGCTCTACAGACCCTCATCCTCCTTCGCCGCTGCACACAGGCCCTTCAGGGTTGCTCGTACACCTGAGGCACGCACGCAGCTTGCTCACTGGATCTTCTTATGGTCTTAGCCATGGCGCACAACGGGAATTCAGCAATCTGCAGTCCCCGAAGGCTTTAAGGTTGTGCCCGCACCTAAAGTCAACACGCCAAGTCCCTTTGCTTTTGTTTTTTTCTTACAGCCGCCCCTGTTTTTCTTCATGGCCGCTGTTTATCCTCGCCGCTTCCTTTTTCTTCACGGCCGCTATTAATCCTTGCAGGACTTAATCGCGAGAGGAGCCAGTGACTAATTTTTCTTCTTGTGGATCTCCGCACGTTCAACGGGACGGCCCCTCGACATCACGGACCAACAAGCAATTTTTGCGCGGCTCAGACGATTTCACCGTCTCCGGCTGGCATTTACTACCCCCCCCCCTCCACCTCCGCCTGCACAGAGCTTTCCCTGCTCGCTGCCAAAGCCGGACTATCGAGGCCTCGGCCGCCTGCCGACCCCTCTGGGGGGGAGCGTGTAGCGTAATCCCCACAACAGCTGGACAGACACAGCAATGTGTGTATTAATGTCTACAGACAGCTCGCTTCTTCTGGCTTTTTCCGGCTCACTACTGTGATGTTAATGTGCCATTCATGCATTGTGTTCATGCTTCCTGTCCTTACTGTGTCTATACACTGATGACAATATGTAGATGTGCCTTGTAACCTCTTTTGTCCTGCAGTTCTGGAGCAGAGGCGAATCCTGGCTTGCAATCTCCTTATTGTTATCAGAATCAGAATCAGAATCAGCTTTATTGGCCAAGTATGCACAACACATACAAGGAATTTGACTTTGGCTAAAAACTTGCTCTCGTTGTTCAGGTGAAGGATTTAAATAAGGATTCAATGACAACCAGAGTATGTACAGTAAATTACAGTCTGTCCACGTTTCTATAAAAGGATGCAAATATATACAGGAATATATGCAGTTATTTACTCGGACTAACCACACTTTGCAGAAATATATGAAAAAATATACAATCACACAGTATTTCAATGTGGACTCAGATTCAGTGATATAATGTGAATGAAGTAAAAAGCAGTGTGAGAGTTATGTGCAATGTAATAATGGATGAAAAGTCATGAGTACAGCAACAGGTAGGATTAGGTGAATGTTAGGAGTTCATCAGAGTGATGGCTTGAGGAAAGAAACTGTTCCTGTGACGGGTGGTTTTGACCTTCAGTGATCTGTAACGACGACCAGAAGATAGAAGTTCAAACAGTTTGTGGCCGGGGTGTGATGGGTCAGCACAGATGTTTCCCGCCCGTTTCGTGGTTATGGACCGATATAAGTTCTCAATGGAGGGTAGGTCGGTACCAATGATCCTCTCCGCAGACTTAATGATCCGCTGCAGTCTGGTCTTGTCCTGTTTAGTGGCAGATCCAAACCAGACAGTGATGGAAAAGCAGAGGACAGATTGGATGATGGCGGTGTAGAAGACAACCAGCAGCTCCTGAGGCAAATCAAACTTCTTGAGCTGACGCAGAAAAAACAACCTCTGCTGGGCCTTTTTCCGGACAGTGTCAATATGGAAGGACCACTTCAGGTTCCGGGAGATTGTGGTACCCAGAAACTTGAAGGAGTCCACGGTGGACACTGTGCTGTTGAGGATGGTGAGTGGGGGGAATGAAGGGGGGTGTCGCCTGAAATCCACAGTCATCTCCACCGTTTTGGCTGGGTTAAGTTCAAGATGGTTCTGGCTGCACCAGAGGATCAGCTGCTCCACCTCCCGCCTGTATGCAGACTCATCATCATCCCGGATCAAACCGATGACTGTGGTGTCGTCCGCAAACTTCAGGAGCTTCACCGAAGGGTCCTCTGAGGTGCAGTCGTTGGAGTAGAGGGAGAAGAGCAGTGGGGAAAGGACACATCCTTGGGGGGCGCCAGTACTAATTTTTCGGGATGTGTGTCTCTCAAATGCAAATGCCCATACCTACTGCTGTGAATGCCTTTCATGTATTGTCTGTAGTTGGGTATATAAGCTGCATTATTCTGTAAATCTCTCTCTCACTTTGACTACTGCTGCTGACACACACATCCTGTGTCTCTTTGCTGAGAGCCTGAAGACCCCACTCCAGCCTGCTTGCACAAGGGCTGGAGTGGAGTTCCTGTGACAGCAGTATGATAATAAACCTATTTAAAACTCTCAGTTCACTGCTTATTTTTCACCCCGCCGCACAGCTTCAAATCTTACGTGGATCTTTATTTTTCTTTGGTTATACATGCTCTGCTTTCATTTCTTTTTCCATTTCCATCTCAACATCAGAAATATTTTCTACACTTGCTAAACCCACCGTTCTTCTTCTCTTCCCCTACGTACTTTTTCCATCAGAAACACTCACTCAATTTGTTTCCATCCACTATCCATCTGTGTACAAGACTTCACCTTTCCCTGGACTAGCTGATGAAACATCTCACATCTATAATCTCTTTCAGTATTAAAACCTCCTTCATCCATCTGGTCTCCGTTCTCTTCAGCCTTCATCAACATTCTGTTACCATCTGCTTGTCTTATTCATAATTCACTGTCCTGTCGTTCATACTACTGACTACTGTCCACAGCAAATGCTCCATGCAAGATCCTGAACATAAGAGTGATCGGTTTCATTCTGGAAAGTCAGCTTTATACCAAACCAGCATGGCTCAATTCAAAATTCTGTTTTGTGACAAAACTCATCTCTTGATTTCTACCCTGGCATTGGGTGTCTTTCCATTCCTGACCTTTTGAATTTGTTTTGGAATTAAATAATGCCTCTGGGTCTGAACATCTGCCTTTCAAGGAATGTATTAAAGTAAGACATCTGCTGGTTGCTCTGAAAATTAAAGTTAACAGAGTCATCTGTATCTTGGTGTGGTGGAGTCTTGTCTTTTTCTCCTGAACAGATAACTTTTATATGAGCTAACACCATGCCTACAAAACTATAACCTGGTGAGAAAGGTACAATCTGACCCTGCCCCTGTATTTATCGGGGGTGTTTGTAGCACTTTCTAGAAATTCCTTAATTTTCTCACTACCTTCAGGCTCCCCCTTAGCTGTTTGTGACGGCCCGTTTTTAATCACCATCCCTCTGGTTGGGGGGGGGGGGGCTGTTTTCACATCCTGCAAACATTCCTCTGTCCTGCATTTGTTTGACCCATCTGGCAAATCTCTTCCTTCCTTTCTTTTGATCTATGACTGGGACCTTTGTCTGATAATTCATAGCCTCTGGCAGATCATATGCACAGACACATTAATTATCAATCTCTTTTGAACCTCTGTGCTCTAAATCTCACGTTGTCACACGTCAGTCCTTCCTATAAAGTGCACTGTCATGCTTCAGTCAAAGAAAAAGGTCAGTTACAGCACTTCAAAACCTGCTCCTTCAGCCTCTGAGGCAAAAAGGGGACACAGAGAGAGAGAGAGAGAGAGAGAGAGAGAGAGAGAGAGAGAGAGAGAGAGAGAGAGAGAGAGAGAGAGAGAGAGAGAGATTTTTTTGATTTTTAAAAGATCTTTAATAAACACACTTGTCCATCAGTCAATACAATTTCTATATCATGCTATGTTACACAGAAAATTAATCCCCCAAAAAACGCCCCAAAAAAAAGCTGTCCATCATGAACTGAACAGAGGACATTCTCCAGGGACCAGAGGGTCCTGAAACCTTCCACATCCCCATTCCCCATAAAAAACTGAAAGTCCAGCCTGATTCTGGCTTTAAGTAGCCTCACAAATAAAATTTTGACATCAACATCATTCTCAACATTTTCAAGTTTTCTTCTCCGGCTTACATAGATAGCCAACTTTGCCTGTCCTAAAACAAAGTTCAGTAGTTGACACTTCTGCTTAAAACGACGATTGTACATAAAACCACAAATGAAAACCTGCTTAGAGAAAACTTCCTTAAAAATATGAAAAAGTTTTGTGAGAAGTTCAAAGAGGCCACTCAGGCGCTGACATTCAATAAAACAATGAAAAACAGTCTCCCTAGAGGAACAAAAAACACACTGATCACTGACACTGCTGTTAATCACAGAAACAAAAGCATTGACTGCTATAATACCATGCAGGACCCTCCACTGTAAGTCTCCATGCCTCTTAGGGAGAGGGGCTTTGTAAAGAGCCCTCCAGGCAGGCCGATGCCCTTTTCCTAGTTTAAAATAGGCTCTCCAAGGAGTGTCCACACAGGTGTTCAATCGGTCCTTGTTGAGTGCCATCACCACCAGTCTGTAGAGTGCCTTACCACTGGCTCCTCCAAAGTCCACACCAGTGGGAGCACAGAATGCCAGTAAGGAGCAAGGAGCGACGCCAAAGTCCATATGGAGCGTGAGAGAGGGAAAGGGGTCAGTGCTTTCTGGCTGCAGCGTGCCATTGCTAAAGTCCAAGAGTAGGGAGTGCTCAAGTCCATGAAGCTCCTGTTTCCAGTGTGCAAGAAGACCATCGATGAAACGATTCGACCTGACACCAAGATGAGCTGCTAAAGCTGAGGCGTTGTTGAGGCCAGGACCAGCCAGTTCCACCACTTGCTTCAGAGTGAGAATGTTCCTGGAACACAGCCTATCAAGGAAGGTCCTTCCAACTCCCGGCAGGACACCAAGGCGACCACCAAAAACCAGCGGCTCCCTCAACAACCAGTAGAGGGAATCGCATGGCCCTCTTTGTTTTTTAAAAAGAGTCCACACTGAAAAGAGACTGCGGTAAAAAACTGGGTAAAGACAGTGCATTAGAGTTCTTAAAATCCATTAAAAACACAGGGAGGTCTAGCCCAAGCCCAAGGACTCTCTGTAAAATAACACAGGCCAAAGGCCTCCATACCAGGTCCTGGGGGCCCGTCAGCAGTCTCTGTATGAAAGTCAGTCTAAAAGCAGCACCTCTACTAGCTAAATGAATCACTCCTTGCCCCCCCTCCTCTTTGGGAAGAAATAACAGGGCTTGAGGAACCCAGTGGAGTCCACCCCCCCAAAAAAAGTCCACCAAAACAGACTGAATTTTGGACAACAAACCAGCAGGGGGGTCCATGCACATGAGGCGGTGCCACAGGGATGAGGAAACAAGATTATTTAAAATGAGCACTCTTCCTCTAAAAGATATTCTCGGCATTAGCCACTTCCACTTGTTTAGTCTCCCGTTAATCTTCTCTATGACCCCATCCCAATTTTTTTGCTCAAACTGCTGATTTCCAATAAAGACACCAAGATACTTAAAACCTCCTTTTTTCCAAATCAACCCACCCGGCAGCGTAAGCTGATTTTCTAGTTTCTCCCCCACCATCAGAGCCTCGCTTTTTCCCCAGTTTATCTTTGCAGAGGAAAGTTGGCCAAAAAGATTGACACTCCTAACCAGAACGTCAATGTCACTCTGCTTGTTTAGCAGAATGACTACATCATCTGCATAGGCCGACAGCTTGAACGTGGTGTCACAGCCAGGAAAAGTAACTCCTGATAGATCCCTTCTCAGGCAGTGAAGCAAAGGCTCTATGGCGAGGGAGTACAGCATCCCTGAGAGAGGGCAGCCCTGCCGAACCCCCCTCTGGACTTTTAAAGGGGCAGACAGGCCCCCATTTATCTTCAGCACACTCTCAATGTCACTGTACAAGACCCGTATCCTGGCTATGAAGCCTGGGCTGAACCCAAAAGCTGTTAAAACTGTCCATAAATATTGGTGTTCAACCCGATCAAACGCCTTTTCCTGGTCAATTGAAATCAAACCAGTTTCTACCGCCAATGAACCAGAGACCTCCAAAATATCCCGAATTAAAGTGACGTTGTCACTAATCAGCCTGCCAGGCACACAGTAAGTCTGGTCTACATGAATGAGCTCGCTCATCACCTTTCTCAGTCTTCGGGCCAGAGCTTTTGAGAGAATCTTGTAGTCTGTGCAGAATAGAGAGACTGGCCTCCAGTTCTTTAGGCTCTGGAGGTCCCCCTTTTTCGGCAACAGTGTGATGATGGCCCTCCTGCAGGTCGTGGGTAGGGTCCCCCTTTCCAAGCTATCTTGGAGAACCTCCAGCAGGTCTGGACCAAGCAGGGGCCAGAATTCCTTAAAAAAGTCCACAGAGAGACCATCTATGCCTGGTGATTTTCCATTCTGGAGGCTCATTAGCGCCGTATGCAGCTCAGACAGAGACAGTGGAGCATCCAAGCCGGCAACAAGGTCCTCTGAGAGCACTGGAAGACCATCAAGGAAAACCTGGCCCAGTGACGTGTCCTCCCTCCACTCTGCTCTAAACAATTCACTGTAAAAGCTAGCAGCGTGTTTCCTGATCTCTGCTGCTGTGGAGATTGTTCTCCCGTCATCGCCCAACAAGGAGTGAATGAGCTTTCTCTGTCCATTTTTCCCCTCCAGTCCAAAAAAGTACTGGGAGGGCGAGTCCATCAGAGCTACATCCATGTAGCGTGAGCGGACCAGAGCACCCTGTGCGGTGACCCCTAGCAAGCTAGCCAAGGCTGACCTTTTTGACTTGAGAGCCTCTAAGTGCTCCTGTTTTCCTGTAGAACTGAGCAACTCCTCTAGTTCTACCACCTCAGTCTCCAGAACTTTCAAGGATTGGGTCAAGCTACGAGTGACATTTTGAGTGTACTGTTGGCAGAGTTGTTTTATCTGGGCCTTACCAAAATCCCACCACAATTGGAGAGAACTAAAAGAGGGTTTTTGTTCCCTGTGTGACTTCCAAACATCATGAAAAACCTCTTTAAAAAACACATCATTTAAAAGTGTATTGTTAAAATGCCAAAAAGCACTCTTACACTTTACATTTTCAATAAACACAGAACAAAACAGCAGGCAGTGATCAGTGAAACCAACAGGACAGATACAACTATTTTTAAAAACACTCATTTGATGTTTAAAACCATAAAAACGGTCTAACCTAGCCATAGATAAAAGGTTATCTTTGACATGGCTCCAGGTGTACTGCCTCTGGTCCCCATGATGTGATCTCCACACATCGGCCATTTCATGTGTTTTCACCAGTTCTCTCAGCCTATTGGCAGAAGCAGGGTGAGGCTCCTGATGGTTCCTGTCTAGTCTGTGGTTTAATGTACAGTTAAAATCACCCCCCAGAAATAAAAAACTATTTGGATCACAGGACTTAACCGTATCCGAAAGCACGTCAAAGACCCTGATCCTCTCTGCTCTCTGTGTTGGCACATACACGTTTATAAAAACGAAGTTCACGTTTTCAAACTGTACCTTTAATAAGAGGAAATGACCTCTCACCACCTCTTCTACCTCATAAGAGACAGGCACACAACCCCTAGAGAAAAGTACAGCCACCCCCCCACTGCTACTGGATTTGTGGCTAAAAAAAATGCAGCCATCCCACTCTTTTCTCCAATGGCTCTCAATGTCCACAGTGCTGTGAGTCTCCTGGACCATCAGCACGTCAAGTTTCTTTAAATTAAAAAGCTTGTATAAAGAGGCCCTTTTTACATCATCCCTGGCCCCATTAATATTGAGAGTGCCAATTCTAAGGTGGGGCATTAAAAAGGATAAAAATAGGGTACAGTAAAAAAACACACACATAGCATAAAAGGGAAGAAACAAACTAAGAGTCAACATGACTGTTAGTAATTTGCAATTTCAGTTTAGCAACCAGTTTCTTTAAACGATAAATTTCCTGATCAGTGAAAGTCTCATTCCCATCATTCAGTTTCATAAATTTGCGAGCTGATGCCACGAATAACTCCAGATCTGGAAAGTAATTTTCCACTTTCACAGCTCTGCTCCCCTTAGTCACCTGGAGAAATTGCCTAATTTTAGTAAAACAATAGGAGCTTTGCTCCTCCTGCGTCTGCGTCTGCATCAGTTCAGACTCATCTCCACTTTCGTCAGAAGCGCTCTCATTCAGTAAATCTAAATTCCCAACCCTACTAGATTTAGCAGAGCTCTGCAAGTTTTCCGCACTTTTCCTTTTTTGTGCAGCTTTAAAAGGATCCTCTTCAACAAAACTACATTCCTGCATTTCTTCATGAAACGCAACGTTTGTCATGCAGTGTTTGCTCTGTGTGTCCGCTACAGCCTCAAACCGCTCCTCCCCCGCCTGCAAAGTCTGTTCATTCACGTTCCTTCGTTTAACTGCACTTTTACTTACACCCTCCACCTGTTTACCCCGGGCGACAGGCTCGTCACAATGATCAGAGCTGCCGCCAGACAGAAATTCCCCACCATCACTGTTTGGGGGGACAACTACCGTGCCCGCCGCGGCCACCCCAGCAGAGGCGGCCGCGGCCGCCCCAGCACAAGCGGACGCGGACGCCCCCGCAGAAGTAGAAGCGGACGCAGTTGCGGCCGCGACCGCCCCAGCAGAAGCGGGCGCCGCAGCGGCATCCGCCGCACCACATGTAGCGCTACCCTCCGGACCACCAGAAACAGCGGCGTCACCTTTCTTACCGCCAGTGCTCTTTGTGTTCGCCTTTTCAGGACATGACCTAATAAGATGGCCTTCTGCGCCACACGCAAAACACTTCATGGTTTCAGATGTTGCAAACACCAAGTAGCTAAAGCCGTCAATCCTGAAATTAAAAGACGCGTTCAGTTCAGCAGAGCTGTCTTTCAACACCATGAAACACTGCCTCCTGTGACATACAACATGCTTCAGCAGGGGTGATTTACTACCCAGAGAGACCATTCTGATAGGGGACACAACCTGGCCAAAACGGGACAACTCTCTAATCAGCTGATCATTTTTAACGAAAGGAGGAGCGTTTGAGATGGTGATCCTCCTAGACGGATTCGCCAGCGGTAAAACGGGAGTAAAAGTGTCACCTATGACCACTCCCTGTGCCACCACCTGATCAGCTTTCTCAGTCGAATCCAGAAAGATCACAATTGCGCTGTTCATCCTCGATGCTGATTTTATGCTGCCATGCCCAACCACCTGTCCTACAGCGAGGCTGGCCTCCTCCACAGAACAGGGAACTGTCGGGAGGATTCTCACGCCATGACGCCGGGTTAAGCGCTCAAACTCCACACCACCATCAATCACCGGCATGATGCCGGCCGGGAAAAACCGGCAGCAGAAGCTACCGTTCCCCAACACACTCACTCCAACACTCACACCCCAGCACACACACACTCAACCCACTATATTAAACACACACACCTCAAACACACAAGATAGAGAAAAAGTTAGAAAATACAAAGTTTAAAGTACTCACTCGACACCAGAGAGAGAGAGAGAGAGACTTTGACTTTTAAAAAAAGCTTTATTGTACATTCCCAAAATGCAAAAAGACCAATATCACTGGTCCAAGTGTGTCACATCTGAAAAGTGCAAACATAACTCACCTCCCTGACCCACAGAACACAAAACATTCCCTACAGCCCATCTATTGATGAATACCTTCAAATTGTCCACCATCTGATAGTAAGAGAACTCCACCTGGAGTCTGACTTTCAACAAGACTTTGAAAGCAGACACAGGATCCACATTGCCAGCGTTGCTAGCCCGATTTTTCCTTGTCATCCAGATAGCAAGTTTAGCAGTACCAGATAGGAAGTTGATCAAAGTGTGGGCAGCCTTCCGTGCCACTTTATACTTTGGACCGTAAATGAACAGACCAAAAGAGAAACGTTCACCCAAAGGCCGAAACCACTCACGCAAAATATCAAAAAGTCCAGATAAACAAAAACATTGGACAAACAAAGGCTCGAGGGTCTCAACTTGGGAACAAAACAAACACCCCCCCCCCCCACAGTCGGATCGAGGTGTGCTCTGTATTTATTCATAGCTATTGCCCCATGCACAATCCTCCACTGGAGATCTGCTGTGCGTTTCTCAATAGGTAGCTTGTACATGCACCGCCAGCTGCCTTTCGGGGAGACCTCTGGCCCCAAACAAGCCGCCCACCTTGACTCAGTGGCATCCTTCAGAGAGCGCAGATTCAGAACCTTCACACAGATGTGATACACCGCCCTCGTCCCGACAAACTGGAACTTGCCCAGGCGAGGAATTCTGAAGGTCAGCAGGTGATCCTCTCCTCCCTGCCACTCCCGCACAGCTGGAGTTATGGAAATTGCAGGAAAGGTGGACGCAGTGTCGTCATCCCATTGACTGGAAAGAGTGCGGTTCGTCACAAACGCTCGAAGCGGTTGTGGCAGGGCGGCGCACACGTCCTCCACCACCCTTTGCAGCATTCTGACAGATGTAATGTTGGCACTTCACCTCAACGTATCCATCGATGTGGTCGACATCTTTATAAGATGACCAAGCTTGGTACAGCTTGCCTCCCGCAAACAACTCCGCAGACTGACAGACTGCAGCACCTCTGCTTCGATGAATGGATTGAAAAACAGTGGTTCCTCGAACAGCCACATGCCCGGCGTCTCGTCATGGAAGCGGGCCACGTTGAAGACTCGCCATGCATGCAAAACGGACGTGTAAAAAGCAGATAGTCCAGTAAGGTCCACCTCCCCAGATGTCACGAGGAAGAGCTGCTTATCATAGCCCAAGCGACCAACTCTCCTCAGGAGCAGTTTAGCAGTGTCCATCCAGCAGGGTCCGCATTCGTAAAGGAGGCGTTGTGCAGTTCGAAGCCTGAAGCAGGCGATCTTGGAATGTATGTCCACCAGGCCCTGTCCCCCCTCGGCCACAGGCAGGTAGAGAACAGGCGCACGGACCCAGTGGCGACCAGACCAAAAGAAGTCCACGATGATCTTCTGAATCTCCTCCACGAGGCTCCTGGGCGGTGTTAAAGCCACCAGCCTATGCCAGAGAGCCGAGGCAACCAGATTATTTGCGACCAGAACCCTGCCCCTATATGACAGCTGTGGTAGCAACCATTTCCATTTAGAAAAGCGAGCACACACCTTGTCCTTAACACCCTCCCAGTTCTTTCGTTCAAAAGCCTCCGAACCCAGAAAAACCCCCAACACTTTGAGACCGCCGAGTAGGCAAGGGACGCCTTGACGCGACCAGTGGCCCACCAACAGACCCTCACTCTTGGCCCAATTCACCCGTGCAGAAGATGCCCCTTCATAAACTGTCAAAGTGTCCACCAGACGCTGCACATCCCCGTGGGAGGTGATGAAAACGTTGACGTCATCCGCATAAGCAGACAAGACGATCGGGCGACAACAGCTTGATGGCCCCGGCAGAACCAGACCACCCAGCCGAGCGCGCAACCTGCACAGCAAAGGCTCAATAGCCAAGCTGTACAGCTGACCCGAGAGTGGACACCCCTGGCATATTCCCCGGTGTACAGGGATTGGCCGACTCAGGCCCGCCCCCATCTTCACCAAACACTCAGCTCCAGTATATAGCAGATTGACCCACCTCAAAAACATATTTCCAAAACCAAACCCCCTCAGGGTGGAAAACAAATAGGAATGGTCAACCCTATCAAAGACCTTTTCCTGGTCCAAAGACACAATCCCAAACTGTAAGTCATGACATTTACTGAGCTGGAGAACGTCATGTATGAGGAAAACATTGTCCATAATGTTCCGGTCAGGAATACAATATGTTTGATCCTTATCTACGATCAAACCCAAGACAGTGTTCAGTCTGTTTGCCAGGGCTTTAGAAAGCACCTTGTAGTCCGTGCAAAGAAGAGCCACAGGCCTCCAGTTTTTCAGCAGGACCAAGTCCCCCTGCTTTGGCAAAAGAGACAGCACTGCACGGCGGCAAGAGACAGGTAACGTTCCCTTCCTGTAACAGGCAGTCACAACATCATAGAAGTCTGATCCAATAATATTCCAAAAATGCTTAAAAAATTCTGAAGAAAGGCCATCAAGTCCAGGCGCGCGTCCCAGAGCCATCTGATTTACAGCCACAGTCAACTCATCCAAAGTCAGCGCACAGTCCAGAGCGGCCCTGTCGTCCGGGCTGAGCACTGGAAGGGCCTTAAAGAGCTGATTTTGAGATTCTTTGCAACACGTTCCCGCAGCAAACAGGGCCCCGTAGTAATCCACTGCATGGCGCCGCATCTCGGATGGGTTCGTAGTCAGGCGACCATCTGGGAGTTTCAAGCAAGCCATCAACTTCTTTTTCGCAGTAGACTTCTCCAAATTGAAGAAGAAGGATGTTGGTGCATCCATGTCCTGCAGGCGAGTGAAGCGCGACCTCACTAGCGCTCCCTCCACTCTGCCCTGCATGAATGTGCGCAGGGCCGATCTCTTCTCCTGCAGCAAAGGACCAGTGGTAGAATCCCGACCCGTAACCAACCTGGCCTCCAGCCTCTTGACAGCGTCCTCAAGTTCACTGACCTTGGCGTTGATGATGGCAGTTGAGTTCTCAGCGTACCGTTGACAAAAAAGGCGAATTTGCACTTTGCCCATGTCCCACCACTGTTCGAGGGAACCAAAACGAGCCTTTGTGGTCCTCCAGTGTTCCCAGAAGCACAAAAAATACTGACAAAAGGCGTTGTCCTGAAGGAGCTTATTATTGAAGTGCCAATATGATTTTGCCCGTTTCCCTGGTGAGTTCAGTAACACCGCAGTAGCCAGGTGATGATCCATGAACCCGACGGGACTTATGTTACTGTGAAGGAAGCCGGGGCTACAGGTTCTAAAAACATATATCCTGTCTAATCTAGCAGCACTGACAACACCGTCAGTGACCCTGACCCAGGTATACTGTCCCGCATTTGCATTTTTAGACCTCCACGTGTCCACTAAGTTGAACTGCACAGTGAAATTTTCCAAGATTCTAGAAGACTGCAGATGAGGTTCTGCATTAGTGCGATCTACAGTGAAGTCCAAGGTACAGTTGAAATCACCAGCAACAACAAGTTGTTCTTGGTGATAGCGCTGCAATTCAGTAGTCAGTAGAGAGAGAGAGAGAGAGAGAGCTGCTCATTCAGCAGCCCCTCCTTTCACATTTACTGTTCATGCTTCTATTTTTTACAGAGCAAGCCTGTCGCTCACCTCTCTGATCATTCTGAAATCTTCTTCTACCTCTACTTGGTATGAGCAAGTCTGTCGCTCACCTCTCTGATCATTCTGAAATCTTCTTCTACCTCTACTTGGTATCCTGCCTCCAAATCCACCTTTTTGGCCAAACCTGCAATCACGGGCCCAGTGACCAGGTTTGCCACAGTTAAAACAAACATCCCAATTTCCATCATTCACTTGCATTGACCTGCCTGTCTTGGGTCTAACCCCACAGAATTATTGAAAAAATAAAAACCCAAAACCTTGTAAAAGTACCCATATTTAGACCACTTTCTTCACAGATCAACCACACACACACAAACAGAGAACAGAGGAGTTTTGTTCTTTCTACACTGTCGCTGCCTCTATCTAAGGCTCACACACAAAGAATAGGTAAAATAACTGTTTCTCATTGTCCACTTTAATGTTATCCGGTTTTGTTGCCATTTAATCCGTCCGTCTTTAAATATTATGGTCTAATTATTATGATTTTATTTGCTTCCTCCTTTTCCCAACCTCTTGGGCTTCTTTTAATAATTTGCTGTATGGACCCTCCTTAGGATCGCGGCATTGATAAGTTGGGGGAGGATTATCTTTTTCATTTAACTCTTGTGTTTCCCCGTGCCACATAATGATGGTGGTGGGGTGGGGGTCATATGGACCCCTGGTTTTTTTTTTGTTTGTTTTTTTTTCCAGAATGGATAGTTTATCTGCCAGTGTTTTTTTAGGGGGGGGGGTATCCCACCTCGGGGTTTTAGGTGAAAAGGGTCATGTCGACCCCCCCTGAGTATTTTCCGAGGGGGGGGGTCGTCTCGACGCCCTTTTGGATATTTCAAGGGGGTCATATCGACCCCGCTGTTTCTTTTCCATGGAACAGAGGGCTGATCTTCCCCGTGGTTCGTCGAGGAAGGAGGGGGGTGGTCTTGGGGTCGACTAGACCCCCCAACCTTGAGACTTTGGATGAGAGGGGGTCATATTTTTTTTTTTTTTTTTTTGTTACTTATTTGTACCCGTAGGTAGACTTGGTTTGCAGTCTGGTGACAAGCCACCGGCTGCTGGTCGCTGCGTGCGCGAGCGCCCTAAACCTGCATGTTTTTGGTGTGCGGGAAGAAACCGGAGAAATCCCGGAGTAAACCCGCGCAACACGGGGAGAACATGCAAACTCCACACAGCTCACTGTTGGTCGGGGGCTGGGATCGAACCCACGATCTCATGATCCCCGCGATCCCCCGGCCGAGGGTAAAACTGTGCTGCCACAGTGCTAAACTACTGCGCCACCGTGCAGCCCCCCCTTTGGACCCCCTTTGTATTTTTCTGAGAGGGTCATATCGACCCCGCTGCTTTTTTTTCTCTCCAAGGAATAGATAGTTGATCTCCGGGTGGTTTTGTGTTGAGGACTTGGGGATGGGGGTGGGGGTTGACTAGACCCCCCACCTCGGGGTTTTGGATGAGAGGGGGTTATATGGACCCCCTTTGTATTTTTTTGAGGGGGTCATATCGACCCCGCTTGCTTTTTTTTTTCTCTCTCCAAGGAATAGATAGTTGATCTCCGGGTGGTTTTGTGTTGAGGACTTGGGGTGAGGGGTGGGGGTCGACTAGACCCCCCCACCTCGGTGTTTTGGGTGAGATGGGGTTGATATGACCCCCCCCCTTGTATTTTTTTTTTCAAGGAATAGACAGTCGATCTACCCACCCGGTGGTTTGTGGAGGACTTGCTATTCGACGGAGGAGGAGGAGGAGGAGGAGGAAGAGACGAGAGGACTGCGGCTGGCGGGAGCGCAGGCGGGGCAGTACTTGAGCGCGCATCTTCCGCACACGTGCAAGCGACACCCGCGGCACACCGTTTTGGTCTTGGTGTCCTTGCTCCTGGGACACACGCGGCACCTCTTCCTCTTTTCTTCCAAAGACCGTGGGGGTACTCCTTGCGAGGTGGCCTCGGGGTCGTCGCCGTCGTCGCCGCGGCGGGGGATCCTCTCCCTTTCCCTCTCCCTTGCCCTCACCCTCTCTCTCCTCCTCTTCCTGAGCACGAGCGGGGCCACGAGCGCTTTGCCCAGCTGTTCCGTGAGCAACCTGCGCCTGTTGCGTCTGCCGGCCATCCACGCAGGATTGAGCTCCCGCCACAGGACGAAGGCGTTGTACGCAGAAACGTCCACCATGTTGTGGAACAGGACCAGGGGCCAGCGGCAGGTTTTTCTCCTGCAGCTGTACGTGGCCACGACCTTGTCTAGGTTGTCGACGCCTCCCTTGGTGCAATTGTAGTGGAGCACCGCGAGGGGTTTGCGATCGGCGCGGTCGCTCAGCAGCGGGCCTCGCAGGTACCTGTCGGCGGTGGCGAGGAGCAGCACGTTCTTGTTCCTCTTGGCGAGGTAGGACACCAGGGCGACGTTGGGAGCCCCGGACGAGGAGAACGCGAAGGACGAGGAGCCGACCGCCCTGCCCCTGACGTCGAGCAGCTCTCGCGGGATCTCGGGCCTGTTGGCGCGCAGGGTCCCCAGTAGGGTCAGATCCCGTTCGGTGAGGAGCCTGCGTGCGAGCTCGTGGGACGTGAAGAAGTTGTCGCAGGTGACGTTCCGCCCGGGTCCCAGTCCCTCGGTGAGCTCGAGGATGACTCGGGTGGCCAGGTTCTTTTCGGGGAGACCTCCCCTTTCGGGTTTGCCGGTGTAGACCTGCATCTTCCACGCGTAGCTGGAGCGGGCGTCGCACGTCACCCGCAGCTTGATGCCGTATTTGGCGGGCTTGTTGGGCATGTACTGTCTGAAGGAACAGCGACCTGGGGAAGGGGTGGGGGGTTACACAAAGGAAAAGAAAACAAACAAACAAACAAACAAGAGAAGGTGGATTTTTGGGGGGGGAGAGAGAGAGAGAGAGAGAGAGAGAGAGACGCAGTTGGATTTCTATATTTTTTGTTTTGTTTTTGTTTTTTACACCCAACACCACGGCTACTTATCCCTAAAGGGAACCAGTCGTTCGTCCACGGTGACCTCGGGTCCGGGCTCGTACAGGGGCGACAGCCTCCTCTGCCATGCGTCCCACACGCGCCTGATGGGCGCCAGCTTGTCTCCTGATGAGGAACAAGAAGAGAAAGGAGAGGAATAGCGTCTGGCCTACTCTGGTGTCACGATCGTCGAAATGCAGGACGCTCGAGTACGAGCGGAAGGTCTTGAGGGACATAACGGACCGGAAGACGGGGCGCCCGCTCTCGGCGTCCTAGAGGCTCTCGCACGCCTCGCCTCACGACCTGTACACGCCCGCGAGGATCAGCAGCCCCACGTAGGCGCGCAGGTCGGTCCGATCCATGGGCCTCCACCCGTCGAGCCCTCACGACGTCCTCCTGGCGCCTTCCAGGTTGGTCATGGCGATCACCTCGTCCTCCAGCTCAGGCTGAAAGTAAGTGAGGAACGCCGAGGCCACGTCCGCTAGGGCCTTGCGCGCTGTCCCCGTGGGGCCCTGGCGCTGAAGTCGAGGCCGACGTCGACGCCTGCGCTGCTGCGACTGCGGGGCAGGCCTCGAGCTCCACGTGATGTTCCCTCGTTTCGAGGTCATCGATTCCGCGGGAGCGTCGCGATAGTCATAGTGATACTGTCCTCCTTCTTCTTCTTCTTCATCATTCTCGTTGTCCTCCTCTATGTCTGATTCCTCGTCTTCTTCCTCGTCGTCATCGTCATCGTCCTCCCCTGTATCAGACTCCTCTTCTTCACCTTCGTCTACCTCTTCGTCTTCTTCGTCTTCTTCGTCTACCTCTTCTTCTACCTCTTCTTCTTCGTGTTGCCGTTGTCCTTCCTCGCCGTCCCCGAAGTCTTTGTCTCGGCGGGCTCTCGGGGACGTTGGGAGTCGCTCGTGGTCCGGTATCGCCGCGGGGTCCCGTGGAGCGGTGCTGCTTCGCATATACCGACTCGTAATTGTCACCCCCGTGGTACTGCGGAGCTGGTACGGGACCGAAAAAGAAGAAGAAGTCACGACGGGAGAGGGGGATTCTACTTCTACTTCTTCTTCGTCTTCTTCGTCTTCTTCGTCTACCACTTCATCTTCTTCTTCTTCTTCGTGTTGCCGTTGTCCTTCCTCGCCGTCCCCGCAGTCTTTGTCTCGGCGGGCTCTCGGGGACGTTGGGAGTCGCTCACGGTCCGGTATCGCCGCGGGGTCCCGTGGAGCAGTGCCGCTTCGCATATACCAACTCATAATCATCACCCCCGTGGTACTGCAGAGCCGGTACGGGACCGAAGAAGAAGAAGAAGAAGACACGATGGGAGAGGGGGATTCTACTTCTACTTCTATTTCTTCTTCGTCTTCTTTTTCCTCTTTCCTCCCGGTCCATGGACGCGTGAGCGACATGTCGTAGAGATGCTAGGGAGCGAGCGAGCGAGCGAGCGAGAGGGAAAGAAAAGAGAGTGAGGTCCTTGGGCTTCTTTTTTTTTTTTTTTTTCATCCTCGAGGGAATTGGCAGTCACGGACCCGAAGCGAGGGACCCTTAGTAACATGACTTCCTGTCGTCCGTCCTCGGGGGACGACGGGCAAGTTCGCGACTGGACCTTGGTACTACGGCCCGGTTTCGTGAAGGACCCCATCCCCAAGACGTAATCTCTTGTCCGTTTTATGGGTCTGTAAGGAGTAGTAGGTAATTGTAGCATTTTCTGGCCTTGGAGGGATTTTTCTCCCCAGATGTCATCGCTCGTTCATTTTATGTCTTGGCTGATTAGTTTATTTTTAAAGATGCAAATATATACAGGAATATATGCAGTTATTTACTCAGACTATCCACACTTTGCAGAAATATATGGAAAAAAATATACAGTCATACAGTATTTCAATGTGAAATCAGATTCGGTGATATAATGTGAATGAAGTAAAAAGCAGTGTGAGGACTTCCGGTTATGGCTGCCACGTAGGACGGACGTGTCTCGCTCTGCTCTGCTCCTGGAGAAAAAAAATCGGCAAATAACTCTCTCATTTGGGACAGAACGTATCCCAGCATTTGGGCGAGGATATGTCGGCGAAGCCTAAGGCTGGAAAACCAGGAAAAGGAAAAAGCGAGCCGCCGAAACAGTCCAAATTAACGGACTTTCAGGTCTGTGACGCAGCAAACAAAACTCCATATATGGCGGAGGAGGCTGGCAACGGTGCGATTTCTGCGGGGAATGGCGCAGATGCGCTGATGGCTGCCATGAGTTCAATGAGAGCGGACTTTTCCTCTAGATTTGATGGGATTATGACAGCGTTGGAAGGAATAAGAAAGGAATTGGGTGACTGTGTAGAACGAACGGCGCAGATGGAGCTCCGTCTCGCTAGTGCTGAAGATGACGTCACCCGTCTTCAATTAAAGGTGCGCACTTTGGAAAAAAAAAATAAATCTCTGGAAGATAATATTTTGGATTTGGAATCTCGGTTGAGACAGAATAATTTGAGGCTGGTGGGTCTTCCAGAGGAATCAGAAGGTCGGGACGTATGTTCCTTTCTGGAAAAGTGGATTCCGGAGGTGCTGGGCAGCGAGGAGTTGCAATCAGCAGTGGTTCTGGAAAAAGCACATCGTATTGGCCCACGGAGAGATAAGGGACCGCCGAGGACCTTAATTATGAAGTTTCTTAGCAACAGAGACAGGATGAAGATCTTCAACGCTGCACGTGCTAAAGGAGAGATTAAACACCAGGACCAGCAGGTGCGGTTCTACCCAGATTTGGCCACAGGAATCCAGCAATTGAGGAAGCAGTTTGATCCCGTACGTAAGGAGCTGCCAACCTTGGGATTCGTCATGGTGTAATCTATCCTGCGAGACTGCTGACCACGTATGAGGGCAGAACCCACATCTTCAAGACCCCAGAGGAGGCGCAGGAGTTCATCAAGAAGATCAAAGAAGAAGAAGAAACTGGTGGGAGCTAAGCATGAACAAAATATAAGGTAGAATAATTAAGCATTTGCACAGGCATCTGACTGACTTGAAGTAAATAGTAAGTTTACAAAATATAGATTGTATTATATATTAAAAAAACAAAACAAAAACAAAACAAACCAAAAAAACAAAACAAACTATGATGTACAAAGTTGTTAAAAATTTTGGAGTTAAGTTGGAAAACTACAGAGGAGAGTTAATGTTACGTCATTAAAAGCAGTAGAGTTAGGGTGATTGGGAGGATGAAGAAGGAGTGGCTTAGGCTGTTCCCCGTGGGTGTGGAACGGTCGATGGCTATATCGGGAGACAGAATTTTTCTTTTGATTTTGGGGGGTTTGCCACAAGTGTGGGAAGGGGAAATTTGTTTGTGTGTAGTTTGTAGGATGAATGTTCAACCACTCATGTTTTTACTTCTCTGTATGAGCATGTTTACACTGCAAGGTAATCCCAAACTCTCTATTGATCATGGACCAAAGTGTTAATCTTAATTTAACTTCATGGAATTGCAGAGGTCTACAAAATTTAAAAAAACTTAAACAAGTTATGAATAAAATAAAGGACATGGGTTCAAGAATTGTGTTTTTACAAGAAACTCATCTGATAGAGGAGGATGTTAAAAGAATTAGGAGTAGATGGCAGGGAAGTGTATTCACCTCTTCATTTTCATCCCGAGCCAGGGGAGTTATGACTCTCATACATAAATCAGTTCCTTTTCAAGTGAAAAATGTAATTGGAGACAAATTTGGAAGATATGTAATCATTCAAGGTTCTTTGCTATTAGAAAATATAAATCTTGTGAACTTATATGGTCCCAATATAGATGATCAGAAGTTCTTTGCTAATTTATTTCTCATCTTATCATCACTTACAGGGCAACATATAATAGCAGGGGATTTTAATTGTACATTGAATCCAGGTGTGGATAGATCAACAGGACTGGATTGTACGCACATTGGATGTAGGATGACTATTAATCATTTTATGAAAGAATTGAGATTGTTAGATATATGGAGAGAAATGAAACCACAAGTTAAAGCCTATTCTTGTTATTCCAGTACCTACAAGACATTCTCACGTGTTGATTATTTTTTGATTTCCACAGAATTAAGGTCCAAGATTCAAAACTGCTTTTATGATAACATCGTGATCTCTGATCATGCACCCTGTTGTCTAATATATGTAGATAAAAAATTGACAAAGGAATCAGGTAGATGGCAATTTCAGCATAAATGGCTTCAGGATGAGGAATTTGTCAAGTATATAGAAAAACAGATAGACGAGTTCTTTGACATCAATACTACACAAACATCAGCATGTGTAAAGTGGGAGGCTTTCAAAGCTTTTATTAGGGGACATATTATTAGTTATACAGGATCAAAATCTAAGAAGACTCGAGAGGAGAGAGCTAAATTGGAACATAAAATAAAAAATCTTCAGGAAAAAGTGTATGCAGGAAGTGACCCAAGGTTGGAGAATGAATTACTGATTTTGAGAGCTGAATACGACAAAAAATCAGCGAATAGAGCTGCCTCGAGTCTTCTAAGATTGAAACAATCTTTTTATGAACAAGGTGAAAAATCAGGAAAATTATTAGCATGGCAGATTAAACAATTGGAAATTAAAACACCAATTACCAGTATTATAAGTAACGGACAGGTAGTTATAGATCCTTTAGAAATTAATAGAGCCTTTAGAGATTACTATGAAAAATTATATGATACCAAAATGAACCTGATTTAACAAAACTAAATGGGTTTTTGAACGAACTATCTATACCGTGTATTCCAAATGAAAACAGGGAGATATTGGAGTCTAAAATTAGTCAAGAAGAAGTTGGGCTAGCCATTGATAATATGAAATCAGGAAAAAGTGCAGGACCAGATGGTCTTCCAGTTGACCTTTATAAAAAATTTAAGAATAAATTAATAAAACCTTTTTTGGAAATGGTTTTAGAAGCATTTCAAAATAATAATTTACCATCATACATAAATAATGCCTTAATTATACTGCTGCCAAAACCAGGTAAGCCCTCTAATAAATGTGAAAATATGAGACCAATAAGCCTATTAAACGCCGACCTTAAGATAATCTGTAAAATTTTAGCAAGACGAATACAAGAAATTTTACCAAATATTATTAATCGAGATCAGAATGGCTTTATAAAGGGTAGACAAGGCTTCCATAATGTAAGAAGACTATTTAATATTATTTATTTTAATAAAGAAGCACCGGATACAGCTCTCCTATCATTGGACGCCGAAAAGGCCTTTGATAGAGTTGAATGGCCCTTTCTTTTTGAAGTCCTACAAAGGTTTGGACTTGGAAATAATTTCATAAAATGGGTTCAAATAATATACAATAATGCTACAGCAGAAATCCTAACAAATAACAATATTTCAAAACCAATAAAAATCAATAGAGGATGTCGACAAGGCTGTCCACTTTCACCTTTACTGTTTACTATGGCAATTGAACCTTTAGCGATAGCGATACGTTTACATTCACAAATATATGGAATTAAAGTTGGACCAACAGAACATAAAATCTCCCTGTACGCCGATGATATAATTTTGTTTATGTCGAATCTAAAAAAATCAATTCCAACCTTGTTGAATTTAATAAAGAATTTTGGGGAAATATCAGGATATAAAATAAATAAAACTAAATCTTCAATATTAATGCTAAATGAGACCCAGAGAAATTACCCAGCCCCTGAGGTAAATCAATTCAATGTTGTAAATCAGTTTAAATATTTAGGAATCCAAATTATGCCTAAGCTAGAATCAGTCGCCAGTGTCAACTATGAAGCCTTAATGTCAGATATCAGTGAGTTAACTCAGAGATGGATGTCACTACCAATGTCGATGATCGGGAGAATCAATATACTTAAAAGTAATATTTTACCTAAAATACTTTATTTATTTCAATACATTCCCTTATCACCACCTTTAGATCTATTCTCAAGAATAAAAAAAAGTTAGTGGAATTTATATGGAACAACAGGAGGGCTAGATTACGTTTGTCTTTATTATATTTACCATTTGATCGTGGAGGTCTGAAATGTCCAAATTTTATGTTGTATTATTGGTCGGCACAACTGAGGTCTATGACATATTATTTTTCATCAAATGATCTCCCTCACTGGACTGAAATGGAATCATACAATTTACCTTTACCTCTTCCCATATTCATATACTCAGATTCGGCAAAAAAATTACAAAAACAAGTTAAAAATCCATTTGTAAAGCATATGATCAAAATATGGTGTGAAGCTAAAAACTATTTAAAAGAACCACAGTTATTGTCACAATTTAGTCCAATATGGGGTAATCAATATTTTAAACCAGGGAGAGCGGACGCTGTATTTAAAGTATGGAATTTAAAAGGGATACAAAAGATTCAGGATTTATATTTGCCATGTGCAGACAACATAATGTCTTTTGAAGAGCTGAGGATCAAATTTAATCTCAATAGAACACATTTTTTTAAATATCTTCAACTTAGAAACTTTATTCGATCAAATCAAAATAAAGCTCTCACTCGACCTATCTATTCATCCTTGGAAAAAATGTTGATGAAAGATAGTAAAAGAAAGGGTATTATTTCAGAGTTTTATAACTCATTGACACTATCTTCAAGTGAAAATTCACTGAAAAGATTAAACTACTGGAAAGAAGATCTGCAAATTGAAATTTCAGAGGAACAATGGGAATTGGCTTGTACAGAAGCTCAAACCAAATCAATAAATGCACGCCTTAAATTGATACATTTCAAATGGTTAATGCGGATGTATGTTACACCGGAGGAGTTAAATAGATATAACAAAAATATACCAGATACATGCACAAAATGCATGGAAAGTAAAGGAACTCTATTTCATTGTTTATGGGAATGTAGATTAATAAGAATGTTTTGGGAAGAGGTGAGGGTAACAATTGAAAAAATAATCTCAAAACAAATCATATTGAATCCTAAACTGTTTTTGTTGGGTCTGTACCCAGAAAAGCATAATTTTAATAAAAGTGAAAGAACATTCATAGACCTCAGTTTGCTTAATGCCAAAAAATGTATTGCACTATTATGGAAAAAGACTCATAGACCAGATGTGACTCAGTGGTTAAGACAGATGTTAACAAACCTTCCATTAGAAAGAATAACATATATACTAAAATCAAAGGAAATTGTGTTTGAGAATATATGGAGACCTTTTATTGATTATGTAAAAAATTTAAACATAACTCTTGAAGAAGAAGGTGAATGATGTGTGTGGACCTTGTAAATTCCAAACTGGTGAACATAATATGTATACTTATGTATTGGATTGTCTAGACTAAACAGAGGAGCATTGTTGAAGACTTGATTTTGTTGGTGGTTGTTGGTGTTTTTAGTGCATTTTTTTTTTTTGTAGTACTTTAGTGTTAGTGTTTGATTGTTTGTATCATGTTTGTTAAAAAAAAAAAAAGGTTCAATAAAGATATTGTGGAAAAAAAAAAAGCAGTGTGAGACTTATGTGCGATGTAATAATGGATGAAAAGTCATGAGTACAGCAAACAGGTAGGACTAGGTGAATGTTAGGAGTTCATCAGAGTGATGATGGCTTGAGAAAGAAACTGTTCCTGTGATGGGTGGTTTAAACTCAAATGAATGAATTAATCTTTATTTATTTATGAATGAATGAATCTTTATTTATTTCGGATAGTACAGGTTAAAAGGAACTGAATAATATAACAAAAGGGGGAAATAAAATCCAACAAGGTCAAATTAGACAATAACTCCTCTGATTATACAGTTCAACAAATGTTATCCGAAATGGGTGATGGCTGAAGCCGCAGCTTATATTGCCCACCCATATTCCATCCAAGAATTCAAAGAAAAAAACAAAACAAGAGCGATTACAATTCAGAACAAAGCTAAGACAAAATGTGACAAAAAACCCCCAACAACTAAGTAACAGCAGAACGCAGACTGGATATGACAATCCTTATGTGATTTTACATGTCATCTTGTATATATGTTTGGAGTATTTCTTCCTTTAGTTTTTGTTTAAATTGTCCAAGCATTGTACATGATTTTAATTCAGGTCCAAAATCGTTCCATAATCTGACTCCTTGCACTGAAACACAGTGTTGCTTGGTGGTAGTTCTCACTGTAGGCTTTTGAAATATACATGTTCCTCTGAAATGATATCGTTTCTCCCTTCTTTGGAACAACTTTTGGATATTTGCGGGCAGTGATAAATTCTTCACTTTAAACATTATTATTGCAGTTTTAAAGTCAACCAGATCTTTCAACTTGAGAGCTTTTAGTTTAAGAAAAAGTGGGTTTGTTGGTTCCCTGTAAGCTGCTTTGTTTATTATTCTAATAGCTCTCTTTTGAAGCATAAAGACTGGATGTATGTTTGTTTTATATGTATTTCCCCATACTTCATTACAATATGTCATGTATGGGAGTATTAATGAATGATACAAGGTATATAGCGTGGGTTGATTCAGCAAATATTTCACTCTGTGTAATATTGCAATTGATTTGGATACTTTACCTTTAATATAATTAATATGTGACTTCCAACACAGTTTATTATCAATTATTACTCCAAGAAATTTAGTTTCAGATACCCTTTCAATCTCTACACCATTTACACTGAGTTTAGGTATATAAAATAAATAAACAAAAGGTAAATAAAGGTAAATAAAAGAATAAATACCCCAAACATTCTTAGAGTCACTTCTGGTGAAAATTTCATCCAAATTCATCATCAACTCAAACGTGTGTGCGTGTGTGGACAGCCCCTGACCACCACTGTGTGTGTGCGTGCATGTGTGTGTGTGTGTGTGTGTGTGTGTGGTCACAGACAAGCACAATGCACTGACTCTGTGCATTCCACTGGGTTATATTTTAACAGAATAGAGAGCTGATGTTTCTCTGCCAAAAAAAGAAACACTATATACACTTTTTTAACATTCATTAATGCTCCCATACATCACATATTGCACAGAAGTATGTACGATGCTTGGACAATTTAAACAAAAATAAAGAAATAGATACCCCAAACATTCTGACATGTGTGATCCCTATAAATTTATTGGGTTTGATTCCAGGCGTAGAGTCCCTTCTGGTGAAAATGTCATCCAAATTCATCATCAACTCAAACCACTGTCATTTCTTTGGTTTCCTATAGGAAGGGTATTTTTTCTCATAGGATTTCTGGATTTTTTTTTTTTTTTTTTAACCAACAGGACAGAGAGTAATGTTCCTGTGTGTGTGCGTGTGTGTGCGTGTGTGTGTCATGGTTGGGGATTATTGGTTTGAAACCGAAGGATGGAAAAATCAATCATTGGGAATTAATGTTTCGGAGGAGAAGGCTGGAAAAATCAATCGTCGGGAATTAATGTTTTGGAACAGGTGGACAGGGGAAGTGATAGTTGGGGAATTAATGTTTTGGAACAGGTGGACGGGGAAGTGGGAATTAATGTTTTGGAGAAGAAGGCTGGAAAAATCAATCGTTGGGAATTAATGTTTTGGAACAGGTGGTCGGGGGAAGTGATAGTTGGGGAATTTGCGTGCAGGCTGACACCCTGGTCACATACTGTTTGCCCCCCCCCTCCCCTCCCCTCAGGTAGAAGACTTCGGTCCATTCAGACTAAAACCTCCCGTCACATGAACAGCTTCTTCCCCTCTGCCATCAGACTGCTGAACACTAAGTGACTTAGGTGGATCGGATTGTATTTGATGGTAGTAGTCATGACCATCCCAGGACACTAGGGGGCGCTATGACAGGAGGGGTCTTGGGGGGGGGGGATGCCGATATAGGGGGTTGAGTTTCCGGCTTTTGGTGGCGATGGGGGTCTTCTTGACCCCCCCACCCCAGGACGCTAGGGGGTCTTCTAGACCCCCCACCCCCCCAACCCCAGGACGCTAGGGGGTGCTATGATATGATGGAGGGGCTGGGGGTTGGGGTTTCCGGTTTTTGGTGGCGACGGGGGGTCTTCTCAACCCCACCCCACCCCACCCCAGGACGCTAGGGGGCGCTATGATACGATGGGGGGGGGTAAGATGCCGATATAGTGGGTTGAGTTTCCGGTCTAACCACCACCGCCAAACACACACCCAGACCGCTAGGGGGTGCTGGGACAAGATGCGAGGAGGTGGGGTCCGGGTGACCCCCCGGGGGTCACACAAGGGTTAAGGACGAGAGTTTACTGTTTCATTCTCTTTTTTCTGCTTTGAAATGATGGCGATGTGAATAAAGCTGACTCTGAGAAAGAACGCTGCCTCGTCATTTTCACATCTTCCACAGTGGCATACTATTTTTTTCTAGTTTCAATGTTTCCTATTTAATCTTGTGGGTTGTTGGGTTGTTAATCTGTGGTTGGAATTTCATCTTTGCTTGCCTCTACTGACTAATATACTGGCAATCTCGAGGCACACGGAACAGATTGTGTGAGCTCAACATTTGTGTGTTCTGTTTTCATGAGTTTGCTGTTTGTATAGAAACCTTGTTGATCTTATCACAGGGGAGCTGCTGAGAGACAGGCTGCAGAGCCGTCTGAGTGACATGAACAATACACGCACTACACACCAGGCATAGATTAGATGCAAATGAGTTTGCATTTGCAGATCCGAAAGTGACTACAGATCACTATCTCTGTTTGCAGTCTACACAGTTTTCTGTCTTAACTGTATAATTGTCCCAACTCCTCCGTCTTCAGAAAATTTACACACTGAAAGTCCGAACGCATTTTTATTCCTTTTTGTGTCATTTTATAATGTAACTAAAAAGCACCCAGAGAGTGCAACCTCCACCAAGGCTGCTAATTTTCACCCTCATATTTTAATTTTTCTTAAAAGCTTGTTTGAGGACACCATCATACCAATAAAACTTTTTAATGTGCATATTTATGTGAATAAATGAATGGCTGGGGCTGTACTCAAAATTCTTTCACCATTCTAATCCAAATTTTTCTGCAACTTTTCTCCACTGATCTTATGCTCTAAAAATGAAGTTTTCTGCTCCATATTTTCAAAAATGTGTAAATGAACTCCACCTATGCAATTCATCCAAACTGTTTGAAATTAAGCAGAGATCATCTACAGATAATGAAAAGTTATTAGTTATCAAAAAAATGTCAATCCTTTTTGATATTATTAGCCAATCAAGTTGTAGTATCTCTAGTATGTGTTTTCAGATGTATCTTCTGATGTAGTGTTCCAAACTTAATGAAACTTCACACTCACAGACATGAGTATTCTTCAGCAAACCACCAAATTACATGCAATTTTGTTTTTGTTTCAAAAATCTGCCCCCCTCCCGCGACCCGAAAAGGATTAAGCGGAAGACGATGAATGAATGAATGAACGAATCATGTTTATGAAATGTCACAAGCCTGGCTCGAGGCTTTGACAAAAAGGGAGACCACACGGAGGTGCCAATTTAAACACAAGTTTATTGTTTAAAGAAAAGCAATAAAAAGAAGGTGTCTGTAGTCATCGGTGTGTGTGTGTGTGTGTGTGTGTGTGTGTGTGTGTGTGTGTGTGTGTGTAATGGATGCTTGAAACAAACAAAAAAAAAAGCCAAGTAGTCACTGGCTGACCCAGTGACCACATGCCTCCGTTAGGGCCAACATTATGCCCAGTGGCAAACCCAAAACCAAAGTCCACAGGCCACAAATACACAAACGGGAGCTGCCGGCACAGCCCCTACCAGGCGACTGAACATGGCAGTATGCAGAGCACGAACACAGAAGGTGACCGGCCTCCAACAGGAGCAGAACGCGCTACCGACAGGTGTGCAGAGGTGGCCTCTATAGCGCCCCTCTCAGCCAGGGGCGGTTCCCTACAGCTCCACCCACAGCATAGAAAAAAACACACAGGGGACCCACTCCAGAGAGGAGCGGGGCCGCAACACCCCCCCAAACAAAAAAAAATGGACCTCCCAATGGGAAGGCCAGCACAGACTGATCTACAAACAACTCCCCATATAATTTATCATTCCATAACAAATATTCCCAATTTTCATTATTTACAGTTTACTATGTCTATTTGAAATGCCACAAACTACAGATCTACTATTTTTTTTTCTTAACCCGGTCCTTGTGTAGGCACCCAGCCAACCCATCCAAACCCGTCAGTTACCCAGCAACTCCCAATGCCTGGAGAAGCAATTTAAGAGTGTTAACACGCCACACAGATGGCACAGGCAACTACAGACATGATCCTCCAAGTCTTAACACCTAGGAATTCTGTGCTCTGGACAAGGCCTCCATCACAACATTCTGAGCCTTTGATGTGTGGTGGCCGTTGAAACAGTGGATCTACCAAAAAAAAAACCCATCAGTCCAAAACCGTAACCTGTAGTCCATTGACTAATAGGAAATAGATGTCCTATGGGAGGACAACCAAAATCCAGGGTCAACCGGACAGGAAGGAAAAACCTGTCAGGAGGCTGATCCAAATCCACAGCTAGCCAGAAAAAATAGAGGTGTCCATCAGGAGGACGACCACTATCAAAACTCCACAAGATAATCAGAGGTCTCAATCCAGCAGCAAAATGGCACAACTCAGGAGCAAGCCACGGTCCATGCAGGTTTTGCAGCGACCAAGACTTATTCAGCTTGCCCTGCAGCCCACACTGATCAGGAGCACTTGACACATGCCTGCTCACAAACCCTGCAGCTGCTAAGCTATCAGGCTGCTGAGACACACTCCTCCCGGTTCAAAAACTTTCCCTAAGAGTAATCAGATTTCAACAGCTTAAACTGGCAAAGCCTCCTTATGCTGAGGTGTAAATGAACAAATTGCAGAAACTAGTTTAACATGCACTTTACCAGTAGCACTCAAAACCGCGTGACCATCAGGGACAACAACAGGACAAATTAATTGTTCCCGATGACAGTTTCACATAGACTCTACATCCTCTGACGCATCAATTGGTGTTACTGATGACTCACAAACAGAAAGCACACGTGAAGGCTCCACACACAGGTTTTCAAAATTTACATGATTAATTGGAGCGGCCAACACCACAGGTGTCACTGTGCATGCTGGAACTAATTCACAGTCATTATGATCATATGCCGTCTCCAAAACCCTCAGAATGTGCACAGTTTCCAAAACAGAGGGAACTGGGCACGAATTAGAGGAAATATCACCTGACTGCACACAGCCAAGAGCACTGCCTGGACCCAAAACAGCAATATCAACCATACCAACACTCAGTCCCAGTCTCTCCAATTGCACCCGACTCCATGCCAACTCCCACAGTAAGAACACCTTCCATTGTTGGTAGGTCAAATAAGTTCATTTTGTCTTCTTTTAATTACTTATTATTATTATCCCCCTCATGGATCGTCACCTTATCGTGGTGGGGGGGTTTGCGTGCCCCAGTGATCCCAGGAGCTATGTTGTCCGGGGCAATTTGCCTCTGATAGGGTCTCCCAAGACAAACTGGTCCTGGGTGAAGGGCCAGACTAAGGAACGATCCAACAGACTCTCATGATAAATTGTATATCAAGGATTCAGTGTACCCCGCCCGGTATGGGGTTACCGGGGGCCCCACCCTGGAGCCAGGCCTGGGGGAGGGGCTCGAAGGCTAGCGTCTGGTGGCCGGGTTTCCACCCATGGGACCCGGCCGGGGCTCAGCCCGAAGGAGTTACATGGGTCCGCCCTCCAGTGGGCTCACCACCTGCAGGAGGGATCATGGGGGTCCGGTGCTATGTGGATTAGGTGGCGGTCAAAGGCGGAGACCTTGCGGACTGATCCCAAGCTTTCTAAACTGGCTTTTGGTACGTGGAATGTCACCTCTCTGGTGGGGAAGGAGCCTGAGTTGGTGTACGAGGTTGAGAGATACCGGCTAGATATAGTCGGCCTCACCTCTACACACAGCTCCGGTTCCGGAACCAGTCTCCTGGAGAGGGGTTGGAGCTTGGCCTTTTCTGAAGTTGCCCCGGGCGAGAGGCGACGAGCAGGGGTGGGTATTCTTGTATCGCCCCACCTTACTGCCTCTATATTGGAGTTTTCCCCGGTGGATGAAAGGGTTGCTTCCCTGCGCCTTCGGGTTGGGAAACGGGTCCTGACCATCATTTGTGCCTATGCACCAAATGATGTTTCAGAGTACCCACCCTTTTTGGAGTCTGTGACTGGGGTGCTGGAGGGTGCTCCTCTTGGAGACTCCATTGTCCTACTGGGGGACTTCAATGCGCACGTGGGGCAATGACAGTGAAACCTGGAGGGGGGGGTGATTGGGAGGAACGGCCTGCCCGATCTGAACCCGAGTGGTGTTCAGTTATTGGACTTCTGTGCTAACCACAGTCTGTCCATAACGAATACCATGTTCAAGCATAAGGGTGTCCATATGTGCACCTGGCACCAGGACACCCTAGGTTGCAGGTCGATGATCGATTTTGTTATCGTATCATCAGACCTGCGACCGTATGTCTTTGACACCCAAGTAAAGAGAGGTGCAGAGCTGTCAACTGATCACCACCTGGTGGTGAGTTGGATCCGATGGCAGGGAAGAAGCCATTCAGACCTCGGTAGACCCAAACGTATAGTGAGGGTGTGCTGGGAGCATCTGGCTGAGGCCCCTGTCCGGGAGGTCTTCAACTCCCACCCTCCAGAAGAACTTTAACCACATTCCGAGGGAGTCTGGAGACATGGAGTCTGAATGGGCCATGTTCTCCACCTCTGTTGTTGAAGCGGCGGCCCAGAGCTGCGGCCGCAAGGTGGTCGGTGCATCTAGTTGTGGCAACCCCCGAACCAAGTGGTGGACACCAGTGGTGAGGGGGGCCATTAAGCTGAAGAAGGAGTCCTATCAAGCTTGGTTGGCTTGTGGGACTCCCGAAGCAGCTGAGGTGTACCGGCAGGCCAAGCGGAGTGCAGCTCGGGTGGTTGCTGAAGCAAAAACCCGGGTATATTAAACCCGGGATATATTAGGGGAAGCACGGTGGTGCAGTGGTTAGCACTGTTGCCTTACAACTAGAAGGTTCTGGTTCAAATCCCCAGGCTGGCAGGGGGTGGAATCTTTCTGTGTGGAGTTTGCATGTTCTCCCTGTGCTGCGTGGGTTTACTCCGGGGGTTCCGGTTTCCTCCCACAATCCAAAGACATGCATGTTCAGTTAATTGGCTGTTCTAAATTGTCCCTAGATATCTGTTTCCTGTAGGCCCTTAGAATAGAGGGTTAGTACTAGTGAAAGCACTTTGAGTGGTCTTTGTGACTAGAAAAGCACTATATAAGTGCAGGTTAGTTAGTTAGTTAGTATGGGAGGAGTTCGGTGAGGCCATGGAACAAGACTTTCAGTCGGCCTCAAAGAGATTCTGGCAAACTGTCCGGCGGCTCAGGAGGGGAAAGCAGCTCCCCGTCCACACTGTGTATGGTGCGGATGGGACACTGTTGACTTCGACTGGGGATATCGTCGGGCGGTGGAAGGAATACTTCGAGGATCTCCTCAATCCCACTGATATGCCTTCCACAGAGGAAGCAGGGTTTGGGGACGAGGGGGATGACTCGCCTATCACAGGGGGCTGAGGTCGCCAAGGTGGTTAAAAATCTCCTTGGTGGCCGGGCCCCGGGGGTGGACGAGATTCGCCCTGAGTACCTCAGGGCCCTGGATGTTGTTGGGTTGTCATGGTTGACACGCCTCTGCAACATTGTGTGGAGGTCGGGGGCAGTGCCTTTGGCATGGCAAACCGGGGTGGTGGTTCCTCTCTTCAAAAAAGGGGACCGGGAGGGTGTGCTCCAACTTTAGAGGGATCACACTCCTCAGCCTCCCTGGGAAGGTCTATACCAAGGTACTGGAGAGGAGAGTCGGGCCGGTGGTCATAACCTCGGATTCAGGAGGAGCAATGTGGTTTTCGTCCTGGCCGTGGCACATCGAACCAGCTCATTACCCTCTCGAGAATTCTTGAGGGTTCGTGGGAGTTTGCCCAACCAGTTTACATGGTGTTTTGAAAAAGGCTAATTTTCATGACAAAAGATTGCAAATCTGAGAAAAATGCTACATTTTTAAGAGAAACTGTGAATTAGGGAGAGAAAACAACATGGGGAAATACTGCATTTTTATACAAAAAGTATAAAAGTATTTCCTTGACTTACAAGAAAAGCTGTAAAACTATGACAAAAAAGTTGCACACACGAAAAAGTGACATTAGAAACATGACAGTGCTCATAAAACACTGATTTATTTAAAGGAGAAAAAAGATGGGACAGAAATATTGGAGCCCCAAAAGTTGGTAGTGAAGACAGCTCTAACTTGAAATGGTTTTATATAATATGCTTTTAGTTTATATACTCTCGATATACATACACACATGTATATTCAGTACTGAAGTGACCATACAGAAAAAGCAACAGGCTGGAAGATCCATCCATCCATCCATCTTCTATTGCTTTTCTAGGGGTCTGGGTCACAGAGGCAGCAGTCAAGCACAGAAGCCCAGACTTCCCTCTCCCCAGCCACCTGCTCCAGCCCTTTCAGAGAGGATACCAAGATGTTCCCAGACCAACTGGGAGATGTAATCTCTCCAGCAAGTCCTGGGTCTGGCCCTGGGGGTCTCCTCCCAGTGGGACGTACCTGAAACACCTCAAGTGGAAGGCGTCCAGGAGGCATCCTGATCAGTTGCCCAAACCACCTCAACTGACTCCTTTCAATGTGGAGGAGCAGCGGTTCTACTCTGATCCTCTCTCGAATGACTGAGTTTCCTCAACCTACCTCTAAGGGTGAGTCCAGCAATCCTACAAAGAAAGCTCATTTCAGCCGCTTGTATCCGCAATCTCATTCTTTTGGTCATTACTTAAAGCTCGTGACCATACGTGAGGGTAGGAACATAGATTGACCGGTAAATCGACAACTTTGCCTTAGAGCTTAGCTCCATCTTCACCACAACGGACCAGTACAATGTCCACATCACTGCAGACGCTGCCCCCGATCTGTCTGTCAATCTTTTGCTCCATTCGCCCTGTCACTCGTGAATAAGACCCCCGAGACCCTTAAACTCCTTCACTTGGGGCAGGAGCTTGTCCCCAACCCGGAGAGGACAATCCACCTTTTTCCGGTGTCCATAAAAATTATGAACAGGATCGGTGACAAAGGGCAGCCCTGGTGGTGTCCAACTCTCAAGGGAATGAGTCCGACCTAGTGTTGGCAATACGAACCAAACTCTCACAACGGTCATGTGGAGACCAGATAGCTCGTAACAAGCCCGATACCCCATACTCCCAAAGCACCCCCCACAAAAAACCATGAGGGACGAGGTCGAATGCCTTCTCCAAGTCCACAAAACACATGTAAACTGGTTGGGCAAACTCCCACAAACCCTCGAGGATTCTCAAGAGGATAAAGAGTTGGTCTGATGTGCCACGGCCAGGACGAAAACCACATTGTTCCTCTTGAATCTGAGGTTTGACCAATGGCCAGACTCTCCTCTCCAGTACCCTTGGCATAGACCTTGCCAGACTCCTCAGGCTGGAAGATGATGCAAGAAAAAAAATGCTAGAAGAAGCATTGCAACTTTTTATTTATCAGTTTATTTATATTTTTAGTGCTCCTTTTATTGCAAATGGACCCTTAAACACCAACAAACTCAAAAGGTACAGTGCTAAGGCTTTGAATCTTGTTATACTAGGAGCGAAATCACTGTACAGTGATGATAATAAATCGTCAATATCTCAGTGTTTGATCACTGCCTAAATTGTGTAATGCTGTCTCGTGATTAAATAAAATCACAGAACCCCTGCATTTCTCCCATTTCTGTCATGGATGGCCCTCGCGAGCCATCATAAGACGCCACAAGTCACCAGTGAGTTTGCACAGTTTATTGATGAACAGAAAAGGAACACAAAATAATGAGCCACGGGGGGCTAAAACATACTACAACTACATACAGACGACCATAGGGAAAATAAGGAAGCACACTTACGATCATAGCAGTAGAATGGTCAGCGTATGAACAGAGGGATGCTCGCTCACATCTGACAATGAAGAAGTTTTGACGTCTGAGCCGAGGGATGCTCAATGCGTTAGACCATGGAGAAGTCTTTGACGAGACTGCCACGTCTTTTCGCTCCCAGCTGCCCTCTTAAGTGGAGGGCCACTGATGAGGCGAAATGCCTCTCAGCTGTCCAGTTTGACAGCCGGAAGTCCCTCTGAGCGTTGTCACAATAAAGGCTCAGGGAGCCAAAAAGAACACGCAGCCGTCAAACAGCTAAAGATAGCGCATGGCTCGAGCGCGGACGAGATTGGCGCACGAACCATGACAGTACGTCCCCCCCAAGGGCGAGCTCCGAGTGCCCAATGTCACCCAAGCCCCCCCACCCCCTACCCCTCCCAGGGTGGCCGGATGGGGGAACAAGCCTGGAGGGAGAGAACCAGCAAAAACAGAAACACCATAACGATGACCGGGAACACGTGATAATTACAGAGCAAGGTTTAAAGGAAAAACACAATACTCCATAATGCACAAAGGATACTTAAAACAGGGCACAAATGAGGCAATTACTGAGCATGGTTAACAGAAAACACAACACTCCATAATGCACAAATGATACTTGGAACAGGGCACAAATGAGGCAATTACCGAGTAAGGTTAACAGAAACCCCAATACTCCGTAACGCACAGTAAACACACAGAGTAGGAAAAAAAAAAACACAAGTTAGGCACATTTCATCCATCAGATAGGAGAGGGGAAAAAAACATGCTAACAAGGACAAATACACTGAGCAGAACTACTACAACCGAATGAGCCTTATACCTCAGTGGGACCACACGACACGAGGATGACGACAGGCAGAGTCCAATAACATGGGAAAAGTTCCGGTGGTCTCCCTGCGTCCAATGGCCAAAGGGTGATTAAGGGAAAAAGGAAATGTTCGTGGCGGCCTACCCAAGTCCCAGGCCCGAAAGTCAGAACCTCCGGCGGCCGAACCAGGTCGCCCAGTAGAAGGCACAAACGTTGGGTGGCCGACCCAGGGCGCCGAACCGGCGAAAAAGCTCCTCAGGCAGCTGACCCACATCCCTCAGCCACCAGAACCGTGGGGAAACAATTGGCGACGGCCTCCCTGGGCGGGGGGGAAGATGTGGGAGAGCCGGGCCGAACGTAGAGGCCCCCCAACGGGCCCCACGGCGGCGATGAGATGGTTGGTGACAATAATGAGGGGGATGATGGAGACAATGACGATGAGCCCGCACAATGTCAGGTGGCAAAGGGTCTGCAGCTCCTTCACCGACCTTGACCCATACCGATGCTGCACTCCTGTTGGACCCTGATTGGGTCTTGGCTGCACCCGCATTGGACCCCGATTGGGTCTCAGCTGCACCCGCGTTGGAACCCGATTGGGTCGGCACAGCACCAGTGACGACCTCCTACCCCCGAACCTGGAACGTCCAGCACAGCAACTGAGATTGGCTCCGCACCAGTGACTCTGGAAGAAGGCTCAGGAGAAAGGAAAGAACCGGGATCAGAATCACCGGTAGCGACAGAGCCCAGCGAGACGAGCTTGGGTGCAGCAGACGGCTGCTTTTGATACTTATGTATGGGCACATAATCATACCATGTAGGATAACTAAGTAGACGGTTATGCTGTTTCATTCCATCTAGCAACAATGCTCTGCACTGTGTGTGTTTATATATTTACATATTTATTCCATCTAGCTACAATGCTCAGCACTGGGTGTGTTTATATATTTATATATCTACATATTATTCCATCTAGCTACATTGCTCCGCACTGTGTGTGTTTATATACTTGCATATTTATTCCACCTAGCTGCAATGCTCCGTACTGTGGGTGTTTATATATTTACATATTTAATCCATCTAGCTACAATGCTCTGCTACTGTGTGTTCATATATTCATATATTTATTCCATCCAGCTACAATGCTCTGCACTGTGTGTCTGTGTTGTGTGGTATATATATATATTTTTATAGTAATACGTACATATGTAATATTAGCTGCTCTTGGCTTGCTTGTGTTTTTTTTTTTTTTTTTCTTGCCTTCTGATTGTTGCTCTGAGTGGTTTGCTATCCCTGTGGCTGTTGCAATCCTGGAATTTCCCCGGTTGTGGGACTAATAAAGGCTTATCTTATCTTATCTTATCTTATCTTATATATAAACACCCACAGTACGGAGCATTGCAGCTAGGTGGAGAATATGTAAATATATAAACACACAAGAGTGCAAGGCAATGTAGCTAGATTGGAATAATATGTAGATATATAAACACACAGTGCGGAGCATTGTAGCTAGATGGGATATAAATATGTAAATATATAAACACACACAGTGCAGAGCATTGTTGCTAGATGGGATGAAACAGCATAACCGTCTACTTAGTTATCCTACATGGTATGATTATGTGCCCATACATATTCTCACCCTCCATAGCGACCGGTATTTTCCTAGTTGTATGCCGGAGGGGATCATTGTGTAAGTCTATTGCATCTTTTTGCATTCAAAAAACTTATTAGTTTGTTACGTCTTTTTGCTATCTCCTGCGAGCAGGCCCTGCATAGGTTGTACAGTCTGACAGCGTTGGTAGGAAGGGACCTGCGAAACCTCTCGGTTGTGCACCTGGGATGATGTAGTCTGCTGCTAAATGAGCTCCTCAGTGCATTCAGTATGTCCAGCATAGGGTGGAACTCGGACCTCTCCAGCAGAGATGACAGTTTAGCCACCGTCCTTCTCTCTTCTATCTCCTCCACCGGATCAAGGCGCTGCCCCAGGACAGAGCTAGCTTTCTTGATCAGTTTGTTCAGTCTCTTCCTATCGGCTGCAGTAATGCCACTGGCCCCAGCAGACCACTCCAAAAGTGATGGCTGATGCCACCACCGTGTCATAGAATGTCTTCAGCAGCGCCCCTTGTACACCAAAGTGCAGGTCTCTGCTGAACCCGCTTCCTGATCTCCAAGGAATTCTTGCTCCAGGTCAGGTCCTGCGAGATCTGCACCTCCGAGGAACTTGATGTTCTCTACTCTCTCCACTAAAAGGCCGCCGATGCTGAGGGGGGACGTGCTCAGGCTGTGACCGCCGGAAGTCGATAATCATCTCCTTCGTTTTGTCCCATGTTGAGCACCAGATTGTTTCTCCCTGCACCAGCCCTCCAGGTCTCTCACTTCTTCCCTGTACATTGATTCCTCATCCCTCTGAATAAGTCCCACCACCGTGGTGTCGTCTGCAAACTTAATAATCTGGTTCCCCTCGTGTCTGGATACACAGTCATGTGTTAGAAGTGTAAACAACAGTGGACTGAGTACACATCCTTGAGGGGATCCGGTGCTCAGCGTGAGAGTTGGAGATGTTGTTTCCAACTCGGACAGACTGAGGTCTCTCAGTCAGGAAATCCAGGATCCAGAGACATGTGGCGGTGTTCAGACCGAGAAGGAGTAATTTCTCCATCAGTCTCTGGGGAATAATGGTGTTGAATGCTGAACTGAAATCAATGTACAGGAGTCTGGCGTAGGTGTCTTTCTGGTCCAGATGGGTGATGACAGAGTGTAGGGTGGTGACTATAGCATCCTCCATGGAGCGGTTTGAACGATATGTAAACTGGAGCGGGTCGTGTGATGCAGAGATGCAGGCTGTAATGTGTGGTTTGACAAGCCGTTCAAAACACTTCATCGCAATTGGTATCAGTGCAACAGGACGATAGTCATTCAAACAGCACACAACTGGTTTCTTTGCCACCGGTACAATGATAGAGGTCTTGAAGCATCTGGGAACGATGGCCTGACTCAGGGAGATGTTATAAATGTCAGTAAGGACATCCGCCAACTCGCTCGCGCAGTCTCGGAGCACACGTCCCGGAATGTTGTCCGAACCTGCAGCTTTGCGTGGGTTGACTCTGGTTAGGGTCCTCCGTGTGTCTGCTGTGTTGATGGTAAAAGCTGGTCCGACCGATGGTGGGGGTGGGCCAGCCCTCCCTCTGATTGTCGAGTTTGATTGCTTCAAAACATGCAAAGAAGGTTGCTAACCTGTCTGAAGCGAAGCGTCGTCATCATCGACCCCTCTGCCTAGACTTATAGCCCGTCAGTGTCCGAACTCCCTGCCACATCTGCTTGGTGTTCCTAGTGTCACAGAGGTGTCCCTGGATTTTCTCCGCAGAGGCGCGCTTTGCCACCTTAATTCCCTTTGAGAGTGCAGACCTGGCTGAGCAGAGGGCGATCCTGTCCTTCGCTCTGAAGGCTGCATCTCTGGCTATAAGCAGCGAGCGCACCTCTGCAGTCATCCAGGGGCTTATGATTACCCCCGCATAGTGATGGTCTTCACTGTAGTGACATCCTCTGTGCACTTCGCGATGTAGCTGGTGACTGTATCGGCATACTCCTCCACATCTGTCTTGTCTTCCTGGGAGGCTGCTATTTTGAAGACCTCCCAGTCTGTGTGCAGAAAACAGGTCTTTCAGTGCAGAGGTTGCGACTCTCTGGCCAAATCCTGATTTGTTCACTGCTGGCCTGCTGCGCTTCAATAAAGGTTTGTAGGCAGGCAGCAGCATCACGGACATGTGATCAGAACGGCCGAGATGGGGGCGGGGTATCGCCTTAAATGCATCTGTGTTTGTGTACACTAAGTCCAACATATTCTCTCCTCTGGTCTTAAAGTCTACACATTGTTTAAACTTGGGGAGCACAGTCTTTAGGCTGGTGTGGTTAAAATCCCCCGCAACCACCACAAAACTGTCCGGGTGTGAAGTTTGGATTTCACTAATTGCATTGTGCAGTACCCCAAGTGCCTTCTTAGCATTAGCTTTAGCATTAGGGCTCGGCACTATGTAAACACAAGCTACATACACGTTTGCTGAATTCCCTCGGCAAATAATGTGGCCAACAATTTACAATAAGGAACTCCGCCAACGGAGAGCAGTGTTTAGACACTAACGTGGCATTGACGCACCAGTTCTTGTTAACATAGATGCATAGCCCACCCCCCCGGCTCTTACCGGAGCTCGCCGTTTCCCTGTCGGCACGGACCATCACCATATCTTCCAGTTGAATGGCCTCGTCAGGAATGTTGCGGTGGAGCCATGTTTCCGTGAAAACAAACACACAGCAGTCTCTCCACTCTCTCCGGGTTTCTCTCAGCAGACACAGCTCATCCAGCTTGTTTTTGAGGGAGCAGATGTTAGAGAGAAGAAGCGACGGTACCGCTGGTCTGGAGGGGTTAGCCTTTAGCCTAGCATGGATCCCGGCCGCTTTTTTCCGCGCTTTTGCTTGCGTTCGCTCGCTTCCGCTTCCTCCTCTCTCGGTAGCTTCCAGCGGGGACTCTGCCAGAATTCCATGCTGGCATAGAATGTCCAAATCACAACCGATCGCCGCGATTCTTGCAGCGTGCAGTACCTTGATGTTTAATAAGGTCTCATGGTTGTAAGTTTTACAGAATGTACGTCTGGGAAGATCAAAACGCTCAAAACTCTCACACTCCAACACAGTCCACTGCAACAGGTTGTTGCAGTGGACTCTGGCTGGAACGACGTTGCATTACGCAACTTCTTCCTCCAGGGTTTAAATGCCAACCTCCACGACGACCTGGCGGTTCATGCCGTTCCCTCCTCTCTGGATGGCCTCGTCGATCAGGCTGTCGGTTTGGACAACCGATACCGCAAAAGAGTGCAGGACCTCCTCTCGCCCGCCTGTTGCGCGCGTGCCTCTCCCGGCTATAGACACAGGTGGAGCTGACTCCTCCTCTGAAGCGATGGTGCTCGGCTGGGCCCATCTGGCTCTGGAGGAGCGCCAGCGACGGAGGAGAGTCAGCCCGTGTATGTACTGCGGCTCTTTAGAGCATAAGCTGCACAACTGCCACCTGAAGCCCAAAAGATGTGGCCCATCGGTAGCCGTGGGGGGTTTGACGAGCGGTAGTTTTATTCATTCCCCAGGTAACTTCTCTATTTTGGCCCTCATTCAATTGGTGGGGGTTGAGAGGAGGATAATGGCATTAATTGAGTCAGTTGCGGAACAAAATTTCGTTTCTTCACGGCTCGTGTGGGAAATAGGCATTCCCGTCACCAAATTTTCCACTCTGTTAAACGTCATGGCTTTGTCTGGCGGCAATGTGGCTTCTATTACCAAACGCACGGCGCCAAACCCTGTCCTCCTTTCTGGAAACCACCGGGAGACTTTATCGTTCTTTATTCCCCCAAATTCATCCTGCCCGGTGGTTCTGGGGTACCCTTGGCTCCGGAAGCACAACCCCATTATTGATTGGGTGCAAAACTCCATCTCTTCCTGGAGCCCCTTTTGTTTGGCAGGCATCCTCTCTCAGTTCGGCTGACTGTTCACCATCCTTACCCATCTCCTCCTCTCCGGTGGAGCCACCGGACTTTAGCCTCGTACCCGAGGTCTAGCATGATCCTGGGGAGGTCTTTTGCAAGTCGAGAGCACTCTCTTTGCCTCCTCATCGCTCGTATGACTGTGCCATTGATCTCCTCCCAGGTGTGCGACTGCCATCCAGGGCTGGAGAGGGAGGCGATGGAGAGTTATATTAAGGACTCTCTGAAGTCCTGTTTTTTTTTTTGTCGGGAAGAAGGACAGATCTCTGCGTCCGTGTATTGACTACCTTGAATTGAATGCCATAACCGTCAAAGATAAATATCCTCTGCCCCTTATCAACTCCACGTTTGAGCTCCTTCAGCGTGTGCAGGTATTCTCCAAATTGGACCTACGCAACGCATACCATCTGGTCCGTATTCGTGAGGGGGACAAGTGGAAGACGACCTTTGAAACACACTTGGGGCAATTTGAATACCTTGTGATGCCCTTTGGGCTCACCAACGCCTCCGCCGTCTTCCAATGCCTCATTAATGACGTCCTCCGCGATATGGTAAATCAATTTGTTTTTGTCTACTTGGACGACATTTTGATCTTTTCTTGCACGCCAGAGGAGCACACAGTCCATGTCATGGCCGTGTTTCAGCGGCTCCTGGAAAATCATCTCTTTGTGAAGGCCGAGAAGTGCGAGTTTTCCACCCGGTCCGCTTCCTTCCTGGGGTTTATTGTGGCTGAGGGGGAGCTGAGAGCTGACCCAGCCAAGGTGAAGGCTGTGCTGGATTGGCCTACGCCCCATTCCAGCAAGGAGCTTCAACGCTTCTTGGGGTTTGCAAACTTTTCTCGCAGATTCATTAGGAATTGCAGTGGGGTAGCACAGCCTCTCACGCAGCTGACCTCGGTCAAGGTGCCTTTCCTCTGGTCCGAGGCAGCCGAGCAGGCTTTTTCAAAATTATAGAGCCTGTTCTTCAACACCCCCATCTTGGCCCAGGTTGACTCTCAGCTCCAGTTTATCATGGAGGTGGATGCTTCTGATTCGGGGGTGGGTGCTGTCCTCTCACAGCGCTGGACCTCCAACCAGAAGCTCCACCCATACGCATATTTCTCTTGGTGGCTCACACCAGCTGAGACGTAGGGGACCAAGAGCTCCTAGCCATTAAATTGGCCCGAGAGGAGTGGAGGCACTGATTGGTCCATCCCATCATTGTGTGGACCGACGATAAAAATTTAGAGTATCTTCGGTCAGCAGGGAGACTTAACGGCAGGCAGGCCCACTGGGCCTTATTTTTTCTTAGGTTCGATCTTACCATCACCTACAGGCCTGGCTCTCGTAACATCAAACCGGACACTCTCTCCCATCAATTCAGCCCTAACCTTGCAGCCTCCTCTTCCCTCTCCCAACCCACTGTGTCATCATCATGCATTCTTGGAGCCCTTACCTGGGGGATTGAGCAGAGGGTCCGACAGGCCTTGTCCATAGATCCCAGACATGAGGGGGGACCTAGTGATCATCTGTTTGTCCCGGCCGGCCTCCACAGCAATGTCATCCGGTGGGGCCACTCCAGCCACTTTGCCTGTCACCCAGGGGTTTCCTGGACGATAAATCTTATCCAACAAGTGTTCTGGTGGCCCACCCTGCAGACGGACGTCCAGGACTACGTTAAAGCATGCCAGGTGTGCACCCGCAACAAATTGGACTCCTCACCTCCTGTTGGTCTGCTACATCCATTATCAGTTCCCAGCCGACCTTGGTCCCACATTGCCCTGGATTTTGTCATGGGACTTCCCCCCCTCATGAGGTAACACTGTGATCCTCACCATAGTAGACCGCTTCTCCAAGGCAATCCATCTGGTGCCCCTCCCCAAGTTACCCTCCACTTCTGAGGTACCTATTTATTAACTTCATTTTATATTTACTTATTTTTGTAGGATGCTGCTAACCACTGCTGCACGGTGGCGCAGTGGTTAGCACTGCGGCAGCACAGTTTACCCTTGGCCGGGGGATTGTGGGGATCGTGGGATCATGGGTTCGATCCCAGCCCCCGACCAACAGTGATCTGTGTGGAGTTTGCATGTTCTCCCCGTGTTGCGTGGGTTTACTCCGGGATTTCTCCGGTTTCCTCCCACATGCCAAAAACATGCATGTTAGGTTAATTGGCTGTTCTAAATTGTCCCTAGATATCTGTTTCCTATAGGCCCTTAGAATAGAGGGTTAGTATTAATGAAAGCGCTTTGAGTGGTCTTTGTGACTAGAAAAGCGTTATATAAGTGCAGGTTAGTTAGTTAGTTAGTTAGTTAGGATGATCAAGGAGGATCACTTGGGTTCTAAATATTTTATTGGGTTTTAGACCTTTGAGTTTTTTAACCTCTTTGACTAGTTTTTAACCTTTAATATGACCCTTCTCTCTTACCTCTGGTTTCTCCCTCATCTCTTTGTCTTTTTATACCCTGATTGATGGAGCCTTGAGTATTTTTATCATGTTTATAGTCAGCTTCATGTGTGCCTGTGTTTGTGTCTATGTTGAATGTAATTAGTGGCTTGTAAATATGGATGTCACCAGACTGCAAAACAAATCTACCTACGGGTACAAATAAAGTAACCTGAACCCGAACCTGAACCTGAGACCGCCGATCTGCTGACTACACACGTCATCCATCTGCATGGGATTCCCTTGGACATTGTGTCTGACCAGGGTCCACAGTTCACCTCCCATGTTTGGAAGTCCTTCTGCCGATCATTGGGCACCACGGTCAGCCTCATGTCCGGATATCATCCACAGAGCAATGGCCAGGCTGAGCGCACCAACCAGTCCCTGGAGGCAGCCCTCAGATGCATGGCATCCTCTAATCCCTCCACGTGGAGCACCCATTTGACCTGGGTGGAGTACACCCACAACTCGGCAGTTTCTTCCGCTACAGGATTTACGCCTTTCCAGGCCTCCATGGGGTATACCCCCCCCCCCCCCGTTGCCCATGGCGGAGAGGGAAGTCGCTGTGCCATCCGTGGGGGCCCATGCCTGCCACTGCCGTCGGCTTTGGAGGGCCACCCGAGCCGCCCTCCTCCACTCTACAGAATGTAATCGCTAGCATGCGGACTGTAGGTGGGTCCCAGCACCCAAGTATACAGTCGGGCAGTGTGTGTGGCTGTTGGCAGACCAGGTGCCCTTTGAGACAGTGTCCAGAAAGTTATCACCTTGCTTCTTGGGCCCATTTACCATCTCCCAGATTGTCAATGACGTGACGGTGTGCCTGGAGCTCCAGCGGACGCTTTGCATCCATCCCACATTCCACATCTCAAAGATCAAACCCCTCTCCGCCAGCCCTCTCTGCCCCCCCCCCCACCCGAGGCTGCCTCGTCATCCCCGGATCCTCAACGGCCAGACCACCTACACCGTCCAGAGGATTCTGGACATTTGCCGTTGGGGCTGGGGCCTGAATACCTCATCCACTGGAAGGACTACAGCCCCGAAGAAAGGTCATGGATCCCCTACTTGCATGACATGGTCCTACTTACATGACAATGGAATAGTCCCGGCCTTTCACAAAGCCCATCCCAACAAACCCAGTGGACCACCAGGAGTCGCCCCTTGAGGGGGGGGCACTGTCATGATCAGGTGAGCGCACGCCCTCCTCCCTTCCTGCAAGAGGTTCCCCAGTTCTGCAGGTGATCATCATACCTGCGTGAGTGGACACACCTGCTGTCTCTGCCTTGCCAGTGCTTATAAGGACCAATCTGTGAATGCTTCAGCACTAGCTCGTTGGGTATACTGCCTTCTCAACAAGCAAGTACATTTGTATTACTACTTTGAGGATACAGTGTTTAATTCCTCTTCTTTCCCTCTTCGACAACTCGACAATCAGAGGGAGGGCCGGCCCACTCCCACCATCGGTCGGACCAGCTTTTACCATTAACACAGCGGACACACGGAGGACCCTATCCAGAATCAACCCACGCAAAGCTGCAGGTCCAGACAACATTCCGGGACGTGTGCTCCGAGACTGCGCGAGCGAGTTGGCGGATGTCCTGACTGACATTTATAACATCTCCCTGAGTCAGGCCATCGTTCCCAGATGCTTCAAGACCTCTATCATTGTACCGGTGGCAAAGAAACCAGTGGTGTCATGTTTGAATGACTATCGTCCTGTTGCACTTACACCAATTGTGATGAAGTGTTTTGAACGGCTTGTCAAACCACACATCACAGCCTGCCTCCCTGCATCACACGACCCGCTCCAGTTTGCATATCGTTCAAACCGCTTGCATATCGTTCAAACCGCTCCACGGAGGATGCTATAGTCACCAACCTACACTCTGTCATCACCCACCTGGACCAGAAAGACACCTACGCCAGACTCCTGTACATTGATTTCAGTTCAGCATTCAACACCATTATTCCCCAGAGACTGATAGAGAAATTACTCCTTCTCGGTCTGAACACCGCCACATGTCTCTGGATCCTGGATTTCCTGACTGAGAGACCTCAGTCTGTCCGGGTTGGAAACAACATCTCCAACTCTGTCACGCTGAGTACCGGAACCCCTCAAGGCTGTGTACTCAGTCCACTGTTGTTTACACTTCTAACACATGACTGTGTATCCAAACACGAGGGGAACCAGATTATTAAGTTTGCAGATGACACCACGGTGGTGGGACTTATTCAGAGGGATGAGGAATCAATGTACAGGGAAGAAGTGAGAGACCTGGAGGGCTGGTGCAGGGAGAACAATCTGGTGCTCAAAGTGGACAAAACAAAGGAGATGATTATCGACTTCCGGCGGTCACAGCCTGAGCACGTCCCCCTCAGCATCGGCGGCCGTTTAGTGGAGAGAGTAGAGAACATCAAGTTCCTCGGAGTGCAGATCTCGCAGGACCTGACCTGGAGCAAGAATTCCTTGGAGATCAGGAAGCGAGCTCAGCAGAGACTACACTTCTTGAGGAAACTCAAACAGGCCTCTCTCCCCATCTGCATCCTCAGGACCTTCTACAGAGGTGTGGTGGAGAGTGTTCTGACGTACTGCATTGCTACATGGTACTCCAGCTGCAGTATGTCAGACAAAAAAGCCCTGCAGAGGATAGTCAAGGGGGCGGAGAGGGTAATTGGAGTCTCCCTCCCCTCTGTCCAAGAACTTTTTCAGAACCGTTGTAGGAGCAGGGCACTGAACATTGTCAAGGACCGTTCTCACCCTCTGCATAAACACTTTGAACTTCTTCCATCTGGTAAACGATTCCGGAGCATCAGAGGCAGAACCACCAGACTGATCAACAGCTTCCTCCCACAAGCTGTCAGGATGCTGAACAGCTGACCCGGAATCTCACATACACACTACTGCACCTATGGACATTTTGTATATTATAGTTAGTTATTCTTTTTCCCCAAGTATGTCTCAGGGATGTGTGAATGGATGGGGGGGTGGGAGCTATGTGGGAGTGTGTCTTAATCATGCTGCTTCTTATATGGATGCCGAGAGAAACGCAATTTCATCTTGCCTGCACTACAGTTGTATGTACAGCAATATGACAATAAAGTTTGATTTGATTTGATTTGTTTCTCAGGTTGCTGCCATCTGTGCAGTGTGTCTCTGGGGATCATTGTATGCTCACCTGCTCCATCATCCTCATCACCGCTTCAGCTGCCTATCTCCACCCAGTCAGACACCTCACCCAGCTCCTCTCCTTCCCTACTCTCTGCCAGCTTCATCCCGCTGGTTCATCTATTCCTGCTGGGTCTCTCTGTCGGGTTCTCTGCTCAGCCCCCATAAGTGGTAATTTGTCTTTCCCCTTTCCCGATCTCCCTCCTCCTATGAACCAGCTCTCGTCTCCTCCTTACAGGCTGACTTCTCCTCTGGCGAGTGCCAGAGGAGAAGTCAGCTTCTCTGCATCATGTGTGTTTTCTCTGGTGTGGCACCCTGCACGTGAGCTGACCATTCTTTCATCATGACAGTCAGTGCAGGTCAGCTAACATCAGCGTCAGGTGATGTTCATATAAAGATCAGTGTCTCTGGAGGCTTCCTGTCATTCTGAACCTGCTTCTGGAGTGAACACATCTCCCTTGGGCATACTTTCAGTATTTATTTTTGTTTCGATGTAGTTACTTCTGCATACCCTTTTCCCTTGTTCATTCATTCATTCATTCATTCTTCTAAAAAATAATAAAATAATGCTAAAGACTCCAACACTAAGTCAATTAAAATGTGAATGTGGATGGAATTAAAAAAAAAACTATTTAGTGAATCATCATATAAATAAAATGGCAGGTGATTATACTGTTACACCTCTCCCCATTAAAATAACATAAAATCCCATTAAATGTCATTTACTTTTTGACACCACATCTGTGTGAAAAAGTGACACCCCCCCCCCCCCGTTAAAACATGAATTAAATGTGATTTATCACATCTTTGGAAAGCTGAGTTCAATTTCTCTAGCCACACCCAGGCCTGATTACTGCCACACCTGTCCTCAGTCAAGAAATCACTTAAATAGGACCTGCCTGACAAAGTGAAGTGACCAAAATATCCTCAAAAGCTAGACATCATGCTGCAATCCAGAGAAATTCAGGAACAAATGAGAAACAAAGTAATTGTCATCTATCAGTCTGGAAAAGGTTATAAGTCCATTTCTAAAGCTTTGGGACTCCAGCAAACCACAGTGAGAGCCTTTATCCACAAATGGTGGAAACATGGAACAGTGGTGAACCTTCCCAGGAGTGACCAGCAAACCAAAATTTCCCCAAGAGCGCAGCAACGACTCATCCAAGAGGTCACAAAAGACCCCATAACAACATCCAAAGAACTGCAGGCCTCACTTGCCTCAGTTAAGGTCAGTGTTCAGGACTCCACCATATGAAAGAGACTGGGCAAAAATGGCCTGCATGGCAGAGTTCCAAGACCAAAACCACTGCTGAGCAAAAAAGAACATAAAGGCTTATCTCAGTTTTGCCAGAAAACATCTTGATGATCCCCAAGACTTTTGGGAAAATACTCTGTGGACTGACGAGACAAAAGTTGAACTTTCTGCAAGGTGTGTGTCCCATTACATCTGGTGCAAAAGAAACACAGCATTTCAGAAAAGGAACATCACACCAGTAGTAAAATATGGTGGTGGTAGTGTGATGGTCTGGGGCTGTTTTGCTGCTTCAGGACCTGGAAGACTTGCTGTGGTAAATGGAACCATGAATTCTGCTGTCTACCAAAAAATCCTGAAGGAGAATGTCCAGCCATCTGTTCGTGACCTCAAGCTGAAGCACACTTGGGTTCTGCAGCAGGACAATGATCCAAAACACACCAGCAAGTCCACCTCTGAATGCCTTCAGAAAAACAAAATGAAGACTTTGGAGTGACCTAGTCAAAGTCCTGACCTGAATCCAATTGAGATGCTGTGGCATGACCTTAAAAAGGCTGTTCATGCTCGAAAACCCTCCAATGTGGCTTAATTACAACAATTCTGCAAAGATGAATGGACCAAAACTCCTCCACAGTGCTGTAAAAGACTCATTACCAATTATGGCAAATGCTTGATTTCAGTTGTTGCTGCTAAGGGTGGCCCAACCAGTTATTAGGTTTAGGGGGCAATCACTTTTTCACACAGGGCCATGTAGGTTTGGATTTTTTCCCCCTCAATAATAAACACCTTCATTTAAAATCTGCATTTTGTGTTTACTTGTGTTATCTTTGTCTAATAATTAAATTTATTTGATGATCTTGAAAGGGTTAATGGAAAGTTAGTGCCAAAATAATAATTCTGTTGGTAATTTATGCTCTACACAGATTCCATACATATTCTGTTTGCATGCTTATGAACAAATATGTAGGCTGCACGGTGGCGCAGTGGTTTAGCACTGTGGCAGCAGTTTTACCCTCGGCCGGGGGATCGCGGGGATCATGAGATCGTGGGTTCGATCCCAGCCCTCGACCAACAGTGAGCTGTGAGGAGTTTGCATGTTCTCCCCGTGTTGCGCGGGTTTACTCCGGGATTTCTCTGGTTTCCTCCCGCACACCAAAAACATGTAGGTTTAGGGCGCTCGCGCACGCAGCGACCAGCAGCCGGTGGCTTGTCACCAGACTGCAAACCAAGTCTACCTACAGGTACAAATAAGTAACAAAAAAAAAAAAAAATATGTGGTGCTAAACGCTGGTAAACTGGAATTAGGCAGATCTCTCTCTCTCTCTCTTTTTATAGTCAGGTCTATCACATTAGATGCACACCCAGATCCAACATTCAAGTACCCTGTTGATTGCAAATTCTAGAACAGCGGCGTGAGCAGCGGATGGCCTGTTCACGCCATAGTTAGATTAGCCAATCAGATAGTCACATATAAGCCCATCTTATTGTACTGGGTTGGTCCAACCCACCAACCTGAGAAGATAAATGTATGTTGCACCCGGAAGTCGTGGTCACTGTGGTGACGCTCCAGAGGGAGCTGCGTCACGCTGCACCCAGCGCTGCTTGCTTTACTTGTGACTTCTAAATAAATGTTCCATCTTTAAATTGAAGAAATCTCCGGCTTGTTCTTGGATCTTTGAATCAAAGAATCGAGTATTTTTCTAACAAATTGGTGCCAGTGACCCGGATTGAACTATTCTGAGACGAGGCAAGAACAGATGGGAAGGACCCTTTTTGCAGACTACTATGGCACCTGAACAAAAAAAGGTAAGCAGAAAACCTTTTGTATACAAAATTTCTGCAGTTCGGCCATTCTAAATTTACAGTTGTCTGATAAAGGGGTACTGTATATCCGATCTCCAAATTTTATCATTTGGTTAGGAGTCACTTGTAAAGTCTAAACAAATAGTCAAATAGTTTGAAAAGTTAAAAGGGAAGTGCAGATGTTCTATTTTCAGTCTGAGGCAGAACAGTCGCGATCATAGACATACAATTCACGGGTGTATGGTCAATCAAATAAAACATTTTGGAGTCAGTCTGAACCAAAATGACGAGACTTAGGAGCCAGGGTGACTAATAATCACCCAGGTACGTCTCCTCAAATGAAAAGAGCCAGGTTTTAGTAACCCGATGCCGGGGGGGTGGGGCATTGAAAGTGTTTGACCCGATGCCGCTGTGGAGCAAAGCCACGATCGTTTAATCTGCTGTACACACGCCACCGCTTGTACTCGGGGCTGGAAGAAGCCCCCAGTGAAAGTGTCCTCTGTGTGTCAGAGTTAGTCACGGTACCGTTTGTGCTTGGGGAACCTGCCGAGTCCTCAGCGAAAGTACCCACTGTCTAACAAAAGTTAAACGGATCGGTGAGGTTTTGGGATGCAGTCTGTACCCAAAACTTATTAAGACTTGGTGGCAATGGCCGTGCCAGTCTTCTCAAATGAAAATGTCAGGATTAGAACCTGATGCCGTTAAGGAACGATGCCACGTAGGTGAAGTATTTCGGATGCAGTCTGTGCCAGAATAATGAGATTTAGTGAACAGCGGAATCAACCGTGTTCATCTCCTCAAATATGGGAACTAGGGTTAGCCTGGTCCCGCAAATTTCGGTTGCAGTCTGTGCTGAAATAAGAGACTTAGGGATCAGCGGAATCAACCGTGTTCGTCTCCTCAAATAAAGGCACCAGGGTTAGCCTGGCGCCATACTGAAAAAAAAGAGGTAAATGCCGCTTATTTTTTCTTTTACGAATAAGGAAGATTTGCAATGCAAGAATCTTTTTTACATCACTAATGAGCAAAGGTACTCCAATACATTATAAGAATCTCAAAACTTAAATCATGAGTGAGTAATGTAGCAAGCAGCCATAATAATAATGATTTATGAGAAAATGAGTACATGCAAATCTGTGGCATATTTTCCATATTGTGCATATGGATGTTTTTGTTAATTTTGTGTGTTCAGGGGATAAGAGTGTGGTTTGAGAAATACTGGGGGTGGAAATATCTATTAAACTTTTCCTATAGTTTGATTTAACTAATGGCGCTCTTTTGACCACGTGGTTAGAACAAAGGCCAGTGTGTGTTTTTCCACAAAGGAGTGAGGTAATTTTCCCCCACTCATGAGTGGGGGTGAGATTGGTTAAACAGATTACTGAGAGGAGATTATTTGAGGTAACAGTATTAAAATGAAGCGCTAAATTAAAGTTGTAAGGCTATTCTGTCATGTTTACAGCTGAAGTTGAGGAGGCAACGCTCCACTTTCTTAAAAAAAAAAAATAAGGTTGTTGGTTTGGCTCTGGGGCCATCTTGTGCGCTCAGAGGTGGTCATTTTGCATTCAGTGCGCATATGCATGAGAACGCCATCTTGAACCACCTTCAAGCTGCGGCACAGTGCCTCCATTGTGTGGCCGAATATAGGAAGTGCACTCTTTCACAAAATTACTGCCAATCAGAGCCTTAAATCTTAATAATAAATTTGGAACCTTATCTCTCTGGCTGAAAGGAAAGCTTTAAGTCTGTGCACGGCAAAATAAAGTCCTCCTGCGCCTGCCTACGTGGGTTTGTTTGTAGTGAGGCAAAAGCATGCCCACTCAGCTTGGAGAGAAAAGGCTCAACTTTAAATTAGGCAGAGGGAGGTATAAGAATAATAACTATTCCTACTTATACAATAAAACTGGAGAATAGGGAGATTTATTCCTCAATAAAACTGTAGGAAATCTTAGGTGGACACTATATAAAGGTGAGATAATTTAAATGAAAAATGGAAAATTGCAGATTGGAACAGATAAGTAAATATATAAATGAATTAAATTATAAATACAAAAATAAATGAATAAATAAAAGAAACTAAAATGAATGAATAAAAATAAATAAATAGGAGTTTTTGTTGTGGAGATGAACCTTGTGGAAGTGACAGTGGGCAGAAAATGGAAAGGGTGTGGCACATATGTTGGGTTCCTATTTTCCACAAATGTATTGCTGTATGTTTATTGGGTGCTTCACGTCTCGCGGGACAAAGAAGGTCTGGATCTGCAGGGTCTGCAGGAGATAACGAGGAGGTATGAGATTTGGCCTTTGTCTCAGAGAAGATGCCCCAGAAGGATTTCCGGATCATCAATGAATAAGAGACAATGGTGAAAGATCAAAGAGTTGCATTGTGTCTGGGATTAAGTACCATGTGACTGTATGTTTGCTAAAGCACCATGTGACTTAGGTTTTGATGCTCCAGGAGTATAAGAGTGTGATGTTTCATTGATCAGCCTCTTTTCTTGTTGAGAGGTTGTTAGAGTATGTGTTCTGTTAATAAAGCTGAACCTGAGAAATAAACTCAGTCTCATCCTTGAGCACATTCTCTACACTGGTGACCCTACGACAAATTATGGCCGGTGATGACCTTCCCGCACCGGACTCTTCAGGAGCCAGCCAGGCTAATGCAGCTACCACAGTCCAGCTGCCTGATTTCTGGCAGCATAGCCCGCGCTCCTGGTTTAACACTGTCGAGGCACAGTTCCATCTTCGGGGAATTTCGGCTGATGCCACGAAATTCTACCATGTAGTCGCAAAGCTGGACAGCCTCACAGCCCAGCGGGTGGAGAGCCTGACTAACTACCCACCAGACGACGACAAGTATGGCGCATTGAAAGCTGCTCTCATCCGTGCTTTCACCCCCTCGCTGGGAGAGCGAGCAGAGAAGCTCCTGGTGTTGACTGAAGGCGAGGCAGACAGGCCTGCAGACCTGATGGCGAAGATGCTGAGTTTGAGAGACGACGAAGATGATGGCTTTATCTTCGCCCATCTTTTCCTCAGGACACTACCGTCAGCGGTGAGAGTTACCCTGGCCAGTTCACAGCTGCTGGCCCACCGAGATTACCACGAACTGGGCCAGGAGGTGCAGCAACTTGTCGACGCCCATAGGCGACACACGGCCACGACGGCAGCAGCGGAGCTGAGTGCAACGCCCGGAGACGGCAGGGGGCCTGAGGTTGCAGCACCAGATTCGCTGACGTCAGCAGCGGCGGAGGCCAGGAGACACGGAGCGGGTGATGTCCTCTGCTTTTACCAACGCCGTTTTGCCGAGAGGGCACGCAAGTGCATTCCACCGTGCCAGTTCAAGCGCTCGGGAAACGCCAGGACCGGGAGTCGGTAACAGCTGCGGCTCTGGGCGTGAAGAACAAGCTGCTCTACCTGACGGACGCGCGATCAGGGAGGCAGCTCCTTGTGGACACAGGCTCCCAGCTGAGTTCCATCACACCTTCCTACGCCGACCGGCTGGCGCCTTCCAGCGGACCCCTGGTGCCGGCGGCGAATGGCTCGACGATCAAGACCTTCGGGGAGAAGACCCTCCCCCTGTCTTTTCATGGCCGGGCATTCAAGTGGACTTTCGTCATAGCGGCAGTCAGTTTTAACATGTTAGGTGCTGATTTTTTGTGCTCGCATGGTTTATTGGTTGATCTTGCTAATAGACGTCTAGTTAATGCACTGTCTTTCCACTCTATTTCCTGCACAGCCCGGGTGGTCCCGCCTACTGCACAGGCCAATGTCACAGCTGCGAGTGGTAAGTTCCAAGCACTACTCACTCAGTTCCCAGCACTCACAGTCCCAACGTTTTCGGCGTCAGTGGCTAAACATGGGGTGGAACATTTTATCACTAACACTGGGCCCCCCGTTTTTGCAAAAGCTCGGGGCTTGGACTCAGTTAAACTGGCCATAGCGCGCGAGGAATTCGCCAACCTGGAAAAGCTGGGCATCATTAGACGCTCTAAAAGCCCCTGGGCTTCACCGCTACACATGGTCCCAAAGGCTGATGGCTTGTGGCGGCCTTGCGGTGATTTCCGCAGGTTGAATAATGCTTCAGCGCACGACCGCTACCCGATTCCGCACATCCAAGATTTTTCGGTTCATTTAGTGGGGGCGCGCATTTTTTCTAAAATAGATTTGGTGCGCCGTTACCATCAAGTCCCAGTGCGCGTTCAGGATATACCCAAAACAGCGGTAATAACTCCTTTCGGGCTTTTCGAGTTTTTGCGCATGCCGTTTGGACTCAAGGGTGCCGCGCAGATTTTCCAGCGCATGATGGATGCAGTTTTACGCAACCTCCCTTTTGTGTTCGTCTACTTGGATGACATTTTGGTAGCCAGCACATCCGAAGACGAATATGAAAGCCACCTCACAGCAGTTTTTCGGAGGCTGGCAGAGCACGGGTTAATAATTAACCCAGCGAAGTGTCAGTTTGGGGTGGCGCAAATTGATTTTTTGGGGCATCGCGTTTCGCCAGAAGGAGCGGTCCCTCTGCCCGATAAAGTACGCGCAATAACAAACTTTCCCCAACCTCAGACGGTCAAAGCATTGCAGGAATTTTTGGGAATGGTTAATTTTTATAACCGTTTCCTCCCAAATGCAGCGCGGCTCATGCAACCATTGTACACGGCACTTAAAAAACAAAAACCCACAAGTAAAATCGAATGGTCTCCGGAGCGGGAGCGCGCATTCTCCCAAGTCAAATCAGCCCTGGCAAACGCAGTTTTGTTGGCATACCCAGTGCCAACGGCCTGCATGGCGCTCACCACGGACGCTTCCGATTTAGCGGTGGGGGCGGTTGTTGAACAGTTTGTAGCAGGGAGCTGGCAGCCGCTCGCGTTTTTCAGCAAAACCTTGCGCGATAACGAGCGAAAATACAGTGCGTTCGATAGGGAGCTTTTGGCCCTGCATTTGGCCATCCGCCATTTCCAGTTCTGGCTGGACGGGCGCCGTTTCACCGCGTTTGTGGACCACAAGCCACTAACGTTTGCGATGGCCAAGATTTCAGAGCCTTGGTCGGGCCAGCAGCAAAGACAGCTGGCCGCGATATCGGAGTTTACCGCCGAAATTCAGCATGTCGCGGGCAAACATAATGTAGTGGCAGATTGTCTTTCGCGTGTGGTAGCAGCGCCAGGCCCCATGGGGGCAGACTCGGCAGCCGTGGCCGCGGGCCAGGGTTGTGGTGCGGAAGCCCACGCAGCCCTGGTCCGCGTGGGTTTAGATTATGCAGCCATGGCCGCGGAGCAGGTTAGCGACGCGGATGTGCGCGCGCTCCAGTCTGGACCAACAGGGTTAAGGCTGGAACACAGGGTGCAGCAAATAGGTATGCCCCCCCTAATCTGCGATGTCTCCACGGGGCGGCCTCGCCTTGATCCATTCTCTGGCGCACCCGGGGGTGCGCGCATCGATTAAGATAGTGAGGGAGAAATTTGTTTGGCCGGGGTTGCGCAGACAGGTCAAGGAGTGGGCAGCAGCCTGCGTAGCGTGTCAGCGAGCCAAAATACACAAGCACACTAGAGCTCCTTTGGAGCCTTTTCACATTCCGGCTAAGCGTTTTGATCATGTGCATGTTGACCTGGTGGGTCCTCTTCCGTTGTCACAGGGGTGCACACACCTTTTGACGATGGTAGACCGCACCACGTGTTGGCCAGAAGTGGTTCCTCTGGCGTCAACTACGAAAGAAGAAGTTGCACGCGTGTTTTTAACAGCTTGGGTTGCGCGTTTTGGAGTTCCGTCGGACATAATGTCGGACAGAGGTCCCCAATTTGTTTCCGAACTCTGGTCATCGATGGCCCACAGCCTAGGGGTGAAGATTCACCGCACTACCGCGTATAACCCCCAGGCTAACGGTTTGTGCAAACGCTTTCATAGGTCATTGAAAGCAGCCCTCAGAGCGTCTCTTACGGATACAAATTGGGTGGATAAACTTCCATGGGTTTTATTGGGGTTGCGTTCTGCACCTAAGGAGGATTTGCAGGCCTCCCTAGCTGAATTAGTTTTTGCACAACCCCTCCGTTTGCCAGGGGAATTCCTTCCCGACAATCCTGCTCCAAATTGCCCCCCCCCCGCTCAGCTGTTGCAGAGCAGCACGGGATTAGTTACCCTTCCTGGCCCAGTTCATCACAGTTTTCCACGCGTTTTTGTGCCAAAGGCTTTAACAAATGCGGAGTTTGTTTTTGTTAGACATGATGCTCAATGCCCAGGTTTGCGGCCGCCTTATGACGGGCCTTTCAGAGAGTTGGAAACAGGGGAGAAACATTTTTTGCTAGGTTTAGGAGACAGGAAGGAGTTGATTTGCATAAACAGATTCAAACCCGCTTTTGTTCTGGCTGATGAACACGTGCAGTTGGCGAGGGCCCCCCGCTGTGGCAGGCCGCCAGGAAGGCATGCTTTAGAGCCCCCACAGAGATGTGCTAACAAGTCTGATCCACAGGTGCAGGAAGACGCTGCAGAAGGAACAAAGCCGGCTTACAGCAGATATGGCAGGAGGTTAAGACCTAGGCAATTGGTGGATTGATTTTTGATATGTGGTAATGTTTTCTGTCATGCATCTCTGATTATGTTTTGTCCCTTAGCAGACGTTTGGGGGTGGGGGGTTATGTGGCACATATGTTGGGTTCATATTTTCCACAAATGTATTGCTGTATGTTTATTGGGTGCTTCATGTCTCGCGGGACAAAGAAGGTCTGGATCTGCAGGGGTCTGCAGGAGATAACGAGGAGGTGTGAGATTTGGCCTTTGTCTCAGAGAAGATGCCCCAGAAGGATTTCCGGATCATCGATGAATAAGAGACAATGGTGAAAGATCAAAGAGTTGCATTGTGACTGGGATTAAGTACCATGTGACTGTATGTTTGCTAAAGCACCATGTGACTTAGGTTTCGATGCTCCAGGAGTATAAGAGTGTGATGTTTCATTGATCAGCCTCTTTTCTTGTTGAGAGGTTGTTAGAGTATGTGTTCTGTTAATAAAGCTGAACCTGAGAAATAAACTCAGTCTCATCCTTGAGCACATTCTCTACAAGGGGAATTTTTTTTTTGAGAAAATTGAAAACTGATGAAATGTTAACGTTTTGTGCAGGACACAAGACAAAATATGGAGAAACGATTGGAGGAGGGAAAGAAAAAACGTAAGAATAAGAGACTTATGCTGCAATGGTGAGAACACAAAATAATCAATAAACACCATAAAACGGAAAAGGACAAAAACACGCTGTTTAATAGCCTGTCTGTTTCTCTCCATTAAATCTGAGATGATTGTGGTCTGAGAAGATGGTGGCTGTGGAACACCTCCCCCAGCAGCTGTCCCATGGAAATGGCTGCGTCCACCCCCCTCCTTCACGCCATCGGCAACCCCCTCCTCCCTCCGCAACGACAGTACAAAGGGACATCGAAAAAATGGTTAAAGAGGAACAATCGAGCACATGTAAGTACAGTATTGTTGCTTTCCATAGCAGAGACGTGCCAAGACCACATACTGAGCAAACCCAATACATGACCAATCTTCAAAAAAGCCATACCCATGCCCCACCTAATTTGCCCTATCAGTATCAGCTGCAGGGCCACAGGATGTCAGAGTTTTACTAATACAGTCAGAGGCCCCCATGGCTAATACTTCCTATGCCAGCAATTTGGCCACTGGCTCAAACATCCACAAGGGCACCCGGGGGGTCCCCCAATTGTCCCCCAATTGAAAAAGAATGGCTTTGATATTAATGCTGTTCTGTTTCAAAAGAGGGAGAGTGGGACAGGAATGGATAGAAAAGTGAAGTCTTAACCCATAAGAACCCAGACCCCTATTCCTTCAAGGAAAATTATGGCACCATGGGTTCTGCATTTTGCAAGTTGGTATCCTCTTTAATTAATTAATTAAATCACCCTTATTGTCATTCAACTGTACAACCAATAATGTACAGTAGAACGAGACTGTGTTTTACCTATCTACTGTGTTAATCACACACACCCCAAGTGCAGAATCAGAGGGCCGCTGCCATGCAAGGCGCCGCCACAAATTTCCCTCCACCATTCCATTATTGCTGAGCACCAAGCTGGACGGCAGGAAGTTCCGCTTTTATATGGTCTTTGGCATGACCCGGCCGGGATTTGAACCTCTGCCTCCTGGGTGTGGGGCGGTGCTCTACCAACTGAGCCAACAAACAGGGAGTGAATCTAACAGTAAAACTAAGATAACTGATCACAATGTTCTCAACCTTATAGCTGAGAGGTCGGTGTGCTTTCTCATCTAAAATGCTACCATGTATGCAAACTATTGAGTAGCTACAGAAAGAGCGTATAAATATGAATGAATCTTTATTTTTTTGGACAGATTAGATTAAAAGATGAAAAGAAAGGAACAGAACAATATGTCAAGGAAAAATCCAACAAGGTCGAATTAAACATTAAACTCCCCTGATTGTACAGTTCAATATACACTACCGTTCAAAAGTTTGGGGTCACTTAGAAATTTCCTTATTTTTGAAAGAAAAGCACTATTTTTTCAATGACGATAACTTTAAACTAATCAGAAATACACTCTAATATCTAATATACATTGCTAATGTGGTAAATGACTATTCTAGCTGTACATGTCTGGTTTTTGGTGCAATATCTGCATAGGTGTATAGAGGCCCATTTCCAGCAACTATCACTCCAGTGTTCTAATGGTACAATGTGTTTGCTCATTGCGTCAGAAGGCTAATGGATGATTAGCCTTGTGCAATCATGTTAGCACAGATGAAAACAGTTTAGCTGGTTAGAGAAGCTATAAAACTGACCTTCCTTTGAGCAGGTTGAGTATCTGGAAAAAAATATTATTTCAAATACAAATCATTATTTCTAACCTTGTCAATGTCTTGACTATATTTTCTATTCATTTTACAGCTCATGGTGGTAAATAAGTGTGACTTTTCATGGAAAACACAAAATAATTGTCTGGGTGACCCCAAACTTTTGAACGGTAGTGTAAGTTATCCAAAAAGGGGGATGGCTGAAGTCGTAGCTTATATTGCCCACCCATGTTCCGCCAAAGAAACATCTAATAATAATAATTTCCCAGTTTGGGATTAATAAAGTACATCCATCTATCTATCTATCTATCTATCTATCTATCTATCTATCTATCTATCTATCTATCTATCTGATTTTATTTTCATTTGCATTTTCAGTTTTAATCGTGATGTGGCAATGCATATTGTAGAGGAGTCAGCAGACAGCGTCTCAGTCAGGAGGCAGTGATTAAACATAAGAGAATAATAGGCAGGAACATCATGAGGAGTTGGCAAGAAGAAGGAGCTGGGGGTTTAAGGGAGATGTATTGTGGGGTTAGATGTCATGCAGTGTGATGTGAAATGTCATGCAGATGTCAGATGATCTGTTGAGTTTATAAGAAGAACCTGGCTTGACTGATTCATTGCTTTTCTGTGTATGGATGTTGTGAGAGTGTTAATAAAGCTTCGTCTGTTCATAAACTAGCCTCATCCTTTCCTACACTCTCCACACTGGTGACCCTAGACATATTATGGAACACGAGGCAAGAACCCAGGAGTCGGCCCGGACGGGAACCCCCAGCAACGCGTGTGCTGTTGCAGTCAAGCTACCGGACTTTTGGCAGCACAACCCGCGCTCTTGGTTCCACCACACCGAGGCCCAGTTTGCCCTCCGGGGAATAACGGCAGACGACACCAAGTTTTACCATGTGGTTGCAGCGCTGGACGCTCGCACAGCTCAGCAGGTAGCGAGCCTGCTCGACCAGCCCCCAGCCCACGACAGATACGAGGCTCTCAAGGCTGCGCTGACCCGGCACTACACGCTCTCAGACTGTGAGAGAGCAGAGAGGCTCCTGAGGCATTCCGAGTTAGGAGATGGTTCGGCCGTTGATCTGATGGAGAAAATGTTGGCGTTAATGGGCACGGATGACAGGCATTTTCTGTTTGCCCACCTTTTCCCCCGGAACCTTCCAACAGAGGCAAGAGCGGTCCTGGCTAATTCGCCGTTGCTGGCCGCGCGTGACTACTGTGAGCTAGCCCAGGAGGCAGACCGGATCATCCTTACCACCAGAGCGCTCATGGTGAACGCAGCGGCGTCGGAACCCAGCGAGACGACCAGAGGAGGCGAGGAGCCGTCGACGGTAGCGGCAGCGGGGGCCAAGGAGCGCCAGAGAGACGCGCTCTGCTTCTACCACCGCCGTTTTGGAGGGAACGCACGCAGATGTGCGCCACCGTGCCAATTCAAGCGCTCGGGAAATGCCAGGGCCGGCAGTCGGTAGCAGCTGCGACCGCCGGCGAAGAGAACAAGCTGCTCTACGTGACGGACTCGCGCTCAGGGAGGCGTTTCCTCGTAGACACCGGAGCCCAGAAGAGCATCATCCTGCCGACCTACGCCGACCGGCTGGCAGGACCTACCGGCCCCGGGCTTGTAGCAGTAAACGGCTCGGACATTAAGACCTTTGGTGAGAGAACACTGGCTTTATCTCTACACGGCCGTACATACGAGTGGACTTTTGTCATAGCAGCACTGAGTTAGCACTGAGTTTCCCAATCCTGGGAGCTGATTTTCTGTGTGCGCATGGTTTACTAGTTGATGTTGCTAACAAGCGCCTGGTTAATGCACTGTCCTTTGACTCTCTCCCCTGTACAGCTCGAGGGGCCGGGCCAGTAACACAAGCCAACGTCACAGCTCCAGGCGGTAAGTTCCACACACTGCTCACTCAGTTTCCAGCACTCATGGTCCCGACGTTTTCAGCGGCCATCGCTAAACACGGGGTGGAGCACTTTATCACAACCACCGGGCCGCCTGTTTTCGCACGACCTCGGCGCTTGGACGCAGCTAAACTAGCCATAGCGCACGAGGAGTTTGCCAACCTGGAAAGGTTGGACATCATCAGGCGATCGAACAGCCCATGGGCATCCCCACTACACATAGTCCCTAAGGCTGAGGGGTTGTGGCGACCGTGCGGCGATTTCCGCAGGTTGAATAACGCCACAGCACATGACCTCTACCCGATTCCCCACATTCAGGATTTTTCCGTTCACCTCGCCGGAGCACGCATTTTTTCTAAAATAGACCTGGTCCGCGGTTACCACCAGGTCCCAGTGCGCACGGAGGACATACTCAAAACAGCGGTAATAACTCCGTTCGGCTTGTTCGAGTTTCTGCGCATCCCATTCGGATTAAAAGGAGCGGCACAGACGTTCCAGCACATGATGGACGTGGTGCTGCGCGATCTCCCGTTTGTGTTCGTCTACCTGGATGATATTCTGGTAGCCAGTGCGTCCGAAGACAAACACGTAACCCACCTCCGGACGGTTTTCCAGAGGTTGGAGGATTATTATAGGATTATAACCCGTGGTTAATAATCAACCCGGCGAAGTGCCAGTTCGGCGTGACGGGGATTGATTTTTTTGGGGCACCGCGTCTCACCAGAGGGAGCGATACCCTTGCCCGACAAGGTGCGTGCCATGGCGAAGTTTCCCCGGCCTTAGACGGTCAGGGTGCTGCAGGAATTTTTGGGGATGGTTAACTTTTATAACCGTTTCCTCCCCCGCGCAGCTCAACTCATGCAGCCATTGTATGCCGCGCTCAAGAGACGGAAACCCGCGGATGGAACGCTGCACTGTTGGCGCACCCAGACCTGGCGGCCCGGATAGCGCTCACTACCAACGCCTTGGACGTGGCCATAGGGGCCGTCGTGGAGCAACGTGTCGCCGGTTCTTGGCAGCCACTCACTTTTTTCAGCAGGGCTTTGCGCGACATTGAGCGCAAATACAGCGCATTCGACAGGGAGTTGCTGGCTCTCCACCTGGCCATACGCCACTTCCAGTTCTGGGTGGAAGGGCGCAGCTTCACCGCGTTTGTGGACCACAAGCCGCTGACGTTTGCGATGGCCAAGTTTCGGAACCATGGTCGGGCCAGCAGCAGAGACAGCTGGCCGCGATCTCGGAGTTTACTACCAATATTCAGCATGTGTCGGGTAAACTGAATGTGGTGGCGGACTGCCTCTCGCACGCGGTTGTGGCCCCGGTCTGCGTAGGGATAGATTATACAGCCATGGCCGAAGAGCAAATTAGCGATACGGACGTGCGCGCGCTCCAGTCTGGACCAACAGGGTTAAGGCTGGAGAGCAGGGTACTGCAAGATGGCAGCCCCCCCCAATCTGCGACGTCTCCATGGGACGCCCGTGCCCGGTGGTCCCGGTCGCGTGGCGCCGCCGCGTGTTTGAGTCAGTTCACGCTTTGGCGCACCCAGGAGTGCGCGCATCAGTCAAAATGGTGGGAGCAAAATTCGTGTGGCCAGGCCTGCGCAAACAAGTGAAAGAGTGGGCTGCAGCCTGCATAGCGTGCCAACGAGCCAAAGGGCACAGACACACGAAGGCTCCTTTGGAGCCGTTTAGTATACCGGCTAAAAGATTTGACCATGTTCACGTGGCCCTCATGGGCCCCCTCCCGTTGTCGCAGGGGTGCACGCACCTTCTGACAGAGGTGGACCGCACCACACGCTGGCCAGAAGCAGTCCCGCTGGCGGCAACCACGTCCGCGGATGTGGTGCGCGCTTTTTTGACAACATGGGTGGCGCGTTTTGGAATCCCGTCGGACATCACGTCCGATAGGGGCCCTCAGTTTGTTTCCGAACTTTGATCCGCGATGGCCCGCAGCCTGGGTGTTGCAATTCATCGCACAACCGCGTACAACCCACAGGCAAATGGGTTATGCGAGCGTTTTCATAGGTCACTGAAAGCAGCACTCAGGGCTTCGTTGACGGATGCAAATTGGGTTGACCTGTTGCCGTGGGTTTTATTGGGGTTGCGTTCCGCACCAAAAGAGGATTTGGAGGCTTCCCCGACTGAGCTGTTTTTTTTCTCAGCCACTGCAGCTGCCCAGGGAATTTTTGCCAGATAATCCCGCGCCGGACAGCTGCCCTTCTCAGCGTTTGCAGCGTAGTGCAGACACAGGCACGCTGCCGGGCCCGACCCACCACTGTTTTCCATGCGCTTTTGTGCCAAAAACTTTGAAGAACGCGGCGTTCGTGTTTGTCAGACACGATGCCCACCGCCCACCATTGCTCCCACCCTATGATGGCCCGTTCAGAGTGCTGGAAACAGGGGACAAGCATTTTTTGCTAGACTTGGGGGGGGGGGGGGGCTTGGGAGAAAATATGTGTCATGTATTTTTGTTTACTACGGCACCCGTAGTAGTGCCTTTGCTAAAAGCATTGTGGGTATTGTAGTGTATGTTGAGTGTGTTGTCGTTGGCTGTGTGCTATGAGTGGCTGCTCGCCAATAAACCGTTAATGATACGTCGATGGTCCGAGTTATTATTTGTTATATTAAGTAACGTAAAGGGTGAAAGATATAACAAAAAGTGGCGACGAGGACGTCTGGACCGACGCTGCAGTCCGCGACGGAGGAGAGTTTTTTTGTCGTTTTTTTTTTTCCCGCCACTACTCCGTGCTGACAGGGTGATACACCGTGCTACTGTGCTGAGGTGGATGCTGCGGGCTGTCTGCTAAGCGGGGAGGAGCGGAGCAGTGGAAATTGTTAAGGACAAAAAAAAAAAACTCCGTGAGTAACGCCGGAAGGAAGAAACAACGTTACGGTAAGGAGCTGCGAGGGAAAGAGCGACATTCAACTAGGAGTGTTAAAATGGCTGGAGTCATTGGCTCTATCGGGCCCTTTGATGAGAGCGCGGAGCAATGGAGCTCCTATACAGAGCGCTTTGACTATTTCGTCACGGCAAATGGAATAACGGATGAAAAGTTAGTGCCCACTTTTCTGAGTGTGATGGGTCCCAAGACATTTAACCTACTACGTAACCTCCTACAGCCAGCAAAGCCAGGCTCTAAAACCTACAAAGAACTGGTGGACACACTGACCCACCACTTCTCACCCAAGCCTCTAGTGATTGCAGAAAGATACAGGTTTCACAAACGTAACCAAGAAGAGGGTGAGTCTGTTAACATGTTTGTTGCAGCGCTACGCAAGTTAGCCGAATACTGTGAATTTAAAGATGTTTTAAATGACACATTAAGAGACAGGCTTGTGTGTGGACTACGAAATGAAGCAGCACAGAAGAAGTTACTCACAGAAAGTGATTTGACGCTTGAAAGAGCCATTAACATTAGCGTGATGATGGAGATGGCTTCCAAAGAAGCACACCAACTGCATGCTATTGGCAGAGTACATAAACTCAACAGTGGTAAAACCAATGCAACAGATCCATGTTTCCGCTGTGGCAAGGTGGGACACCTTCCTAATGACTGTTGGTACAAAGAGATGGACTGTAACAACTGTGGAAAAGAAGGCCACGTGCAGCGGGCATGTAGAAGCAAAAGGAGCAAAGACAAAGGCCCAAAGACAAGGAATAAAAGTGACATGGTAAAATACAAAAAGAAAAGAAATGTTCACACAGTTAAACATGGCGAGGACAGAGTGAGCGACTCCTCAGAGGAAGAGGTGTCAACTGCAATAAATACTGTCCGGATTATGAATGTGAATGAAGGCTCAAAAGGCTTTTGGACTAAACCAAAAGTGGAGGGACATTTTATTAAAATGCAGATAGACACCGGATCAAAGGCATCACTTGTGTCGCATGGCATTTACAAGAAGTTTCTGAAACATCTTCCACTCCGACCTTCAGACACCGTCTTCAGGGCGTATACTGGACACCGAGTGCTCATGAAAGGGATGACAGAGGTAACTGTTCAGTACAAGGGGCAAACTGCTGAGCTTCCAGTTTATGTTACCAAGAACAACTGTCCAGCTATAATGGGGCATGTGTGGCTAAAGAAAATCCAACTTGACTGGCAAGAAGTAAGGAAGCTGTCACACAGTTCCACTCAGCTGCAGGCCATACTGGAAAAGCACAAAAAGGTTTTTCGTGATGAACTAGGCAGTATGAAAAAAATTATAGTGAAGCTGCATGTCAAACCTGACAGTAAACCAGTGTTTATGAAAGCCAGACCAGTGCCGTACGCCATCAGACCAAAGGTGGAGGCTGACTTGGATGCTCTGGTCAAGAATGGAGTTCTGGAGCCTGTGACAACCAGTGAGTGGGCCACACCCATAGTCCCAGTACCCAAAAAGGACGGAGGAATCCGAACCTGTGGAGACTTTAAGGTAAAAGTAAACCCTGTACTAACAGCAGAGCAGTATCCCCTTCCACTGATTGATGACTTATTTGCGGGGCTGAGTGGGGGACAAAAGTTCAGCAAAATAGATCTCAGCCAAGCTTATTTACAAATGCATGTAGACGAGCAGTCATGTGAAATGCTGACTATCAACACCCATAAAGGACTCTTCAGATACCGCAGACTGCCTTTTGGCATCACATCTGCTCCAGCACTTTTTCAGCGAGCTATGGATCAAATCCTGAGTGGATTACCAGGAGTGCAGTGCTACCTGGATGATATCCTGTGTACAGGAGCAGATGATGAAGAGCATCTGCGCAAAGAGGAAGCATGGAGGTGGACAGCAAGCTGTCAGGAAGCTTTTCAGAAGGCAAAAGATGCACTGACTGCATCAGAGGTTCTGACCCACTTCAACCCATCACTTCCGATCCAGCTTGCCTGTGACGCCTCTCCTTATGGCGTAGGGGCGGTGATTTCCCACGTAATGCCAGACGGTGAGGAAAAGCCAATCGCTTTCGCGTCAAGGACATTAAACAAGGCAGAAGCTAACTATGCTCAACTAGAAAGAGAGGCTCTGAGCATTGTGTTTGGTGTGAGAAAATTCCACCAGTACTTGTATGGACGGAAGTTTACACTTTTTACTGACCACCGACCTCTCACAACCATCCTTGGACCATACACAGGAATACCATCTCTTGCAGCATCCCGACTGCAGAGGTGGGCGTTGCTGTTGTCAGGACACTCCTATGACATCAGGTATTGAAAGTCAGACTGTCATGGTAATGCAGATGGGTTATCCAGATTACCACTTCCTGTCATGAAGCCAGAGTCAAGCACTGTGGACATCTTCTATTTCACAGAGGTAGAAAACGCACCTGTTTCAGCTGTGCAGGTGAAAAAGGGGACTAGAAATGACCCTGTGTTGTCTGCAGTCATGGACTTGATCATTAAAGGACAACCTGCGGGTGATGATGCAACCTTGAAGCCCTTCCTTGGGAAGTGGACAGAATTGTCTGTTCAGTCGGGTTGTTTGCTGTGGGGGAGGAGAGTGATTATTCCCCTGTCATGTCAAACAAAAGTGTTACAGCAACTTCACGCAGGACATAGTGGAATCGTGAGAATGAAAGAAATAGCGAGAAGCTATTTTTGGTGGCCAAACATTGACAAGCAGATTGAAGAAATAGCCAAAAGTTGTTCATCGTGTCACAAGGTACGGAACAACCCACCATTGGCTCCTCTAAAGGACACTGTGCAAAAGCAACAAGAGAAACAAATTATGCACAGAGGACATCGGGCAAAGGACAGAGCGTTCACGTCAGGAGAATCTGTGCTGGCCAGGAACTACAGAGGTGAACCTAAGTGGGTTCCTGCAACTGTTATTGCACAAACTGGACCAGTCTCATATACAGTTCAAACCACTGACAGTGTTTGGAAAAGGCACGTGGATCAACTCCTGCAGACACCGCCAGCGCCTGCAGAACCGTCTCTTGGATATCCTAACGATGCACTCACCAACTCACCACTTTGTCCACCTACACCAGTGCAGAACTCAACCACTTCAGAGACCGGAGTTCCAGCTGGAGATGTGACATCTTCTTCTGCATCAGCACCAGAAGCAACCTCCACATTAGAAAGAACTCAGACTCATGTTCCTGTAGAGCGCCGATACCCTACCAGGGAGCGACGACCTCCTGTCCGTCTGAGTTATTAGACTAGATAGCAACTGACCCACATTTATGGGGCAGAATAATCCCCAGGGGTACAGTTATGGGATGAGGTAGTCTACCCTCACTCCTAAGGTAGCATAATAATTAAAGGAAAAAAAAGAGACAAACAAAGACACAAGAACTGCAGCAGACACTTGATATCTCCTGTAGGACATCTATTGTAAGAGGGGAGGAGATGTCATGTATTTTGGTTTACTACGGCACCCGTAGTAGTGTCTTTGCTAAAAGCATTGTGGGTATTGTAGTGTATGTTGAGTGTGTTGTCGTTGGCTGTGTGCTATGAGTGGCTGCTCGCCAATAAACCGTTAACGATATGTTGATGGTCCGAGTTATTATTTGTTATATTAAGTAACGTAAAGGGTGAAAGATATAACAATATGCATCGACAGACATAAGCCCGCCTTTGTAGTGGCGGACGAGCAAGTGCTGCTGGCCCCGGCCCCTCAGCGTGGAAGACCCCCACGGAGAACTCCCCAGGCAAACGATTCACCAGGACAGCCACACGGGCAGAGCGAAGTCCCCCTTCGCCTTGGCCCACCCGCAGTCAGACACACGTCCAACAGCCCCCCGCCAGCACAGAGACCCCTGTTACAGCAGATATGGGAGGAGACTGAAGCCCAAAGGGGGGGGGGGCAATGCATATTGTAGAGGAGTCAGCAGACAGCGTCTCAGTCAGGAGGCAGTGATTAAACATAAGAGAATAATAGGCAGGAACGTCATGAGGAGTTGGCAGGAAGAAGGAGCTGGGGGTTTAAGGGAGAAGTATTGTGGGGTTAGATGTCATGCAGTGTGATGTGAAATGTCATGCAGATGTCAGATGATCTGTTGAGTTTGTAAGAAGAACCTGGCTTGACTGATTCATTGCTTTTCTGTGTATGGATGATGTGAGAGTGTTAATAAAGCGTCGTCTGTTTGTAAACTGGCCTCATCATTTCCCACACTCTCCACAGCGAAACTTTTAACTTTGAAGAAAATACCCCTCCCCCCTCCCGAAGGCTTCCATATAAGGCCACGTATCCACCAAACACGTTTTGTGTCACCTGACCACATTGAATGCCTTTTTTTCAGTGCTTGTGCGCTTCGCTCTGAAAAAAAAAAAAAAGCCTGTGCCCTGTATCGCAGCAACAGCTTGTCACTCACAGCTCAGTGCTTCCACTTTTCCTATGGTCAGACTTTCTACTTATTTTTTAATAGCAGTCTCTAAATAACAATGGACAGGAAACATATTCTAGCATTGGTAGCAGCTCTGGATGCAAAATATGATGACAAGGAAGACAGGAGTCTGAGTACAGACTGTACCGGCATCCTATGTCCCGCCCTTCTTTATTCTGTTTGGCTGCTTAGAAAGGTCTGACTTTGATGAGCTTAGCTGCAGTCTGAAAAACTGAAATTTTTTCAGCTCTGAGCACCCTGAGTGCCACGATAAAAAGCGACCACAGCTAAGAGCATTTCAGTGTCGAGGACGCTCAGTGCTGTAGACGCTGGACTACGTAGAGAATGAATTGAAAATGGTGGCCCACAGCTGAAAAAATGAGTTTGGTGGACACACAGCCTAAATCTGGCACTCAGGAAGTGAGGAAAAAATTTTGTGGCCCTCACTACCACCAAAGTTACCCATCCCTGATCTAAAGTGTAACATACCTCTTCTGTGCTAACAATATATGGTGCACATTAAGTTTTAAATGCTTTTCTACTGTTGCTGGGAATCCTTTCAACTGAACATTTATCATTTGAGAAAGAGTTAAAACTAAAGCAGTTGTGTGGTGTTGTGGTGAAGGTGAATGCTTGGAAAGCAGGAGGTCCTGTGTTGGAGGTCTTGTTCTTCTAAACAACAACTGAAGGTACAGCATGGCTGTCCTGTACATTTTAAAGCAGGACTGCATTAGATTTTCACCTCAAGATAATGTTTGCTAAATTATTTTGATGGTACACCAAGATTTGCCCGAGTGAATGACACTTCATCCATAGCCTGAGTGGGCCCACGTTGCCTTCCACAGCTCTTTTTTTGGTGTCATGACTGAGCAGAGAGTAGATGTGGCCTCAGTCTGTGGTCTTGGTCCCAGCAGCGAATCACAGGGCGACTTTAGCCACCAACAACAAAAAGCCCTGTGGCTGGCTGTTGGGATTGGGATCACTATGGTTGTGGCCTTTTCAGTGTTCCTACAAGGAACAAGAAAGTTGCGTGGCGCTGCTTTAAAAACTAATGTGTAGCAGAATTTAGGTTTTATATAAAACCATGAAGTCCACACCTGCTAATTGGAACCCGACGATTGCTGCTTGCGGCTATATTTTTGTTTTTAGAGTTTCAAATTTGCAGTCTGTCCATTATCATGAATTGTTAGTGACTTTATCATTTTATATATCATTACTTGTAATCTTTTAACCAGAGTGACTGAGTACTCCAGTACAGTACATTAAGATGATGCATAAGTTTGCATAAATAACAGATAAATATAATCCTTATTTAGCTTTCAGTTTATGGCTTCATTTCTGCTTCTATTAAATCCATTTTTAAATAACCGTGATAAACTGAGTGTTTAGAGAGCCTGAAACCTGAGCTTTTTGCGCACATTCATCATTTTGTATAAACTGACTGCCCTCATTTGAAGCCATGAAATCACCCAGTTTGGTTTTTGAGATGTAGAAGATCAGACCATGTTCAGAAACTTGCTGAGAATCCATCAACAGCACTTTTAACTGACATTGTCATCAGTCTATGTAGCCATGTGTGGTTTATTTGGAAAACATAAAATACAAAATACATAAAATACAGCAGGTGTCCTCATCCCCTGCCCTGTGGTATTCCACATTTCCCATCTGAACTGATAAGGAATTGCTGCAATACATTTGAAGAGGCAATCATCAATTGTGTTTTGTTAAATACAAAGAAGTTGCTGCACTTAAAATTACATATTTTCTGTTATTCTTATGAAAACAGATCTTCAGTGCTGCTAACCACTGCCTTCAGTGTTGTGGGTCTTATTATTGTAGACGTCAACGGCCCATGGGAAATCCTGGTGGTAGCAGAACTTTATTCTCTTAACAGTCTCAACACTAGAAAACATCCAGACATAAAAAAAGTTTAGTCACTCTGTTTTGATTGTTCGCACATAGGCCTGTTGTATCTTTTTCATTTTATCATGAGTAGTTTCATGAACAAAGCAAAGCTCAAACTTACATGAATGCCTTTTTCATACAGGACCGATGAGTCTTGGTGATGTGAGCCAAACGCAATGATGGTATTATTTTAGTGGTGAAACTAAAGCAACACTCTCTTGGTGCTGCACTATTCACTCCTTTATCTGTGAAGAAGGTGAACACATAAAGTCAGCGTCAGCGAATTGGTTAAGAGTCTTTGAACCAGCACAGTGAAGAACAATCACTTACTTGCAGCATTACAGCAGCAGACTGTGAGGAGCAGCAGTGCCAGAGTCAGGCATAGAGTCTTCATGATGCTGTCAGAGAAAAGATGGACGATTAGGTCTGCTCACTTTGCTTCGATGTTACTGTGGAACCAATATTTATCTTGAACTGAAATAATGGTCTATGATGTCACTTCTTTTTTTCTATATTTAAATGTGACTTTTCCCCCACAGCTACCCACACTGGTTTGTGCCGAGCATGAGAAAGAAAGAGATAGCAATCTTCTCATCTACCACAGAAAGCATCAGAATTTTTTGTGACTTCATCTTGTCTAGATACAGGTTTAGTCCCTGCAAAGGTCATTATTTCTTACAGCTTTTATATATTTATTAGCTTGAGCACTTCATTTATATTTTCTTTTCATCTACATAAAATCAATTAAACCATTAAATGAAAGCACCAAGGTGCAGCTGCCTCGGTGTGACCTCTATTGGCCCGGCACAGCTATTACAATACCTTTTTTCGCATCTTCATTGAGGGTATAATGGTGAGTTAAATTTACAGTATGTTTATTTTGAAAACAGGCTCATTTCAAAATTCTGGTAAATTAAAAGCAGAGAAAATATGACAACATAATGATACACGCCTTTAGATACGCTTGATTTGGAGCAGGTGAGCTGAAAAGCTGGTTACAGACAGACACACACACATCCCCTCACAGACACGTTCAGTGATTACCATATGCCTCTGCTGCACCGAGGCATAATGAAAGAAAAAATGTTAAAATTGGCCAAGTTATGTTTATGAATTTTCTCCTTATTTGGTTTTTCAGGGTGATATACTTTCCTGATGTAAATTCTGGGTCAACAAAGAGGCGTTCACAAAAATAAAACACAATTTTCTGTACGCTATATTTTAATAATTGAACATATGAAAATTGTAAAGGTAAAACAAAACATATGATAAAAATTAATATGAAAAGGTCACCAGCTACATCGCGAAGTGCACAGAGGATGTCACTACAGTGAAGACCATCACCATGCAGGGAAACCATCAGCCCTGGATGACCGCAGAGGTGCGCTCGCTGCTTACAGCCAGAGATGCAGCCTTCAGAGCGAAAGACAGGATCGCCCTCTGCTCAGCCAGGTCTGTGCTCTCAAAGGGAATTAAGACGGTGAAGCGCGCCTATGTGGAGAAAATCCAGGGAACCCTCCGTGACACTAGGAACACCAAGCAGATGTGGCAGGGAGTTCGGACACTGACGGGCTATAAGTCTAGGCAGGGGGTTGATGATGATGACACTTCGCTTACAGGCAGACTTCTTTGCACGTTTTGAAGCATCAAACTCGACAATCAGAGGGAGGGCTGGCCCATCCCCACCATCGATCGGACCAGCTTTTACCATCAACACAGCGGACACACGGAGGACCCTAACCAGAGTCAACCCACGTAAAGCTGCAGGTCCGGACAACATCCCGGGATGTGTGCTCTGAGACTGCGCAAGCGAGTTGGCAGATGTACTGACTGACATCTATAACATTTCCCTGAGTCAGGCCATCGTTCCCAGATGCTTCAAGACCTTTATCATAGTACCAATGGCAAAGAAACCAGTTGTGTCCTGTCTGAATGACTATCGTCCTGTTGCACTGACACCAATTGTGATGAAGTGTTTTGAACGGCTTGTCAAACCACACATTACAGACTGCCCCCCTGCATCACATGACCCACTCCAGTTTGCATATCGTTCAAACCGCTCCACGGAGGATGCTATAGTCACCACCCTGCACTCTGTCATCACCCACCTGGATCAGAAAGACACCTACGCCAGACTCCTGTACATTGATTTCAGTTCAGCATTCAACACCATGATTCCCCAGAGACTGATGGAGAAATTATTCCTTCTTGGTCTGAACATCGCCACATGTCTCTGGATCCTGGATTTCCTGACTGAGAGTGTCACCATGGGATGAGACGCCGGGTCGTCCGGCGCTCAGACCATATCCCTCCTTATCTCTGTTCTCTCATTTGACAGCGTCTCAGCGGGCTCCCAGCTGTCAGTGTTATGGGACGGCTGGGGCCCAATTAATCCTCATCAGCTGAGGCGCTGCTAATGAGGATAAAAAGGAGCAGCTCCGATCATTCGGGGCTGCGACTTAAGCACTGTGTAGGCTGGAACCCCTATGCCCGGTGCCAGCTCTCTACTCCTCTTGCAGCATTCTTGTGAGTGTTACCCGCTGTGAGTATTTATGCCTTGGAAACCCCTATGCCCGGTGCCAGCTCTCTACTCCTGTGCTGTACTACTCGTGAGTGTTACCCTGTATGAGTATCTGTGCTTTCGGTCTACAAGGCCGTGTTCCTTATTCCTTATCCCTTATTATAAATAAAACATCACAACTCACTGGCTCGCCCTTGGCTCTCTCTGTGTGGCTCGTGAGGGCCACACGTAACAGAGAGACCTCAGTCTGTCCGGGTTGGAAACAACATCTCCAACTCTGTCACGCTGAGCACCAGATCCCCTCAAGGCTGCGTACTCAGTCCCCTGTTGTTTACACTTCTAATACATGACTGTGTATCCAGACACGAGGGGAACCAGATTATTAAGTTTGCAGACAACACCACGGTGGTGGGACTTATTCAGAGGGATGAGGAATCAATGTACAGGGAAGAAGTGAGAGACCTGGAGGGCTGATGCAGGGAAAACAATCTGGTGCTCAACGTGGGCAAAACGAAGGAGATAATTATTGCCGGAAGTCGATAATCATCCTCAGAGGAAGTCGATAACCATCCTCAGAGTGCAGATCTCGCAGGACCTGACCTGGAGCAAGAATTCTTTGGGGATCAGGAAGCGGGCCCAGCAGAGACTGCACTTCTTGAGGAAACTCAAACAGGCCTCTCTCCCCATTTGCATCCTCAGGACCTTCTGCAGAGGTGTGATGGAGAGTGTTCTGACGTACTGCATTGCTACATGGTACTCCAGCTGCAGTATGTCAGACAAAAAAGCCCTGCAGAGGATATTTAAGGGAGCTGAGAGGGTAATTGGAGTCTCCCTCCCCTCTGTCCAAGAACTTTTTCAGAACCGTTGTAGGAGCAGGGCACTGAACATTGTCAAGGACTGTTCTCACCCTCTGCATAAACACTTTGAACTTCTGCCATCTGGCAAACGATTTCGGAGCATCAGAGGCAGAACCACCAGACTGATTAACAGCTTCCTTCCACAAGCTGTTAGGATGCTGAACAGTTGATCCAGAATCTCTTGTATACACTACTGCACCTACGGACATTATGTACATTATTTGTTTATTATAGTTAGTTAGTTTTTCAAGTAAGTCTCAGGGATGCGTAAATGGATATGGTGGGGTGGGGGGTGAAGATATGTGTGAGTGTGTCTTAAATCATATTCTTCTACTTATATGGATGCCGAGAGAAACGCAATTTCATCTTGCCTGCACTACTGTTGTATGTACAGCAATATGACAATAAAGGTTGATTTGATTTGATTTGAATTAAGATAAGATAAGATAAGATAAGCCTTTATTAGTCCCACAATGGGGAAATTCCAGGATTGCAACAGCACAGGGATAGCAACACTCAGAGCAATAATTAAGAAGATACGGAAGATATAAATAAGAGCAGTGGATATATATACATACACATCAATATATAAATATATATACAAAGTGCGGAGCATTGTAGCGAGATGGAATAAACAGCATAACCGTCTACTTAGTTATCCTACATAGTATGAATATGTACCCATAAATAATGTCACCCTCCGTAGCGACCGATACTGTCCTAGTTGTATATACTGGAGGGGACCATTGTGTAAGTCTATTGCGTCTTTTGCATTCAGTACTATTAGGTCGTCACGTTTTTTTGCTATCTCTGCAAGCAGCCCTGCTTAGGTTATACAGTCTGACTGCCGTAGGTAGGAAGGACCTGCGAAACCTCTCGGTTGCACACCTAGGATGATGTAGTCTGCTGCTAAATGAGCTCCTCAGTGCGTTCAGTATGTCCTGCATAGGGTGGGACTCAGGCTCCAGCAGAGATGACAGTTTAGGCACCATCCTTCTCTCTCCTATCTCCTCCACTGGGTCAGGGCGCTGCCCCAGGACAGAGCTAGCTTTCTTGATGAGTTTGCTCAGTTTCTTCCTATCGGCCGCTGTAATGCCACTGCCCCAGCAGACCATTCCAAAAGTGATGGCTGATGCCACCACCGTGTCGTAGAATGTCTTCAGCCGCGCCCCTTGTACACCAAAAGACCTGAGTCTCCTCAGTAGGAACAGCCTGCGCTGTCCCTTCTTGTAGAGTGCGTCGGTATTGTGTGACCAGTCTAGTTTATTGTTCAGATGAACACCCAGGTACTTGTAGGATGTCACCATCTCGATGTCTCTTCCCTGTATGTTTACTGGTGCTGTGAGGGGTTGTCCTTGCCTGCGGCAGTCCACCACCAGCTCCTTAGTGTTCCTCGCGTTGATCTGGAGGCAGTTCCTATGGCACCAGTCCACGAAGTCCTGGATAAGTCCTCTGTACTCAGCTTCATCTCCGTTGGAGATGAGGCCGACGATTGCAGAGTCGTCAGAAAACTTCTGTAGATGGCAGTGTGTTGTGTTGTGTGAGAAGTCCGCAGTATAAAGAGTAAACAGGAAGGGAGCCAAAACCGTTCCCTGGGGGGCCCCGGTGCTACCGATGATCGTGTCGGACACACAGTCCCGGTTCTCACAAACTGTGGCCGGTTAGTGAGGTAGTCCAGGATCCATGATGACAGGTGCTGGTCCACCCCTGCGCACAGCAGCTTGTCCTTCAGGATCATCGGTTGGATGGTGTTGAAAGCACTGGAGAAGTCAAAGAACATGATCCTCACCGCATTCCCGGGCTTCTCCAGGTGGGACAGAGAACGGTGAAGGAGGAAGATCACTGCATTCTCCACTCTAATGCCATGCTGGTAGGCGAACTGGAGTGGATCCATCGCTGGTCCCACCAGGGGGCGGAGGTGAGCAAGGAGCAGTCTTTCCAGGGTCTTCATCATGTGGGACGTTAGGGCCACTGGTCTGTAGCTGTTCAGGTTTTTGGGGTGGGAGGTCTTTGGTACAGGTACCACACAAGATGTTTTCCACAACTGTGGTACCCTCCCCAGCTTCAGGCTCAGGTTGAAGGTGAGCTCCACAATCCCACACAGCTGATCTGCACAGGACTTGAGGAGCTTTGCGCTGATGCCGTCCGGTCCCGACGCCTTCCTCGCCTTGATCTTTCTCAGCTCCGTCCTCACCTGGGTCTTAGTGAGGGTCATGTTGGGGGGCTGTGTGTTGGGAGTGGGGGGATGTTGGTGGAGTGGGGTGTGGGCAGCAGGACTCGATGTCTTTAGAGGCAGCAGTGGTTGTTGCGCAGTTGGGGGGGAGGGCGGTTGGTCAAACCTATTAAAAAACAGGTTCAGATTGTTCGCCCACTCCCTGCCCCCCATGGCCTGGGAGGAGGTATTCTGGAGCCCAGAGATGGTTTTGAGGTTTCTCCAGACCCCACCGATGTCGCTCTGTTGCAGCTTGTCCTCCATCTTTTTCCTGAAGCTGTCCTTGCCTTCTCTGATCTTCCTCCTCAGCTCCCTCTGTACGGACTTCAGCATCTCCCTGTTCCCTGACCTGAAGATCCTCTTCTTCTGTCTCAGAAGTGTTTTTATCTCAGGGTTGATCCAGGGTTTGTTGTTCGAGCAACACCGTATGGTCTTGGTGGGTACGGTGTTGTCCACACAGAAGCTGATGTAGTCATCGACGTCCTCACCATGTGGATCGCAGAGCTGCTCCCAGGCAGTGGTTTCAAAGCAGTCCTTTAGAGCGTCCATTGCCTCCTCAGACCATAACTTCACTGTGCGCATGATCGGAGGTTGTCTGTGCACTAGGGGTTTGTACACCGGCAGGAGTACAGGAGAATTTACCGGCAGGAGAATTTAATTAAAAAATTCATCATTTCCACTAACTAGAGGACATTCAGAGAGCGCATACCTCTGCCAAGGTCTGGCTGGCTTGCTTTAATTCATCATCATTCGTTTTTATTTTGACAAGACACAATTAGTCCCTCAGTCGGGGTGGGTCCTCTTACAGTTGAAGCTGAGTTGTTTTGTTTTATGCTGAATGCCCTTCCTGACGCAACCCTGCCCATTTTACCCAGGCTTGGGACCAACGCAGGGAGTACACTTGACTTGTGCACTCACTGTGGCTGGGTAACCAGCATTTCCCTCCTCTGTTTCATTATTGCTGAGCACCAAGCTGGACAGCAGGAAGTTCCACTTTTACATGGTCTTTGGCATAACCTGGCCGGGATTTGAACCCCGGCCTCCCGGTTATGGGGCGGATGCTCTACCTCTAGGCCAGAATTATACAAAAACTACCGGACAAAGTTTGATGAAATTTTCACCACAGGTGGCCCTTGGGCTACAGATGAATCCATTAGATTTTGGAGGTGATCCGGATCAGAATGTGGATTCTGGATCACTTTTTCACTTTCTTCAGTATTGTGCGATAGGGTCTTGGTGGAAGTACGCGTTCTTGGATCACCTCCAAAATCCTTGGCACAAGGGCCACACCTGTTGAAAATTCAATCAAATCCATCCAGTTCAGTCATCACGTATGGAGTGGTCTGCTGGGGCAGCAGCATCACGGCAGCCGACAGGGACTGAACAGGCTGATCATAAAAGCCAGCTCTGTTCTGGGGTGCCACCTCGACCCATTGGAGGAGATAGAAGAGAGGAGGATGGTGGCTAAGCTGTCATCTCTGCAGGAGTCCAAGTCCCACCCCATGCAGGACACGCTGAAGTTTTAGATTTAGATTCAACTTTATTGTCATTACACATGTATGAATACAAGGTCACGAAACACAGTTTAGCATCCAATCAGAAGTGCAAAGGACAGCAGTGCAGTATAAACGGTAATTAACAGTATGTGCAATTTAAGCAAATATATGCAAATATGACTTCCGGTTATGGCGGCCACCTAGAAGGACACGTATCACTCTGCTCTGCTCCTGGAAATAAAGATTCGGCAAATAACTCTCTCATTTGGAACAGAACTTTTCCCAGCGTTTGGGTGAGGATATGCCGGTGAAGACTAAGGCTGGGAAATCAGGAGGGGGAAAAATTGAATCGCCGAAGCAGTCCAAATTAACGGACTTTAAAGTTTGTGGCGCAGTAGAAAAAGCTGCGGATATGGCGGATGAAACTAGCGGTGGTGCGGTAACTGCTGCTGCTGACGATGGCGGCACAGGTGCAGTGCTGGCTGCCATTAGCTCAATGAGAGCAGACTTTTCCGCTAAACTTGATGGGATTATGGCAGCGTTGGATGCAATGAGAAAGGAGTTGGGTGACTGCGTGGAGCCAGTGACGCAGGCGGAGCTTCGTGTTTCAAGTGCGGAGGATGAAATCAGCGGACTTCAAATAAAGGTGCGCACTTTGGAAAAAAAAAATAAAGATCTGGAAAATAGCGTTCTGGACTTGGAATCCCGGTCCAGACGGAACAACCTGAGGCTGGTGGGTTTACCGGAGGGAGCCGAAGGTCGTGATTCATGCTCCTTTTTGGAGGGGTGGATCCCGGAGGCGCTGAACAACGCGGAGCTAAAATCATCAGTCGTCTTGGAAAGCTCCCACCGAATTGGCCCACCGAGAGGTAACAAGGCAGCACCGAGGACGTTAATTATGAAGTTTCTCAGCTACAGAGACAGGATGACGATCTCCAACGCGGTGCGGGCCAAAGGAGAAATTAAATACCAAGATCAGCAGGTGCGGTTCTACCCAGATTTGGCCTCAGGAATCCAACAATTAAGGAAGCAGTTTGACCCCATCCGCAAAGAACTGCGCAACCTTGAGATTCGTCATGGAGTGATTCACCCTGCAAGACTTCTGGTCACATATGAGGGCAGAACACACATCTTCAAGACCCCCGAGGAGGCGCAGGAGCTCATCAAGAAGATCCAGGAAGAGACTGGTGGGAGCTAAGCATGAACAGAATATAGGGTAGAATATTTGAGCATTTAACTGATTAGAAGCATATAACAAGATTACAAAATATAGATTGTATTACATATTAAAAAAAAAAAGTACAAAATTGCTAAAAAATTTTGGAGTTAAATTGGAAAATTACAGAAGAGAGTTAATGTTACGTTATTAAAAGCAGTAGAGTTAGGGTGATTGGGAGGATGAAGAAGGAGTGGCTTTGGCTGATCCTCGTGGGTGTGGAACGGTCGATGGCTATATCGGGAGACGGAATTTTTCTTTTGTTTTTGGGGGGATTACCACAAATGTGGGAAGGGGGAATTTGTTTGTGTGTAGTTTGTAGGGTGAATGTTCAACCACTCATTTTTTTGCTTTTCTGTTTGAGCATGTTTACACTGCAAGGTAATCCCAAACTCCCTATTGATTATAAATCAAAGCGTTAATCTTAATTTAACTTCATGGAATTGCAGAGGTCTACAAAATTTAAAAAAACTTAAATAAGTTATGAATAAAATAAAAGACATGGGTTCAAAAATTGTGTTTTTACAAGAAACTCATCTAATAGAGCAAGATGTAAAAAGAATTAGGAGTAGATGGCAAGGAAATGTTTTCACCTCATCATTTTCATCCCGAGCCAGGGGAGTTATGACTCTCATACATAAATCAGTCCCATTTCAAGTGAAAAATGTAATTGGAGACAAATTTGGAAGATATGTAATCATTCAAGGATCTTTGCTATTAGAAAACATAAATTTGGTGAACTTATATGGTCCCAATATAGATGATCAAAAGTTCTTTGCTAATTTATTTCTTATCTTATCATCACTTACAGGGCAACATATAATAGCAGGGGATTTTAATTGTACATTGAATCCCAGTATAGATAGATCAACAGGACTGGACTGTACGCACAATGGATGTAGGATGACCATTAATCATTTTATGAAAGAATTGAAATTGATAGATATATGGAGAGAAATGAAACCACAAGTTAAAGCATGCTCTTGTTATTCCAATACCTACAAGACATTCTCACGTATAGATTATTTTTTGATCTCCACAGAATTAAGGTCCAAGATTCAAAACTGTTTTTATGATAACATCGTGATCTCTGATCATGCACCCTGCTGTCTAATATATGTAGATAAGAAATTGACAAAGGAACCAGGTAGATGGCAATTTCAGCATAAATGGCTTCAGGATGAGGAATTTGTTAAGTATATAGAAAAACAGATAGATGAGTTCTTTGATATCAATACTACACAAACATCAGCATGTGTAAAGTGGGAGGCTTTCAAAGCTTTTATTAGGGGACATATTATTAGTTATACAGGTTCAAAATCTAAGAAGACTCGAGAGGAGAGAGTCCAATTGGAACATAAAATAAAAATTCTTCAAGAAAGAGTATATGCAGGAAGAGATCCAAGGTTGGAGAACGAATTACTGATTTTGAGAGCTGAATTGTCACCATGGGTTGAGATGCCGTCTCGGCACTCAGCCCATGTTTTCCCTCATCCCTGCTTCCCATTGAGCAGCGTCTCAGCTGGCCCCCAGCTGGCAGCATTATGGACGGCTGGGGCCAATTAGTCTTCATCAGCTGGGGCGCTGCCAATGAGGATAAATAGGAGCAGCCTCGATGACTCGGGGCTGCGACATAAACACATTGCTAAGCTGAAGCCCCTTCGTCTGGTGTCAGCTTATACTCCTCTTGCAGCATTCCTGTGTTTGTATCCCGCTGTGAGTATGTACGTCTTGTTACCCCCACGTCCGGTACGAGCTGCTTACCTCTGCGCTGTGCAACCTGTGAGTGTACGTCTGCATGAGTATCTGTGCTCTCCTCATCCCTTCCCCTTTACCCTGAATAAAATATCACGACTCACTGGCTTGCCCCTGGCTCTGATTGCCCGGCTCCCTAGAGCCGGATATGACATGAATATGACAAAAAATCAGCGAATAGAGCTGCCTCGAGTCTTCTAAGATTGAAACAATCTTTTTATGAACAAGGTGAAAAATCAGGAAAGTTATTGGCATGGCAGATTAAACAATTAGAATCTAAAACACCAATTACCAGTATTATAAGTAACGGACAGGTAGTTATAGATCCTTTAGAAATTAATAGAGCCTTTAGAGATTACTATGAAAAATTATGACACCAAAAATGAATCTGACTTAACAAAACTACATGGGTTTTTGAACGAACTATTTATACCGTGTATTCCAAATGAAAATAGGGAGATACTGGAGTCTAAAATTAGTCAAGAAGAAGTTGGACTAGCCATTGATAATATGAAATCAGGAAAAAGTGCAGGACCAGATGGTCTTCCAGTTGACCTTTATAAAAAATTTAAGAATAAATTAACAAAACCTTTTTTGGAAATGGTTTTAGAAGCATTTCAAAATAGTAATTTACCATCATATATGAATAATGCCTTAATTATACTGTTGCCAAAACCAGGTAAGCCCTCTAATAAATGTGAAAATATGAGACCAATAAGCCTATTAAATGCCGACCTTAAGATAATCTGTAAAATTTTAGCAAGACGAATACAAGAAATTTTACCAAATATTATTAATTGAGATCAGAATGGCTTTATAAAGGGAAGACGAGGCTTCCATAATGTAAGAAGACTATTTAATATTATTTATTCTAATAAAGAAGCCCCGGATACAGCCCTCTTATCACTGGATGCCGAAAAAGCCTTTGATAGAGTTGAATGGCCCTTTCTTTTTGAAGTCTTACAAAGGTTTGGACTTGGAAATAATTTCATAAAATGGGTTCAGATAATATATAATAATGCTACTGCAGAAATCCTAACATAACAATATTTCAAAATCAATAAAAATCAATAGAGGATGTCGACAAGGCTGTCCACTTTCACCTTTACTGTTTACTATGGCAATTGAACCTTTAGCGATGGCGATACGTCTACAGTCACAAATATATGGAATTAAAGTTGGACCAACAGAACATAAAATCTCCCTGTATGCCGATGACATAATTTTGTTTATGTCGAATCTTAAAAAATCAATTCCGACCTTGTTGAATTTAATAAAGAATTTTGGGGAAATATCAGGATATAAAATAAATAAAACTAAATCTTCAATATTAATGCTAAATGAGACCCAGAGAAATTACCCAGCCCCTGAGGCAAATCAATTCAATGTTGTAAATCAGTTTAAATATTTAGGAATCCAAATTATGCCTAAGCTAGAATCAGTCGCCAGTGTCAATTATGAAGCCTTAATGACAGATATTGATGAGTTACTTCAGAGATGGATGTCACTACCAATGTCGATGATCGGGAGAATTAATATACTTAAAAGTAATATCTTACCTAAAATACTTTATTTATTTCAATACATTCCCTTACCACCACCTTTAGATTTATTCTCAAGAATTAAAAAAAAGTTAGTGGAATTTATATGGAACAACAGGAGGGCTAGATTACGTCTGTCTTTATTATATTTACCATTTGATCGTGGAGGTCTGAAATGTCCAAATTTTATGTTGTATTATTGGTCGGCACAACTGAGGTCTATGACATATTATTTTTCATCAAATGATCTCCCTCACTGGACTGAAATCGAATCATACAATTTACCTTTACCTCTTCCCATATTCATATACTCAGATTCGGCAAAAAAATTACAAAAACAAGTTAAAAATCCATTTGTAAAGCATATGATCAAAATATGGTGTGAAGCTAAAAACTATTTAAAAGAACCACAGTTATTGTCACAATTTAGTCCAATATGGGGTAATCAATATTTTAAACCAGGGAGAGCGGACGCTGTATTTAAAGTATGGAATTTAAAAGGGATACAAAAGATTCAGGATTTATATTTGCCATGTGCAGACAACATAATGTCTTTTGAAGAGCTGAGGATCAAATTTAATCTCAATAGAACACATTTTTTTAAATATCTTCAACTTAGAAACTTTATTCGATCAAATCAAAATAAAGCTCTCACTCGACCTATTTATTCATCCTTGGAAAAAATGATGATGAAAGATAGTAAAAGAAAGGGTATTATTTCAGAGTTTTATAACTCATTGACACTATCTTCAAGTGAAAATTCACTGAAAAGATTAAACTACTGGAAAGAAGATCTGCAAACTGAAATTTCAGAGGAACAATGGGAATTGGCTTGTACAGAAGCTCAAACCAAATCAATAAATGTACGCCTTAAATTGATACATTTCAAATGGTTAATGCGGATGTATGTTACACCGGAGGAGTTAAATAGATATAACAAAAATATACCAGATACATGCACAAAGTGCATGGAAAGTAAAGGAACTCTATTTCATTGTGTATGGGAATGTAGATTAATAAGAATGTTTTGGGAAGAGGTGAGGGTAACAATTGAAAAAATAATCTCAAAACAAATCATATTGAATCCTAAACTGTTTTTGTTGGGTCTGTACCCAGAAAAGCATAATTTTAATAAAAGTGAAAGAACATTCATAGACCTCAGTTTGCTTAATGCCAAAAAATGTATTGCACTATTATGGAAAAAGACTCATAGACCAGATGTGACTCAGTGGTTAAGACAGATATTAACAAACCTTCCATTAGAAAGAATAACATATATACTGAAATCAAAGGAAATTGTGTTTGAGAATATATGGAGACCTTTTATTGATTATGTAAAAAATTTAAACATAACTCTTGAAGAAGAAGGTGAATGATGTGTGTGGACCTTGTAAATTCCAAACTGGTGAACATAATATGTATACTTATGTGTTGGATTGTCTAGACTAAACAGAGGAGCATTGTTGAAGATTTGACTTTGTTGGTGGTTGTTGGTGTTTTTTAGTGCATTTTTTTTTTTTTGTAGTACTTTAGTGTTAGTGTTTGATTGTTTGTATCATGTTTGTTTAAAAAAAAAAAGGTTCAATAAAGATATTGTGGAAAAAAAAATATATGCAAATATATGCAGCAGTGCAGAAAGTTAAGAGTACTGTTATGTGCAAATAATGTGCAATAAGTTAGATGTAGTTATGTAGTTATGCAGTTATGTACAGGTGAGGATGGTAAGAGATGAATGCACTGAGGAGCTCATTTAGTCAAAGTCAACTTTATTGTCAATTCTTCCATATGTACAGCACATACAGAGAATTGAAATCATGTTACTCTGACACATGGTTCAGCAAGGTAAACACTAAGTAGGAAATATGAATATAAAGAAAACTGGACACAGTGCAGGCACCGTACCACACGGGGGATGCAGCTGGTCAGGATGCTCTCAATGGTGCCTCTGTAGAAGGTAAACATGATGGTCTCTTCTCAGTTTGCAGAGGAAGTAGAGATGCTGACAAGCATTCTTGGCCAGTGATACAGTGTTGTTGGTCCAACACTATCACTGTATTTAGTGGTAGGCTGTGCCATCCTAAGTACTCGAGGGAGAGGTTCCACAGATCCTTCCTATCTGCTCTTGTCATACTTGTATAATCTAGTCTGTGCTGTTCATAGAGACTGTACATAACACCACTACTTTGCACAATAGGGATTGTTCCCTTCCAATACACTACTAATACAATGAAAGCACCAAGGTACTGATACCTTGGTGCCTATGGCATGGTAGCATGGGGGGCTGTAAAAAAGTCACACTGCCACTTCTAGTGCGCGGGAATAGTTATTACAATACCTTTTTTTCGCAGCTGCACTGATAATAATAATAATAATAATAATAATAATAATAATAATAATAATAATAATAATAATAATAATACATCAGTCTTATATAGCGCTTTTCTAAATACTCAAAGACGCTTTACAAAGCAGCATAGGGACAAACATACAGAGAACGAGTAAACAGACAAGGTAGGTACACATAGGTTGATGGTAAAGGTGAGTTAAATTTGTGTTTATTTTGAAAACAAGGTCTTATCTGAAAAATTGTGCGAAATTAAAAGTCAAGAAAATATGGCAATAGAATGATACAAGCCTTTAGCTCCAGTTGATTTTGAGCAAGTGAGCTGAAAAGCTGTTAACAGACAGACAGACACATGGAGTGATTACCATATGCCTTCCTTGCCTTTGCACCAAGGCATAAAAATACAGAAGCACAAGAATAAAATTAGGAGCACAAAGAAAAATGCTGGAGTAACAGATTTTATTAATTGAATGCATGTATAGCTACACAATGGTGTGCAATAGCAGGTAAACATATCAAAATTTCCAAAAGTAAAAGCATAATTATGAATATTAAATCAGAACGTTTGGAATGTTTCACACTTATGTAATGAATATTGAGAGTTTATTAAATAATTAGCAAAAAACTAAGTTTTTCCAAACATTAATGTATTGAAATACAGTAGGAGTTTCTGGTCTAAACAGTAAAGTTGTAATATAGTTATTTAACTTCCAGCCTGTTCTCTTCACAGCTGCTCTGACTGCCGACCCTCAGGTTCACAAAGAGGAAAGAAAACCAGCAGAAAAATGTGATTATTGTTATAGATGTGATATAAAAAATACAGATGTCATGTTTCTCCTCAGCTAAATAAATTGCTTGGTGTAGTGAGTGAATCATTTTAAAGTGAGTTAATGAAGCATGACACACTGTGGTGTTTTTATATGACTGACAGTATTAACACTGAAAAATTGTGTCATAAACCCTCTGTGCGCTCTTCCATTTGTGCACTGAGGAGAGAAGGAGAAATGAGGATTTAAACGCTGGGGTTACCATACACACATTTATTGACACAGTCCACAGAAGAAACTATACAAAATGGTGGAGCAGCTCGGGCTAAGGAAAGAGTCAAACTGTAATGCTAGGCTGTGCAGGGGAAAGCGTAGCAGTTGTGCCGCAAAGGGAAATTCTACCAGCATAGTGACGCAACTGCACAGAGAAATGCTACAATTACTTACAGCCTAGCGATCCTGACCCAAGGAGTCAATTCTTCTGGCGGCCGGCCAATGTTGCTCAGCCACCAAGACTGAAGGGGTGAAGCAGGAGGTGGCCTGCACACTGGAAGGCTGACTGATGAGTACCTGGACCGGAGAGAGGGAACCTCTATGGTGTCCTTCGGGTGGTCCGCGGTGGCACCTGTGGTGGCCCCTGACCCGGCCGGCTCTACTGCACCCACGATGGACTCCAGCAGGAGCCTAACTGCGCCCACGGTGGTCCCTGACCAGGCCGGCTCCACTGCACCCACGATGGGCTCCAGTGGGAGCCTAACTGCATCCATGGTGACCTCCGGCTGAGGCTCTGTCACGTCCACAGTGACCTCCGGCTGAGGCTCTGCTGCGTCCATGGTGACCTCGGGCTGAGGCTCTGCAGTGTCCATGGTGGCCCCTGACCAGGCCAGCTATGCTGCACCCACGGTGGACTCCAGTGGGAGCCTAGCTGCGTGCACGGTGGCCTCCGGCTGAGGCTCAGCTGCACCTGCAGCAGCCTCTGGCTGAGGCTCAGCTGCACCCGTGGTGGACCCTGACCCAGAGCATGGTGTCCATGATGGGTCTGGGCAGGAGTGCAGCACCCGCGTTGGGCTAATCCTGGGATGCAGCCCCCTCGAGGGTCCAAAGCCAGCTTGCTGGACCCAGGGCGATGCGGCCTGTGGAAGAGACCACACAACGACCTCAGACCTCCAGGGAGCTGGACTCGCAACGTCATCAGGCGGTGAGGCCGGCTCCATGAGGACCCCTGGAGATGGTGGTTCTTCTCCGGTGACCCTAGAAAGTGGCTCAGAAGCGGGAGAAGAAACAGGGTCCTTAGGGTCGCTGACAGTGGCGGAGCCCAGCGAGGGAAGTTCAGTCGCAGCTGTGCGCTGCGCCTGACTATCCCCACCTAGAGCCAGGCAAGATCTCTCCAACACTGTGATCAGAAAAACCAGAGAGAGTACTTGCCCGAGCTCATGCTCCACCACAGTCCAGGACTCCGTCGATCCTGGTGATGACTCCTTGGGCCCGGCCTTCAGGAGGACCAGCTCAGGCTTCCAGTCCGCCGCAAACGGCTCAGCAGCTGGCAAGATGGTGTTGGCAGTCCTGTTGTCCACCTGCAGCAGCTCCAATGCTGGGGATTCCTCCGGCGAGGCTGCAGGGGGACCTCTCCGTGCTGGCTCTGGGCAGGAATCCTCCAAAGCCACTGGCACCTCCACCGTCTGTTGGCCCTGACCCTGGGCCGACAGGTCCTCGGGGTGAATTAGAGGAGTCTGATCATTGATGGAGCAGCTGTGGAGAGGATGAACAGCACAAAGTTCTTGGGGGTGCACATCTCTGAGAGTCTCTCCTGGTCTAACAACACCACATCACTGGCCAAGAAGGCTCAAACTCACCTCTATTTCTTCCGCAAACTGAGGAGAGCATGAGTCCCATCCCCATCATGTGCCCACTCTACCGGGGTACCATTGAGATCATCCTCACCAGCTGCATCACAGTGTGGTATGGAAGCTGCACCGCCTCCTGCCGGAAGACGCTACAACGTACCGTGAAAGCTGCCAGCAAGATCATCAGTGCCCCTCTGTTCCCCCTCTCGGGCACATGCCTCACCCGCAGAGCCATCAACATCGCAGGTAATACCTCCCACCCCTCACACTCCCTCTTCAGCCCTCTGCCCTTGGGAAAAAGGTACCGGAGCCTCCCGGCCCGCTCCACAAGACCACTAAACAGCTTTTTTCACCAGGCCATCAGCACCCTGAACTCTGCCCACTCCCCCTTCCCTCGGACCATAACACACTCACTCACACAATAACTACCTCAGCTGTTTGCACAGAAAGACTTGGCACACCAACACTAAAACATCTGCTGCTGTATGTACGTATCTGCACCTTACGGCAACCATTTGTACAAATCCCATGCCTGCTGCTGTCTGTTACTGAAATACTGATCATGTGCAGTCCAATCTGTCACTGTTTGCACCTACACTACTACATCGAACTTGCAATTACAGGTATTACGGCTCTACTTTTTCTGTACATAGGATTGCTGGGTTTTATCTTTTATATTTATTTGCATTACGGATAGCATTACTGTACATAGACTGCTGTTGTTGTTTTTCATCTTATTCTTTCTTTTCTTATATATTGCACACACCATGAAGAGAGAGAAACATTTCAATTCTCTTGTATGTCCTGTATGTATAGAATCATGTTCTTGTAGTAATAATTGATAATAAACTGTGTTGGAAGTCACATATTAATTATATTAAAGATAAAATATCTAAATCAATTGCAATACTACACAGAGTGAAATATTTGCTGAATCAACCCACACTATATACTTTGTATCATTCATTAATACTCCCATACATGACATATTGTACTAAAGTATGGGGAAATACATATAAAACAAACATATATCCAGTCTTTATGCTTCAGAAGAGAGCTATTAGAATAATAAACAAAGCTGCTTACAGGGAACCAACAAACCCACTTTTTCTTAAATTAAAAGCTCTCAAGTTGAAAGATCTGGTTGACTTTAAAACTGCAGTAATAATGTTTAAAGTGAAGAATCTATCACTGCCCGCAAATATCCAAAAGTTGTTCCAAATAAGGGAGAAACAATATCATTTCAGAGGAACATGTATATTTCAAAAACTTCAGTGAGAACTACCACCAAGCAACACTGTTTCAGTGCAAGGAGTCAGATTATGGAACGATTTTGGACCTGAATTAAAATCATGAACGACGCTTGGACAATTTAAACAAAAACTAAAGAAAGAAATACTCCAAACATATATACAAGATGACATGTAAAATCACATAAGGATTGTCATATCCAGTCTGTGTTGTGTTGTAACTTAGTTTTTTTTGTCACATTTTGTCTTAGCTTTGTTCTGAATTGTAATCGCTCTTGTTTTGTTTTTCTTTTGAATTCTTGGCTGGAATATGGGTGGGCAATATAAGCTGCAGCTTCAGCCATCACCCATTTCGAATAACTTATGTTGAACTGTATAATCAGAGGAGTTATTGTCTAATTTGACCTTGTTGGATTTTCTTCCCCCCTTTGTTATATTATTCTGTTTCTTTTTTTTTTTTTCCACAATATCTTTATTGAACCTTTTTTTTTTTTTTAACAAACATGATACAAACAATCAAACACTAACACTAAAGTACTACAAAAAAAAAAAAAATGCACTAAAAACACCAACAACCACCAACAAAATCAAATCTTCAACAATGCTCCTCTGTTTAGTCTAGACAATCCAATACATAAGTATACATATTATGTTCACCAGTTTGGAATTTACAAGGTCCACACACATCATTCACCTTCTTCTTCAAGAGTTATGTTTAAATTTTTTACATAATCAATAAAAGGTCTCCATATATTCTCAAACACAATTTCCTTTGATTTTAGTATATATGTTATTCTTTCTAATGGAAGGTTTGTTAACATCTGTCTTAACCACTGAGTCACATCTGGTCTATGAGTCTTTTTCCATAATAGTGCAATACATTTTTTGGCATTAAGCAAACTGAGGTCTATGAATGTTCTTTCACTTTTATTAAAATTATGCTTTTCTGGGTACAGACCCAACAAAAACAGTTTAGGATTCAATATGATTTGTTTTGAGATTATTTTTTCAATTGTTACCCTCACCTCTTCCCAAAACATTCTTATTAATCTACATTCCCATAAACAATGAAATAGGGTTCCTTTACTTTCCATGCATTTTGTGCATGTATCTGGTATATTTTTGTTATATCTATTTAACTCCTCCGGTGTAACATACATCCGCATTAACCATTTGAAATGTATCAATTTAAGGCGTGCATTTATTGATTTGGTTTGAGCTTCTGTACAAGCCAATTCCCATTGTACCTCTGAAATTTCAGTTTGCAGATCTTCTTTCCAGTAGTTTAATCTTTTCAGTGAATTTTCACTTGAAGATAGTGTCAATGAGTTATAAAACTCTGAAATAATACCCTTTCTTTTACTATCTTTCATCATCATTTTTTCCAAGGATGAATAAATAGGTCGAGTGAGAGCTTTATTTTGATTTGATCGAATAAAGTTTCTAAGTTGAAGATATTTAAAAAAATGTGTTCTATTGAGATTAAATTTGATCCTCAGCTCTTCAAAAGACATTATGTTGTCTGCACATGGCAAATATAAATCCTGAATCTTTTGTATCCCTTTTAAATTCCATACTTTAAATACAGCGTCCGCTCTCCCTGGTTTAAAATATTGATTACCCCATATTGGACTAAATTGTGACAATAACTGTGGTTCTTTAAATAGTTTTTAGCTTCACACCATATTTTGATCATATGCTTTACAAATGGATTTTTAACTTGTTTTTGTAATTTTTTTGCCGAATCTGAGTATATGAATATGGGAAGAGGTAAAGGTAAATTGTATGATTCCATTTCAGTCCAGTGAGGGAGATCATTTGATGAAAAATAATATGTCATAGACCTCAGTTGTGCCGACCAATAATACAACATAAAATTTGGACATTTCAGACCTCCACGATCAAATGGTAAATATAATAAAGACAAACGTAATCTAGCCCTCCTGTTGTTCCATATAAATTCCACTAACTTTTTTTTTATTCTTGAGAATAGATCTAAAGGTGGTGATAAGGGAATGTATTGAAATAAATAAAGTATTTTAGGTAAAATATTACTTTTAAGTATATTGATTCTCCCGATCATCGACATTGGTAGTGACATCCATCTCTGAGTTAACTCACTGATATCTGACATTAAGGCTTCATAGTTGACACTGGCGACTGATTCTAGCTTAGGCATAATTTGGATTCCTAAATATTTAAACTGATTTACAACATTGAATTGATTTACCTCAGGGGCTGGGTAATTTCTCTGGGTCTCATTTAGCATTAATATTGAAGATTTAGTTTTATTTATTTTATATCCTGATATTTCCCCAAAATTCTTTATTAAATTCAACAAGGTTGGAATTGATTTTTTTAGATTCGACATAAACAAAATTATATCATCGGCGTACAGGGAGATTTTATGTTCTGTTGGTCCAACTTTAATTCCATATATTTGTGAATGTAAACGTATCGCTATCGCTAAAGGTTCAATTGCCATAGTAAACAGTAAAGGTGAAAGTGGACAGCCTTGTCGACATCCTCTATTGATTTTTATTGGTTTTGAAATATTGTTATTTGTTAGGATTTCTGCTGTAGCATTATTGTATATTATTTGAACCCATTTTATGAAATTATTTCCAAGTCCAAACCTTTGTAGGACTTCAAAAAGAAAGGGCCATTCAACTCTATCAAAGGCCTTTTCGGCGTCCAATGATAGGAGAGCTGTATCCGGTGCTTCTTTATTAAAATAAATAATATTAAATAGTCTTCTTACATTATGGAAGCCTTGTCTACCCTTTATAAAGCCATTCTGATCTCGATTAATAATATTTGGTAAAATTTCTTGTATTCGTCTTGCTAAAATTTTACAGATTATCTTAAGGTCGACGTTTAATAGGCTTATTGGTCTCATATTTTCACATTTATTAGAGGGCTTACCTGGTTTTGGCAGCAGTATAATTAAGGCATTATTTATGTATGATGGTAAATTATTATTTTGAAATGCTTCTAAAACCATTTCCAAAAAAGGTTTTATTAATTTATTCTTAAATTTTTTATAAAGGTCAACTGGAAGACCATCTGGTCCTGCACTTTTTCCTGATTTCATATTATCAATGGCTAGCCCAACTTCTTCTTGACTAATTTTAGACTCCAATATCTCCCTGTTTTCATTTGGAATACACGGTATAGATAGTTCGTTCAAAAACCCATTTAGTTTTGTTAAATCAGGTTCATTTTTGGTATCATATAATTTTTCATAGTAATCTCTAAAGGCTCTATTAATTTCTAAAGGATCTATAACTACCTGTCCGTTACTTATAATACTGGTAATTGGTGTTTTAATTTCCAATTGTTTAATCTGCCATGCTAATAATTTTCCTGATTTTTCACCTTGTTCATAAAAAGATTGTTTCAATCTTAGAAGACTCGAGGCAGCTCTATTCGCTGATTTTTTGTCGTATTCAGCTCTCAAAATCAGTAATTCATTCTCCAACCTTGGGTCACTTCCTGCATACACTTTTTCCTGAAGATTTTTTATTTTATGTTCCAATTTAGCTCTCTCCTCTCGAGTCTTCTTAGATTTTGATCCTGTATAACTAATAATATGTCCCCTAATAAAAGCTTTGAAAGCCTCCCACTTTACACATGCTGATGTTTGTGTAGTATTGATGTCAAAGAACTCGTCTATCTGTTTTTCTATATACTTGACAAATTCCTCATCCTGAAGCCATTTATGCTGAAATTGCCATCTACCTGATTCCTTTGTCAATTTTTTATCTACATATATTAGACAACAGGGTGCATGATCAGAGATCACGATGTTATCATAAAAGCAGTTTTGAATCTTGGACCTTAATTCTGTGGAAATCAAAAAATAATCAATACGTGAGAATGTCTTGTAGGTACTGGAATAACAAGAATAGGCTTTAACTTGTGGTTTCATTTCTCTCCATATATCTAACAATCTCAATTCTTTCATAAAATGATTAATAGTCATCCTACATCCAATGTGCGTACAATCCAGTCCTGTTGATCTATCCACACCTGGATTCAATGTACAATTAAAATCCCCTGCTATTATATGTTGCCCTGTAAGTGATGATAAGATGAGAAATAAATTAGCAAAGAACTTCTGATCATCTATATTGGGACCATATAAGTTCACAAGATTTATATTTTCTAATAGCAAAGAACCTTGAATGATTACATATCTTCCAAATTTGTCTCCAATTACATTTTTCACTTGAAAAGGAACTGATTTATGTATGAGAGTCATAACTCCCCTGGCTCGGGATGAAAATGAAGAGGTGAATACACTTCCCTGCCATCTACTCCTAATTCTTTTAACATCCTCCTCTATCAGATGAGTTTCTTGTAAAAACACAATTCTTGAACCCATGTCCTTTATTTTATTCATAACTTGTTTAAGTTTTTTTAAATTTTGTAGACCTCTGCAATTCCATGAAGTTAAATTAAGATTAACACTTTGGTTTATGATCAATAGAGAGTTTGGGATTACCTTGCAGTGTAAACATGCTCATACAGAGAAGCAAAAACATGAGTGGTTGAACATTCATCCTACAAACTACACACAAACAAATTTCCCCTTCCCACACTTGTGGCAAACCCCCCAAAATCAAAAGAAAAATTCTGTCTCCCGATATAGCCATCGACCGTTCCACACCCACGGGGAACAGCCTAAGCCACTCCTTCTTCATCCTCCCAATCACCCTAACTCTACTGCTTTTAATGACGTAACATTAACTCTCCTCTGTAGTTTTCCAACTTAACTCCAAAATTTTTAACAACTTTGTACATAATAGTTTTTTTTTTTTGTTTGTTTGTTTGTTTTGTTTTTGTTTTGTTTTTTTAATATATAATACAATCTATATTTTGTAAACTTACTATTTACTTCAAGTCAGTCAGATGCCTGTGCAAATGCTTAATTATTCTACCTTATATTTTGTTCATGCTTAGCTCCCACCAGTCTCTTCTTCTTCTTTGATCTTCTTGATGAACTCCTGCGCCTCCTCTGGGGTCTTGAAGATGTGGGTTCTGCCCTCATACGTGGTCAGCAGTCTCGCAGGATAGATTACACCATGACGAATCCCAAGGTTGCGCAGCTCCTTACGTACGGGATCAAACTGCTTCCTCAATTGCTGGATTCCTGTGGCCAAATCTGGGTAGAACCGCACCTGCTGGTCCTGGTGTTTAATCTCTCCTTTAGCACGTGCAGCGTTGAAGATCTTCATCCTGTCTCTGTTGCTAAGAAACTTCATAATTAAGGTCCTCGGCGGTCCCTTATCTCTCCGTGGGCCAATACGATGTGCTTTTTCCAGAACCACTGCTGATTGCAACTCCTCGCTGCCCAGCACCTCCGGAATCCACTTTTCCAGAAAGGAACATACGTCCCGACCTTCTGATTCCTCTGGAAGACCCACCAGCCTCAAATTATTCTGGTCTCGACCGAGATTCCAAATCCAAAATATTATCTTCCAGAGATTTATTTTTTTTTTCCAAAGTGCGCACCTTTAATTGAAGACGGGTGACGTCATCTTCAGCACTAGCGAGACGGAGCTCCATCTGCGCCGTTCGTTCTACACAGTCACCCAATTCCTTTCTTATTCCTTCCAACGCTGTCATAATCCCATCAAATCTAGAGGAAAAGTCCGCTCTCATTGAACTCATGGCTGCCATCAGCGCATCTGCGCCATTCCCCGCAGATATCGCAGCGTTGCCAGCCTCCTCCGCCATATATGGAGTTTTGTTTGCTGCGTCACAGACCTGAAAGTCCGTTAATTTGGACTGTTTCGGCGGCTCGCTTTTTCCTTTTCCTGGTTTTCCAGCCTTAGGCTTCGCCGACATATCCTCGCCCAAATGCTGGGATACGTTCTGTCCCAAATGAGAGAGTTATTTGCCGATTTTTTTTTTTCCAGGAGCAGAGCAGAGCGAGACACGTCCGTCCTACGTGGCAGCCATAACCGGAGGTCCCTGTTTCTTTTTTTAATCTTTACTTTTAATCTATCCGAAATAAAGATTCATTCATTCATTCAAAGTATTCATCCATCCGTCCATCTTCTTCCGCTTAATCCTTTTCCGGTCGTGGGGGGGCTGGAGCCTATCCCAGCATCTCTGGGTGAGAGGCAGGTACATCCTGGACAGATCGCCAGTATAGAAGTATTGACAAATAAAAATCTTTGAATCTTGAATCTTTGAAATGGGTCTTCAAAATGGGCATTGACCCTGAGCATACAATCCTGACTCAGTTCCACCAGTTCTATCAGGAGGAATGGCACAAAATTCCTGCAAACTATTGTGAGAAGCTTGTGGAAGGAGACCCAAAATGTTTGACCCAAGTCATACATTTTAAAGGCCATGCTATCAAATACTAAGGAAATGTATGGAAACTTCTGACTTTGAAGAAAATAATAATAAAAAATTCTCTAAATATGTTTTAGCAAATAGAAATAATTTTGGTAATCCTAACTGACCTAAAACAGGAAAAGCTTAGTTTGATTTAATGTCAGTGAGAAAAAAAAGGCTATGTGTTTTTATACAGTGAATGTAAATTTCCTGCTTCAACTGTATTGATCTGGACTATCTGCTCCAATAGTGCCAGGGCCAATTATTTGTCCAAGTCCAGTCCTGCATGTCCTAGCTCTTTTAAATCACAGTAATGTTTATTTGGAAAACACAAACTACAGCAAGTGTCCTATCAGCTGCCCTGTGGTATTCCACATTTGTGTGTCTGAACTGATCAGGAATTGTGAAAACACTTTTGGACAGTCATATTTTCATAATTTGAATTTTATTAAATAAAAAGAACTTTCTGTGCACATATAGTAAGTGTTAAAAATTACACAATAATTTCTCTTATTCTCATAAAAATAGATCTTTTGCGCTGCTAATCACTGCCTTCAGTGTTGTGGCGCTTATTGTAGAGATCAAGGGCCCATGGGAAAGCCTGGTGGTAGCAGAACTTTCTTCCCGTAACAGTCTCAACACTAGAAAACAATCAGAAGAAAGTTTAGTCATTCTGTTTTGGTCTGTGTTTGCATAATTATTAGGCCTGTGGCATCTTTTCATTTTATCATCTGTAGGTTTCATTAACAAAAAGCCAAAAGGAAGGCAGCTCAAACTTACATGAATGCCTTTTTAATACAGGAACTATGGGTCTTGACGATGTTAGCCAAACGATTTGGTCGTATTTTTGTAGAAGTGAAATTAAAGCAACATGCTGTGGGCGCTGCACTATTCACTCCTTTATCTGTGAACAAGGTGAACACATAAAGTTAGCATTAGCTTGTCTGTTAAGAGTCTGTCAACCATCACATTACAGACAATCACTTACTTGCGTTACAGCAGCAGACAGTGAGGAGCAGCAGTGCCAGAGTCAGACAGAGAGTCTTCATGATGCTATCAGAGAAAAGATGAGGATGATTATGCTCTGATGTTATGATGGGACTGATATTTATCCTGAACTGAAAACTGGTATGTCATGGCACCTGTTTCTAAATTTAATTTTAAATTTTCCTACACCTCCACAACATTGGCTCCACTGTAACAGTTCATGACTAATTTGGGGAAGGAAGCAATAGATAACAATCTTCTGACCTGCCAGACTTTTCTGTGACCTTCATTTTATCTAGAATACAGTACAGGGTTCGTCCCCCACAGAGATCATTATTGTTGGTTGTGATAGCGCCTTGCATGGCAACGATGTGATCTGAAGTAGAGTGTGACTGACATTGCAGATAGGAGAAATGCAATTTCGTTCTACTGTACATGATTGTCTCTATGGATTGAATTACAGTAAAATTGGTATTCTGTCTACATAGTCTAAAAAATACATTTGTGTATTTATGGAGAGATGAAATAAAAACGGATCCTCTAAAAGAAACATTTGTTTTTTGTTGCTGCAAATAGATCAGAACGTACACAAAGCAGAGTCAATCCACACAGTAGCTTGCCCAGTCAGATACAGAGGCGTGAAAATACACAGCATAAATTTGCTCTGTCCTTGAGTCAGTTGATTGCACTCTTTGGTTGAGGATGAGTTCCTGCCTTCGAGGGTCTTTTTCAATGAGTGACAATAGAGTGGAGTGGAAAATCAACCATAGGACTGGACCACAAACAGCTGAGGGGAGAGATCTGGGCTCAGAAACATTTATCAATTACTGACCATGTTTTTATCCTCACCTACAGCCACAATCTTTGTAAGTGGCCAAAATGAGTCATTTAGTCATGTTGGCCTCTTATGGCTGGGTTAACCCTTACGTCAGCGTCACACAGAACACATCTTGTTCTGTGGTTTAGATCTTATTTATCTGATAGGTTCCAGTTTGTTCATGTCAATAATGAGTTTTCTTTCAACTCAAAGCTCAGTCACGGAGTTCCACAGGGATCTGCGCTAGGCCCTATTCTTTTTAGTTTATATATGCTTCCGCTAGGCAACATTATTAGAAAGCACTGTATACATTTTCATTGTTATGCAGATGATACACAGTTATGCCTGTCAGTGAAGACAGATGATAGTAATCAATTAGACAAGTCTTAAGGAAATCAAAGCTTGGATGACTTGTAATTTCCTGCTATTAAATTCAGATAAGACTGAAGTCATTCTTGTTGGTCCAAAAAACTCTTAGTTTGGATGCAGTTACTCTTTCTCTTAATAGTTCTGTGAGGAACCTTGGAGTTATTTCTGATCAAGATCTGTTTCTTAATTCACATATTAAACTTGTTTCTAAGACTGCCTTCTATCATTTACGCAATATTACCAAGATTAGGAGCATCTTGTCTCAGAGTGATGCTGAGAGACTAATCCACACTTTTGTTAGCTCTAGATTAGATTATTGTAACTCTTTATTATCAGGTTGTCCTAAAACATCTTTAAAAAGTCTTCAGCTGATCCAAAACGATGCAGCAAGAGTTTTAACAGATACTAGAAAGAGAGATCATATCTCTCCATTTCTGGCCTCCCTTTATTGGCTTCCCATAGAGTTTAGAATTAAGCTTAAAATCCTTCTTCTCACTTACAAAGTTCTAAATAATCAGGCCCCTTTTTATTTAAAAGATCTGATACTACCCTGTTATCCTAACAGAGCACTACGCTCCCAAAATGCTGGATTACTTGTAATACCTACACTCTCCAAAAGTACAATGGGAGGCAGAGCCTTCAGTTACCAAGCTCCTCTCCTGTTGAACCAGCTGCTAATCTGGATTCGGGAGTCAGACTCAATCTTTGTTTTTAAAGAGCAGGGTTGAAAACCTTCGTTTTTGATATAGCCCTATAATTAGGGAGGGATATGTGCCCCTGAACCCTCCTTAGCTATGCTGCTAATAGGTTTAGACAGCTGGGGGACCTCCAACAATGCATTGGGCTTCACTCCTTTCTTCACTCTCAATGAAATATTTTTGCTGGTCATCAACATCTGTTTATTCTCTCCCATAGATTGAGTCCCCGTCGTGCTGTTTGCTCTCTACATGTCTGTTCTTTTCTTCTTCTTCTCTATCCCCTCATCCCCCAGCCAGTCGCAGCAGATGGCTGCCCCTCCCTGAGCCTGGTTCTGCTGGAGGTTTCCTTCCTGTTAAAAGGGAGTTTTTCCTCTCCACCATCGCCAAGCGCTTGCTCACAGGGGGATCGCCTGATTGCTGGGGTCTTTCTGCAATTGTGGGGGTTTCCCCTGCAGTTGAAAGTGGCTATGAGATGACTGTTGTTGTGAAATGGTGCTATATAAAAAAAAAAGCTGAATTGAATTGAATTGAATCTTGTCTGCATGATGGTTGTGTTTTTGTACACACCAGTGTTTCTGCTGTTGCCCTGCTGCAAGAATGGCCATGAGCCACACATACAGTAGAAATACTGCAGGCATTGCTGACTTTTCTGGTGTACTTCAGTATTTAATATAAAGTTTTATTTTCTTCATGACTTCTGGGATTTTTATGCAAAACAACGAAAACCCCTAGCCATAGTGACTGAATTAAAACCATATGACTACACCTTAAAATACTTTAAATTTACAGTGCATCCGGAAAGTATTCACAGCATGTCAATTTTCCACATTTTGTTATGTTACAGCCTTATTCCAAATAGATCAAATTCAGTTTTCCCTCAAAATTCTACACACAATACCACATAATGACAACATGAAAAAAGTTTTTTTGAGATTTTTGCAAATTTATTACAAAATAAAAAACTGAAGCGGCAAGATAAAATAAAGGGCAGCGGAGTTTTTAGTTGTTTATTGAATCATACCGCCTTCATCGGAACACCTCCCCAGCCCTCGTGCTGCGGGCTGAGGTGATGTCCTCAGGCTCTCAGAGAGGAGACACAAAGTGCGTGTCTGCAGCAGTTGAAGGAGTCAGTGAATGAGAGGCAGATCTACAGAACAGTGCAGCATATATACCCAACTCAGACAATACATCAAAGACATTCACAGCAGTCGATCTGGGCATTTGCATATCAGAGGTACAGACAGGATGCATGAACACAATGCATGGATGACACTTTAACCTCACAGCTGTAAACTCAGCATGCAGCGGAAAAAACCCAGGAGTAACGAGCTGACTGTCTCTGTGTGTTGTGGGGGGTTGAATCAACCCGCCACAAAACTAAGAAATCACATGTACATAAGTATCCCAGCCTTTGCCATGAAGCTCATAACTGAGCTCAGGTGCACCTGTTTCCACTAATCATCCTTGAGATGTTTCTACAGCTTAATTTGAGTCCACCTGTGGTGAATTCAGTTGATTGGACATGATTTGGAAAGGCACACACCTGTCTATATAAGGTCTCACAGTTGACAGTGTATGTCAGAGCACAAACCAAGCATGAAGTCAAAGAAATTGTCTGTAGACCTCCAGGACGGGATTGGAAGCACAAATCTGGGGAAGGGTACAGAAAAATTTCTGCTGCTTTGAAGGTCCCAATGAGCACAGTGGCCTCCATCATCTGTAAATGGAAGAAGTTTGGAACCACCGGGACTCTTCCTAGAGCTGGCCGGCTGTCTAAACTGAGCGATCTGGGAGCAGGGCCTTAGTCAGGGAGGTGACCAAGAACCCAATGATCACTCTGTCATCTTCAGCGTTCCTCTCTGGAGAGAGAAGAACCTTCCAGAAGGACAACCATTTCTGCAGCAATCCACCAATCAGACCTGTATGGTAGATTGGCCAGACAGAAGCCACTCCTTAGTAAAAGGCACATGGCAGCCCACCTGGAGTTTGCCAAAAGGCACCTGAAGGACTCTCAAACAATGAGAAACAAAATTCTCTGGTCTGATGAGACAAAGATTGAACTCTTTGGCATGAATGCCAAGCGTCACGTTTGGAGGAAACCAGGCACCGCTCATCACCAGGCCAATACCATCCCTACAGTGAAGCATGGTGGTGGCAGCATCATGCTGTGGGGATGTTTTTCAGCAGCAGGACCTGGGATACTAGTCAGGATAGAGGGAAAGATGAATGCAGGAATGTACAGAGACATCCTGGATGAAAACCTGTTCCAGAACGCTCTTGACTTCAGACTGGGGTGATGGTTCATCTTTCAGCGGGACAACAACCCTAAGCACACAGCCAGGATACTGTATCAAAGGAGTGGCTTCAGGACAACTCTGTGAATGTCTTTGAGTGGCCCAGCCAGAGCCCAGATTTGAATCCAATTGAACATCTCTGGAGACATCTGAAAATGGCTGTACACCGACACTTGCCATCCATCCCGATGGAGCTTGAGAGGTGCTGCAAAGAGGAATGGGCCAAACTGCCCCAAAGATAGGTGTGGCAAGCTTGTGGCATCATATTCAAAAAGACTTGAGGCTGTAATTGCTGCCAAAGGTGCATCAACAAAGTATTGAGCAAAGGCTGTGAATACTTATGTACATGTTTCTCTTAATTTTTTATTTTTAATAAATTTGCAAAAATTAAAAAAAACCAACTTTTTTCAAATTGTTATTATGAGGTATTGTGTGTAGAATTTTGAAGAAAAAAATAATCCATTTTGGAATAAGGCTGTAACATAACAAGATGTGGAAAAAGTGAAGTCCCAAGGTCATTTATCATTGATTTTAAATGAGGACTGTGTCTCCGATGTAGTTTTCAAGTATGAAAAATAAGTTTGATGGCAAAACTATAGCTGAAAAATGTCACCAGCAGGAGCTGGGAATCGGTTACAATTTTTCAACTAATTAATCACAACTTTCAAAAATTAACTGCACTTAATCATGGTTATTTTTTTGGCTAATTAACTAGTTAACTGTGATTAATTGCAGGGAAGCTGGTGGTAGGGGTAGAGTGAGTGTGTATAGGCACAATAGCTACTCATAAGCAATTATTTCATACACTTCTTTACCTCAGAATAAGATTTACAACAAGTTCAGTCTGCTTGCCGTGGCAGTCAGCCTTGACCATACCTTAACAGCACTGCCTTGCGAGCCCTTATTGTTTAAAAATCTGAAGAGACTCAACATGGTATTGGCAGTATTTTCTTTATTTTGGAGTGACAAAAGAGTGAGACTTCCTAACACTGATGTAGTGTTTCTAACTATACACAGTATCCTAAGCCTAATATTGTCGTAAATCGCCCTTTTCAAGGGCAGCAGAAGACACCAGACGCCATCTGTGAGTTGCAACATTTGTTAACATAAACCCAAACATAGTACAAAAACAATACATTTATACATAAAGAGGAGAAGAGGTGGGGTGGAGGAGAATGGGGGCTCTTGCTGAAGGGAAAGGAGAACAGCCTGGAAGGAACACAGGCTGAGATGTGTAGGGACGCCGGGGAAAAAGAGACAAATCTTAGTTGGAGTCACATCCGAAGGGAAACGGGGCTCACAGCTGAGGGACACGGAAAAAAGATTAAATCCACGGTGGAGCTCACCTGCTCAGCTCTGCGGAAAAATACTTTCACTTAGAGCTTGGCTGATGCTCAGAGGAAGCATAGCTCAGTTAAAGCTCAGTGTGAAAGAAAGTAACAATTCTTACCTGAACAATTGTCTCTGGTAGGTCAGCAAGGATTGAAAGGCCATTTTTCAGTTCCAGTGTCTTAGATATCAGTGTCTCCAGTGTGGGTAAGAGTGTGCCATAAAGATAGTTGTCCTCTCCCTGCAGAATGTCCAGTGCCACAGTAAGTGGCTTCATGACAGCACGGTACTCTTTGAGAAACTGATGTTCCCTCTCACTGATACATTTCAGCTGCAGTTTTGAAGAGATAGTGTTCAGCTGGGCTAAAGTTCTCTCTGAAATTCAAACCAGGGCTTCATAGAATGAATTCCATCTGGTTGTGCAAGGCACTAGTAACTTCTTGCCAAGCACATCATCCACAATCTCAGAAGCCACCGTGGACCTGCTCGCCTTGTTCCACAGCCCTGTGCATTTTGTGATAGTGTTTCTGTAAATGTTTTTTGTTTCAGCTTTTGACATCAGCCACTTCTCAATATCAGTACAGGAGACAAGGTTCAATGTGTGTGATGCACATCTCTGATGGGGGGGGGGGGGGGGGGGGGGGGGGGGGTAAAGGGAATCACATTAGCATCAGTAGCTGCATTGAGCACATTCTCCATGTTGGTAAAAGTCACCTAGTCCTGGTCCTCATTATCCTCATCCTCACAGTCAGACTTAAATGGCGTTTGGAATGTCTGAAAAGCTTTCACAGAATTGGAGCCATTGTCTGTCACAGTTGCTGTAACTTTGAAAGATAGGCCAAAATAAGAGTGAATGCTATGAATCTCGCTAGCAATGATTTCGTATGTATGCTGACCCTTAATTCATCTACATGCCAGCGTGGCTTTCTGGTGCTGCAGATTGTGTGGATTAATCCAATGTGCAGTTATCCCAAGAAAACTTTTATTATGCACAGTCCAGATGTCTGCCATGGTGGAGATGTAATCCAGTCCCACAAATGTCTTTTTGAGCTCAATATCCATTTGTGAAGATTCTTTGTCTAGATAGCTGGAAAATGTTTTTCTGCAAGGTGGCCCACATGCCTTAGTTGCCATCGGTATTTTGCTAATCAGCTGTCTAAAAGCAACTGACTCGACTGTTGATACTGATAGCATGTCTTCAGCAACATATCTTGCAATCAGTTTGTTTAATTCTTGCTGAGTCACAGATGCATACCTCGGAATGAACTCCAGCCACTGCTATTTAGCTGAAGTGGGTCCATCATCAGCGGTGCTAGGATCTGTTTGCTTTTCTTTAGCAACTAGCTTAGCTGAAGCATGCGTTTTAACCAGGTGCTTCTGAAGATTTGAGTTACTATTCTTTGCTGTGGAGTAGGTCTTCAAGCCGGCACATAGTTTGCAACTCACCAATATATTTTTGTCCTTTAGTCCGAGAAAGTTAAAATAATGTGTGTACTTACATGAAAAGAAACTTGCTGCTTCCCCTCCGTCAGTCATTTTCACTGCTCTTCACCATGTCGAGTGACAGCAGCCGGGTGAGTTCACATTTGTTTTGTGTAAAGTAAAATAAAATATAATGTATATAAAACGAGTAACGTGAGTAATGAATCTGTTAAAAATTCAGTAATTGTAACGCATTACTGAATTTTAAGCAGTAATTTTGTTACACAAGTTACTGCAAAAGTTGTGGCGTTATAGTAACGCGTTACTCCCAACACTGCACAGTCCCAAAAGATGCAAATAATACCATAAACACAAAATGACACACAATAAATCGACAGGACTATAAAGACAAGACTAAAAATACAAACAACTCATAAATAAACAAAGACGAAATACAGCAGACCATAATCCTGGCAACAAGGTTGGGGAGGAGCGGATCCGGAAGTTGATGCTGTGATCGCGAGAGACAATTGCGCAATAATTTGAACGGCAACTGCTGTCACCAAGATTGAAACAAACTTCTCCACAGGTAGTTTTTTTTTTTGTAATTAATTCATTAATTAATTGTCTGTGTCTTTCTTTCTTTTTTTTTTTTTACGGAGCTGGAGGATTTAGAACGTTATATCGACGCATTTTACGACCGTTTTTGTGTCATGGAGCAGGTGAGTGTGTGTTCTGCTGCTGCTTCTCAGTCTAAGCGACCGAGACCCGCAGATTCACCCAAAATAACGCCCGAGAAATCACAGCAGGGCACCGAGGTTAGCGATATCCTTCTCTCTATTGAGAATAAACTCACCAGCATGGATGGTAGACTGGCGCTGGTTGAACTTCTTCACAAAGAGTTCCAAAATTTGCGGGAGAGCTTGAGTTTAGTCAGGCGCAGCTCGTCCTCTCTCGTGGAGGAAAATAACAGCCTGAAAAAGTCAGTCACCACACTAACCACACGGCTTGGCGTTGTTGAGGGAGAAAATCGGAAAATGAAGGAGACAGTTCTCAGTTTGCAGTCACGCAGCATGAGAGATAACCTCGTTTTTTCTGGAATTATTGAAAAAAATAATGAAAATCCAGAATAGCTGGTCTGAGAATTTATGTCATCACAACTAAAACTATCCCCCGAAGTCACAAACTCAATTACCTTCCACCGAGTCCACCAAATAGGGCAAAAAAAATTCCCAGAATAAACGTCCCAGACCTATTGTTGCCAATTTGAACATTTTAAGCAAAAAATTTTGGTACAGCGGCAGGGCAAGCAGCTTAAAAACACCAATTATGGTCTAAATGATCAATTTCCACAAGAAATCTTGGAAAGGAGAAGGAAGCTTTTTCCCATTAGGAAGCAATACATCCAAGAAGGTAAACGTGCTACTGTTTCTGTGGATAGATTGTATATAGATGGCAAGCTGTTTATGGATGAAACTATAACTCCCTGGTTATTCTAGAGCCCATTTTTTTTTTTTTTTTTAGCTACAGGTGGAAAAGAGAGTGGGATTGTGCGCAGGTCTCTTACTCAATTTCAGTTTAATATGTTAACATTTGTCAAAATGTTTATTTCTTTGTTGTTGAGGTTGTTGTTTGTTTGTTTGTCTGTTGTAGGTTTTTTTTTTGAAGTTTTTAGATCATTGTTGTATGTTGTCTGCATTTTTCCACCACTTACTAACCTTCATGTCTGTTTTTTCTCATACTTCTGGTTTATAGGAAATAACTTGAAATACATGTACCCCATTTGCTTGCAATTGCAGGCAAATGGCACAGAGACATCATGCGCGCACACCCAATTATATATGCATATATACACACAACATATATATACATATATATGCATACATTACAGACATATCACATAGGCACATATAGTTTACACATTTAGTTAGTCTTTAGTACACAACTAGTTAAGTGAAAACATGTCTTCATTTAAGTTTGTCACGTGGAACATACGTGGAATTGGAAACGGGGAGAAGAGGCTAAAAGTTTTTAATCGATTGAACGATCTACAGGCAGACTTTGTTTTATTGCAGGAGACACATGTCTCTAAGTCGTCTGTAGATGCGCTCACCTCACCAGAATTCCCCCATATGTACTCAGCCGGCTTTAATTCTAAGCAAAGGGGGATAGCGATACTGGTAAATAGAAGAATACACTTTGTTATGAATAACACCATAATAGATCCAGAAGGTAGATTTATAATACTAAAAATTTCAGTCCAAAATTTGGATCTATGTATTGCAAGCGTTTATGGCCCAAATGTTGATGACCCATCCTTTTTTCACACTTTTTTCACTTCTCTTTCTGAGCACTTGGACACCACACTTATAATAGGAGGGGACTTCAACTTGGTATTAAACCCTGCACTCGACAGGCTCAGTATATCGGGGGTTTACCGAAAATGGCTGGCTACTGACACTCTCAAACAGTACATGAATGATTTTGGTCTTTGCGATGAATGGCGATCTCTTCACCCAACTCTTCGGGAATATACCTTTTTTTCATCAGTTCATAGTTCATATTCACGTCTAGATTTCTTCTTAGCCAGTAACTCTATTGTGAGGGACATCATAGACACTGAAATATGTTCAAATCAAGCTATTAGCGATCATCATCCAGTTTCTCTTACACTAGTAAATAGGGAAGCTACAAGGGAAACTAGGAGCTGGAGATTTAATATATCACTACTGAAAGATGAAGACTTTATTAATTATTTTAATAAAGAGTGGGAATCATATCTGGAATATAATGATGTGCCAGGAATATCCCCAGGTGTTCTTTGAGAAGCAGCAAAAGTGGTCATGCGAGGTAAAATAATCTCTTACTGTTCATACAAGAATAAAAAAGAAAAAGCACTGATACTGGATTTAGAACAGAAGATTAAATCACTGGAGACAACTTGTGCCATTTCCCCACAGGAACAGGCACTTAATCCTGGCAACATAAACAAAGAAGAAAAATGAACAGAAAGGACTTAACTCAAACTGGAAACTGAGCACGGCACCCATCATACTCAGGATCATGACAAATATTTTATTTATTAATGTTGCCTAAATTTACTAATCAAGTGAGAAATATTCATAAAAAACTATAGTAAACTGCTTGTGCCCATTTGATTTCAATGTGCTGATATTAAATTAAAAAATAATGACAATATCGGTAGTAAGGCAGTTGTATAAATTGTATGTGGTATTCAAGAATTAAACACCAGTGTCTGCTAGTGACCACTGCTGAGATGCTGGCTGAAGACAGGAGTCCAGGAATGAGGCAAGAGCTTATTTTTTCAAGGAAAGGAAATTAAGGAAAATAATGTGGAAAATAATTCTAAAAATGCATTGAATAAATGTTTATTAGTATCAGCTAAATGCTAGCTTCACCACTCACCTGTCCAGTTGTCTGTGCTTGTCACCAGGGGCCTCATGTACAAAGGGTACTTACACACAAAACATGACATAACGTTCTTTTCCATGGAAAATTTCAGCTGTATCAAGAATGAAATGACCGTGGAAATATGCGCAGCCCCACGCCAACTTCATGGCTGGCATACATACGTTTCTACTGTTATTGGTCCTTTGACGACATTTAGAGGTGATGTTGGGAGACTGATAATGACGTGAAAATGATTGTACACACTAGCGACACATGATAAACAAACATCCAAGTGTGCGCAATTAGATGAGTGGATATAAAAGTAAGCACAAAGAAGTGCAGAAAATGCCTCTAACAACAGAGGATTAGAGGATATTGCAAATTGCGCAGTGAGAAGCGAAAGGGTATTTAGAGACAGAAGATTTTCTAGCTCAGGATGATGACTGGCTTGTCAGCCAGTTTAGGTTTCCATGGGCAGTCCCTGTCGAACTAAGCTGAACAGAGCTATGGCTGCTCTTGGAGTGCAAAATGGTGAGAAGCCATGCACTGCCCGTCCCAGTGCGGCTGCTGACAACTCTGGGGTTTCTGGAAACGGGAAGGAGCTGGCAGACCCATCGGGAATTTCCCAGTCAACTCTGAGCTGAGCTATGCCAGCTGTGTGGGACTGCATTTGTTATGACCCGAGCGCTAACATTATTTGTGCTCGGGCCATACATCATTCCTGTCAGGCTTTGACAGCGGCGTTATTATTCCGGCTCTCTGAGCTCTTATTGTGACAGCGCTCGGGGGAAGCTTCCGCTCAGCTGTCAAGGCCCGAACAGCTGTGCTGCATTTGCGGTCGTTAGCGGCCGGCTTCTTAAGGCCGGCACTGGTGGTAGCATGTTGCAGCAGTGTCATCTCTGATCGTCGTATCGATCGTGTTACATGGATTGTGTTACATTGTCCATCTGTGGTGCGACCGTCTTACCCTGTGGACCCGTGAGTGAGCTTTTTGTTAGCCTTACGCCTCTTTGTGTGTGTAGACTATGTGTCATAGCCCAGCGGCTTGTCTGTTGTGATTTCACCGTTAATAAAGACACTAACGCAACTCTCTGGTGACGGTGTGGCATCTTGTGGTGGCTCGCGAGGGCCACCGCATGACAGTACACTGCTGCCAAAACGGCGTTTTAACGGTGACGCCAACCCGAGACGCCTTTCACCAGTAAGTTTGTGTTAAGTGGACTTTGCTCTTTTCCTGTCTGGGTACGGTGTGCTGTGGACCCAATGCCGTCACGGAGGGGCCGTGCCCGGGGTCCGAGCCACGAGTTGGCAGACGTCCTGGAGTACGTGGCGAGACACTCGTCTCCTCTTCCCTCCTGGACTACGACCGCAGCGTACTCTGGTACCTGGACTGTGCTGAGGACTCGCTCAATTATCTTTCTCCCCGCTACGCCGACCACCCAGAAGTCGCCGCGAGGAGGGATGACATCGCCGCGCAACGCGAAATATTCCATATGATGGAGGAGGACTACGGCATGAAGCAGAGGAGGAGGAGTCCCCGCTCCTCGCTTTGGGATCCCGTTCCTGTCCTCGATCCATTCCAGGAGTTCGCACCATCTGGGGGCCGTCGTAGACGTTGGCACCGCGGCCAAGGGCATCCCCAGCAAGCTCCTGTTCCGGATCCAGTTCCGGGCCGCCGGAATGACCCAATCAACCTGTCAGCTGTCTCTTCGGCGTCTTGCCAGGAGGGAATCCCCACAGCCTCTCTCCCCAGGCCATCTGCTCCTGCTGCTCCGTCAGCACGCTGTGCCCAGCTCGTCTCGGCTGTCTCCTCCTCCTCTCTGACGCCTCCTTCAGCTGCGGCGTGTGTGAAGAGTCCTGCTTCGGCGAGCCCCGTCCATGGATCCTTGCGAGCGTCTCTCCCTCGTCCTTCCAGGGGGCCCTCTGACATCATTCAGCAGGAGAAGGAAGGAGCAACGCCCACTACAGCCGGCACCACCCTCCCTTCGGGAGACAGGCAAGTTCAAGTTCACTTCTCTACGTACGATTGTGTTCTGCCTTGTCTGACTCCTGGGGGCGGGGGGGGGTGTCGGGGTTTGCAGCCTTCCGAGCTCCCGCCACCAGCTGTAATCGTCTTACCTGAACCTGCTGCCTCTGTGTCTCCCCTTGCCGAGTGGTCCTTGGCGTTAGGCCTACGTCGTCGGACGAGGGGGAGGCCTGCGGCTCTGGGAGTAATTCCGGCCCCGCAGCCACGTCATGGGCAGAGGAGAAGAGCGGACTGCAGCGTGGAGCCTGAGCCGACGAAGAAGCATCCCCGGGTCTCTACGGAGGAGCAGCCCGAGCCAGCAGGTCGAGGGTCCTCTGCCGCCACGCTGTGCGGGCTATCGGCGTGGACATCAGCGCGAGAGGACCCAGCTGCAGAGACCATCATGCCGGCTGCGGAGCCCGACGCAGCTAAGTGGGAGCCCGACGACGAGCTTCTACCCGAACCTGGATCGACGGAGTCCTGGACGGCTCCAGAGCCCCAGTACAGGCAAGTGCTCTTCTTTGTTTTCCTTTGTGTTGTGTTAGAGCATTTTTGCCTGCCTCGCAGGGAGGCGAGCGAGGGGCAGCTGTCTGCTGTGCCCAAACTCGTCTCGCTGGGCTCTGGCGCTGCCGGGGATACTGATCCCGGTCCTCTCTGTTCCTCTCAATCTCTTCACAGTGTCGCCGGCTTGGAGTCTGTCAAGGTCGCGGTGCAGGAGGTCCCAAGTTCAGGGGTGGAGGTCGTCGCCGATGCGGTGCCGACCCAGTCGGGGTCCGACGAGGCCCAGTGGGGGTCCGACGAGGGGGTAGCTGTGACCCAGTCAGGGTCCGATGAGGCCCAGTGGGGGTCCGACATGGGTGCTGCTGTGACCCAATCGGGGTCCGATGTGGGTGCGGCTGTGACCCAATCGGGGTCCGTCGCGGGTGCCGCTGTGACCCAATCAGGGTCCGACGAGGCCCAGTGGGGGTCTGACGTGGGTGCAGTGGTGACCCAATTGGGGTCCGACGCGGGTGCGGCTGTGACCCAATCGGGGTCCGACGCAGGTGGAGCTACAACTGCCGCATCAGTGTGGGTTGAGGTCGGTGGAGGAGCTGCAGACCCTTCACCGTCTGACGTGATATGGGCTCGTCTTCTTCCTGTTTTTTCCCCTCTCAAGAGCCGCCAGTCTGGGTCGTCATCGCTGGGGGCCATTGGAGGTTTTCTTCTTGCGGTTCGGTGCTCCTATGCAGTTTCCCCATCAGGGAGGCCACCGCACACTATTCCTCCATGGTTCTGGTGGCTGACGGATGCGGGACGGCCACCCGAGGAACTGTTTAGCCGGTTCGGCGCCTTGGGTCGGCCACCCAAAAAACTGTATCTGTTACTGGGCGACCTGGTTCGGCCGCTGGAGGACTTGTTTCTCGGGGCCTGGGACTGGGGCAGCCGCCCGATCTCGTTTTGGTTCCTCGTGACCACCCGCCGGCCTATTGACGCAGGGAGACCGCTGAACTGTTCCTGTGGTATTTGGTATCCGCCTGCCTGCCGTTCGTTTGGACTGTATGGTGTGAAGGGTCATCGGGGGCAATAAATTGACTCTGTTGATCATGTTCACAATACTGTGAATAAAATTCTAAGGGACGTCCCCATAAGTTGCCATTTTTTTTTTTATTTAAGACACTCTAGCGAGTAATTTGAAACTGTTTTGTATTAGTGATTGTGATTTGGTCCTCATGTGAGAGACGTCTGTGTTTGCAATTTATGTTTGACTTTATACCTTTTTGGTACATTGGGTGACTGTTAAATGACCACTTTGTATTTAGGACTACAGTATTTCGAAGGTCATTTTCATTTCCTGAGTTAAACTGTAAGTACTTCCTACATTTCTCTTCACTGGGCTTTTGGAAAGATGATGCTCCCTTTTTGTCTTTGAACCACGTATGGATCGTTTATTGTAGTTTTATGCACTGTCAGCGCTGCTTGACCTCAGTAGCTCCATGTGTTGTGTTTGGGATAGCAAGCCTTTTTTTTTTTTTTTTTCCCCGTGTCAAAGGGACTGTAGTATGTTACCATTGGGTTTTTTTTTTTTTCCCTGTACTGCAGGTAGCCAAATGGTGTATGTTTGGGTGCCCTGTGTGGTTTTGTAAATCAATGGATGCCCTGTAAGATAAGTGCCCTGGTTGTTCCGTTGTGCTCTGTAATTGAAATGTGATGGTATGTCAGGGGATTGTTTTCCTTTTTTTTCCCCCTCTGGGGTCTAGGTGTTACTGGGCGCTCAGGAGCTCGCCCTTGAGGGGGAGGTACTGTTATGACCCGAGCGCTAATATTATTCGTGCTCGGGCCATACATCATTCCTGTCAGGCTTTGACAGCGGCGTTATTATTCCGGCTCTCCGAGCTCTTATTGTGACAGCGCTCGGGGAAGCTTCCGCTCAGCTGTCAAGGCCCGAACAGCTGTGCTGCATTTGCGGTCGTTAGCGGCCGGCTTCTTAAGGCCGGCGCTGGCGGTAGCATTTTGCAGCAGTGTCGTCTCTGATCGTCGTATCGATCGTGTTACATGGATTGTGTTACATTGTCCGTCTGTGGTGCGACTGTCTTACCCTGTGGACCCGTGAGTCAGCTTGTTGTTAGCCTTACGCCTCCCTGTGTGTGTAGACTATGTGTCATAGCCCAGCGGCTTGTCTGTTGTGATTTCACCGTTAATAAAGACACTAACGCAACTCTCTGGTGATGGTGTGGCGTCTTATGGTGGCTCACGAGGGCCACCGCATGACAGCATTATCCGGCTGTCACCCAGGCACATCATATTCCCATACAATGCAGTTGAACAGGCCAACATCAAAGCGCAATTTGCAGCAAAAGCTGGTTTTCCTAATGAATCTAGTTGAAGAGACATTGTTGGGAACAACCTACAAGCTGGCACTGTGCGGATGGGTGGCTTCTTGGTGAGTAAATTCATGTAATTGTCCTAATAATAACCCACCTCATGCACAACACACCTGTGCGCCTCACAAATATCACTCTGCCTTCAAGGCTTCATTGCAGCTTTGTGGTTTGAGTAAGTGACTTCCTTTCTTTGCTGATTAAACTACAGTTTCACGGCACCAAGCCCCCAATTGCCTCTGTGTACAGTAGTTTATATCAATAAACACATGCGTAATAGTTAAAAATGCAACAGTGTCACCCGTTCACTCCAGCGCACTTCTTTCATTTACAATAGTAGTGTGTGTAATCCATGTAAGTTGTATATAACTATAAAGAATGAGATTTACATTTTGGACATAAAATATGTACTTGTCGAGTCTAATATGATCTGCTTTCAACTGACAGGTGACCGTGGCTACCCACTAAATAGGTTCATATTGTCTTCTTTTTCGTGACTGTTTTCCTTTAATTCAACCAGCTGATCCTACCAGCTGGTCACAAATTGATTGATTGATTTAATCATTGTTTAAAATAACATTGTATAAAAGATACAACACACATTTAAAAACAATGCAGTGACACTGGAAAGTGCACACACTTATTTCCACTGGGGTCTCTAAAAGAGACCACAACTGGTCTCGTACCCGGAACCTTTTACTTTGAAATCTGGCCGTTTAGCCACTGAGCTATATACAGTACAAATCACAGCGATCGGCTGACCCTTCTGAGGATGATTGCAGACGTCGGTCTACACATCTCCTTCTTATCCGTGTCTGAATAAAGGACACAATAAGCTGTATGTGAATGGTGAAGGGATAGAGCCGTACCGTGGCTGCTTCATCCATCCAGGTGGATGCCCTGAATTTCCCCTCTGGAGATCAATAAAGTGTACAAAATCAAAAATCAAACCAAAAAAAAAAAAATCTTCTACGGCTGTGAGCAGGCTATTGAATTACTTGTATCCAGCCCTAATGCTGGAGGACAGCGTGCCAAACAAAATGTTTTTACCTGCCTCTACCTCATTCAACAACATCTCTAACTCACGGTCCATGAAATTCCATTAAATCCATTATTTTTGATCGTGGATACAGGAGAATCAAATGTGCAGTGCTTGAATATATCTATTTGCATACCAGTTTGTATCTAATTGTATATTCAAATGGAGGTGTGTCAAGGGAGGAGTCTGGTATTTCCTCACATGCTTTCAATTTCAAGCAGATCGGTATGTACAAAGGAAATGTGCTTGGATTCCTGCGTACGGATGGTTTCATACATATGGATTTTTTTTTTTTTTTTGCTTACGACGTTTTCTTGATTTTGAACGTACTGTATGTCATCTTTCAATAAGAAATCCAAGCAAGTTTTTGTACCTGAGGTCCCTGGTCCCCACTGCTCTGGGCTGATATCCTGTTGGCCTGTCCCAGACAGCAGCAACAGAACAGTGACAGACCAGAGCTAAAGATAGTGACATTTTGATCTTCATAATATCCTACTTGAAGGGGTTAAGGCTTAAAAAAGTAATAAAGACACTGAAAAAAATCTCACCCCTATAGAGATTGCTGCAAATGGTTGCTCACCAACATTATTATTATGTACAGTAGTTATCATTCCTATATAAATAATCTATAACTGGGAAAGAGTTTGCAATAAAAGAGAATCTTGAATCTTTGACTCAGGTAGCCCTAGTTGTGAATGTGTGTGAATGATGAAGGGATTGGTGCCGCACCTTGACTGCCCATCCAGGTGGATGCCCTGAAATTCCCCTCTGGAATTAAATAAGGAATAAAAAAAAGTCCACATTTCGTCCAACAGTACTCGGCTCTTCTCAGCTCTCTCCAAGAGGACGCAGCTCTTCCTGTTCCTTAATCGGCTCTTAGTACCCACTCGTTGGCGAATGAAGCATATCAGACCAGATGTTTGATTTCCAGAACCGGGGGCTTTGGGAACACATCCAGGCTTACGACCATGTAGCCACACCCTAGATCTGCCCCTGGTCAGCAGCACAGCTCAACATGCGTGTAAGACGTCTCATGCTGGCGGTATGAATATTGTAACCTGCTAACATGGGCGCCAAAATACAATTACAGCTGTCATGCTAATATGATGCAGGCTGTGTGAAGCCAGCAGAAATATACTGGGGAACTCAGTCCTTTAGGGAGTGAGTTGTACAAAACCGCTGCAGGATGGAATGGAACTAAGACAACAGCAAATAGTAAGTTCAACTCCAAGCATCTAGCCACTCCACTCCAAATGAAAAATGGAAATGTAGTTCTCACTTTTGTTACTGCTTTAATAACTTGTTCTTTCATATATTACTAGCTCTTACTCATTTTAGTGCATTTATATACTGTAAAAAAAAGAATTCTCAACTTAAACAAAAAAGTGTCCGGGCTGCCTTAAAATTTTAAGTTGACTGAACCATGACTTAATTTGTTTTAAACGTTACCCGCTTATCTTCTCAAGTTGTCAACTTAAAATTTTAAGGCATCCTGGACACTAACTTTTTTAAGTAGAAATACCCTATTTATTTTTTACAGTGTAGTGTAATTTTATTAACTCAGAGTTAAAATAATAGCTGTCTGTTTGTGACACAGGGAATGATTTAATCTCTTTTTTTACTGTCTCTGTATGATGTGATTTGAAGCATATTAGAGGGTACATATGGATCGCTTTTATTTTATTTTTCTCAGATTAATACTTTTATGGTTTGTTCATTATTTCAAGAAGATGCTTTCATAATGACTCATAATTTTGGACACAGAAACCAAACGATGCTTGAGCCATGTTAACATTTACTCAAGTAATCTTATGAGTAGATATGAAAGGTTGGTGGTGTGGTCACAAATACACACAAGACCAAAATAAATATAAATTTATACCTCCCACAGGTTGAAATGCACCACAGATCACCATGAGTCAGTTCATTTATGCAACTGATGGAAGAAGTCTGTTGTTCATGAGATCTTATCACAGCTGTTCTCAGACGTGTACACAAATAGGGTTGTGACCTATTTAAATTTCTTCCGTGCATGCATCTGCAAGCTTGTCAGTTTCAGTGTGATTATCATCTATAGAAGACCATTTTCACCACAAACAGGGGAAGCACATATACTGTATATCACAAGGCACACGTTCCATCCACAGGAACTTTTTGAAGCTAAGAAGACCATCATAATCTGAGCATGGGGGATTCCACTGTACTCTGTCTCTTTGCCTTTCTTTCCATATTTGTATAGTGTTGCATTTTTTGAGTTCTATCCCTGTTATTTTATCCTTGGTTGGTTTTCACATATTCTGTTTTGTTTCTTAGCATGACTCCTTTTCCTGTTTACGGTCATTGTAGTTTTGTTATTTACATATTTGGGTTTACTTGTCTTTATTTGTTATCACATTGCATTCGTTTCTTGTTGGTTTTCTTCTCTTTCTTTCTCTCTCCAGGGTTGCAGCTGTCAGAGGCACTTCTGGGTTTTTCCCTGGCTGTGGGCGGTGCCCCTGTCAAGCTGTCAGCCCTGTCTCCTGTCCTCATGACTCACAGCTGATTGTCATCACCCTCTCCTCCAACCCGCTCATGTGATTCACACCTGTTACCATTTGTGTTTATTTGTTTCTGGCCCTATTGAAGGGCAGTTATTTTGTTCCTGTATGCTGGAGTCTGTAGTATTATTTGGCTCTGATCCCTTTCCTCGTTTATTATCTTCACAAATCCTGTTTTCTCTCTTGCTGCCTTTGTTCGTAAGTTTTTCCTTTGTGCTCTGTTTGTATTTTTGGTTGTGCACAGTTTGGACTTTTGTGTTTTTCTAATAAATACCACAAACTGCAGTTCAGTTCCTGGGTCTCTCCTCCCTGCCGTTCAGGCAATTCATAACAAAGACTTTACATATTAGTTCTCAAAGTTGCCTGTAGAGCATCGCTATTCAATTACAAAATCAGTTGGGCCACAATTTGAAATCAAGACATGTAACTGGGCTGCACATGTTCAATGATCTGTTGAATATGAGAAATTTCAAACCAACACAGAGCAGTATGATGAAAAATATGCACTTTTTATTCATTGTCTTGGTTTTAAATGTGTGCTTGGCACATGACAAAGGCACATCAAAAGTGCATAAAAACACCATAACAGTGAGCAGAACTTGAAGTAGTAGAAATATTTTTCCTCTTGAACAACAATTAAATAAATAGAATGAAAAAAAAATTCTTTAAATAACCATTTTGGTCACATCTTACTCAGGGATATCTCAGAGTGCATAAAAACTCAATGTGCACTGTTAGTAGCATTAACATTTGTTTCCCTTTTGAAATAAAATATACTACATCCTGGCCATAACTGACCTTGGCACATCACAAAGGGCATTTAGTGTGATGACTCGCTCTGGGGCCATTATCATCCACAGCTGCGCGCACACCGGCTCCTCGTCAGGACAGGACTATTTAACCTCACTCAGCCTGCTGGCCTGCACGGAGCCGTCTGTCTCCCTGGCTATGAAGCACATCTCCCGACTTCCTAGCCATCATCTTCAAGACTTTCTACCTCGCCACCTCGGCATTAACTCCCGGAGGATCACCTCTCAAACCCAAGTAAGCCAACCCTTTCACTCACCTGTTCTCCGCTACTCCCCTGTTGCACTAGGCGGAATCATCCCGGCGGCGGAATCGTCTCCCTCGCGGCAGTTGTCCGCTCTCTCCTCGTCCACCACTGCACGACTGCAACAACGCTGGGACAGTGGGCGCTGTCTACCTGGCCATGGGTGTTCACTGTCTGCCTGGAACAAGTAAGCCACAGTTACAGCCTGAACGTGGAGCCTAGCTAGCGCCCTGCTAATTGTGTGTCTTGCTCCGTCCATAGTGTTGCCAGGCTGGCACGCGCTCTGCTCCCTTCCCCAGTCTGCTCGAAGTCTCCAGCCCGCACTCACATACACACCATAACACATTCACCCATACACACACACTATAAGTGGGTCATAACTAACTAACTAACTAACCTGGCACTTATATAGCGCTTTTTTCTAGTCACACAGACCACTCAAAGCGCTTTCATTTATACGAACCCTCTATTCTAAGGGCCTATAGGAAACAGATAGTAGGGACAATTTAGAACAGCCATTTAACCTAACATGCATGTCTTTACCTAGGGCCACTTTAGAGTCTCAATTAACCTAACCTGCATGTTTTTGGCATGTGGGGAGGAAACCGGAGAATCCCGGAGTAAACCCACGCAACACGGGGAGAACATGCAACTCCACACAGATCACTGTTGGTCGGGGGGCTGGGATCGAACCCACGATCCACGATCCCCACAATCCCCCGGCCAAGGGTAAACTGTGCTGCCGCAGTGCTAACCACTGCGCCACTGTGCAGCCCAATAAAGATAATTGAATCCATTTCTGAGTCCGTGTCTGTTCCCTGGGTCAGCCATTATGTCAGTACGGCTCCGTCAGAACGACCCAGCGAACAGCGCGTTAGCACAACGATTTAACAACTTAGAGGCTCATGTGGATCAAATTGCTTACCAGCAGCAGGTTATCTTGAATCAACTGACCCAAATTAACAGCCGGTTGGATCGTCTGGCAGGGCAGCAGGCATTTCCAACCGGCGCAATCGGTGCTACGGCTCCCGCTAACTCCTCCACTAGTCAGCCTAGCCAAGCTACCCTGACCCAACTCACTCCTGTCCCCACGCCCTCCCGCTTTAGCGGTAAGCTAGGGGAGGCTCGTGGGTTTCTCCTCCAGTGTGAGATAGTTTTCCAGCGGGTACCAGGGGACTTCCCAACTGAGCATAGCTGGATAGGTTATGCCACCAACCTTTTGGAAGGGCAAGCGCTAGCTTGGGCATACGCTGTGATGGCTAGGGCAAGTTATGCTAGCTTAACCTATCGCCAGTTCGTTAGCGAGTTCAACGAGGTATTCGACCACTCTGACCGGGACAATGTGCTCACCATCCGGTTGTTAAATCTTTGACAGGGGGGGCAGGTCTGTGGCTGACTATGCCGTCGATTCCCGGGTGGTAGCAGCGGAGGTGGGGTGGCAGGATGCCTCGTTGTGTAGTATTTTCATCAGGAGCTTGATCCCTAGCCTGCGGGATGAGTTGGGCCGCTTAGATAAGCTGGAGAAGCTTACGGCACTAATTTCCCTGCCATCAATTTAGATAATAGGCTGAAGGAGCAGGCAGCCAAGCGGAGAACGTCCGGTCGCTCGGGTGTCCAGACCCTGCTTCCCCCCAGACCCCGTTACTGGCCCTGCCTTCCCTTGAGTGAGCTGACACACAGGAGTCTATGGTTATGGGGCAAAGCAAGCTTTCCCAGGCAGAAAAACAGCGTTGTAGGGAGCTAGGCTTATGCATGTACTATGGAAGTGAGGACCACGAGCTAGAAGCCTGCCCCGTGCGGCCAAACGAGGGGGTCCGTGCCTCACAGTAGGGGGACTCATGGACCAACCTTGGCCAAATCCCCTCTCCAAATGCACATTGCCCATTAGATTCATACACAACGGGACTGAATTTTGCATACACACCCTGTTGACTCGGAAGCAGAGCAGAGCTTCATCTCGGGGGAACTGGCAACCCGATTGGGGCTCCCCTGCCATCCTTTGAAGGCCCCCCTTCGGCTCATTGCTCTGTCCAGGGTGCCATTGGCGATAGTGACTAAACAAACGGCCCCTGTCTCAGTGATCATCTCCGGTAATCATCAAGAGGATCTCAGCCTGTTCGTCCTGCCAGTTGCCTCCTCCCCGGTCATCTTGGGTTATCCCTGGCTCCGGCTCCACAACCCTTTGTTTGACTGGTGCACAGGAAGCGTGGTGTCCTGGAGCTCCTTCTGCCTCGGCGCTTGTCTCCAGTCCGCCGCGTGTGCTCCCTCCTCCCCACTGGCCTCCCCCGTCTCTCCTCCTCCCATTCTGTCCAGGGTGCCCCCTGTGTACCACGATCTAGGGGCACTTTTCAGCAAGGCCAAGGTGTTGTCGCTCCCCCCCACTGGCCCTATGACTGTGCCATTAACCTCCAGGCTGGGGGCCCGCTGTCTTCGAGCCGTCTCTACAGCCTGTCGGCGCTGGAGCGGGAGGCTATGGAGGCCTATATTAAGGATTCCCTCAGCTCGGGCATTATCCGTCCATCGTCCTCTGCGGTGGGGGCTTGTTTCTTTTTCGTTGAGAAGAAGGATGGCTCCTTTAGGCCATGCATAGACTTCCGTGCCCTCAACAAGATCACCATCAAGGACAAGTACACGCTGCCCCTGATGGACACGGCTTTCGATTCTTCTCCAGGGGGCCTCGATCTTTACCAAGCTGGATCTCAGGAACGCCTACCATCTGGTACGCATCAGGGAGGGGGATGAGTGGAAGACTGGTTTCCGGACCCCAAGCAGCCACTTTGAGTATCTAGTGATGCCGTTTGGGCTAACCAACGCTCCGGCCGTCTTCCAGAGATTGATCAACGATGTCCTCCGTGATTTCCTGGGTTCTTTCGTCTTCGTCTACCTCAACGACATCTTGATCTTCTCCCGATCCCTGGATGAGCACCGCGTTCACATGAGACGGGTCTTGCAGCGCCTCCTGGAGAATGAGCTGTATGTTAAGGCAGAGAAGTGTGAGTTTCACACCTCCAAAACCTCATTTCTCGGCTTCACCATCGGCCATAATCAGATCATCACGGACCCCGACAAGGTGAAGGCCGTGGTGGACTGGCCTCCCCCCTCCTCTAGGAAGCAGCTGCAGCAATTCCTGGGTTTCGCCAACTTTTACCGGCGCTTTATCAACAACTACAGTATCATCGCTCTTCCCCTCACCCGCCTCACCTCTCCGAAGACGCCTTTCCAGTGGACGGAGGAGGCTGCAGCTGCGTTTGCCGAGCTCAAGACCCAGTTTTCGTCTTCCCCCATCTTGACCCAGGTGGATCCTGCGCTACAGTGCTTAGTGGAGGTGAATGCCTCGGACTCCGGGGTGGGGGCCATGTTGTCCCAACATTCTCCAGTGGATGGGGAGGTCCGGCCCTGTGCGTTTTTCTCCCGCTGTCTGTCCCCAGCGGAGAGGAATTATGACATCGGGGATAGGGAGCTCCTGGCGGTTAAGCTCGCGCTGGAGGAGTGGCATCACTGGTTGGAGGGGGCTACCCAACCCTTCATTGTATGGACAGATCATAAGAACCTGGAGTACTTAAGGACGGCCAAGTGTCTGAATGCCCGCCAGGCCCGCTGGTCCTTATTCTTCGGATGTTTCAATTTTACCATCACCTACCGCCCCGGGTCTAAGAATACCAAGCCTGATGCGCTGTCCAGGCAGTTCTCCCCTGACACAGCGGAGGTGCCCGTTCTCCCCGTCCTCTTGCCTTCTTGTATCGTGGGCGCCCTCTCGTGGGAGATCAAGGAGAGGGTCTTGAAGGCGCAGGAGGTGGAACCGGACCCGGGTGGTGGGCCAACGGGCAAATGGTTCATTCCATCTTCAGTTCGGGGCGAGGTTATCCACTGGGCCCACTCCTCTAGGCTGGCATGCCATCTGGGGGGTTCCCATATGGTCAAGATCCTCCAGAGATTGTTTTGGTGGCCATCGCTCCGGAGGGACATCGCCGATTACATCCACGCCTGCCCTCAGTGTGCCACCGGCAAGATGCCTTCCTCTCCTCCGGCGGGGCTGCTTCACCCTGTTCCTGTTCCTGGCAGACCTTGGTCACACATCGCCTTGGATTTTGGATCGCTTCTCTAAGGCCGCCCACTTCATCCCCCTACTGGGATTGCCCACGGCAAAGGAGACGGTGGATCTGCTGGTGCGGCACATCGTCAGGCTTCATGACATACTGGTGGATATCATCTCTGATCGAGGGCCGCAGTTTGTGTCTCAGGTTTGGAAGTCATTCTGTAATGCTCTGGGGGCTAAGGTGAGCCTGTCCTCCGGCTACCACTCCCAGAGTAATGGTCAATGCGAGAGAGCTAACCAGGAGCTGGAGGCTGCACTGCGGTGTGTGGCCTCGTCTCACCCGGCCTCGTGGAGTGCCCAGCTCCCATGGGTCGAGTATGCCTACAACTTCACGGTGTTGTCAGCTATCGGCATGTCCCCGTTTGAGGCCTCCCTGGGCTACAACCCCCCGCTCTTTCCCGAAGAGTAGGGGGACATCGCTGTGCCTTCTGTCCAGGCTCATCTGAGATGCTGTCGGCTTGTTTGGAGGTTGGTCCGGACGGCGCTCCAACGCACGGCGGAACATAACTCCAGGGTCGCTAATCACTGCAGGAGGCCAGCTCCAGCCTACCAGGTGGGTCAGCAGGTTTGGCTCTTGACACAACACATTAACCAGAAGGGTGAGAGGAGGAAGTTATCGCAGTGATTCATTGGCCCATTTCCCATCACTCGGATTGTTAACCCTGTAGCTGTGCGCCTGTCTCTCCCCCCCTCCCTCCGCATCTGTCCCACTTTCCATGTGTCCCAGATCAAGCCTTTCTCTTCCAGTCCTCTCTGTCCTCCTCCCAGGTCTCCACCTCCAACGGTCGTGATCGACGGTGACCCAGCATGGAAGGTCACCTCCATCTTGAACGTCTGCCGCTGGGGTCGTGGCATGCAGTACCTGGTGGACTGGGAGGGGTATGGCCCTGAGTGGCACTCCTGGGGGCATCCATCCTTCGTATTGGACAAGCAACTCATCAGGGACTTCCATCGGACGCACCCAGGTAGGCTGGATCGGGTGCCAGGAGGCACCCCTCGGGGGGGAAGTACTGTGATGACTCGCTTTGGGCCATTATCACCAACAGCTGCGTGCACACCGGCTCCTCGTCAGGACAGGACTATTTAACCTCACTCAGCCTGCTGGCCTGGAGCTGTCTGTCTCCCTGGCTATGAAGCGCATCTTCCGACTTCCTAGCCATCATCTTCAAGACCTTCTACCTTGCCAGCTCAGCATTAACTCCCGGAGGATCACCTCTCAAACCCAAGTAAGCCAACCCTTTCACTCACCTGTTCTCCGCTACTCCCCTGTGCACAGGCGGAATCTCCCGGCGGCGGAATCGTCTCCCTCAGCGGCGGTTTCCGCTCTCTCCTCTCCACCATCTGCACGACTGCAATGACGCTGGGACAGTGGGCGCTGTCTACCTGGCCAATGGGTGTTCACCATCTGCCTGGAACAAGTAAGCCACAGTTACACCTGAACGTGAGCCCAGCTAGCTCCCTCCTAATTGTGTGTCTTGCTCCGTCCATAGGGTTGCCAGGCTGCACGGCGCTCTGCTCCCTCCCAGCTGCTCGAAGTCTCCAGCCCGGACTCACATACACAACATAACACATTCACGCATCCACACACACTATACACTGGGTCAATAAAGGTAATCGAATCCATTTCTGAGTCCGTGTCTGTTCCCTGGGTCAGCCATTATGTCATTTAGCTGAATAAAAAATGAACTATCAAAGACTTCAGTGCACTTAACCCCCAAGAAAAGATTGATAATATTAACAAACATTGCACATCCACTATTGTGGTTTGTTTTGTTTTAATCACCATGTGTGAGTAGGAACCTCTTTTTATAACTACACATTCCATTACACACACATATACTGTATCAGTCAACCAAAAAATTTCTAGGTGAGTTAAGGGTACAAAGAGCACTCACTTTAAAAACTTGAGTAATGACCTCAGTCTTGAAGGATTGAGGTTTTTCTCCAAAATTTATAACAATTTTTTTTAATAGTTTTCAACTTTTCTTTGTACATTTATCTAAATTTGAACCATTTTCCTCAAATTTGTAATTTCCTCTTGTACAATTGACTTTTCTTGTACATTTGAAACTTTATTATAAATTTGTGGATTATTTTATGGCTAATTTTTGTCTATTTTTTTAATAAAACTACTGTTTTTTAATAAATTTGAAACAGATTGTGGTAAATTTTTGACCTTTTTCCTTATAAAATTTACAATTAAACAATTTACCTTTCACTTTGGTGAAAGTTGTGCTCAGTTTATAAAAGTTCCTGAGCACTAGGCTAAGTTATGCAGAGCAAGCCTAAGTCGGCCGAAGTTAAGCTCCATTGGCAAGCGTTGACTGAAATGCTGGTGGAAGCAGATGTTTTGAGACCAAAACTCGCTTCAGACATACACGGACACAAGAGAAATGCCAAAGAAGTGGTGCTGTCCATGGTGCTGGAATGCCCTCAGCCAAGAAAAGGAAGAATAAAAAAGTAAAAAAAATATTTACAGCATAATCCCCCAAACATTTGACAGCCCAAAAGAAAAAAAAAATCTCCTCATTGTGAAATTTATTGTTCTTAATTTTCTGCTCCATGCATAATCATTCTCCAGGATTTAGTGGTTCAGCTGCCACTGTGGGGAATCAAACAGCGCTGATGTGGTGTCAAAAAGTAAATGACATTTAATGGGATTTTATGTTATTTTAATGGAGAGAATTGTAACAGTCAAATGGAATCACCTATCATTTTATTTATATGATGATACACTCAAGAGTTTTTATTCCATTCACATTTTCATTTTTAATTGCAGACTTACTGATGGAGTCTATAGATAGACATTATTGTATTATTATAACGTTCAATAAATATGCCTGATGGCTAAAAAGAGAGAACAAAGTCATGCTTTGTCTTTCCTCTTCACACCAGAAGAAGATGGCATGACACAGCTTTATAAGAAATTTGCCTAGATGAAACATCAGTGTACAGCCTTTCTTTTCAAGTGAACATCACCTGCATTATTTGTGAGTTGTTTTTTTTTTGTTTTTTTTGACATGTTATAAGTGATCATTGACTGGTTAAGTTTGAACTTATAATTTAATATTGACCCCTGTTGCATGGTCACAAAACCGATTAGTGGGAAAAAAAACCCCATAATGGCAATAATCAGTTGTGTTTACATGCACTGAATAAACAGATTATTGGAGGGTAAACAACTTGAGTTAATGACCCCGGTTACGTGGTCTTTATTGGATTATTCGGTTTACATGGACACTTGAAAAATCCGATAACTCCAGAAATCCATTCATAACTGGTTTATTTGTGTGCATGTAAACATGGTCAATGTCTAACAGGCAGTAGGTGACATGGGGGGGGGGTGCCACCCCCTTGATAGCAAAGTAATCCAAAAGCATCCCCCTTGTTAACCTGTCTGTGGTATAAAGAACCACAGGGTTGGTTGGCATCGGCATGATGACGCAGCAGTTTGGTGACGTCATCATGTCAAGCTCCTATAATGTGAGGGTCGGCCATCTTACGGCCTCTTTCTCTCTTGGCTCTCTGGCGCCCAGCCTCCCGTAACAGACCCAAGTTGTAAGTTTATATAGCTTGTGTAATAAAGTTTGTGTTCCAAGCAAACCACTCTTTGTGAGTCTTTCACCAGTTTCCAGACATAACATTTGGCAATGACAGTAAAATCATGGAAGCATGCTTGAGGCCACTATGACCGTTTCTGGAGACCCCAGGTGAGCCGCCTGTCCCGTGGCGCCGCTGGTTCAACACATTTAAAGATTATGTCAACAAGGCTGGCCTGAATGATGCTGACGACGAGAAGCTGAAGAGCTTCTGGTTCTCGGTCTAGGCGAGGACGGTGCGTGCTCTGTACTCTGGGTGAAGTGGACTTATTCGACAAATGTGTGACTCTGATGGAGAAACATTGCAACGGCACGACCGATGTTACGGCCCGAAGAGTCGTCTTCTTCTGCCGCAAATGGCATGTGGGTGAGTCAACTCAATGTTATGTCTTGGAGCTCCAAGTCTTGGCAAGCATGTGCACCTTTGGTCCCTTAAGAGACAAGCTAATCTGTGACAAACTAGCTAGTGAGCACAGCACAGAGAGCGACCACAGCGCAGAGGGAGAGGACAGCATGGAGAGTGAACACAGCACGGAGAGAGAGCAGCGACCAGACTCACCTCAGTTCCTTGCCCAGCATGAGCCTCAGGGAGCCACTGCATAGCTGCAGGAGAGGGAGCCTGCGTCTATCAGGAACCCCAGGACACAACAACCCGGCACAGGATCTATGGATCTACCAATGGCGATAGCAACATACAGTATCATCACGACCAGACTTCCCAGGAGAAGGGGAGAACAAACCAGACTCACCTCTAATCCTCACCCGGCATGAGCTTTGGGCAGTCGCCGTGGAGCCGCAGGAGCGGGAGTTCGTGGAGAAAGGGGACCCCAGTCACCGAGGACGGCCCAGCACGCGTCCCATCGCCGATGAAAGAGACACATCACCGTGGCCTCAACCAGCACCATGTGAGGGAAAGAAGAAGCCGGACTGCTTCCGAATCCATGCCCGGCACCAGGAGCTGCTGCTGAGCTGCAGGATGAAGAGTCTGTGACCACACAAAGCACAACAGAGCCACTGGATATCTTCCAAATCCACAACCGACATCAGCCTCTAGGAGACGCAACTGAGATGCAGGATGAAGAGTCTGTGACCCAACAGGACACAGCAGAACCACCACAACCTGGTGGACACCCCACAGCGGACGTGAGAGTCATAACATCACAACCACGATGCCGAATGCAGCCGAACAGAGCGCCACTCGCAGTAATGAACTGGGTTTGAGTCCGCAGAACCGAACGACCGGACCCCCTGTTGGCCTTAACATTGTCACCATCACTGACACCCATGAAGATCGCCGCACAGTGGAGACCAGCCATCATCCAGATGACTGATGGGTTAAGATGGCAAGCCAGCCATCTGCAGAAGGAAAGAGCAGCTGCTGCGGGTCAGGATGCAGCGTTGGAGTCGATCCAGCTGGTGTGGGATCCTGGCTGGGACGTTGCTGACATGCCGGGGCTCCAGCGGGATGGCGCCCGGGTCCGCTGCGATCGGTGACTCCAGGGGCGCGTCCACCATGAACTCACCTCAGGGCCCCTCCAACTGAACTGCCTTCCTCAATGAAGAAAAGAGGACTGTTTAGCTAGGGGCATGGCTGCCAAGGGATAGTGACAAACTAAACCACTCAGCCGCGCTGGGCTATGCGGTAGTCTATCCGCTGGCCTTAGCTAGTTTGGGGGTTTTGTGATATCAAATTGGGGAAGGTCGATTTGGTCATGCATACTGTTCTGTTTTACCAATGGGAGGTGAATGCAGTGTAAGGAACCACAGGGTTGGTTGGCATCGGCGTGATGGCGCAGCCTTTTGGTGATGTCATCATGCCGAGCTCATATAATGTGAGGGTCGGCCATCTTATAGCCTCTTTCTCTCTTGGCTCTCTGGCGCCCAGCATCCTGTAACAGACCCAAGTTGTAAGTTTATATAGCTTGTGTAATAAAGTTCACGTTCCAGGCAGGGGCGAAAATCCCATTTCACTGTTGGGGGGGACAATAAACAGGAAAATTTGAGAGCTTAATTTTTGAGGGCGACATAAAAAACACACCATTTTTGCTGTGTTGTCTGATACTTTCTCAAATGTCTTCAATTCAATTCAACTTTATTTATATAGCGCCATTTCACAACAACAGTCATCTCATAGCACTATCAACTGTAGGGGGGACCCCCACAGTTGCAGAAAGACTGTCTTATATAATGATATTAGATAATTATGTCATTGTTCTTTATTAGTCCATATCCTACCTGTCTACAGGTTTTTACACGATCAACCAGCAATACCAAAAGTTGTATTGGGTGGTCGGTGTCAATTACACCAAATATGATCTAACAAAATGTCTTTGCTCACCATGAACACTTGTCTGATCCCCACCACAGCAGCTTTACAAGAATTTAAAGCTCAAAATAAGTTCTAAAACTAGAAGAAATACCTTAATGAATAACTAAACTACATCAAACTATTCTTCAAAAATATGTATTTATTAACAAGTAACAACAAAACAAAATCTCAATATGTCTTAAAACTACAGCTGTCAAACAATATTTTTTAATCTGATTAATCATAGTGATAGTGTAGATTAATTTACAGTAATCATGATTAATACCCATCCATTATTACTTATGTTTCTTTTTGTGGAGGCAAAAACACTCATGACTGAAGAAATGAACAAATATAGACAAAAATGCATCAGTTGAGTTGATGTAAAACATGCCGGTGTTATGCTGAGAATTGCTCGCGTGCCGAGAATTGTAACCCATCGTTGCAAGCAGGTGTTTAGTGTAAGTCAAGTCAATACATCTATATACTTTGAAAATACTTTGAAAAAATGATTACCCTTTTTACCGACAATGGATGAATGCAAAATCTCAACTCTGAAGATTATAAAATATGGAGTTGGATCACTATGATTTCTAACCCTCTTTGAAACACTAAAACATCTGGTGAATAAACATAATTTAAAGATAATTCACAAGCGGTAGTAACAATTTTTACTTCTAAAAATGTGTAATGGATACTTCTAAAAATGCACAAATGGTTACAAGCCTGGCTGTAGTGTTATATTTTATAGTTTTGGTGGATGGGATGCAATTCTCGGTATAACACCAGCAGACTTTGGCAAATGAGGTGAAATATTGCTTTTATACTTGTGTTATCTTTGTCTAATATTTAGACAAATATTTGTCTAAGTTTGTTTGATGATCTGAAACATTATATATGACAAACATACAAAAAAATAAAAAATCAGGAAGGGCCAAACACTTTTTCACACCACTGTAGATATACAGTATACAAGCCCTGCACATTTCATTCTCCTGTATCCATGAACAAAAATAATGGTATTACTGGAATTTCACGGGCTATGAGTTGGAGGCGCTCCTGAATGAGGTAGAGGCACGTAAAAACATTTTGGTTGGCACATTGTCCTCTGGCATTAGCGCTGGATACAGGTAATTCAATAGCCTGCTCACAGCCCTATAAGATTAGTTTACTGTTTTCCTTTATTCAGACAGGGATGAGAAAGAGATGTTTATTTAACCTTGACGTGTTTCCACTGACGCCTGCAGTTGTCCTCAGGAGCATCAGCTGATTTGTGACCAGCCAGGTGGAGAAACTCGTTGAAAAAAGGAAAACAGTCATGAAAAAGAAGACAACATGAACCTTTTTAGTGGGTAGCCACAGTCACCTGTCAGTTGAAAGCAGATCATATTAGACTTGACAAGAACATATTTTATGTCCAAAATGCAAATCTCTTCCTTTATAATTATATACAACTTACTTGGATTACACACACTACTATTGTAAATGAATGAAGTACGCTGGGGAAAGGGTGACACTGTTGCATTCCAAACTTTATGCATGCGCTTATTGACATAACTACTGTACACACACAGGCAATTGGGGGCTTGGTAGAATGCTGTGGAACTAGTTTAATCAGCAAAAAAAGGAAGTTGTCATGAACTGGGCAAGCCCAGTTCTGTAACGTGGTGGCTGTTTGTTCTTTTGTGTATTTTTATGTCCTATTTTCCATCAGGTGCTCTCAGGGAGCCTCTGAGGTTTGCTCGGCTTCCTGACTGCTCAGCCATGCCTCCCTCTCCCTTCAGGGTTATCAACTGTTTGTCATTATTGGTTTTCACCCCTCTGTTCACACATGCACAAACGCACGCACACACTCATATACATTCCTCTCATGCACACTCTTACACACATACACCCATCAGTCTTGCTCACATGCTCACACACTTGTTTCCACTTCCACACTTCCACACACTCCTACACACTCACTCTCATCTCTCACACCGGCAGTCTCTCTCCTCATTAGGTTTGACATTATTTAAGCCCTGTATTTGCTGGAGGAGATTGCCGGATCATTGTTCTGCACAGTGTTGGTTTTGTTTGCCGCTCTGTTCAGATATTATGCATGACTAGATGCCCTGCCTACCTTTCATGGTACCGCATTGCTCTGCATTAATTATCTGTGTTTAGTTTTTTTCCCTGCACGTTGGACCAGGCACGGATGTACTTGGACTGCTCCAGCCTGGTGAGTACAATCTCCTTCGCCCCACCGTTCAGTTCCACCTGGAGGTTCTTTTTGGGGCTCTCTCTCATTCCGTTCTCCCCACAGCAGTTCTGCCTGCCTGTGCCATAGGAACATTTTTTCCCTGTAGTACTCATCAGTGTCTGTAGAGCGCCTTTGAGACTCTCCCTGTTTATCAGGTGCAACTTATTTGTTATTTTGAACTGTTCAATCACCAGCTTTAAATACAATGCACAACTCACTTCCTGCGAGTGGGGTTGTCTCCTTTCCTCCGTGCGCTGCGTAAAAGCGCATGAGGGGATCACAACAGAAGTCACTTTCTCCAACCATTGTCTTGTAATGAAGCCTTGAAGACAGGGTGATATTTGAGGGCACACAGGCTCATTGCACACAAGGTGGGTTAGTTAGAACAATTACATGAATTTATTTACCAAGAAGCTACTCATCCGCACAGTGCCAGCTTGTAGTTTGTTCCCAACAATGCTGTTCATTAGAATCATTAGGAAAACCGACTCACGCTGCAAATTGCGCTTTGATATTGGCCTGTTCAACTGCATTGTATAAGAATATGATGTACCTGGGTGACAGCCAGATAATGCCATCCCACACAGCTGGCATAACTAGGTACAGGGTTGACTGGGAAATTCCTGATGGGTCTGCTAGCTCCCTTTGGAATGCCCTTGTGTCCAGGAACCCCAGTGTTATGAGCACCTGCACTGGGATGGGCAGCGTACAGCTTCTCGCCATTTCGCGTTCCAAGAGCGGCCGTAGCTCTGAGCACAGTTCCACAAGGACTGCCCATGGAAACCTAAACCGGCTGACAAGCCAGTCATCATCCTGAGCCAGAAAATCTTCTCTGTCTCTAAATACGTTTTCTCTTCTAACTGCCTGATTTGCAATATCATCTAATAATGCTAATGCCATTGTTGTTAGAGGCATTTTCTGCACTTCTTTGTGCTTGCTTTTATATCCACTCATCAAATTGTGCACACTTGGATGTTTGTTCATTATGTGTCTCTGGTGTGTACAATACTTTTCACGTCATTATCAGTCTCCCAACATCCCCTCTAAGTGTTGCCAACACACCAATAACAGTAGAAACGTATGTACACCAGCCCTGAAGTTGGCGTGGGTCTGCGCATATTTCCACGGTCATTTAATTCTGGATACATCTGAAATTTTCCATGGCAAAGACGTACGCCATGTTTTTGTGCATAAGTACCCTTTTTACATGAGGCCCCAGGTTCTCTTCCACTTGCTCCCTATTCTCACAACAGATCACAATGTTGTCTGCAAACATCATGGTCCACAGAGACTCCTGCCTGACCTCATCTGTCAGCCTGTCCATCACCATGGAAAACAAGAAGGGGCTCAGAGCTCCCTGATGTAACCCCACCCCCACCTTGAAATCCATTTGTCACTCCTACAGCACACCTCACCACTGTCTCGCTGTCCTCATACATGTCCTGCACCACCCTCACATACTTCTCTGCCACTCCTGACTTTCTCATACAGCACCACACTTCCTCTCTTGGCACCCTATCATCTGCTTTCTCTAGATCCACAAAGACACAGTGCAAGTCCTTCTGACCTTCTCTATTCTTCTCCATCAGCACTCTTAAGGTGTGTTCAGACTGTTATAATACATAAATAGTGAAGACTAGTTAATTAGATATTACACAAAGTGCTTGCATACACGTATCTTTTAGATCCACACATAGACCCACCCACACACACACAGACACACAAGTCAAACCCACATATACACCATTCACACTACACATCAGTTGCTTACACACATACACACAAGCTCACACACACACACACACACACACACACACACACACACACACACACACACACACACAAACAAGCTCCACAGGAAAGGCTCTGCTCCTGTTTCCATATATGGGCATGGGGAAAGAGAAGACATCTAGAGAGACAGGAACCAACAGGATGGAAGTCATAAAGACCTGAGATGACATCTGAAGGCATCTGGACACTGAAAGGACCAGTTCTAACTAGTTTGGACAATGGCCAGCGTATTGTTGGAAAGTTACTGGGAAACGCCCACTAAGTGGAAGCCTTTTTGTAGCTGTGCTGTTCTTTGTTCTGGGTCTTTTTCACCAGAGGGGGCTGGGAGGACCCACGGCTGTGTTTACTGACTCCCTGTGTGTTTCAATAAAAGTTAAGCTGAGAAATAATATTTCTTCTGTAATTATTGGTTGGTTAACTGAAAAGATTCTAACTGTCCATAATTAATTTTTACAAGACCAAACGCGAACGGCTGTTGCAAATCCATACAAAGTGAATGGGAAGAGGCGAGTACACATGAAATTGCACAGTCGCGCGTTTGCATCTCAGGCTAGCTAGCTGCTAGCTTTGAGATTCTGCTGTCACCGGAGTAAAGGTATCACCAGCGCAGAGTAAACTAGAAAAGCACTCGGAGAGCGCAGACCTCCGCCAAGAGCAACAGTCCCCCCCAGTATTGTGATTTATACCACAAATATTCTACACTAATTTTGTTATTGTTCTTTCCCTGTATCATGTGTTTCTGTATGTCATATGATTGGTCAAGAAAACAAAAAAAATGTTATTTGAACTACACAAATACAATTTATTTAATTTAACAAGAGATACAACATGTACAAGTCTTTAGTTGGAGAACACATTCATGAAATTTATTCCTAATAATAAGTTCTGGATATTGAAAAGCTACCATTAACATAATTTTTCTAACTTCGTTTCTTTCCAGGAAATTAAAAATATGTACATATACGTAGTGTAGAATAGAACAATATTAACTCCAATCTTCTTTTATAAAAAAAACATAACCTCCTGGCGGAGGTAATAAGAAAAAATCAATAAAATAAAACTAAGCTCGACGAGCTTCAATAGCATCTGGGGATAGCCCCTCATCCTGTCTATGCTGCCGTGTACTGTCTCTGTCTTTAGCACAGCGAGAAGCAGCAGCCTGTGGGCTGTCATTCAGTCTATGCTGCATTTTAGTGGCTCTGCCATAAGCTCAACGAGCCTGTGGGCTCTCATTCAGTGTATGCTGCATTTTAGCAGCTCTGTCATAAGCTCAACGAGCTTCAATATGTAGTTCAGTGCTTCCTGCTGGCGGAAGCACTGAACTACACATTACCTCTGGGCCCTATCTCACAATGTTAAAGAATCCTTTAAAAAATTCCTGGATCCAGACGGTGATCCGGATCATCCCCAAAATTTAATCAGTTCTTCCTTGTACCATTTCCAACAACCCCTGAAAGTTTCATCGAAATCTGTCCAAACCTTTTTGAGTTATCTTGCTAACCAACAGACAGACAGACAGACAGACAGACAGACAAACGCCGGCAAAAACATAACCTCCTGGCCTGCGGCCTGGCGGAGGTAACTAGTGTGAAAATTTTACTCACTCACCTGGAGACAGGAGGACCAGAAGCTCTTCAGCTGAATCGGGATTTCAGAGTTATTTACCCACGGTTTCCTGTCACGGACGTGTTAGCAAGCTAGTAACGTAACCACCATGACTAACCTGGCCGCCATCTTAGTAATACAGCCAGTTTACATACACAACATTTCCCCTCCCTTCAAAAATGCCAAGCGCACAGATAGCCCTTCCCAGTTTGCTTCCCGACTCAAACACTAAAACAAAATGATTGTGGCATCCATAATTGTAAATGTATGTGACTCACATGGATGCATGCTTGAATTCAGCCTAGAGAGACTTTAGGCTGGCAATGTGTACTGACATCACACCTCAAGAGGACAATACGTCTGGACCACCTACGGCTCGAGAGAAAGGAGAGGATCCCTCGCGTCTGACCATCTGGGGTCAGACAGGAGAACAGAAGGACTCTGGAGTTTTATAATGCAAATGGGAGAATGTAACTGAAGTGTGTGACTTTGTATGCGATGTAGTATTGGAGGTGTGTATAAATGGATGTGAGTGACTGCGTTCTCTCTCTTTTTACTCTGACTGAGAGAGAGGATGTAGGATGCGAGAGAATTAAAGAAAATACTGGAAAGACACCCAGTCTTGTCAATTCTTGACTCCTACACTGGTGACCTATACATGAATCTGAGCACGCCGAGGCTGTAAGACAGCTTCGTGATCGACATGGAAGAACCGGGAGACAGCCGCTCAGACCCGGATTCACCGGGAATTGCCCACAGGGGCACAAGCCTGATTAAGCTCCCCGAGTTTTGGCACGATGATCCGCACTCATGGTTCCAGCACGTGGAGTCGCGTTTCCTACTCGGGGGAGTATCAGCGGACGACATTAAGTTTCATAATGTCATCGCGAGACTCGACAGCCGCACAGCTCAGTGTGTGCGGAGCCTGGTGCAGCAGCCGCCCGCTGCTGGCAAATACGACGCGCTGAAAGCCACCCTCATCAGGAGCTTCATGCCATCGCCCGAGGCAAGGGCCAGGCAGCTGCTGGACTTGCGCGACAGAGGTGGACGCAGGCCGACTGTCCTCATGGAGGACATGCTACAGATGATCGGGACGGACAACGACGCGTTCCTCTTCAAGCACATTTTCCTGAGGACTCTCCCAGCGCACATGAGAGGTCCCCTGTCCGGCAGACGATGTGTGAACCAGCAGGACTTCCGCGAGCTGGCCCAGGAGGCGGAGCGGCTCCTCAACGCCTGCGACGAGCAAGAGACCTCCGTGGCAGCGGCAGACCTCGGCGCGGCGGCTGGGGGCAGTGTGGAGCCAGAGGCAGCAGAACCCACCCCAGCGACGACGGCGGCGGCGAGATCCCGAGCCAGGGGAGATGACAGCCTCTGCTATTACCACCGACGCTTCGCCGAGAAGGCACACAGATGCATCCCGCCGTGCAGTTTCAAAAAGCGGGGAAACGGCCGGGCTGGGAGTCGTTAGCAGCTTCCACTCTCGGTGAACGGAACAAGCTGCTTTATCTGACAGACGCGGGCTCCGGGAGGCAATTCCTCGTGGACACCGGAGCCCAGAGGAGCTTCATCACTGCAACTTATGCAGATCGGGTGGCTGGACCCCGCGGAGACGGAGCAACAGCGGCCAACGGCTCCAGCATCAAGACTTACGGAGAGAGAACCTTGTCTCTGTCCTTCCACGGCCGCGCTTACGAGTGGAACTTCATCGTAGCGGCAGTGAGCTTCAATATGTTAGGTGCTGATTTTCTGTGTTCACATGGTTTGTTAGTTGATCTGGCCAACAAACGCCTAGTAAATGCACTCTCTTTCTGTTCTATCCCTTGTGCAGCTCGGGTGTGCCCGCCGCCAGTACAGACCAACGTCGCCGCAGCAGGTGGTAAGTTCCACACTCTCCTACACCAGTTTCCAGCACTCACGGTTCCCACTTTTTCAGCTAAGGTGGCGAAACACGGGGTGGAGCACTTCATAACCACGAGTGGCCCACCAGTTTTTGCTAAAGCTCAGCGCTTGGATGCAGCTAAGCCCTCCGTGGCACAGGAGGAGTTTGCCAACCTGGAAAGGTTGGGCATAATTCGCCGCTCGAAGTCCGCTTGGGCTTCCCCCCTGCATATGGTGCCTAAGGCTGACGGCTCGTGGAGACCTTGCGGTGATTATCGCAGGTTAAACAATGCCACAGCTCAGGATCACTACCCGATTCCACATATCCAGGATTTTTCAGTGCACCTGGCAAAAGCGCACATTTTTTCTAAAATAGACCTGGTCCGCGGTTATCATCAGGTCCCGGTTCGACCAGAGGATATTCCCAAAACAGCGGTAATAACCCTGTTCGGACTTTTTGAGTTTTTACGCATGCCTTTTGGCCTTAAAGGCGCCGCACAAACCTTTCAACGGATGATGGACGCAGTGCTGCGCGACCTTCCGTTTGTTTTTGTCTACTTGGACGATATTTTAGTAGCCAGCGCCTCAGAGGAGGAACACGAAAAACACCTCACTACAGTTTTTCAAAATTTGGAAGCACACGGGTTGATAATCAACCCGGCCAAGTGCCAGTTTGGCGCAGCGCAAATTGATTTTCTGGGGCACCGTGTCTCACCAGAGGGAGCAGTTCCTCTGCCGGCAAAAGTGCGCGCGGTGGCTGAGTTTCCCCAGCCACAGACAGTGAAAGCGTGGCAGGAATTTTGGGGGATGGTGAATTTTTATAACCGTTTCTACTCCGCGCAGCGCAACTCATGCAACCGCTATACACTGCGCTTAAAAAACAGAAGCCTGCCAATATGATCGAATGGCCCCTGGAGCAGGAGCGCGCGTTCACAGCGGTAAAAAAAGCACTCGTGGACACAGCACTGCTGGCGCACCCAGACCCGGCAGCTCGCATAGCGCTAACCACAGACGTGTCAGAGGTAGCGATAGGGGCCATGGTAGAGCAGCAGGTCGCCGGAGTTTGGCAACCTCTCGCTTTTTTCAGCAGGTCCTTGCGCGAGCCCGAGCGGAAATACAGCGCAATTGACAGGGAACTTCTGGCGCTCCACTTAGCCATTCGCCATTTCCAGTTCTGGCTGGAAGGGCGGTGTTTCACCGCGTTTGTCGATCACAAACCGCTCACTTTTGCGATGTCCAAAACTTCAGAACCGTGGTCAGGGCGGCAGCAGAGACAGCTGGCCGCAATTTCGGAATTTACCACCGATATTCAGCATGTGACCGGTAAACTCAATGTAGTGGCAGACTGTCTGTCACGCGCGGTAGCAGCACCCATCCGCGCGGAGCAGGGGTGCGCGGCCGCTTACCTAGAGCGCGGTAACAGCGCAGACGCGCACGCGGCTCCGGTCCACGTGGGAATAGATTATGCAGCCATGAGCGAAGACGCGGACGTGCGCGCGCTCCTGTCTGGACCAACAGGGTTAAGGCTGGAGCGAAAAACTTTACAAGCTGGTTCACCCCCTCTAATCTGCGATGTCTCCACCGGGCGACCGCGACCGGTGGTACCGGCCACGTGGTGCCGTCGCGTTTTTGACGTCGTGCACTCCCTAGCGCACCCGGGAGTACGCGCGTCGGTGAAAATGATAGCAGAGAAGTTTGTTTGGCTGAGCCTGCGCAAGCACGTGAAGGAGTGGGCTAAAGCCTGCATGGCTTGCCAGCGGGCCAAAATCCACAGGCACACCAAAGCACCCTTAGAACCGTTTCACATTCCGGCTAGGAGATTCGATCATGTGCACGTGGACCTCGTGGGCCCCCTACCGCCATCTCAAGGGTTCACACACTCTTGACGATGGTGGACCGGACCACACGTTGGCCGGAAGTGGTCCCGTTAACATCGACTACAGCGGCAGAGGTGGCTCGCGCCTTTTTAACAGCCTGGGTAGCGCGTTTTGGGGTTCTGTCAGATATTACGTCCGATAGGGGACCTCAATTTGCGTCGGAACTGTGGTCAGCAGTGGCCAGCAGCTTAGGAGCGGCAGTACACCGCACTACCGCTTATCATCCCCAGGCCAACGGTTTATGTGAGCGTTTTCACAGGTCTTTGAAGGCAGCCCTCAGAGCGTCGCTAACGGACACAGATTGGGTAAACAAACTACCATGGGTTTTATTAGGGTTGTGTTCGGCACCCAAAGAGGACCTAGATGCCTCACCAGCAGAGTTGGTTTTAGCGCAACCTCTCAGGCTGCCCGGGGAGTTCTTGCCAGACCATACGGCACCAGGCCCCCCCCCGGTCCGGGGACCTCTGAGTAACACGGGAGCGGAAATGCTCCCGGGCCCTGCTCATCACACTTTTCCGCGTGTGTTCGTGCCCAAAGCTTTACAAAAAGCAGAGTTTGTTTTTGTCAGACATGACGCTCAGCGTCACAGCCTCCGCCCACCTTACGACGGTCCATTTCGAGTGCTGGAGACCGGGGAGAAATATTTTGTGCTAGATTTGGGGGGCAGGAGGGAGACGGTCAGTACTGATAGATTAAAACCTGCTTTTGTGTTGCATAACGAGGCTGTACGGCCGGCGGGCGCGCCTCAACGCGGCAGGCCTCCCAGGGGGCGGCCCCCGGACTCCCCGCAAGGGGCAAATAACCCTTCTCCCCCTCATTCCACAGATTCACAGCAGGACGGCCTGGCACCGGCTGTGAGACCTGCGTACAGCAGATTCGGGAGAAGATTGAAACCTAGACGACAGGCAGAGTGATGTGGGTTTTGATCAGACTGTTGGATTGTGCTGTAAGATTCTGCGGGGGGGGGGGATGACGCTGTAGGTGTATGTCCAGTCTTTCGCGTGGGAGGGGGAGTGATGTGGCGTCCATAATTGTAAATGTATGTGACTCACATGGATGCATGCTTGAATTCAGCCTAGAGAGACTTTAGGCTGGCAATGTGTATTGACATCACACCTCAAGAGGACAATACGTCTGGACCACCTACGGCTTGAGCGAAAGGAGAGGATCCCTCGCGTCTGACCATCTGGGGTCAGACAGGAGAACAGAAGGACTCTGGAGTTTTATAATGCAAATGGGAGAATGTAACTGAAGTGTGTGACTTTGTATGTGATGTAGTATCGGAGGTGTGTATAAATGGATGTGAGTGACTGCGTTCTCTCTCTTTTTACTCTGGCTGAGAGAGAGGATGTAGGATGCGAGAGAATTAAAAAAAATACTGGAAAGACACCCAGTCTTGTCAATTCTTGACTCCTACATGATCACAGAAACAAATAAACTTCCTATCCATGCACGCAGCAAAGGCTGGGGGGGCAGGTAGACTACCAGCACCCCCACATGGCTGGGCAGATTATTCTGCCGCCAAACATTTAAAACAAAGCCATGTCACTCAATCAAAATAATCACAGAACAGCTCCGCATATAAGACACACAAAATTACAAAATACACAATGACTACTGGCGCCCCCCCCCAACACTCACCCCCACAATGGGTACATCATGCTACACTTTAACCGTTGGGTATGTCGTCGGCCTCCGTCGGTCTATGATGACCATGGAAGAGAATCCTAAACGTCTACTCTGCTAGAACAGCACCGCCTGTGGCTGAACAGGCCGATGCACGAATGACAGTCCCTGTCACACAGGTCGCACTTGTAGATGGTCTCCGTGCTGCTGGGTCTGTGGCGGTTCTTCCTGCGGGTCCTTTTTTCATCTGCTGCAGCAGTCAGTCTCTCTTCACCCGCCTTGAGCTGTCTGGTCAGGGTGCCTCTCCATTTGGAGCGGTCCGTTGCAAGGTCCTCCCAGCGCTCTGTGTTGATCTCCAGGGCCTTCATATCTCTCTTGCAGACGTCTCTAAAGCGCAGCTGTGGGCGGCCAATGTCTCTCCTGCCAGTCGCCAGTTCTCCGTAGAGGACGTCTTTGGGGATTCTGCCATCCTCCATACGGTGAACGTGTCCTAGCCAACAGAGCCTGCACTACCTGAGTAGAGTGAACATGGAGGGAAGGCCGGCGCGGGACAGAACTTCTGTGCTGGGCACTGTCCTGCCAGGATATGTCCAGGATGTGGCGAATGCAGCGCAAGTGGAAGGAGTTCAGTCTCTTTTCCTGCCGGGCGTATGTTGTCCACGTCTCACTCCCATAGAGCAGTGTGCTGATGACGCAGGCGTTGTACACTGCCATCTTCGTCTTGACAGAGAGTTTGGGATTCTCCCACACTCGTGTGGTGAGGCGAGCGAGTGTGAAGGCTGATTTTCCAATCCTCTTGTCGATCTCTGTATCAAGGGAGAGGTTGTTGCTGATCGTGGACCCCAGGTACGTGAACTGATTCACGACCTCCAGCTCGTAGTCGTCGATGGTGATGGTTGGTGGTGCTTCCGTGCCTTGTGCCAAGACATTAGTCTTCTTCAGGCTGATGGTAAGCCCGAAGTCCTTGCATGCCTGGGAGAAGCGGTCCATCAGGGTCTGAAGCTCCTGCTGTGTGTGGGTTGCGACTGCAGCGTCGTCTGCGAACAGCATGTCTCTGATTAGAGCCTCGCGTACTTTGGTTCTGGCTTTCAGGCGGGCGAGGTTGAAAAGCCTGCTGTCAGATCTTGTGTGCAGGTAGATTCCCTCTGTTGCTGTGCTGAAGGCATGCCTCAGGGGCATAGCAAAGAAAATCCCAAAGAGGCTTGGCGCCCTCCCAAAGAGGGTGGGTATGTAAATCTGCACAAATAAACATCTTAAACGGAGTAAACACACCCCACCACCCCAAACTTGGGCATAAAACCAGCACATTAGTAAAATCTCATTCGAATATATCCATTTAACTACCGTCAATGAGCCAATAAAATCCCACATTTACAATTCAGGCCCCTTAAAACAAAAACTTAACTCCCAGGTGTCACAAAACACCCCACTTCTTACTTTTCACACATTAACGTCTTCTCTCTTTTTTTTTTTTTAATTTAAATCGGGGTACCATGCCAGCAGGTACTGGAGTGGTGGCTCAGTTGGTAGAGCATCCGCCCCACACCCGGGAGGCAGGGGTTCATATCCCGGCCGGGTCATACCAAAGACCATATAAAAATGGTGCTTTCTGCCTTCTAGCGTGGTGCTCCGCATAATGGAATGGGGAAAGTAAAGTTACACACAGAGCTACCAGAGGACTAACCCTCCGCTGTAGCTTTCACTACTTACAGTGGCTGTGTGGCCTAGGGTCAGAGAAATGGAGATAGGCGCCGCCCATATACACCTTCATGGTGTGAAGGGATTAACTAACTAACTAACTAACTAACCATGTCAGCAGTAAAACAAACACATCAGGACTAGAGCCAGAACACACATAAACAGAAAATAAAGACATAACAGCACTCTCAGTCCTTAGACGGGTCTTTCTCCAACCGCTTCCATCTCTTGACCTCAGGGCTCCCACTGCGCCACTTCTTCTCCTCCACTTGACATAACTCATTCTGGTGCCTCCAGGTCTGGTCAGACAAGCGCAGATACCCGTCACTCTGAGCAGCCTCCACCTGGAACCGCCTCCTCTCATCGCGCCGCTTGCGCGAACCGTGATCTCCTTTCATCCAGGCCTCAACCCTGGGCTGCACCATGTCTCCGACCCGCAGGGAAGCCCGCGTCTTCTTCCTCCAGTGATTTTGGGTCTGACTGGTCTCCACCAATGATCCGGTCGACTCATAGGCCCGGTCCGTGCCATCCATGGTAGACCGTCTTCCCGAGCGATGTATCAACCCGCTCTCTGGTCCCTCCCCTTCTGGATCCAGCGTGGACGCCTCGTACTTACAGGCCACCTACGGAGTCCTGTCATGCTGTCCCGCACCCTCAGCCAGGGTACCAGACAAACTGGCGTCGGGTCCAACCCGAGGCAGCTTTGCGTGGCGCCGAACGTGCACTCCCTTATTAAACATGTCAAGCCAGTTCAATTCCCTCACCTCCATGCCATCCACCAACAGAATTGGTCGGCTCCACAACCTGCAGGCCGACCACTCCTCACCCGACACGTTGGCGATCAAAAAACCCAGGCTATAAAAGATATTACACCCCATGATGTTAACCCCTGCAGCGGTGACGTGAATGCAGGCTCAGGGCAGAACAACAGACTTATAACGGGCTTCCATTTCCACAAACCCCAAAACTCCCAGTCTGTTCCATCCATAGCCATAATAATCTCTTCCTTGTTGCTTTATCTGTCGGTGGGGAAACAAATTGTTTACGGTTGCCAGGTTCAACACTGAGATAACAGCTCTAGTGTCCACCAACAGCGGAACCACAACACTGTCAAGCATGACATCACATCTGATACTCCCCGTTGTCTCTGGGGAGACTGTGTGTACTATAGTCGGAGTCTTCTGCGCAGCACCTGGTTCCTTCCTACGGCTCCTGCGTTCAAAGTTAGTGCATGCCCTGGCAAAGTGGTCCCACAAACCACACCTGCCACAATGCTTTCCTTTCGCTGAGCACACACTGGCCTTATAGCAGTGAACAGGGGACCCACAACCGTAACAACGTGGCGTACCTGGGTCGTACCTTATTTTAACCACGGAGGCATACGTATCCTCTCTGGCATCACCATCACCAGGGTCCCAAAACAGTGCCTTAGCACAAGACTCATCCTCAACCAGAAAAGCCCCTTCAGGAAGGCCTCTCACGATGGTCCCTGCTGCCTCGAACTGTTGGGCGAGCTCGATAGCCGTGGCCAATGTCAACTCTCCTGGATACTCCAACAATCTGGACTGGACCACTGTACAGCAAACATGCTCCGCTAGTTGGTCTCGAATCATCTCCTCTTCCAGGCGTCCGGAATCACACACCCTCACCAGCCTCCGGAGATCTTCAGTGAACGCCATCACTGGTTCTCCCAACCGCTAGCGGCGCTGTCAAAACTGGATGTGCTGGGCCGTGACGCTCTCCGGCGCACAAAAATGGTGCGCCATCAACTCCACAACACCATCAAAGCTCTCAGCTCCCCCCAGGCTCTCCAATACTCTCTGCCCCTTAGTTCCCAAATTATGGACTAACACAGCCCTCGCGCAAAGCCTCTCACGCTCTCCGAGGTTTGAAACCATGAGGTAGTTGGTAAAAGCAGTGAACCAACGAGGCCATAGCATGGGCGGCCCGCCCGGGGCCTCCACAAACGGCCGAAACTCAGCAACAAACTTTTCCATTCCCGCTTTTACCTCGTTAACAAATGTTGTGTCCATAATTGGGTAAAAGTAAATACACAGCTGTTGTAGTTTACGGAGCTTTATTACAATGATTGTCGTTTACATAAAGAGGTTTATAGTACTCGCCTGCTTACCTGGTGGCTCCCGTGACGAAAGAGGCAGAGCTTCTTCCGCCAACTTCCTTTATACCCCGCACGGTGTCACCACTGGAAACCGGTAGTTAGCCACCCCAGTCTAGCCCATGACCAACCTGGCCGCCATCTTAGTAATACAGCCAGTTTACATACAGTACACAACAAGCCCCTGGTCAGATAATGTAAACATAAGCATGAGGTTAATTTGGGAATTTCCACAGCAGGTTGAACACAGCTGCATAAGTTTTAACAGCAACTTTGCCTGTCTGCATCTCACTCAGAAGGGGAATTCATGTCTGTTTGCATGTTTACGTTGCGCTATAATGTAATTGTGCCGTGCAAAATATTCTCCTGTTTGCATTTGGTGAGAACACACCTTTAGAGCAAACATTGCATTGCTCCTCACTGATTGTCACCTCTCGTCTTAATCTGGCTTCAACAACTCTTGCGATATATGCAATATATAATTGCAATTTTCTGAATAAAAATAAGATAAAAATAAGACAATATAAAAGTCATTTGTGAAACACATCTAAATTCCAGATCTGCAGAGATGGCCAGAGTAGGCAGAAATTGCACTCAAGTAAAAGTGTCATTACCTCATGATTTATGTAATCACTCAGATACAAGTAAGAGCAGCCATCAAAAATTACTTGTGTAATATATGGTAGTGAGTAGCAACTTTGCTCTTGCCAATAGATGAGGGTTTTCTCTTGTTTGTGACATTTTTCTTTTAAATTTTAGCCATTTTCTCATATTTGCACATTTTCTCCTCTTAAATCTGTGACTTTTTCCTTAATTTTTTGATGGGATAAATTTGCACCATTTTAAAATAAAGTTGTGATTTTTTTTTCTCTCATAATTGCATCGCTTTTTCTGGTAGATTTGCAACTGTTATTTGATAATAATTTGCAATTTGTGATTTTTTTTTTAAAAAAAAAAGATATGTTAGACTAAAATATAAACGTGTCAAAAGTGCCTCAAATATAATAAATCTGAGGAGAAAACCTGACAAGAAAAACTCGCCTTGGATTTACTTAGTGAAATTAAAAATTAGCCAGAGTACAATCAAAAATACCCGCGTAAACGTACAGTTGTATTTTTTTTTCTTTTTACAGAAGTACTGAGTGAGTAGCAGAGGATGGGTGCTGGACTTCTTTCCCTCACATCTCCATAGAAACGGTTCCGGACTGGATCGCAGGACTGGATCCAACCACAACATCGTTGCCTGCAGCCACTGATGGTAATTCATTACATTAATGTTGTACAGGCTGAAACAACATATAGCACGGTATTATCATATTGATCACTACAGGTAATATAAATTCGTGTCACCAATTTGATGTGAAATTAGGTTTTAACCGTTAGCAAACTTTAGCTAACGCGAGTGGAGTGACTGAGGTTAGGGAGTCTGCTGACCGGGAACTGATCCCAGCCAGACAGCATGGTCTGGAGGGGTTAACAAGGTAAGAAATGCCATGATTGCCTGGACCTTCAGATTAGAAAAAAACTACATAAATATTGGCCCTTATCCTTAAATACTTGTATGGCTTTTGAATTTTATTGACTGGTGGATTTGACAGACGTGAAGCTGCAGTAACGTTTACAAGGAACCAAAAGGGATTTCTTGAAAGCAGAGACACAAAATGACACAAAATACAACGTATACAAGTACTACTAAGTATGTGACAGTGCTGCCAACTCCTCAGTAAGGAAAGTAGCTAGTGACTGCGCTAAAAGTCGCTAGAATATAAGTGCAGGTTAGTTAGTTAGTTAGTTAGAATTAGCCGAATGACGTCATCGTCGAATTTGCATAATAAGCGACTTTCGCATTACGAGTGCGCATGTGCGGACTATGTGAGTTCAAAGGTCACCACTACCAAACATTCCGGTAGCCGCCTTGCTTTTGTACAGAGACAGTACTGTGACACCTGAACAATTGTCGTTTAAAGTCTGCTTCAAGCTTTAAATATCTGTTATGCCAGGTGCACATTGTGCCGTAGTGAAGTGTGGGAATGGCATGTATCATCTAGAGCGGTGGAAAAAGCAAACTTGCAGTATACATGCGTGTAACTTCAGGACCAGCTTGTGTACATGTCCACCGCCATTCACTTTATATACATTCCCCACGGAGCTGAAGGATCCGGATGGACATGATTGTTGGATTAAAGCAGTAAGTCTATATTATAACATAACTAGAAAAGCACTCGGAGAGCGCAGACCTCCGCCAAGCGCCACAATTCCCCCCATACAGTGTTTGTGTGTACGTTTTCAGATTCCTTGAGCATGTAAACATATGAGTAGCAATTGGATTCACAATGATTATTTGTTTATTTGACAGGGACAGTGCAATAAACACACAATTAATCAATGACAATCAATGTGATAGTGATAGGATTAGTGGTTCAGTAGTAAAAGCATTGCCTCCTTGGCGGAGGTAATAAACTGAAGTGTTGCTGTTGTGTCCATCTCCTCCACTGACGGATGGAAATTGGGTAGACAGGTTGCCGTGGGTTTTATATTATATTATTTTGGGGTTGCGCTCCGCGGCAAACGAGAATTTAGAAGCTTCGCCGGCAGAGAGCTCGTTTTTGCGCAGCGCCTATGGCTGGCCGGTGAATTTCTGCCAAATGCGCAGCTCCTATGGCTGGCTGGTGAATTTCTGCCAAATGCGCAGCTCCTATGGCTGGCCGGGGAATTTCTGCCAAAGAATCCGTCGGCGGACAGCTGCCCGTGTGAGGTTTTGCAGTTGCGCGCAAACACAGGCACGCTGGCGGGCCCAGGCCAGCAGTGTTTTCCGCGTGCTTTTGTGCCTAAAACGTTGAAGAACGCAGAGTTTGTGTTGCAGACACGACGACCAGCGCCCTCCATTGCGCCTGCGCACATGTTGAAAATGGCCCTATGTCACAGTGTTGAAAAATGCTTTAAAAAATTCCTGTATCCAGACGGTGAACCGGATCACCCCCAAAATTTAATCAGTTCTTCCTTGTACCATTTCCAACAACGCCTGAAAGTTTCATGGAAATCCGTCCAAGACTTTTTGAGTTATCTTGCTAACCAACAGACAAACAGACAGACAGACAGACAGACAGACAGACAAACAAACACACAGACAAACCCCGGCAAAAACATAACCTCCTCCTGGCCTTTTCGGCCTGGCGGAGGTAATTAAATAGTGTTGTGTATTGTTCAAGTTGTAGCCTAATGGACACGAGTCTAAACCCTGAAGTAGTAGGTACGGACAGGCAGGTGTAGCCCATGTATTTTGGCCCACATATGCATAAGCATAAAGGGGATGCTGGAGATTGCATGTGTGGATTGACTTCATGTCCTGAATGGAACAATATGTCTGGACCACCTGCGGTTAACAACAAGAGGACAGAGGTACGGCGATAAGGGACTGAAAGGATTTCCCGACCTCCTAGGAGACAGGTGAAGGACTGAGAGACCGGAGGGGGAGTTAATGTCAATAGGGGGTTTTGACAGGGATATGCGATTCTCCCTTTGTGTGAAATGTATAAATGTGAAGGTCTGATGCAGCTCATTCTCTTCTGTTCTTGAGAGAAGGCTGGGGATGAAGTGCATGAATAAAACCTGAATTAAGAACCAATTCAGCTTCGTTATTTCACGCTCCCCACATTGGTGACCAGTGACGTGTGAGAATGCCTGGAAATGCTCTCCACGATCAGGACTCATTGGAGTCTGCCCTAGCGAGCGCCATCGCCGTCAAACTGCCGGAATCCTGGCAGGACAACCCAGACTCGTGGTTCCTCCAGGCGGAGGCACAGTTCACGCTCGCAGGCATAACGGCGGATGACACTAAGTTCTACCACGTCATCGCTAGACTCGACAACCGCACAGCTCGATGCGTGCGGAGCTTGGTACAGCAGCCACCCGCCGAAGACAAATACGGCAGATTGAAGGCTGCCCTCACCAAGTGTTTCACGCCCTCAGCCGAAGAGAGGGCTAGGAGGCTCCTGGCTATGCTCAACCAAGGAGGACACAGGCCAGTCGCCCTGATGGAAGACATGCTGCAGCTGAGGGGGTCAGACAACGATGATTTCCTCTTTAAGTACATCTTCCTGACTAACCTCCCGACGCATATGAGAGGAACGCTGTCCAGCATGCGTTGTGACACCCAGCAGGATTTCCGTGAGCTGGCCCAAGAGGCGCAGAGGCTCCTCAGCTCCTGCGGCGAGCAGATGACCGCGGCGGCGACCCGAGGCAGCGACGAGCCGGAGACAGCCGAGCCAAGCCTACCAACAATGGCAGCGGCGCGGCCCCGACGCGGCGGAGGTGATGGCCCAGCGGCAGAGGCGCGGCCCCGACGCAGCGGAGGAGAGGATCTTTGTTTTTATCATCGGCGGTTCGCAGAGAGGGCGCACAGGTGTGTGCCGCCGTGCAACTTCAAGAAATCGGGAAACGGCAGGACCGAGAATCGTTAGCAGCTTCGGCTCTCGGTGAAAGAAATAAGCTGCTCTACATCACAGATACGAGCTCTGGGCGGCAGTTCCTTATAGACACCGGAGCCCAAGTGAGTTTCATCACCCCAACCTATGCTGACCGGGTGGCTGGCCCCCGTGGAAACGGGGCAACGGCGGCGAATGGCTCGAGCATCAACACCTATGGGGAAAGGACTTTGTCTCTGTCCTTGCATGGCCGCACTTATGAATGGACTTTTGTCATAGCGGCGGTGAGTTTCAACATGTTAGGTGCTGATTTTCTGTGCTCACACGGTTTGTTAGTTGATCTTGCCAATAGGCGGCTGGTAAATGCACTCTCTTTTTATTCTATTCCCTGTGCAGCTCGAGTGTCCCCGCCACCAGTGCAGACCAACGTCGCCACAGCAGGCGGTAAGTTTAACACAATCCTCACCCAGTTTCCAGCACTCACGGTTCCCACATTTTTGGCAACAGTTGCGAAACATGGGGTGGAGCATTTTATCACTACAACTGGCCCCCCCGTCTTCGCGAAAGCTCGGCGCCTGGATGCTGTTAAACTCTCCATGGCGCGCGAGGAGTTCGCCAGCCTAGAGAGGCTGGGCATTATTCGCCGTTCGAAAAGCCCATGGGCTTCGCCGCTGCATATGGTCCCGAAAGCCGACGGCTCCTGGAGACCTTGCGGCGATTACCGCAGGCTAAACAACGCCACGGCACACGATCACTACCCCATCCCACACATACAGGATTTTTCGGTGCATTTAGCGGGGGCGCACATTTTTTCTAAAATAGACCTGGTTCGCGGCTACCATCAGGTTCCAGTCCAGCCGGAGGACATTCCTAAAACAGCGGTTATAACCCCTTTTGGACTTTTTGAGTTTTTGCGCATGCCGTTTGGCCTTAAAGGCGCCGCACAAACATTCCAACGCATGATGGATGCCGTGTTACGTGATCTTCCATTCGTGTTCGTTTACCTCGACGACATTTTGGTCGCCAGTACTTCAGAGGAAGAACACGAAAAACACCTCACTGCGGTTTTTCGGAGGTTGGGAGAGCACGGCTTAATAATTAATCCAACCAAGTGCCAGTTTGGCGTTGCACAGATCAATTTTTTGGGCCACCGCGTGTCCCCAGAAGGGGCAGTTCCGCTGCCGGATAAAGTGCGCGCAGTAGCAGATTTTCCCCGACCACAAACGGTCAAATCATTGCAGGAATTTTTAGGAATGGTAAATTTTTATAACAGTTTCCTACCCCACGCAGCGCAGCTCATGCAGCCATTATACACCGCGCTCAGAAAGCAAAAACCCTCCAATACAATCGAGTGGTCCCCGGAGCGGGAGCGCGTGTTCACAGAAGTAAAAAAAGCCTTGGCTGAAGCCGCGCTTCTAGCTCATCCGGACCCATCGGCCCGCATCGCGCTAACTACCGACGCATCAGATTTGGCCATAGGGGCAGTTATAGAGCAGCACGTTGCCGGTGTTTGGCAGCCGCTAGCATTCTTCAGCAAATCCTTGAGCGAAGCTGAGCGGAAATACAGCACGTTTGACAGGGAGCTGTTAGCGCTCCATTTGGCCATCCGCCATTTCCAGTTCTGGCTGGAAGGCCGGCGTTTCACCGCTTTTGTTGACCATAAGCCGCTCACTTTCGCAATGTCCAAAATTTCAGATCCATGGTCGGGCCGGCAGCAGAGGCAGCTGGCCGCAATTTCGGAATTTACCACTGATATTCAGCATGTAGCGGGTAAACTCAACATAGTAGCAGACTGCCTCTCTCGCGCGGCCACAGCACCGGCGTGCACAGGGGCAGATTATACTATGGCAGCCGCGAAGCAAAATAGCAGTGCGGAAGCGCATGCGGCCCCGGTTCACGTGGGGATAGATTACGCAGCCATGGCAGCGGAGCAGGGCAGAGATGCGGACGTGTGCGCGCTCCAGTCTGGACCAACAGGGTTAAGGCTGGAGAGCAGGTGTTTGCAAACCGGTATGCCCCCCCTAATCTGCAATGTGTCAACCGGGCGGCCACGCCCGGTAGTTCCGGCCACGTGGCGCCGCCGCGTTTTTGACTCGGTCCACTCCCTGGCACACCCAGGGGTGCGCGCTTCGGTGAAAATGGTAGCGGAGAAGTTTGTTTGGCCGAGCCTGCGCAAGCACGTGAAAGGGTGGGCAAGGACCTGCATGGCTTGTCAGCGGGCCAAAATTCATAAGCACATAAGAGCCCCTTTAGAACCGTTCCACATTCCGTTCAAAAGATTCAATCACGTGCACGTCAACCTCGTGGGCCCCCTACCGTCGTCGCAGGGGTTCACACATCTTTTGACAATGGTGGACCGAACCACACGCTGGCCGGAAGTGGTCCCACTGGCTTCGACCACGGCCGCAGAGGTTGTTCGCGTTTTTTTGACGGCCTGGGTAGCGCGTTTCGGGGTCCCGTCGGATATTACGTCCGACAGAGGGCCTCAATTTGTCTCTGAGCTTTGGTCAGCGTTGGCCAGCAGCTTAGGAGCGAAAATTCACCGCACTACCGCTTATCACCCTCAGGCTAATGGTTTATGCGAACGTTTTCATAGGTCTTTGAAGGCAGCCCTCAGAGCGTCGCTTACGGATGCAGATTGGGTAAACAAACTACCATGGGTTTTATTAGGGTTGCGTTCTGCGCCTAAGGAGGATTTAAATGCCTCCCCAGCGGAGTTAGTTTTTGCACAACCTCTCAGGCTGCCCGGTGAGTTTCTACCAGAGCATCCGGAACCGGGACGCCTCCCGCCTCTTGGACCACCGATCGGCACGGGAGCGGACATGCTCCCGGGCCCCGTTCATCACACTTTTCCGCGCGTTTTTGTTCCCAAAGCTTTGAAAAATGCTGAGTTCATTTTTGTCAGGCACGAGGCTCTAAGACCAACCCTCCGACCGCCATATGATGGGCCATATAGGGTGCTGGAAACGGGTGATAAGCATTTTGTGCTAGATTTGGGAGACAGAAAAGAGACAGTCAGTATTGACAGACTAAAGCCTGCCTTTGTGATGAACGACGAGTCTGTACGGGTAGTGAGGGCACCTCGACGTGGCAGACCCCCCCAGGGAACGCGTCCCGGAGCCCCCGCAGGGATCAAATAACCACTCTCTTCCGCAGTCAGCAGATTCTTTGCAGGACGGCGCCGCAGGGACGCTGAGACCTGCCTACAGCAGATTCGGAAGACGGTTGAAGCCCAGACGGCGTACGGACTGACTGTTTGATGTTTGATGTGATCATGTGGTATAGACTATGCTATTGATGTTATCACTGATTTTTGATGTGGTCATGTGGTATAGACTGTGCTGTTGATATTAACATGTTCTCTGAATTTTAATGTATTGTCCATTCTTTGACGTTTGGGGGGTGGTTGTAGCCCATGTATTTTGGCCCACATATGCATAAGCATAAAGGGGATGCTGGAGATTGCATGTGTGGATTGACTTCACGTCCTGAATGGAACAATATGTCTGGACCACCTGCGGTTAACAACAAGAGGACGGAGGTACGGCGATAAGGGACTGAAAGGACTTCTCAACCTCCTAGGAGACAGGTGGAGGACTGAGAGACCGGAGGGGGAGTTAATGTCAATAGGGGGTTTTGACAGGGATATGCGATTCTCCCTTTGTGTGAAATGTATAAATGTGAAGGTCTGATGCAGTTCATTCTCTTGTGTTCTTGAGAGAAGGCTGGGGATGAAGTGCATGAATAAAACCTGAATTAAGAACCAATTCAGCTTCGTTATTTCACGCTCCCCACATCAGTGACACCTCAGCAGTGACACAAACTGATTCCATCCATGCTACAGAGCATTGATGCAGTAATTTGAGGTAAAGTAGCCCCAATCAGATATGACTGAAAAATGGTGTGTTTGTAGGTTTTAACTGTCTGAAATGAGTCTACTGGTCACTTACTGTAATTATCAAAAAATTTCAAAACAGTCAATTCTCTTAAAAAAAACAAAAAACACACAGCCTTTATCTCGTTTTTATCTCCCAGAAAAGCCAGAAACATTTTTGACTCTTCTGTCTAAATTGTTAACACCATGATTCAATTCAATTCAACTTTATTTATATAGCGCCATTTCCCAACAACAGTCATCTCATAGTACTTTCAACTGTAGGGGAAACCCCCACAACTGCAGAAAGACCCCAGCAATCAGGTAATCCCCTGTGAGCAAGCGCTTGATGACGAGGAAAAACTCCCTTTTAAAAGGAAGAAACCACCAGCAGAACCAGGCTCAGGGAGGGGCAGTCATCTGCTGCGACTGGCTGGGGGGGGGTGAGGGGATAGAGAAGACGAAAAGAACAGACATGTAGAGAGCAAACAGCACGATGGGGACTCAATCTATGGGAGAGAACAAACAGATGTTGATGACCAGCAAGAATATTTCATTGAGAGTGAAGAAAGGAGTGAAGCCCAGTGCATTGTTGGAGGTCCCCCGGCTGTCTAAACCTATCAGCAGCATACAGTGGGGCAAAAAAGTATTTAGTCAGCCACCAATTGTGCAAGTTCTGCCACTTAAAAGATGAGAGAGGTCTCCAATTTTCATCATAGGTATACCTCAACTATGAGAGACTAAATGAGAAAAAAAAATCCAGAAAATCACATTGAAGGATTTTTAATGAATTAATTGGTAAATTCCTCGGTAAAATAAGTATTTGGTCAATAACAAAAGTTCATCTCAATACTTTGTTATATACCCTTTGTTGGCAGTGACAGAGGTCAAACGTTTTCTGTAAGTCTTCACAAGGTTTTCACACACTGTTGCTCGTATTTTGGCCCATTCCTCCATGCAGATCTCCTCTAGAGCAGTGATGTTTTGGGGCTGTCGCTGGGCAACACAGACTTTCAACTCCCTCCAAAGATTTTCTATGGGGTTGAGATCTGGAGACTGGCTAGGCCACTCCAGGACCTTGAAATGCTTCTTACAAAGCCACTCCTTCATTGCCCGGGCGGTGTGTTTGGGATCATTGTCATGCTGAAAGACCCAGCCATGTTTCATCTTCAATGCCCTTACTGATGGAAGGAGGTTTTCACTCAAAATCTCACGATACATGGCCCCATTCATTCTTTCCTTTACATGGATCAGTCGTCCTGGTCCCTTTGCAGAAAAACAGCCCCAAAGCATGATGTTTCCACCCCCACGCTTCACAGTAGGTATGGTGTTCTTTCTCCTCCAAACACGACAAGTTGAGTTTTTACAATAAAGTTCTATTTTGGTTTCATCTGACCATATGACATTCTCCCAATCCTCTTCTGGATCATCCAAATGCTCTCTAGCAAACTTCAGACGGGCCTGGACATGTACTGGCTTAACCAGGGGGACACGTCTGGCGCTGCAGGATTTGAGTCCCTGGCGGCGTAGTGTGTTACTGATGGTAGCGTTTGTTACTTTGGTCCCAGCTCTCTGCAGGTCATTCACTAGGTCCCCCCGTGTGGTTCTGGTATTTTTGCTCACCGTTCTCGTGATCATTTTGACCCCACGGGGTGAGATCTTGCGTGGAGCCCCAGATCGAGGGAGATTATCAGTGGTCTTGTATGTCTTCCATTTTCTAATAATTGCTCGCACAGTTGATTTCTTCACACCAAGCTGCTTACCTATTGCAGATTCAGTCTTCCCAGCCTGGTGCAGGTCTACAATTTTGTTTCTGGTGTTCTTTGACAGCTCTTTGGTCTTGGCCATAGTGGAGTTTGGAGTCTGACTGTTTGAGGTTTGAGGTCTTTTATACTGATAACGAGTTCAAACAGGTGCCATTAATACAGGTAACGAGTGGAGGACAGAGGAGCCTCTTAAAGAAGAAGTTACAGGTCTGAGAGAGCCAGAAATCTTGCTTGTTTGTAGGTGACCAAATACTTATTTTACTGAGGAACTTACCAATTAATTAACCTGGAATTTCCCCATTGTGGGACTAATAAAGGCTTATCTTATCTTGTCTTATTTCTGGATTTTTTTTTCTCATTTTGTCTCTCATAATTGAGGTATACCTATGATGAAAATTGGAGACCTCTCTCATCTTTTAAGTGGGATAACTTGCACAATTGGTGGCTGACTAAATACTTTTTTTCTGCACTGTGGCGCAGTGGTTAGCACTGTGGCAGCACAGTTTTACCCTCGGCCGGAGGATCGCGGGGACCATGAGATCGTGGGTTCGATCCCTGCCCCCGGCCAACAGTGATCTGTGTGGAGTTTGCATGGGTTTACTCCGGGATTTCTCCGGTTTCCTCCCACATGCCAAAAACATGCAGGTTAGGGAGTTAAGGGGCGCTTGCGCACGCAGCGACCGGCAGCTGGTGGCTTGTCAACAGACTGCAAAACAAATCTACCTACGGGTACAAAATAAGTAAAAAAAAAAGAAAAAAAAAAGGGAGGGTTCAGGGGCACATGATCCCTCCGATTAGGAAAAACCAACCCACCGCCGTCCTTGAGACTCGCCCACTGCTCTATTATTGGCCCACCTAGCTGTCTGTCATGTAGATGGAAGGGGTGCTAAAGGCAGCCTATTAGTCCCTGAGCTATTAGCTCCCAAGGTAACACCGGTAACAGGAAGCTCAAGCTGAATGTGGCTTATATTGTTATTTTCTCCAGATCTTAGTCACCCTAATAACCATCCCTGTTACCACCTGGTTCACCAATCCACAGTCCACAATATACCTCGTGTCGCTCCGGCCCATCTCACAGTGGTTTCGCCATAATTCCGCAGCCAGCGCTGATGTGCCGGTTGCGGCAACTGCCTACGCCGCGACCCAAGGCTGCTCTCCCACTATTCTATGGGGCTCCGCGCAACTCTGCTCCACCCCCGCAGGCAACATAGGGGAGCCACTTCCTGATGGCGCATCCCACCGCTGGCCGTGGGAGAGGAGCGGAGTCCCACAGAGTGAGAAACTGCACTTTGAAATCCTGTGGCTCAGCAACTCAGCTCGGCCAGCAGCCCTGGGTCACAGCGATTGGATGGTCACCCGGCACTGGGTGGTTGTTGGGAGATGGGCCAAAGGGACGCCAGATACACAACCAACAGTGGATCAGTGAACCAGTGCTACTTATCCAAGCTAGAAGGAGGTTAGAAGCTAGTCAGCTCATGGCTAACTTACATAAGAGGGAGGGCGGAATTGAATAGGTGATGGATGTTTCTTAAAGTGACAGGATTTAAATCAGAGAGTTTCAAGAAAGCCAGGAAAAGGAAAAGACAAATTTTTCTCAATAATTAAAAACATTTAAGAAAATATGAACAAAATATGTTACAAACACTTCATTAAGACATGTGAGCTGTTAAAATGTGGAACAAGTGTAGTCAATGAGCGCTTTAAGTGTATAAATTAACACACTGTTCAGAAGTTGGACATTTCATTATTATAAATCCCTATTTGGATCGATTTTAAGAGATTTTCTAATAATTTAAGATACATAATTACAATCATGAAAATTAAAATGAAAAGGCTTGAAATATTTCCCTTTACTTGTAGTTAACATTAACTGTGTATATTCATCCATCTTTTACCACTTAATCCTTTTCAGGTCATGGGGGGCTGGAGCCTATTCCAACATCTTTGGGCGAGAGGCAGGGTACACCCCAGACTGATCGCCAGTCCATCGCAGGGCCAACACAGACAACCATTCACTCTCACAATCATACGAACAATTTAGAAACCCCAATTGATGCCAGTTAATCTAACGTTCATGTCTTTGGCCTGTGGGAGGAAACTGGAGTACCCAGGAAAACCCACGCAGAAATGGGGATAACATGGAAACTCCACACAGAAGGGTCGCTGATAGTCAAAGGTGGGATCGAACCCGTGACCTTCTTGCTGTATTGCCACAGTACTGACCACTGCAATCAAGCTGCCTAACTATGTACGTATATATGAAAGTTTACTGTAGCAATTAAATTTTGGAAAATAAATCATTTTCACAATATTCTACTTTTTAGATGCACCTGTACTTCTGTTGAGCAACTGAGGCGTACATCAGGCAAAAATGGGAAAGAATTCCACCTACAGAGGTTCAAGAATTAGTGATCTCAGTTCCTAAATGCTTAGAGCTTACTAGTCAGGACTTTATGAACTTTTTTAATAATAAAATTTCATCCATCAGAGATAAAATCAATCAGATTCTTCCCACAGTTAACTTAAATACAGTAACTACTACAACTCCTTCAATTGATGTCTGTCTTGATGAGTTTACTCCAATCGACCTTTGTGAGTTAGACAAAATAGTTTCCTCATCCAAACCTTCAACTTGTCTTTTAGGCCCTATTCCTACCAGGTTATTTAAAGAAGTCTTCCCACTTATTAGTAGCTTTATTCTTCATATAATCAATTCTTCATTAACTTTAGGCCATGTACCGCAAGCTTTTAAAACGGCTGTAATTAAACCCTTACTCAAAAAGCCAACGCTAGATCCAGGAGCTTTAGCTAACTATAGACCAATCTCTAATCTCCCTTTCATTTCAAAAATCTTAGAAAGAGTTGTTGCTACGCAATTATTTGACCACCTGCAGGGAAATGGTTTACTTGAAGAGTTTCAATCTGGGTTTAGAATCCATCATAGTACTGAAACAGCCTTAGCGAAGGTCACTAACGACCTCATCGCATCTGATAATGGACTGGTTTCTGTACTTGTCCTTTTAGACCTTAGTGCAGCTTTTGATACTATCGATCATAATATTCTACTTGATAGATTAGAACACTATGTTGGACTTAATGGAACTTTGTTGCAGTGGTTTAGAGCTTATTTATCTGATAGGTTCCAGTTTGTTCATGTCAATAATGAGTTTTCTTTCAACTCAAAGCTTAGTCATGGAGTTCCACAGGGATCTGTGCTAGGCCCTACTCTTTTTAGTTTATATATGCTTCCGTTAGGCAACATTATTAGAAAGCACTTTATACATTTTCATTGTTATGCAGATGATACACAATTATACCTGTCAATGAAGCCAGATGATAGTAATCAATTAGCCGAGTTGGAAGCCTGTCTTAAGGAAATCAAAGCTTGGATGACTTGTAATTTCCTGCTATTAAATTCAGATAAGACTGAAGTCATTCTTGTTGGTCCAAAAAACCTTAGAAATACCTTTCCAAATCAAACTTTCAGTTTGGATGTGGTTACTCTTTCTCTTAATAGTTCTGTGAGGAGCCTTGGAATTATTTTTGATCAAGATCTGTCCTTCAATTCACATATTAAATTTGTTTCTAAGACTGCCTTCTATCATTTGCATAATATTGCCAAGATTAGGAGCATCTTGTCTCAGAGTGATGCTAAGAAACTGATCCACGCTTTTGTTAGCTCGAGATTAGATTATTGTAATTCTTTATTATCAGGCTGTCCTAAAACGTCTTTAAAAGTCTTCAACTGATCCAAAATGCTGCAGCAAGAGTTTTAACAGGTACTAGAAAGAGAGATCATATCTCTTCGGTTCTGGCCTCCCTTCATTGGCTTCCCATAGAGTTTAGAATTAAGTTTAAAATCCTTCTTCCTACTTACAAAGCTCTAAACAATCAGGCTTCTTTTTATTTAAAAGATCTGATACTACCGTATTATCCTAACAGAGCACTACGCTCCCAAAATGCAGGATTACTTGTAATACCTAGAATCTCCAAAAGTACAATGGGAGGCAGAGCCTTCAGTTATCAAGCTCCTCTCCTGTGGAACCAGCTGCCAATCTGGATTCGGGAGTCAGACTTGATCTCTGTTTTTAAGAATAGGGCTAAAACCTACCTTTTTGATATAGCCTACAATTAGGGAGGGATCATGTGTCTCTGAACCCTCCCTTAGTTATGCTGCTAATAGGTTTAGTCAGCCGGGGGACCTCCAATAATGCACTGGGCCTCACTCCTTTCTTCACTCTCAATGAAATGTTTTTTTTTTTGCTGGTCATTAACATCTGTTTGTTCTCTCCCATAGATTGAGTCCCCATCCTGCTGTTTGCTCTCTACATGTCTGTTCTTTTCATCTTTTCTGTCCTCTCACCCCCCAGCCAGTCGCAGCAGATGACTGCCCCTCCCTGAGCCTGGTTCTGCTGGAGGTTACTTCCTGTTAAAAGGGAGTTTTTCCTCTCCACCGTCGCCAAGTGCTTGCTCACAGGGGATTGCCTGATTGCTGGGGTCTTTCTGCAACTGTGGGGGTCCCCCCTACAGTTGAAAGTGCTATGAGGTGACTGTTGTTATGAAATGGCACTATATAAATAAAGTTGAATTGAATTACTGAGTGGTGTTAAAAGGAATGGTGATGTAACGCAGTGGTAAACATGACCGTGTCCCAGCTTTTTTGGAACGTGTTGACAGGCATCAAATTCTAAATGAGTGAATGTTTGGGAAAAAAAACAAACAATAAAGTTTAGCAGTTTGAACATTAAATTTCTTGTCTTTGTAGTGTATTCAGTTGAATGTAGGTTGAAAAGGATTTTTAAATCACTGTATTTTCTTTTCATTTACGTTTTTCACAAGTCCAAACTTCACTGGAATTGGGGTTTGCAATTAATGGGGTTGCGAAGAGTCGTAATGTTCTGTATCTGCTAACTTCCTCAATATTCTTTTGAATTTGGGCGGTTGGTTATCTGACTCGCTTTGGATGTGGCGCCATGGTGAATGAGCAGAGACTAGAACCAGGAAATGTGTAGGAGGAGACAAAGTGGACCAATCACAGCTCTTGCACTTTGTGACATCGCAACTGTGTTGGGTCCGTGGCAGCATCATTGTGATGGCATCATTCTAATGCAGAGGCATAAATTAGGCTCAAGAGTGCAATTTTGATCCAGCACCCATAACTTAAGTCAGTTTGTCATTTTTTCCATTTATGTTGTAGATAAATGTGATAAAAGTTTTGCTTATTTAACTTTTGTTCACTTTTCTGTAGTCATCCTTCTTTCTATTATGCTTGTCAGGTTTATGTCTTTTGGGGACTTTTAGCCAGGTAGGACTTACATGATCACCCCTACTCCATCCTTCCTCCAATTAATTGAACAATTAATTCACTGTATTTATCTATCAATTCTTAACTGAATATTTCTTAGATAATCAGTAATGTATTGGATAATATATAATTTTTGCAGGTTCACCCAATGGTTGGGCCCCTTTATGAGAACAGAGATCAGACAACCAGCATGTGGCCCCAAGGCTCTCTAGCAAGGTAAGAACTGTGGAACTTTAATGAAAGCAAATGTGTGCATCGGTCACACATACAGTAGTAAGGACAAGGATCTCTATTTATACAGTGCTTTTTCTAATCTGAATGACTACTCTAAGTGCATAACTAGTAATAACATTATTCCTCTTATTCTATGAACCTGACAGACACCCAGGGCCAATTTAGAATCACCAGTGAACCTAACATGCGTGTTTTTGAATTTGTGAGAGGAAACTGGAGTACTCTAAGTAAACCTGTGAAAACACTGGTTGAACATGCAAAAGCCACACAGAGATGCTGCTCCCATTTAGCCTGAGCATTTGAACCAGGGATAGTGAAGTTGTATGGCTGTAGTGTTAACCAGTGTTTCATAGTGCTGCCGAATAAAGACAATAAAGAGCTACAATATATGAGAAACCCTTTGTTGGCTTTGGCATACAGTAAATACTGTGGAACCAATGAAGGTGCATCTAGTCAATCACAGACTTTTTTTGTATAAACATTTTGTGTCAAAGTGTCAAAAGACCTCTAAGATGAATGTACTGTATATCATATATGTCAAGACAGTCATGAACTTCCAGTGGTCCACATAACTCTTAGTTTTCCAAAAACAATTGTGGATTTTAGTTCTTTCATAAATGCATTATAGAGCTTCTAAAAATAATACACCTATTATGTGTATTATTACACACTCCGCACTGTGTGTGTTTATATACTTGCATATTTATTCCACCTAGCTGCAATGCTCCGTACTGTGGGTGTTTATATATTTACATATTTATTCCATCTAGCTACAATGCTCTGCACTGTGTGTTCATATATTCATATATTTATTCCATCCAGCTACAATGCTCTGCACTGTGTGTCTGTGTGTGTGTGTGTGTGTGTATATATATATATTTTATAGTAATATGTACATATGTATATTAGCTGCTCTTGCTTGCTTGTTTTTTTTTTTTTTCTTGCCTTCTGATTGTTGCTCTGAGTGTTGCTATCCCTGTGCTGTTGCAATCCTGGAATTTCCCCGTTGTGGGACTAATAAAGGCTTATCTTATCTTATCTTATCTTATGAAGATCTAGTCAACAGTCTATTGTCTAAGGTGCAGACCACATTTATGGGTGTGTCCAAGTCTATTTTGCTATTACAGCAGCGCAAAAACAAATTTTGTACCAAGTGGAGAGTGCAAAGAGGCTGTCCTAATGATCTTAGTTATTCAGATGTGTGTTTTGGACAAGAGGTGCAATAAACCAATCACTGTCTTTGTTCTTCATTCACTTAATAAACAAGGATGCAAGGCATAATAGTAATATGATGCTGTTTAAATCGGAGGATAAGTTCGTTTTGCGATGGGGACAATGCAGGCTCATTCACAAAGTGAAAATGCATTTAAAGACCGTCTCTGCTTGTACTGGGGATCAGTTTTCATAAAATAGGCTTTAAATAATACAGTGTAATTTATTGTTAATGAATATAATCAGTATCACCCAGGATTTGCTACGGGAATAACACAATCTCCAGCCCACAAAGATTGATTATCAGAATTATGCGCTGATGAGAACTGTGCCATTCAGAAATTATGCCAGCCTTTCTCTTTGTCCATGTGGACAGTAAAAAAGTTTTTACTTCAAATCAAATCAAATCAAACTTTATTCTTATATTGCTGTACATACAACTGTAGTGCAGGCAAGATGAAATTGCGTTTCTCTCGGCATCCATATAAATAGAAGCAGCATGATTTAAGACACACTCACACATAGCTTCACCCCCCCACCCCCACCCCCCCATCCATTCACACATCCCTGAGACATACTTGGAGAAAAAAAAAAAACTAACTAACTATAATATACAAATAAATAATACTTCATTTTTATACAAAGTCTCCTCATTTCAGGGGCTCAAAAGTAAATGGATAATTGACTCAAAAGCTATTTCATGGGCTGCATGGGCTATTCCCTCATTAATTCATCATCAATCAAGCAGATAAAAGGTCTAGAATTGATTACAGGTGTGACATTTGCATTTGGAAGCTGTTGCTGTGGACCCACAACATGCAGTCAAAGGAGCTCTCAGTGGAAGTGAAACAGACCATTCTTAGGCTGAAAAAAAGTTGAAATCCATCAGTGAGATAGCGGAAATGTTAGGAGTGGCCAAATCAACAGTTTGCCAGCTTTCCTCTGCTGACAAGCTTTATGGAGATGCTGATTTCATTTTCCAGCAGGACTTGGCACCTGCCCACACTGCCCAAAACCTGGTTTAATGAGCATGGTATTGCTGTGCTTGACTGGCCAGCAAACTCTCCTGACCTAAACCCCACAGAGCATCAATGTGGTATTGTCAAGAAGAAGATGAGAGACCACACCCAACCATGCAGACGAGCTGAAGGCTGCTATCAGAGTAACCTGGGCCTCCATAACACCTCAGCAGTAGCACAGGCTGGTCACCTCCATGCCTATGTAGTTGTAAGGGACAAGTCATCGTACAGTCAATGGATTCTCTTGTAGTTTTTACACTAAATACCTGATTGTTCATACTATTGAGTGTGGCTATGGCACTGTGTATAACTAAACAAATTCTAAATTTTTACCCCGGTGAACTGCTGGAACTTTGTGTTTATTTAGGTCGAGGAAGACCTGCCACTGCACCAGATCTCAATGCCTTAAACTGTGAGTAGACATATTTTTCTTCATGTCCATGCTCTAATTTAGGTTTGGTAAAGGGTGGATTTTCAGCTTTCTAACTGTTGCTTGACAGGTAAAGTCTGGCAGAATGTCAGGGTGGGGGTTAATATATGGTGTTAAGCTGCTTTATTTTTGTTTGCGGCTATTGGTAATCGATGAGAAGCTAAGGTGCAAGTCCAAAGAAAAACAGAGTTGACCAGTTTAAAGAAAATTATATGAACCAACATAGGGCCATCCATTAAGGTTAACTTTTTTCCTTTGACAAATTACAAGAAAGGTAAGTAGTGGTGCATGCAGGTGGTTGTCTGAGGAACCTGTGTAACCGTGAGGGTGGATTTTGCAAAAATCTGTCCTTCAAAGGCAGGAATCCAAGTCAGGGCAATCTCTTTCTGCATTTAGTTTTTCCCATGGAAGGGATTTCCTCTTAAATGATTCAGTAATGGCAAAATAATGTTTTATGGGTTTTCATCTTATAAAATACATCCCTGGTTTCATGTACATTGTTATAATATTAAAATGGCCACTTTGCAAAGAAATACTACAATTTTGTTTAGTTAATTATTTTTAGTTTAATTATTAGTTTTATGATATCAAAAACAAGCAAGGACCATCTTCAGTTCTCTATGTTGGCAAATCAAACAGACCTTGATGGTTTCCCAACTTGTGATTGGCCAGTTTAAAAAAAAAAAAAAAAGTTTACCTGCTCGGAATAAGGGCCCAGACCTGGCTGAAAACCAGTTGTTTCAGACAGAGCTTTTTCTTATTAGCTGTAAACCAACTTAGATGGTTTTTGATCTTTAAAAATACATCTATAAGAGGAAGCGGAATGAAAGTCAGTAGAAGCAAGACAGAATACTTGAGTGTGAATGAGAGGGAGGCAGAAGCAGGTGTAACGGTGAAGATGGAAGGAGTAAAGGTAGTGAAAGTAGATGAGTTTAAATACCTGGAGTCAACCATCCAAAGCAATGGAAAATGCACAAGAGAGGGGAAGACGAGAGTGCAGGCAGGGTGGAGTGGGTGGAGACGAGTGTTGGGTGATTTGTGACAGAAGGGTCGCAGCAAGAGTGAAAGGGAAGATTTAAAAGATGGTAGTGAGACCTGCTATGATGTATGGTTTGGAGACGGTGGCGCTGACAAAAAGACAGGAGGTGGAACTGGAGGTGGCAGAGTTGAAGATGCTAAGATTTTCATTGGGAGTGACTAGGAGGGACAGGATTAGAAATGAGTATATCAGAGGGACAGCTCAGATTGAGCGGTTTGGAGACAAAGTAAGAGAGGCAAGGCTGAGATGGTTTGGACATGTGCAGAGGAGGGATAGTGGAGATATTAGACAAAGGATGTTGAAGATGGAGCTGCCAGACAGGAGTTAAAGAGGAAGACCACAGAGAAGGTTCATGGATGTAGTAAAGGAGGACATACAGAGGGTTGATGTTACAGAGGAAGATGAAGGGATAGGGTGAGATGGAGGCAGATGATCCACTGTGGCTACCCTTAAAGGGAGCAGCCAGAAGAAGAAGAAGAAGAAAAAAAACACATTGGCCCTGCGATGGACTGGCGATCTGTCCAGGGTGTACCCTGCCTCTCGCCCAAAGATGCGGGGATAGGCTCCAGCCCCCCCGCGACCTGAAAAGGATTAAGCGGAAGAAGATGAATGAATGAATGAATATCTCTGAGGATGCCCAAGCTTGCTCCAGAACCTGAGAAATTGATTCTGACCTGAAAAAAAGTTATTTTTTCCTTGTAGGACATCATCCAGCTGACCTTACACAAATGATCTCTGTCCAGTGTAAGGCATCAGCTGCTTCATTTTTAAGATGTCAAAACCATAGTGGTGCAGGCTCATGGTGCAGCAAAGTTACAATGGTGCCTAAAAGTTGAAACTCAAATATCACAGCATCCATACTTAGATACAGATACAACAGTAACACAGAGTATGCTTGCAGTCTAACTAAGGATGCGTATTTTCCAACATTTAACATGTCCTATCACCCGCAAGGGCAGCTGGGAAATGGGACGCCTGTTTTTTTCTTGTTACCAGACTGATGCAGTATAGTAAAATCTTGCATAGGGCCCCCCAAAACCAACAAACGGCCATGACTTCCTTACAGTAATAGCATAATTAAATGTGCAGACAAATTATGCAGGGTCGTGTTTGAAAGTTTAGAGTGGTAGCCCTCAATGGGTGGCCCACAAGCCCCCTATTTGTGGCATCTGAGCTGTGATTCCTTCACTTTGTGTTTTGGTTTGGTCAGCACCTGTAAACGTGGATTGTTACGTATTTCCATGCCACCGATCCTGTCAGCGTGCGAGCGGCACTTTTTTACCTTCACGTTCGGAGCAGTTCGCTTATTGATATTAAGCCAGCAGTGGGAGCCTAGATTGAACGAAAATGGCATGTTCCAAGTTCGCTGCTAAAAGAAAAGCGGACAGTGAAAATCGGTAATTCAAAGATGAATGGACTGAGCAATTTGCATTTGTTCTCCCTCCTACCAGCACAAGACCAATGTGCTTAATATGCCAGGATACCATAGTGTTATGTATGAAATGAGCAAGCAGTCAGCCATCTTATACTGAGCAACCAACTGAACTTTATTACAGACAAGATGGATATATGTACAGCAGCCACAGCCTGCCTGAAATGTGGTATGTGGGTTTGGCCCTTGGGGCTTGCCGCAGCCTGCCTGACGTCATCCCGTCAGACTGCTACGGCAAGCCCCAAGGGCCAAACCCACATACCACATTCTACCCCCCTTTACAAAACACACCAAATTAAGACCCTCCCCAATTTGGTAAAACAGAACCCCCAAAACACACAAACTAAAATAATAATAAAAACAGTGAACACTAAAACTAGGACCGGCGTGTAGACTGTCACATGGCCCGCACGACCAAGTGGTTTATTCTGCCACTTTTGGTTGGTCCGGCCATGCTCCTACCTAAACAGTCTTTAACTTTGTCTTTTTTTTTTTTTTTTTTTTTACAGTCCCCCATAGCCATGGTGGGTCAGGTGGGGAAAACGGTTCAGCCTGAGGGCTTTTGAGGCAGCTCCGTGGTGGTCTCTTCCCTGGAGCTTTAAAGCAGGCTCGTGGTGCCCCCCCCTCCCCCTGGGGCTTTGAAACCGGCTCGTGGCGGCCTCCTTCCTGGAGTTGTTGGCCCCCCGTGGCCAGTCTTCATGATGCCGGGGCTTGGGATCTCATACTGCGGTAGCCGACTCCCGGGGAGCCCCACCGCCTGGAGCTGCCACCCGGACACACCATAGTCTGCTCACGTGCTGAACCAAATCCTCAGCGGTGCTCGTTGTTTCACTGGGTGCGGCCCAATCAGTCGCCGTCCTGGTCTCCTGCCGGAGCAAATCCAAACCCAGTCCTTAACATGGAGTGGTGCCTTACTTGTTTTCCTGCGTTGTCACCGTGCTCCCGGTGGCTATGTGTGCTTGCTCAGCCTGGAACCTCCACTCGCTAATTCAGTCGCTCGTACTATAGTTGGCCAAGTGCGGGCACTGAAGCCGTCCGGTTCCTTCACTGAGTTGCTCTCCTCCTGAGAGCATGAAGTGTGCGCTTCGGTGTCTGTCGTTGAAGTGGACTCCTCACCTACCCGCTTGGTTGTAACCTCCGTAGCCTGTTGAGCGAGGGAACGGGAGCAGTCCGGTTCCCCCTCTTTGTCGTCTGAAGTGCTCCACTGTGCCGCGCCATGCGTTGTGTCTGTGCCCGGCCGCTGCTGCCGTTCTTCACGGATCTCTGTATGCTCGGTCTCCCTCTCTGTGCGGCTCTCCTCCCAAGAGTGTGGAGTGTGTGCTTTGGTGTCGGTGCCATTCATAATTACCTCATCCCACACCACGACGTCGTCATCCCGGTCCGTTGTGCCCCACCTGCCGCACCCGGACCACTCGAACCCAGCGCTGTCTTTGATAGCGAAGCCCAGTCTGTAGAAAAGGTCACATCCCATAACATCGTCACCGTGCTCTGTCACCTGGAATGTGAAGTTGTACACAATTCTGGTTTTGCAGCAAACAGTCAATTTCACTGTTCTGACATTGCACACAGTCTGTGACCAGCATATCCGTACAGCAGTGTTGGGTTCTTCTTGATTCTGTGGTTTCGGAAAAACTTTTTCAACGTGGCCCAGTTTAACATCAACCGCACCACCGCTGTGTCGAGCAGAAGTGGTGCAGTTACTCTAATTCAACCATGCTGTACAAATAACCACTAATGCTGTAAACCCAAATGAATGGTCATTGCTGGTAAGCGGGCGGGTTCCCCTGGCGGGCCCCATGGTGCTGACAACTGGCATACTCTGGCGAAATGGTCCAGGCGCCCGCATTTATTACACCGTTTTCCTCTTGCCGGGCAAACTCTACTACTTCCGGCGCCATACGAGTAGGCTGCCTTTTTGCAACAGCGGATCAATTTCTGCCTATTTCTATTTACTATCTGGCTCTCTTGCCATCTTTCTGATCCAGCAACACCTTTATTCCACCCAAACACGTAGATCGCCCAAATGTCTCCTGAGCCAGCGGACGGAGCCACTGTTTCTTGCAGGAGGCAGTACAATAGAGACCAGCTGTTAGCACTTAATCGGCCCACGATGCTAACGAAAAAACTCGACATACCGGGAGAAATAAGACGGAAATGGCATGGATGTCGAACTGGAGTAAGACGGCCGGCGAGGAATATAAGGTACAGACCCGTCCTCCCATCTGTCATTATGGGGAATGTTCGATCGCTACTCAATAAAACTGATGAGCTAGCGGCTATCTCCCGCTACGAGAGCGTGTACAGAGAGAGTGGCCTGTTGTTGTTTACCGAGACGAGGCTAACAGAACTAGCAACAGATGCTAACATCGAACTGGAGGGTTTCCACGCAATACGGGCAGACCGGACACCAGACAGTGGGAAGGCAAGAGGTGGGGGAGTGATAATGTATGTCAATAACAACTGGTGCAGACTGGGGCATATCACGGTTAAGGAACAGCACTGTAGCAAAGACATCGAGTTGCTAGCTGTTAGCATGCGGCCTACCTATCTCCCAAGGGAATACTCACACGTGATCTGCATTGTTATTTATGCAAATCTGACGGCGAATGCTGGGACAGCGCGTGACGTCATCCACTCAGTAACTGGCAGGCTGCAGACAGAACACCCAGATGCTCTTCTCCTCATCTCAGGTGATTTCAACCATATTTCACTGTCCTCCATTCTACCCATGCTCACCCAGTATGTCACAGGCCACACTAGAGACAATAAAACACTGGACTTATTCTATGCAAATACTAAGGAGGCGTTCACTTCATCACAACTCCCCCCACTTGGGAGATCGGATCACAACTTGGTTCATCTCCGGCCGGTGTACAAACCCCTAGTACACAGACAACCTCTGGTCATGCACACAGTGAATTTATGGTCTGAGGAGGCAATGGACGCTCTAAAGGACTGTTTTGAAACCACTGCCTGGGAGCAGCTCTGCGAGCCACATGGTGAGGACATCGACGGCCTCACTCACACCATCACGGACTACATCAGCTTCTGTGTGGACAACACCATGCCCACCAAGACCAAACGGTGTTGCTC